>CM052810.1:126414462-126463722 GCA_028533885.1 Nasua narica | reverse complement strand
TTCATAATTTTATTAATTAGGGTCCTCTCTCTTTTCTTTTCAGTTCGTTTGGCCAGTGGCTTATCGATCTTACTGATTCTTTCAAAAAACCAACTTCTGGATTCATTGATGCGTTCTGCTGTTTCTCTAGTTTCTGACTCATTAATCTCTGCTCTAATCTTGATTATTTCCCTTCTTGTGTGTGGTGTTGGCTTAATTTGTTGTTGATTTTCCAGTTTTTTAAGGTGTAAAGAGAGCTGGCGTATTCGGGATTTTTCAATTTTTTGAGTGAGGTTTGGATGACTGTGTATTTCCCCCTTAGGACTGCCTTTGCCATGTCCCATAGGTTTTGAATCGATGTGTCTTCATTCTCATTGGTCTCCATGAATTGTTTAAGCTCATCTTTGATTTCCTGGTTCATCCTAGCATTCTTGAGCATGTTGGTCTTTAGTAGCCTCCAAGTGCTTGAATACCTTCCAAACTTTTTCTTGTGGTTGAGTTCCAGTTTTAAAGCATTGTGGTCGGAGAATATGCAGGGAATCATCTCAATCTTTTGGTTCTGGTAGAGTCCTGATTTGTGACCCAGTATGTGGTCTATTCTGGAGAAAGTTCCATGTACTCTTGAGAAGAATGAGTATTCTGTTGTTTTAGGGTGGAATGTTCTGTAAATGTCTGTGAGGTCCATCTGTTCCAATGTGTCATTCAAAGCTCTTGTTTCTTTATTGGTTTTCTGTTTAGATGATCTGTCTGTTACTGAGAGTGGCGTGTTAAGATCTCCTACTATTAATGCATTCATATCAATATGACTCTATTTTGATTAACAATTGAATTATGTAGTTGGCTGCTCCTATATTGGGGGCATAAATGCTTATAATTGTTAGATCTTCTTGGAGGATAGACCCTTTAAGAATGATGTAGTGTCCTTCTGTAGCTCTGACTATAGTCTTTAGCTTAAAATCTAATTTATTTGATATGAGAATTGCTACCTCAGCTTTCTTTCGAGGCCCGTTGGCATGAAAGATGGTTCTCCATCCTTTCACTTTCAGTCTGGATGTATCTTTTGATTCCAGATGTGTCTCTTGTAGACGGCATATGGACGGGTCCTGTTGTTTTATCCATTCTGCAACCCTGTGCCGTTTTATGGGAGCATTTAGGCCCTTCACGTTGAGAGTGATGATTGAAAGATAAGTTTTTATTGACATGATGTTGCCCGTGTAGTCCTTGTTTCTATAGATTGTAAATTTCTGTTCTAAGTCACTCATGGGTTCTCTCTACTTTTATAGAACTCCCTATTAAAGGCTTGGTGGTCACATACTCTTTTAATTCTTGCCTGTCTTGGAAGCTCTTTATCTCTCCATCCATTTTGAATGTCAGCCTTGCTGGATAAAGTACTCTTGGCTGCATATTCTTCTCATTTAGTGCCCTGAATATATCATGCCAGCCCTTTCTGGCTTGCGAGGTTTCTGTGGACAAGTCTGACTTTATTCTTATGTGTCTTCCTCCATATGTAAGCAGTCTTTTCCCCTAGCTGCCCTTAGGACCTCTCGTCTAAAATTATAATTTCCAAATTTTACAAATTATGTGTCTGGGTGTCTTTCTAGACTCATTGATCTTGGCAGGTGTCCTTTCTGCCTCTAAGACACAAACACTTATTCCATTCCCCAGATTGGGGAAATTTTCATGCAGAATTTGGTCAGCTGTATCTTCTAGTTTTCTGTCTTTCTCTACCCCCTCTGGGATTCCAATAATTCTGACGTTGGAATGTTTCATGGCATCATTTATTTCCCTAAGTCTTTTCTCATGATTCCTGAGCAGTGTGCTCCAGCTCTCCTCCTGACCTTCTTCTCAACCATTTTATCCTCTAGATCACTAATTCTGTCCTCTGTCTCCGTAGCTCTGGCTGTTAGACTATTTAGATTAGATTGGATCTCACTGATAGCATTTTTAACATCTGCTATACTGGTTCTCATTTCTGCCCTAGAGATTCTGTGTTGTCATTAATGTTTTTCTCCATCCTAGCCATTGCCTGGATAACTGTTACCCTGAATTCCCTTTCTGACACACTGTTTATGTCCAATGTCCAATAGTTCTGAGGGACAGGGTGCAGTCTCTGGGTTTTTCCTCTGTTGGATATTCCTCCTTCTAGTCATTTTGATGAGAAGTAGAGGAGAGGATGTGTAGCTGAATATATCGCCCACGATCCAGGCAGGGTGCACCCTCTCCACTGTTGTCTTCTGCTGCTGTAGAGATCCAGAAGTGAAAAATCTTGCTCCTCAGCCTGATTTCATGAGTGTTCAGCGTGTTCTGGTAGATATCCAGCTCACTTTAGGGGACAGGTTGCAAGAAGGTCTCCTACTTCTCTGCCATCTTGCCCCCTCCCTAACTGCACCACACTGCCTCTCTCCTCTAATTCACTCCTGATATGGAACTGTCGAGAACACCAGAGTCTATCAGCAGTTACAAATAAACGTTATCCCAATGTGGAGCGCAGCTGGCGCGGGAGCTTCCTACTCCGGAGGGGTTCCCAGGGCATAATGTTTTCAGGGTTTATCCATGGTGTAGCATGTATCAGTACTTCATTCCTTTTTTTGGTTTGTTTTAAGATTTTATTTATGTGAGAGAGAGAGAGAGAGAGTTCCAGGGGGGAAGGAGAGGGAGAGAAGCAGACTCCCTGTTCAGCAGGGAGCCTGCCCCTGGGGTTGAATCCCAGGATCCTGAGATGGCCTGAGCTGAAGGCAGAAACTTAATTGACTGAGCCACCCAGGCGCCCCAGTACTTCATTCATTTTTATAGTGAATAATATTCTGTTATATAGATTACCATGTTTTGTTTTTCTGTTCGTCATTGATGTACATTTGTTTCTACTTTTGGTTCTTAGGAATTATGCTACTGTGAACATTTGTGTGCATGTTTTTTGTATGGACATATATTTCAGTTTGTCTTACCTTTTGAACCAGTCCTTTTTATTTCAGGGGCTCCTGTTCTCATAAATCTTTAGCAATAACATCCTCATACTTGTAACCTTACTGTTGCTTGGTAGATTTAGACATCACTTCTCCAAGAACCCTCTTGAGGCTAATGTGAAAACTTGGAGGAAGTAAGGCAGGATTAGTAAAATCCCCTGGATTGCTGGATTTAAATCTTAGGAAAGGGTTTGCCCGTTACCTTTCCTATAATGTATGCGATTGATAGAACTTTGAGTGTGGAGACGTTTCACTACCAAATCCTTGCTCTGCTAAGTAAAACTGCGATTTTTTTCTGTATTGGAGAGAGAACAGTTGAGATCCTTGCATTGAATTCATTTTATAAGTAAAAAAATAATAATCATAAAGTAGCTATGGAGTTTGGTCTTTAGCATGGAGTTTTTTAGTGTAGTTGTATTTTACTAGGGTAGGCTTCTGGGAAGTGTTTAGTTAATGCTGGAATAATTGAATGTAATATATAGCAGTAGAATATATAGCCATATTCTAACACTCAAGAGAATATTTTGCTGGTCAAGTAACTAAGAATGCAAAGGTGAGGGGAGTGTATGTTCAGACATGGTGTATTCAAGTTTTCAACTGCTATGTAGACAAAATACTACCTCATTTCATTACATTTTCCCAAAAGAACACCAAGAAATCCATTTCCAATGGTTTAGTAATAGCTTACTCTATTTTCTACCCTTAAAATAAAAAAGATTTTATTTATTTATTTGAGAGAGAATGAAAGTGAGAGAGATCACACAGGGAGAGGGAGAAGTAGACTCCTGCTGCGTGGGGAGCCCGATGCAGGGCTCGGGATCATGAACTGAGCCAAAGGCAGATTGCCTAACCAACTGAGCCACCCAGGCGCCCCTATTTTCTACCTGTTTTAAACTATCACTTCTACTTCTGGCAGAAAGGAGAGGCAAGAAGTATGTATGCACTTGGCAGTCATTAGTTACATACTTCACTGGGATCCCATTATATAAATGAAGAAATTGAAAGGCTCCTGAGACTGAATGTTGCTCTGGTTTCTTCTCTTTTTAGGACATTGACTTACTGTACTTTTAGAGTAATTTTCTTGCCAAATTAGTTTGTAAATTGTCAGTGTTTCCTAAAATGAGAAAAAACAAATTGCTTGAAAAAACTGAAAGGATACCCCGAAGAATTTTATTAATAACCATGTAAACCAAACCAAGTGAGATTAGTGCTGTGCCATATATAATTAAGCTATAGACTTTATCTGGGATTATAAAGTATGAAGCCTGTTTTAATACTTCATAATTTTTTTGTTTGTTTGTTTCAGTGAAAAGTGTAAGGCTAGAGGATTTACCGTGATTGTGGATGGCAGAAAATCACAGTGGAATGTGGTGAAAACAGTAGTCTTAATGCTACAGGTAATTTTATTTTTGACTATTAGGAAATGGTTTTATTTTATAGCAACAGATAAAGTGATAATGGCAGATGCGTTTCATTTATTTCATTGTGCCCAACCTTCTCAGCAGTGACTGAGTTCTGAAATGCACAGTACTGGATTTTTAAAATTCAATTCTGAGAGGTTTGATTTGAATAGTAAAATAAATTTCAGACCTATTCTGAAGATTTGTAAATGATTAAAAATAGTATATCATGTTTATATAATTTAGTAAGTAGGCCAGTGAGTCCAAAAGTGTGAGATATTGTCAGACTTACCTGGGAGCTTCTGCATGCTGTGATCTCTGCATTGTCCCCCATCTCCTCCGTTCTGATACTGTAGGTGAGAGCAGGACTGGGGAAGTCTGATCTGGAAGAGCTTCTCATGTGGTTCTAAGCAGGCTTTTCCTTCTGTTCCCTACTTTCCTCTAAAAAGTAACAGGATTTGTGGTACTATCTGGAAGAAATGTACTTGATAGCTGTGTCCTTGGGAACTTTAGCAGTCCACAAACCAGCATTTAAAAGCAGCTGCAGTTGCAAAGTCTTTGGTCTGATACTAGTTTTTGTGTTTCCTTGTGTTCCTCACAGAAAGATTTCACGATTTTTCCTTGTACTAGGTACCTACCTAGTAAATATTCTTTGCTTTATTATAAGGGTATTAAGGATGCTGTGATCTGAAATGGAAAACTAAAACATTCGAGGGATTTAAAGGCGGCAGATTGCTCTAATGTATGTGTTTCCTTAGAAAGTCTTCAAGAGAATGTAGAAGTTAAGTGAGTTAGATAAAAGAGATTAATTTAGATGAAAGGAAATGAAAAGGGCATTCCTAGCAGGGGCACTGAGTTAGTGATGGCTCAGAAATAAAGCAAATATAATGAAGGGAACTGATGATGGGTCAGTTTGGGGAAAGTAGAAGTTGACAGGTATATGGGATAGTGAACATTCAGTTAGGTAAACATCAGTGACATCGAAAGGAAGATCAAGAATTTTAAATGAATTGGGAAATAATTAGCTGTTTTTGGGTTCTGTGGAAAGAAGTATGATTTAAAATTTTATTTTATTTTATTTCATCTTCATTTATTTTTTGTTAAGATTTTATTTATTTATTTGAGAGGGAAGAGAGAAAGAGCACAAGCAGGAGTGGCAGAGAGAGAGGGAGAAGCAGGCTGAGCAAGGAACCCTCTGCTGGCTCCATCCCAGGACCCTGAGATCATGATCCAAGTTGAAGGCAGACACTTAACCGAATGAGCCACCCAGGTGTCTCATAATTTAGAATTTTAAATGATTACTAAGGAGAATGATTACTAAGGAGAAAAATAAAATGTTTTATTTTTTATTTGGGATTATTAGGAAAAGGGCTTTTGGGGAGTGGGTACTAGTAATTTTAGTGCTTAGTATGGTTTGTGTAGTGTACTAAACTTACTATAAATTAATCTCATTTAATTTTATCCTCACAACTTTGGGAGGCAGGTTCTGTTATCCCAAAGATCAACTGAAGCTCAGAGATTTTTACTTTACTATTTTATTTTATTAAAAATATTTTGTTTATTTATTTGAGAGAAAGCATGAGCAGAGGAGAGTGAGAAGCAGACTCCCTGTTGAGCAGAGAGCCTGATTCAGGGCTTGATCCCAGGACCCTGAGATCATGACCTGAGCCGAAGGCAGATGCTTAACTTACTGAGCCACCCATGCACCCCCATGCTCAAAGATTTTAAATAACTTAACCAGGTTCTTGTAATGAACATGGGAAAGAGCTGCAGTTGGAACTTAACATGGCCTAACCCTCAAGTCTTGGCTTTATCCTTTATAAAGGGTATATTTACCAATGTGGGGAGTATTGGAGGTGATACCCAAATTACCTACCCATTACATTCTTCTTAAACGTGTGGCCTAAATCTTTATCATTAGAATCACTCCTTTGGATTGGAAAGGATAGAGCCTCCAGAGGATCAGTTTTTTAAGGGAGCACAGATTGGTATTCCATCACTTTTTCTGTCTGATATATTCCCAGCACTTTTATATCCCAACCCGAAAGATGAACTCTTCTTGGGAAAAGTTGTTAAAATAACTATTAGGTGAGAAATCCATTAATTATGACCTTGTGTTCTTCCTTTCATCCTGTCATTCAACTGTGTCACAGATGACCTGTTTGGGACTTGCTGTATGAACTGGACTTTGATCAGTGGCAGTTTTGAAGAACAATCAGTGGATGATTTAATCCCCTCTTGCGATTTCTTTTCTGATAGGTATTTTAACAACTTTTGGATTTATTAATAGTTAACATTTTCAGAAGTTGCAATGGCATTTTGTTTACTCCTACTCAAACAGTTTTTACATACAAAATCATTCATTGCTTTTATTTCAGAAAGTACTAGTACCCGTTATTTGGGATCCCAGAGCTTAGTGTTGGCTTTGTTTGTAACTAATATTCTCTAAAATGAGTGGTTTGGTTTTTCTTGTTTCTTACAACTTTAATATTCAGTCATGTTGAAGTAATAGCCTTCCACAAGTCAATATATAAATAAACCTCAGTCTAGCCTAAATTTCCCAGCCTCCGATAACTTTTGATACTGTTGAATTTATTTATTTTATTCATAGCCCAGTCATTGCAGGGGGCACAAGATTTGTTACGTGCCCAAAAACGTGTTTAAGTGGAAAGATTTCTATTTTCTCCCAAATAATAATTAATTATAGCCATAATTTATTATTATTCAGTTGTGCCATTTATGGTCTTAATGGTGTTTGACCCCTAGAGTTTGTAAATAAAGTTTTATTGGAACTCAACTATGTCCATTCATTTATATTTTTTATAGCTGCTTTCATACTACAATGACAGACTTGAAGTAGTTGCAACAGAGACTTTGCATAGCCTGCGAAGCCTGAAATATTTATTATCTACACTTTCAGAAAGAATTTACGCACTCGTGGTGTAGAACATTTGAAATGGTGTGGTTTAGAGTCAGACCTGGTTTCTGTGTTAGTACCAACAGTAAACAACTCTGTTATATTGGACAAGTTCCTTTAGTTCTTTGAAACTCAGTTTACTCTCCTGTAAAATTGGGAGAATGAGATCTACTTGTTAATGTGAATTCATTTATTCAACAGATATTTATAGAATGTTTTCTATATGCCAGGCACTGTCATAGGCTGGAGATATAGGAGTGACATGACTGATAAGGTAATTGCCATTGGGAAGCTAATGTTCTACTTAAGGAATCAGTAAGTAATTAGGCAAATTACTAAATAAGGTAACAGCAGATAGTGATAAGCGCTATGAAGAAACATATAGTAATAAAAGGTGACTGAATCAGATGGTGCTACTTTAGATCGAGTGGTCAGAGAAGGTCTCTCTGGAAAGGGAATGTTTGAGTAGAATCTTAATGGAGGGACCATTCTTTCTAGGTGTAGTGCAAAAAATAGTCCAGACAGAGGAAACATCAGGGTATAAGCCTCAGGTGGAAACAGTCTTGTTACATTCCAGGAACAGCAGGAAGCTTAGTGCAGCTGTGGGGGGCGGAGGGTATGAGCTGAGGTCTGAGGGTCAGTGGGTCCCTGAGCTTGGAGGGCTTTCTAGGCTTTGGTAAGGAATTTGAATTTTACTGTGAGCATGAGAAAATGTGAAGAAAGGAAGGCGGCCTGTTAAGAGGATATTTTAAAGCCTGACTAGTTTGGGGATGTTAGCAATGTGGGTGGTAGGTATGGATAGGTTTAAGATCTAATTTAAAGATAGACTGTATGGAGTTTGCTGATAAAATATACATGGAGTATTTTATTAACTCAATAATGTTAACTTCCGTTCTTCCTTAGAATATGAATAACCATATCTAGTACATGGGAAATTGTATTTGTCAGAGATTAGCTAGTCCTCTTCTTCAAGTTAATAATCAAGCAGAATCTGGGTTTTTTTGTATATTGGCCAGTAATAAATTTATTTTATGAGAAAATTGCTTTTACATTTTTGAAGAAATTCTCCAAGATGATTGTGTCAAAAATTTTTTTTTCATATACTAGAAAAATCAAATGTAATAGTTTGCCAATTGAAAATTGTCTTATAGTTTAATCTGAATATATACCTATTAGATTTAGTAAAACACAAAAATAATTCACATATAGTGTATATATTACATTGTTTATTTGAAATCTTTTCTGAATCAACTTGTCTTTCTAAGTATTTCTTTATTGCCATGTATGTTTTGAAGTTTGGGAGTATTTCTTATTATTTTAATTCCTTTCCAAAGGTCTTTTAATTACTCAGCCCAACCATGAAAACTTCATAATTTATAACTTTAATAAATTATTCATTTTACATGTATAATTTATAATTTTTTTTATTTTATTTTATAGAATGTTGTTCCAGCTGAGGTGTCCCTTGTTTGTGTAGTGAAGCCTGATGAATTCTGGGATAAGAAAGTAACACATTTTTGTTTTTGGAAAGAGAAGGATAGACTTGGCTTTGAGGTAAATATACTCTATAAAAAAGCAGAAATGTGTTGTATCTTTAAAAATAGCATTTTGCTGGTATCTTATTTGCTCATCATTGGAAACTAAGCTCTGCTTGTGCAGTGATGAGTCAGTGCCTAAGCAATGATGAGTATGTAATTGACATTCAGATAATTATGGAATAAATTATCATTCTTTGTCAAAGACCACAAATTCTTTCTTGTTTTCATTTGTATCACTCTTTATAAACTTTGAGTAAGTAGAACTTTTTATTTAAAAAAAAAAAAAGGTATTGGAGTGCCTGGGTGTCTCAGTGGATTAAAGCCTTTGCTTTCGGCTCAGGTCATGATCTCAGGATCCTGGGATCGAGCCCCACATCGGGCTCTCTGCTTGGCAGGGAGCCTGCTTCCCCCTCTCTCTCTGCCTGCCTCTCTGCCTACTTGTGATCTCTCTCTGTGTCAAATAAATAAATAAAATCTTAAAAAACATACAGTAAACAAACAAACAAATAAATAAAATATTGCATTATTAAGAGGACATTTAACTAATACTAGGAAATCCTGGACATTTTGAAGTTGGAGTCTATTTTGTGTGATATGTCATAATTATTTTTAGTATCTGGTTTGGTTTTGATCCATGAAAAAAGTGATCTATCCTTTCCTATTGACACTTTCTCTTCATTTGTCTTGTGTAAAAAGTACATCTTATTGTAGATCAAAAAAAGTC
This sequence comes from Nasua narica, assembly GCA_028533885.1. Lineage (NCBI taxonomy): Eukaryota > Metazoa > Chordata > Mammalia > Carnivora > Procyonidae > Nasua > Nasua narica. Next base: position 126,454,201 of record CM052810.1, on the reverse strand, counting down.
CCAGATGGAATACAAATATAAGTTATTCTGTCATATTTTTCCTGCCACAACCTGTTAAAAGTTTTTTTATCCTTGATACTATATCTGGTTCTGAAGTATACCTTGTTTGACATTAATGTAGCTATTAGGCTTTCTTTTGACTAGTGTTTGCATGTCATATTACCTATTTACCTATCTATTTCTTTATATTTAAAGTGGGTTTCTTATATTATCCTTGGGTCTTGCTTTCATATTCATTCTGACAATCTGTCCTTTACAGAGTTTCATAAAACCATTTATAGTCAATGTAATTATTGATACAGGTGGATTAAAATCTATCATCTTGCTAGATTTTATGTACTTCTTGGTTCTTTTTTTGTCTTCTTTTGGATTATTTTTTATGATTACATTTTGTCTCTTGTAGTTTATATCCCTTATTAAATTTTTTTTTATGTGCATGCCTTAAGTTTACAATATACATCTTTAATTAGTGGACTATTACCTTCACATAGTAGAATACCACTTAATATGTAGTGGAAATTACTTAAAACAGTGTACATCCAGGACTTCCCAGTGTTGTCATACATTTTACTTTTACTGTTCTATAAACACACAATGGATGATTACTATTTTTGTCACTGATAGTTTATTTACAGCAATCAGAATAATAAATGAATTTCATCTTTATGCCACTTCTTATGTTCTTCATTTTATTTTGGAGATTCATCTTTTTGTTTGATATGTTTCTTCTGCCTAAAGGATGTACTTTAATGTATCTTGCAGTGCAGGTCTGTTGGCATTGAATTTTTTTTAGCTTTTGTTTTCCTGAAAAAAATCCTATTGTTTCTAGTATGGTTTTGAAAGGTATTTTCAGTGGGTATGGAATTTTGTTTCATTATTTATTTATTTTAGCACATTAACTATATCGCACCATTTACTTCTCATTCCCATGGCTTCTGAGGAGAGTTCTATTATTTGTATCCTTGGTTTGCTGTGTGCCATATATCTTTTTTCCCTGTTGGCCACCTTTAGGAATTTCACTTTATTTTTGGGTTTTCAGCATTTTTATTATATAATGCATAGGTGTATTTTATTTGGTATTTGTTCTCTTTTGTGTTCTCTGAATTGTTGGATCTCTGGTTTGATGTTGGCTATCAATTTTGGAAAATTCTTAGATATTTTCTTTTCAAATATTGTCTTTGCCCCATTTTCTTTTTCTATTTCTTCTAGAATTCCAATCGTATATATGTTAGGACATTTGAAAATTTCTCACCATTCTGGGTTGGTGTTCTGTTTTATTTATTTATTTTTTATGTGTTTTATCTCTTTGTGTTTTAGTTTGGGTATTTTCTGTTGATCCATTTTCAAGTTTACTGTTTGTTTGTCTTTATTGAGTTTGTCGATGACCCATTTGTTATAAACTTACTTCATCTATATTACTGTGTTTTTGGTTTGTGACATTTCTTTTTTTTTTTTTAAAGATTTTATTTATTTATTTGACGGAGAGAGAGAGAGACAGCAAGAGAGGGAACATAAGCAGGTGCAGTGGGAGTGGGGAGAAGCAGGCCCTTCACTGAGCAGGGAGCCTGATGTAGGGCTCAATCCCAGGACCCTGGGATCATGACCTCAGCTGAAGGCAGACCCTTAATGACTGAGCCACCCCGGTGCCCCAATTTTTTACCTTTTGTAATTAACATATAATGTATTATTTGTTTCAGAGGTACAGGTCTGTGATTCATTGATCTTAACACAATACCCAGCGCTCACCGTAACCCATGCCCTCTCCAATGTCCATTACCCAGCCGCCTCATTCCCCTCATTCTCTTCCCCTCTAGCAACCCTTAGTTTGTTTCCTAAGATTAAGAGTCTCTTATGGTTTGTTTTCCTCTCTGGTTTTGTCTTGTTTCATTTTTCCCTCTCTTTTCTATTATCCTCTGCCTTGTTACTTAAATTCCACATATCAGTGAGATCATATAATTGTCTTTCTCTGATTGACTTATTTGACTTTACATTATCCCCTGTAGTTCAATCCACATTGTTGCAAATGGCAAGATTTCTTTTTTTTTTGGATGGTTGCATAATATTCCATTGTATATATACACCATATCTTCTTTATCCGTTCATCTGTCAGTGGACATCTGGACTCTTTCCATAGTTTGGCTATTGTGGACATTTCTCTAAATATTGGGGTGCAGGTGTCTCTTTGAATCACTACATTTGTATCGGGGTAAATACCGAGTAGTACAGTTACTGGGTCATAGGGTAGCTCTATTTTCAACTTTTTTGTTTTTCAAAAACATACTGTTTTTCAGAGTGACTGCACCAGCTTGCCTTCCTGGTTTGTAACATTTCTATTTTTATACTTCATATCTCTGTTGAAATTCCCCATCTCTTCTTGCATGTTGTCTTGCACTTTTTCTGTGGGAACCTTTAGCATGTATTATATTATCTTAAATTATCTACCTGATACTTCCACTATCCGAGTCTTACTCTAGTTATACCTTTTGCTTTGTTTCCTGACAGTGGGTTGTTTTCTTTCTTGCTTGTTGGCATTCCTTGTTTTTTGTTGCATGTTGGACATCTTGGTTAGGATAGCAAAGACTGAGGTAAATAGTATTGTGCCTACACATGGGTCCATCTTGGCTTTTGCTAGGCTTTTAATGGGGCACGAGAATTAGCTTAGCTAGGAGTTGAATTGACTGACTTTTGTTGTTGCTATTATTTTTTTCAGTGCACCACAGGCTTCAGATGATGTTTATCCCACCCTCAACTATAGATCTTTCCTTTGCACCTTGCCTCAGAAAAGATCTCTTTGCAATATTGATGCTCCGTTAGCAGTCTTAACGGAGTTTCTTGTTATTCTATATTTGTCAGAGAGGCATTTTCTGTTGTTCTGGTTCAGCCTTAGTCTTAGTCAGGCTTTGTGACGCTGAGTCTAGGGAATAGGGTCCTCTATCCCAGGTTTAGGAGGCCTATGATAGCCTGGGCTCATCATATATTCTTGTCTCTACTAGGATAGAGGGCTTTTCTTTTCCTTCCCTCCAGCTACACTGGGGCTGTATTTTTGCTCTAAGGTCATCGAGGTTTGCTGCTTTTCCCTCAGGACATGAAGGCTTTTATTCTTTAAAGGAGAAGAGTTGAAGAATCTTCAGTTTTATGCCTTTCCAGTGGTGGCTGCTGTTTGCATCCCCCAGGCCTGTACTCTGAGAGAGGCTGTTTTGAAGTTTCTGATCTTTACTATCCCAGTCTTTCTCATGATTCCTAGGAGGTTCTGTGGAGAAGAGCCCATGAGTGACTGAATTCTTCTTGTGTCCTTGCTTCCCAGGGGTTCTGTACTTTCACATGAGTTCACATTGGCCTTTAGTAATCCGTTAAAAATGTTAGCTAAATTCTTACCTGGCTTGTATCATGTCTGGCATTTTCCTCAGGTAAACAAGTGCTCCAGCCCCATCTTTTCTCAAAGGCACTGGTCTATCCTGAGATTTCAAGTTAGTTGGTTGTCCTGTTAACCCTCATGGGTTCAAAGAAAAGTTGTTTTTCAGATTAACTTGCATCATTTTGGTGGTGGAGATGGTGGTGTAAGGGTTGGAGCATTGTTCTTTCTAGCCTTCTACATCTAAGCAGAAACAAGTCGCATTTTTCCCCTGCTTTTATCTTATACACTTTTGTTATTGGTTAACTTGACTGTGATGTAGACTTACTGGAAAGGTGTGCTAGCATTGTAGGGGAAGGCGTTACCCTGACAGTTGAATGGAAGCTGCTTCCCAAGGAGGAGAAACAAGTGTAGTGAGGGGAGACAGTAAAGATTGAAAGCGGGAGGCCTGAATGTTGCCATGGTGAGTGAGTACTTCTGACTGGTAGGGAGGTATGCTGTTCATGCCAGGGGCACACAGGAAATGTTGCTCTGGGAGAGTGCAAAGTGAGCAGAGGCAGGTGGTGTAGAAACTAAAGCTGCGAACACTCCGTAAGAGAAAAGATCCCTTTTATGAAGAGCCTGTCACACCTGCTTAAGCATAGGCATCTGCTCAGAAATGCTTTGCTTTGTTGGGTCTCATGCTATATGAATTCATAGTGGCTAAACACCTTGAATCTTAGAGGGTAAAACAGAAGACAGATTTCCTGTCTGCTTAGATCTAATGTCATATATTGATGTTTAAAACTCAACTATGAAAGTTTCTTGTTATTTCCATTTTAGACATTAAAGATTCAGCTAGAGTATTTTCCCAAGTAAATAAGCACTAGGCACTTACTAAAAAGCCTAATATCCCTAATGAGGTGAGAATAACTAATTTCAAATGCTGGCTAATGCACTGACAAACATTTTCGACTTTACGGTGCAGTTCAACACAGCCATTTTTGATACTTAGAGCTATATATAATTAAATTCAGTGTAGATATTTGTTTAAAAATTATTTTCCTTGGTGTTATTTGGATCATTTGGGCTGTTGTAATTAAGCTTGTGTTTTTGTTTATATTCTAAATATTTTTATTTTTTATTATTTTTTATTTTGTTTTATTCATTTGACAGAGGGAGAGGTGAGAGAGAAAATGAGTTGGGGACGAGGGGCAAAGGGAGAGGGAGAAGCAGACTGAGCAGGAAGCCCAACACAGGGCTCCATCTCAGGACCCCAGGATCATGACCTGAGCTGAAGGCAGACATTTAACTGACTGAGCCACCCAGGCACGCCTATATTCTAAGTATTTTTAAAGTATAACTTTGTTATAAATACTGCTGTTCCTATAAGCAAGAGTATGTTTTACTTCATAGAATTATCCATAAGAAAGATTTATTACCAGTTGTCAACAACATTCATCAAATAAACAACGTAATAGTTTAATTTTTTTAAGGATTTTATTTATTTATTTATTTATTTATTTATTTATTTATTTATTTGACAAAGAGAGAGAGAGAGAGACAGCAAGAGAGGGAAGACAAGCAGGAGGAGTGGAAGAGGGAGAAGCAGGCTTCCCACTGAGCAGGGACCTCGATGTGGGGCTCGTTCCCAGGACCATGGGATCATGACTGAGCCAAAGGCAGATGCTTAATGGACTGAACCACCTAGGCACCCCATAGTAGTTGTTTTAATGACACCTTGTTCTTCCCACGTGATTTCACATTTCCTTGCTCATCATCTTTCCTTAATTTTTTCTTCTAGATGACTTTCTTCTTGTTCACTTCTCTAATATTTTTCATCAGCTATTGAATATTCTCTTGTTGCTCATCTAAATATTTCCTTATGTATTGTTTATCTCTGAAATAGTTATCTACCTGTCCAGTTTCCCTTTTAGCAATTCAGAGATTCATGTACTTTTGTCCTTCAGCAGCATTATCCCTAGTGGCTCTGAAAGCTTTTGTTGCTTAGATGATGGTATCTATAGTCTATCAAATGACAAGATAAAATCGAAGTAGTACTGGTATTAATCTTATCTTCAAATTGGGAGACTCGTAATCAAAAGGATCTCTGCCTTATTCTGTATTGTTATTCATGAAAGTAAAAGTGTTATTTACTGGCAACGATAATCAGCCACCATTCTAAATTGTTTTCTTATCTCTTCCTAATACTGCATCTGATTCTGGTTTTTATTTTTTATTTTTTGTTTTGTTGTTTTTGGTTTTTTTAGGCCTAACTAATGTTAGGATCCACGACCATAGACTGCTTCATGTTCTTCTGTCAGTGCTTCTGGCTCCATCTATTTCGACTCTTTCCAGTGTTTGCAGAAAGCTGTTTCCCTTAGTGAAAAAAATAGTCCCCAGCTGACAGATACAAGCAGACATACACATTGAAATAATATGTATGAACACATATACGCACATGAATCTATAATGTAAAGACATTCAAAGACACGTTTTTAATTCACATCTTGCACATACATTCTTAGCATTAAGAAAGATAAAATATGAAAGATCTGAGTGCCTGCAGAGTGAGAAGTTCAGTGTTAGTTTCTTCGGCAATGTTTTATTAGGAAAGGGTAAGTGTTCTAGTTACAGATGGAATAGTGACCATAAAGGAAAAACAAATTTTGAATCTTTCTATAAGTTAGAGTCTAGACTAAAGAAAACCTTCACAAATGTTTTTATTAAAGACCTCATGGCAAGTATCTTTCTCTTCACACTTGCTGAGCAATGGTTTGTGCTAGTTAATAAAATATTGTGATTTAGTCATTTAATTTCTTTTTTTCCCTAAAGATTTTACTTATTTATTTGAGAGAGAATGAGAGAGAGCCCAAGAGTGCAGCAGGAGAAGCACACTCCCTGCTGAGCAGGGAGCCTGATGTGGGACTTGATCCCAGGACTCCAGGATCATGACCTTAGCCGAAGTCAGACACCCAACCCCCTGAGCCACCCAGGCATCCCTGTCATTTAATTTCTTATCTTAACCTCTCTAACATATATAAAATAGAGGAAAAAGCAGTATTTTCTATTAAAAAATTTTATGGTTTTCACTTCCTTTAAAAGGACTTGGCAGAAGTTTTAAAAACTTCTGTAGGTAGTGATCTTTTTATAGTTCCACTGTTTTATTCTGGCTCCCTTTGTGCTTGTTTTCTAGGTTTCAGATTTCTTTGGAGGTAGATCTGAAGTTTAGATTCCTGCTTAAAATGATAGCGACTTTGAATGTAATTGATTAAATCGTTTCTTCAAGAATTTAATTCTTCTATCTATACGTATTAGAATATTCACAGAAATGGATAGTCAAAAATACTTTAAAATTATTTAGCAATTAAATTAGATAAAAATCAATACGATCTCTACTACAATGCTGAATAGATAAAGTGTTGTAGTGTGATTTTCATGAAGGTAAAAACATGACTCTCATGCAAATATAAAATAAACACAAATCAAACATATGTGCTCATTATCCATTGAGGTTATTTATAATTTGTGAGGTGCCATTCAAAGAGCTTTTGAGGAATTTTGGATTTTTATAGATAGGTAAGATTGCCCAGGTTGATACAGAACTGGTTAATGTCCTTCAGATTCAAAAATTCTAAAGTGTGAGGTTATGTTTTATTTGATTGGACTGAACTTGATCAGTTTCACTGATCATAAATTATTTGCATTTTTTTCTGAGCAAAATCCGTAAGTTGACTTCGTCCCTTGTTAGTCTCTGGGAAGTCAGCTAAAGGTACAGGCCCAGCATTGCATGAAGGAACAATATCTTCTGCCCATTCCTAAGATTTAGACAGATTTTGTAACACATGAATCACATTTCTTCAAAATTGCTATTTAGCATCTGATGATGTCTTTAGTACTCTAAAAATTGTGGTAAAAAAAGGTAGTATATAGTGTGATTAAAAGATATTTGAATTTTCATTTATGAACAATAAAAGATTTTCTGTACTTTCCAAGAGTCTACCAGGCCAGACTTTCAAAACTTTTCTCATTTATAGTTGCTTAAAAAGAAATGTAAAAATTATAAAAAACTAGCTGTTTTTCTTTTTTTTTTAAAGAAGGATGCAGAGGCGCAGAGGGAGAGGGAGAGAGAGACACTTCAGTAGGCTCCATGCTCAGCACAGAGTCCCATGTGGGGCTCAATCTCACAAGCCTGAGATCATGACCTAAACCAAAACTAAGAGTTGGTTACTTAACCTACTGAACCAGCCAGATGCCCCAAACCAGTTGATTTTTTTTTAAAGTATAAAAGTTGAAATTTCAAAAATTAACTTAGAAAAATAATTACCCCCTCTGTTTTTGAAGATCTAATACCACTTCCTCCCTCCTGCCCTCCCTTCCTTCCTTCCTTCCTTCTTTTCTTCCTTCCTTCAAGAATTTATTTGAGAGAGAGAGAATGAACAGTGGGGAGGGACAGAGAGGAGCCAGATGTGGGGCTCGATCCCAGGACCCTGGGATCATGACCTGAGCCAAAGGCAGATATTTAACCAACTGAGCCACCCAGGTGCCCTTGAAGATATAATACCATTTTTCATCATAATTTATATGTAGTCTTAAAATTGAATGTGAAAGTAGATAATTTTATAAGTGGTTTACTCTTTGTCTTACATAACTGCTTTAAAGATTTAAATATTAGAGAGAGAGCAGGGGAAGGAGGGGAGAGAATCTCAAGCAGACTCTGTGCCGAGCGCAGAGTCCGACATGGGTCTTGTTTTCACAACCCTGAGACAATGACTTGAGCCGAAACCAGGAGTCAGGTGCTTAATTGCCTAAGCCACCCAGGTGTCCTTGTCATAACTTTTAAAATGAAACATCATGAAAGCCATTTGTTAGATACCAAAAGTCAAAGTTGGTCTTTTTACTTTGGTATCCAATAGTTATTTAAAAATGGTTCAATGAAGTTCACTTTAATTCAGTATTTTTAAATACTAATACTTTAGTAAATCCTTTCTTAAAACAAGCTCATTATATACTACTTCTATGGGAAAAAGATATAAAGGGAAAAAGGATAAAATAGAATGCTATGGACAGTGTTCATGAGATTTTTGTGAATTTTTGGGAAATATTGCCAGTGGGGTAGTCTTTTTTTTTTTTTAAGATTTTATTTATTTATTTGACAGAGAGAGAAGAGAGATTACAAGTAGGCAGAGAGGGAGGCAGAGAGAGAGAGGAAAGCAGACTCCCTGCTGAGCAGAGAGCCCGGTGAAGGGCTTGATCTCAGGACCCTGAGATCATGACCTGAGCTGAAGGCAGAGACTTAACCCGCTCAGCCACCCAGGTGCCCCAGATTGTTTGATTTTTAAGGAGGTTTGCTTTTAAGGTAGTTTTTCTAACAATCACTTGATTAGAATGGGTGATACTGAAAGAAAGTTCTGCAGGAAATAATAAAGTACTGACTATAGGATGTTTAAATTAATATTCTAATACAATAATAGACATTTGTGTCTTTGTAATTTTTTAATGTTTTTGTTCTAATTCAGTGTTATTTCTTGCTAATTAAATAGTCACAAGATTTTCACAGCTTTTTCTGTATTTTTGGAAAATATTTCCTTAGAAGGTTTAGCAATTAATGGCAATATTTGCATGTTTTCATATTAAGAATCATAGGGTGAAAGGAATTAGACATAAATGATGTTTTGGACCTTTATTTTCTAATTTTGCTTTTAATTTTTTTTTTTTAAAGATTTTATTTATTCATTTAACAGAGAGAGAACACAAGCAGGCAGAGAGGCAGGCAGAGGAAGAGAGAGGAGCAGGCTCCCGGGGGAGCAAGAAGCCCGATGCGGGACTCGATCCCAAGATGCCGGGATCATGACCTGAGTCAAAGGCAGTTGCTTAACCAACTGAGCCACCCAGGCGTCCCTAATTTTGCTTTTAATTTTGGTGATGATAACTTTTGGGGAGTACTAGACTTTTTTTTTTTAATTTGATTATGGTTTTTTTTTTCCTTCATTTCCTTTGTCGCCAGGAAATAAAACATTTCCCATAAGATAAAATGACTCTCATTTTTCATTGCTTCATATTTAAACTTTTATAAAGATTGGCTGTTTTAGTGATCTCTTTCAAACCTATTAACGGAAAGGAAATACAAGAAATCTTACCAGTAACTTGTAACTTGAGACGCTGTAATGAATAGGTTAGAGAAAATCACCTAGTGTGGGATTCCAGATTTGTTTCACCACATTGACTCTGATATGTGTCAGTTCTCTCTCTCTCTCTTTCTTTTTTTGAAATGTAGGTTATTTGCTTTCTAATCTGTTTCTGTGCTTTTTCAGCTTCCAGAAATCTCCTTCTCTACACAGTTTCCTTTCTTAGCCCTCCAGTTTTACTTAAGGCCTAAACTCCACCCTCCCACCCCCAAGAAAAGCAGTTTCTTGCTTTTACTTGTGCATTTGATTTTGCTCTTTTTGTGAAGTCACATTTCTCTGTGATGTTTGCCAGCGCTGGAGTGAATGAGTTGTTTGTTCATTGAAACTTGATTTGTCATCTTAGAAACAGTTATGATTTATATGCTGCATTCCAGCAAATGGTATCATTTTCCAAAGGCAAGTGGACACGTATTCACCTTTGCAAACAGAGTGTACTCTGCTGTGCATTGGGATGAGGGCTTTTCTTTCCTTTTATGGATACCACTCCTGATGCACTTCAGAAAGGTGATACTTAGATATTTGGCATTTCATACAGTAAGATTCTTTCCTACTACTCTTTTTAATTTTTTCTTCCTTCATTCTGTTTGAACATTATCTAACAAAATGGAATCAGTCATTGGTGTTTTGCCAGCTTCCTCAGCACTTCTCCTCGTCCTCACCATGTTAAGTAAAGACGAAATTATTGCAGTGGAAACTGAGATATTTCATCACAGTAGACTAACAACATCACAGGGTTGTTAATTTTAAGTGGTTGTGATTTTTAGTCTGCTGATTGTTCAAACTGTTGTTTTTTTTCACATACATTATTTAGCTTTCGGATAACTTTAGTATTGATACAGTCATGTATATCTACATGGCAGATCTGTTTTCACTTTTAACAGCTATCAATGAATTTTATAATATAGATTATATAAAATATTTTCTAATGGTAAAGAAAGTGAGTTTTATGCAGGTGTCTATAATTGTGATATTCCCCTGTTTGTTGTCTGCTTTGCATTAGTAAAAATATAATAGTGACCTTAGCCAACTTTTTACAAATTATATTTCCTAATAGTATAATCTTAAATATATCTTATGTTAGAAAGTAAATCTGTACTATTTGCAGTTAAGTTGATTTTAGGAATGAAGGTTTTAAGAGAAATACTTGGATGCAAGTAAACTTTTGCTACATATAACTGAATAATTGCAAATTTTCCCTTTGACTTATTATTAAACTTGAAATCTGTTACCAATGACTTTAATGTATTTAGGTTTACAAAATATATATATTTCTACATTCTTATTTATAATACTTATTTTAACATCCCCTCCCTTTGTTTTGTGAGACCAGTGTGTGTTGAAAGGGACAAATGCTCTTCATTGGGCAAGATAGGACATATATTACAGAGAATGGCCCAAATTAAATGTATAGGATGACAACTCATTAGAATCCTCTTAAGAGCTTAAAGAGATATCATAGATAGTTTAGTGCAGGTGTCTTCTTTGGCAGTTTGGGGAAGTAATCCTAGAGTGAGTTCCTTTAGGTTGACTTCTTACAAGGCCAATGAATTTGTGACAGAGCAGAGCTAGGGTACAAACCTGGAGTGATTGGCTCCTAGTGCCTAGTATCCTTTCAGTTATAATGGTGTTTAACTTAAGACAGGAATTTAGAAATCATTTGGCATTTCCTAGTAAAAACTTTGTCCCTCTGTGCTATTACATCAAAGAGATACCAACATTTAGATATAGAGTATTTTTAACTAAGGCTGTAGAAATAAACCAGAAAACTTTAATCTACTTTTTTTGTGAAAGCATTGCACAACTCTCTCCAGAATACTGCAGAAATAAAAGGCTCATTTCCTTTGTAGAAACATATCTTAATTTATCCTATTCTTAGCAGTAGAATATATAGCTTCTACTAAATAATACTTCTAATAAATAAACCCATATTAAGTAATGAATGTTGAACAAATGAATGACACATCATTAAAAGTTAAATTATAAGGGACATAATAGATTTTTCAAGAGATATTATTTCGGTGTTTAGATAGACTGTTGTGCCAAATAAGGCACAGTAGAAGAGTGGAGAGATCATTCATTATATTTTATATTTGTTACGTTTTCTATTCAGTTGTCTTTTCAGGAGACAGTATTGTGGGAGTATCTTTTCAGATGTGAATTGGTGCTCAATTTGCAAAGTAGTTTATTTCCTCATAGAGTAAATATATGCTTCTGTTTCATTGTTAGTATATATCTAGTTAATAGATTGCTAGGCACTTTGTAGAAAGGAAAAGGCCCTCCCTAGGAGTTGACTGTGGAAGTATCTGCCTAAATCCCAGAAGGACTTGCTGGCAGATGAGATCAATCCTGTGGCCTTACTCCACTTACAGTGACGGTTTAACATCATGCCTATCTCTAAGAACTAGTCTAAATAAGCCTCACTGGAACAAGAGGATAAAGCTGTCTGTGACAAGTTTTTCAATAAAAGAGTAATATTTTTCTGTGTTCTTTTTATTCTAAGATGTTTGTTTTATTTTAAAAAATGTTAAGATGTTTATTTTAGTTTATTTTTTAATTTAATTTTTTCGGTGTTCTAAGATCGATTGTTCATGCACCACACCCAGTGCTCCATGCAATATGTGCCATCCTTAGTATCCACCACCAGGCTCACCCAACCCTTCAGCCCTCCAAAACCCTCAGTTTGTTTCTCAGAGTCCACAGTCTCTCATATTTCGTCTCCCCCTCGGATTCCCCCAATTCACCCTTTCTTTCCTTCTCCCAATGTCCTCCATGTTTTTCCTTATGCTCCACACATAAGTGAAACCATATGTTAATTGACTCTCTCTGCTTGACTTATTTCACTCAACATAATCTCTTCCAGTCCCATCTATGTTGATAAAAAAGTTGGGTATTCATCCTTTCTGATGGAGGCATAATATTCCACTGTGTATATGGACCATATCTTCTTTATCCATTCATCTGTTGAAGGACATCTTGACTCTTTCCACAGTTTGGTTGATTGTGGCCATTGCTGCTATGAACCTTGGGGTACATGTGGCCCTTCTTTGTACTGCATCTACTTCTTTGGGATAAATACCCACTAGTGCAATGGCAGGGTCATAGGGTAGCTCTATTTTTAATTTCTTAAGGAATCTCCACACTGTTTTTCAAAGTGGCTGCACCAACTTGCATTCCCACCAACAGTGGAAGAGGATTCCCCTTTCTCCACATCCTCTCCAGCATTTGTTGTTTACTGTATTGTTGATTTGGGCCATTCTAACTGGTGTAAGGTGGTATCTCAGTGTGGTTTTGAATTGAATCTCCCTGATGGCTAAAGATGATGAACATTTTTTCATGTGCCTGTTAGCCATTTGTAAGTCTTCTTTGGAGAAGTGTCTGTTCATGTTTTCTGCCCATATTTTGATGTGATTATCTCTTTTGTGAGTGTTGAGTTTGAGGAGTTCTTTATACATCTTAGATATCAGACCTTTGTTGTAGTGTCATTTGCGAATATCTTCTCCCATTCTGTGGGTTGCCTGTTTGTTTTGTTGACTGTTTCCTTTGCTGTGCAGAAGCTTTTTATCTTGATGAAGTCCCCAAAGTTCATTTTCGCTTTTGTTTCCTTTGCCTTTGGTGACGTGTCTTGAAAGAAGTTGCTGTGGCTGATGTTGAAGAGATTACTTCCTATGTTCTCCTCTGGGATTTTGATAGAACAATCAATAAGGTTGTTGAGGACCACATGGTCCTCTCAGTCGATGCAGAAAAAGCATTTGACAAAATACAGCAACCGTTACTGATTAAAACTCTTCAAAGTATTAAGGATAGAGGGAACATTCCTCAACTTCATAAAATCTATCTATGATAGATTGTCATTCTCAATGGGGAAAAGCTGACAGCCTTCCCTTTGAGATTAGGAACATGACAAGGATGCTCTCTCGCCACTGTTGTTCAAGATGTTTATTTTAAATTAGTTCTTATTGTTACCTAAACAGGAATACAGTGAAATTGAGATATGCTAAACTCATAAAAGAGAGATTACATTAATTGCCATTTAGGCATAATATAGTTTGTAGTTACTAGTCAAAATGTAATTTGATGTTCTTTATCTTTTCTTTTACTTTTTAAATGGGGGGGGGGAGGCGTATAAGGCGTATAAACTCCCTCAGCTTTTCTGTTACTACCATCTCTAGATTTTCCTTTGTTCTCCCTATAACCTCGCTGAGAGCTGCCTCAGAGATGTTACTTTCTTCATTTGGCACTTGAGATCTCATCGTGCTCTTGCTGTTAGTCATTCCCTTCTCTTGATTCTTTCTTGAGTCTGTTTTCAGTTTTTTAATGCAGTATTTGGTACATATTCTTTAAAAAAACATGTATATACAAGAGTTAATACTAAAACAAATACTTGGATACCCACGACCCAACCTAAGAACCCAGCTATCAATATCTTGAAATAAAGGTATTTATTTGTTTTTATCCATCTTTTGTTCATTTTCTCATTTTGTGTGTGTGTGTGTTTGTGTGTGTTCGTGTGTGTTCATGTATACATATTAAAAACATAAATGTGAAGGACAAAATCTTCAGAAGAAAATAAGGAGTGTTTATCTTTTATTTTACATTTATATCTGTATAGTTAGCATTTAAAGATATTATTTATTACTAAATATTGTATTAGTTTTACTTGTTTTTGAGCTTTTTAAAAACGGTATGATTTTAGTGTTCACTTACCTGCTTTTTGTCACTCATTGTATGTCTGAGGTTCATGCATATTCTTGCAGTAGATGCAGTTGATTCATTCTCATTGCTGAGTGTTATTCTATTGTGTGAATAAAAACAATGTACTTACTCTCTTATGTCCTTCATGGACATTTGGGTTGTTTCCATTCTTTTGCCATTATGAATGATATGCTGCAAACATTCTTGTACATGTCTCCTGGTAAAACATGTATGAGATTTTCTCTGTTTGCAGATTATTCAGGCACAGGTTATACAAATGTTCAGATTTTTAAGATAATGCCAAACTGCTTTGCAAAAAAGCATTTTATCTCTCCACTTATAGTATATAAAATTTTCACTGCTCTACAGCCTTGCTTGATATTGGCTGATACTTGAATTTACAAGTCATGTGGTCTTTTCTTTCCTCAGATTGTCCTTGGCTATCAATGTTAGTTTCATAAAATAAGTTGGGAGTGTTCCCTGCATTTCTGTTCTCTGGAAGCATTTACTTAGGATTGAAATGATCTGGGGACACCTGGCTGGCTCAGTCGGTTAAGCATCTGTCTTTGGCTCAGGTCATGATTTCAGGGTCCTGGGATCCAGCCCCACATCGGGCTCCCTCCTCAGTGGGGAGTCTGCTTCTTCCTCTTCCTTTGCTGCTGCCCCTGCTTGTGCTCGTGTACTCTCTCTCTCTGTCAGATAAATAAATAAAATCTTAAAAAAATATATAGATATCTAAAGAAAAAAAGATTGAAATGATCTGTTCTTTGATTTTTAAAACTTAATAAACTGGCCAGGAATATGCTTTCTGAAAAGACTTTTAAAAGAGAGTTTTTATATATATGTATTTTAGGTGTTTAGTATTTTTATTATAAAGAATTATGAACACATAAAAAAGTAAACAAAATATTACATTTAACTCCAAACATTCCTAAACCTAATTCCAGCTTCTGTCAAACCATGATCCATTCCGCTCCATCCTTATCCTTATCTACTTCCCTCAAAGAAGACTGGGGATATTATAGTGAATGAAATTGAAGACATTTGAATTTATTTGTAAATATTTTACTACGTGTCTCTAAAACATAAAGATTATTTTAAAAAAATATAACCCAATACTGTTATTATACCTTAAAAGAAACAATTCCTTAGTATCAATGAGCTAGTTGGTTTCAAATTTATGATTATTTAGTAAATATCATAAAAGGATTGAGCTATATATAAAATACATAAATATGTTTTTAAATGTATTATAAGTTTATATATAAATTATGCATATACACAGATTGATTGATTGATTTGAATCAGCATCCCAATAGTGTTGACATATTATGACTGGTTGAGCTCCCTTTTTAAGTAGATGGGACCTTAAGATCTTATTAATGATTTCTGATTTGATTAATTCTTGATTTCTAACTTAATTTCATTGTGGTGATAGTATATTATCACTTAGTTCCACCACGGCTTGCTTTATGGTCTGAGACATAGTCGAATTTTCAAATATTTAATGCTTGCTTGAAAAAGAGAATAAGTAATTCTCTTATTATTGGTTGTGGGATTCTATATTAATTCATTAAATAAAGCTTTTTAATATTAATTTTTCTTTTTCCTTTCTTGTGTATTTTTTTCTTGACGAGACCAGGTTGTTGTTTGTCTTATAGTTTTTCATTGCAGCAAGCATCTCTGTGGTGTCATTTAGCATATTCTTCTGCCTTTTCGAATCTTTGTATTTCTATAAATTGATAGTTGGATTTAGATAATTGATTAGATTCATGTTTGAGTTTTCTTTTCCAAGGTCATTCATTAGTGGTAATGTGTTCCTTGATTGTGAAACTCACAATGGTTATCTTTTTTGTGATGCCAGTGGCCCTTTATGTTTAGTGCTTGGATTTAGTAAGAATTTGAAATGATGATGTTCTAGTTCTATTCTTTTTTCATTCACTAGCTGGAACACATCAATAATGAGAAACTTACCTTCATTGCTTGTTTACCCAGTGGTACAGTTTGTATATGAAAGGTGAAATAAATGCCTGTTTCTCTATATTTGCTAGCTTTCAATAAAGTAAAACTTTTTCCTGATATAGTCCAGTAATGATCATTTCTTTTGTATCAGTTTGAGCTCATTGAATTAAACATACTTAATGTTTCAAAATACGGCATTTATTTTTATTGGTATGCAAATTGTTCCATCTTTGGCCATTGGAAGACTTTTCAAGCCTTTGGCACAACCAAATAGGCTTTGATACCTTTGTTGATATCTGGATGAGAAAATGATCTAAGCTCATCATGAATGTTTCTAGCCCCAAGACCTGGAATTGGACGTTTCTCCAAGGAGCCCTGATTCCCTTTGGAGGGAAATGGTGTTTGGAGATAACAGCCTAGATGCTAGAGGTGTACATTTCTATAGAACTGATCATCCTTTCTAAACTTCTCAGTGGTCAGAACTAGATTTGTGTGTGAGAATGGTGTGTGTTTTTATTTAAGATGAAATACATCATGAGTTTAAACTGATACTTCCAACTAAAATTGAAGAGCATAAGGGTAACTTTTTCCCTGTTACATCTTCCTTCTCAAGAATTCCATTTTCTCAAGGACCTCAGGAATGGCAGAATTAAAGTGTTTTATATTAATCATTTGCTTTCCTCCTCATCAAATGATCTCAGAATAGCAATCCTAAAATTATCACTAATGGTATGATTACTGAAAATGGAAAGAGTCTAGTGATAAACTTTACTTCATTGGTATAAGTGTTTTGTTTTTTCTTATGTCAATTTTGATGATTTCTTACAGGAATTTGTCCATTCTAAATTTGCATAGGTATTAACACAAGATTGTTGTGTCCATATTATCTTTTAAACCACTGCTATCAATGTAGTTGTGTTCTTTTCTCTCTTACTATTACTTATTCTTTCCTTCTTTATTGTCTCAGAAATTTGTCAATTTTATTTTAGTTATTTTGAGGAATAATCTTGGCTTTATTAATTTCTTTTTTCACCTTCTTCCTTCTGTTTTCTTTGAATTTATTCTGTTGTTCTTCCACTACTCCCTGACCCCAGCTTCATAAGTAGGTCACTTAATTCATTATTCATTACGCTTTCTTTTCTAATATATATGTTTAAGCCTTTTGATTTGCACTTAATGTATTATTATCAATAGCAGTTTGTTATAAAGTTTAATTATTATGATAGGATCTGTTTTTCTTTGATAGTTTTATGAACTTTTAATACCATGTTTTTAGTGTCTTACTAAGATGATTTATCCCTCCCCCTGTAGACATAGCAGTTTATAATTTTGGTAATTTTCCCTCATTTAGTGGTTATGTCATAACTTCATATATGGTATGTATGTACCCAGTTTTGCATATTGAGTATATTTTTGAATTTTTCTTTTCTTTCTTCCTTTCTCCAGTAGTTTGCCCACAAGTCCTTCTTAGGTTGTTTTTGTCATCTTTTAAAAAAATTTTTTTTTAAATGAGCTTTATTGAGCAGTAATGTACATGCAGTTATGAGATTGGACCAGTACATGTAGTTATAAATCCTTCACCACAGTCAAGATACCAAAGAATTCCATCATCCCCCAAAACTTGGCTCATGCCACTTTGTAGGCTCCCTTGCCACCATTCTCTCTATGGTGCTCTTTTCTTTGTTTTCAGAATAGGTGATTTTTCTATGACCTTGGATTTCTGACCAAGTTCCACAAAAGTTATAATTTTATCGATTATCTGGCTTTTGTTATTGTTAGGGTGTGAATGGTGCTCTTTCCAGCTGGACACATTAAACACATTGTTTCACTAGCACATTTTGGGGGTGGGTATTAAAATTTCCATTTATCATTTTTGAATTGACACTACCATTTGAATATCTTTCTCTCACACATGTATTTTCTTTTATATTCCTGTATATCCTGTATATCCCCGTATATCCTCATTGACATTTTATTTAGTGCACAGTGATCTCTTAGGTCATTCTGTAATTTGTACTTAAAATATTTTAAAGTTCAGCGTTAAAAGATTATCAATTTAATATGTAAATTTCAAGTTTATGAATTCTCTTACCTTCTTTTTAGTTCTGATTTGCAAATTAAATATTAGTACCTGTTATAGAAACCTTAAAGTATATAATTTTTTGATTGCCAGATTTATTATTATTTGTGTTTATCATCTTATTATAATTAGCTAATTTTAAGGCCATATGCAAATTTTTTTGCTGAATACATTGTATCAAAGGAACTGATTTTTTTTTTTTTAAGATTTTATTTATTTGACAGAGATAGGATCACAAGTAGGCAGAGAGGCAGGTGGAGAGAGAGGGGGAAGCGGGCTCCCTGCTGAGCAGAGAGCCCGATGTGGGGCTCGATTCCAGGACCCTGAGATCATGACCTGAGCCGAAGGCAGAGGCTTGAACCCACTGAGCCACCCAGGTGCCCCAGAACTGATTTTTATTACCAAGAAGTTATTAATGTAAAATTTTGAAGATATTTCATCTCAGCTGCGTCTCATTTTTTAAAATATGGTATTATATATGGTTTATAATAATTTATTCTTAGCAGATATCCACAGTTTTTGAATTGATTTAAAATGCTTCTATTAATGTATTAAATCTTATATTAATCAAATACATGATAATATCATTTTGTAAATAGTATTGCATATTTTAACCTGATTTTACCTCCTTATTGCTTTCATGGCCATTAACACTGGCTTACTAAATGGTTTTTCTTTTTATTTCTATAGGTTATTTTAGTGTCTGCCAATAAATTGACTCGTTACATAGAACCATGCCAGTTAACAGAAGATTTTGGTGGGAGTCTCACCTATGATCACATGGATTGGTTAAATAAGAGACTGGTTGGTATATTACAATGAGATAAAATGTTATTACATACAAATAGACATATTTTGGTGACTTTATCATTTTAATATCATAGATTGTTCTTTGTTACAAAAATAAAATACAGTGCATACCACATGATAGCAATAATGCTTGAATGCAAATACTCTGCAGCCAGATTCATAAGTGCTTGCTTTTGCTATTGTCGTTTGTAGCAGTATTACTATCAAAATTGTGAATATTTTAGTTGAATGACAGAGTAGCATAATTTCCTGAGAGATAATCTAATTGACATACCATTTTCAGAGAGGATATTAAAACATCAGTTTGACTTAAAGAGCATTTTGATAGATTAAGGTTTTCATTTCTGAAAATGTATCTTTGGCCAAACTAAAGTCACCTCCTCTGCATGCTATGGCATTGTTTAATCGCACGACTGGGGACTAAAAGAACAACTTCTAATTAACTCATTTTAGATTACAGTTATTCTTTGAATGACATGGGAATTGGGGGCCCTAACCCTCTCCAGAGTTGAAAATCTGTGTATAACTTTTGACTTCCCAAAAACATGTTGTTCAAGAGTCAACTGTATAAGCTTAATTTTATTGGAGAATAATAAACTTGGATATTTCAGAATGGATAACTGATTTCTGTCATATTTGGACAGTTATATCAGACAAACGAGTGTCCCCTTTATTATAAACAGACTTGCCCAAATCTGTAGAAATATTTTAAGAAACCATGTTAAAGTTGTAACTTATTTATTTATTTATTAGAATTTTTATTTATTTATTTGACTGAGAGAGAGATCACAAGTAGGCAGAGAGGCAGGCAGAGAGAGAAGGGGAGAAGCAGACTCCCTGCCGAGCAGAGAGCCCGATGTGAGGCTCAGTCCAGGACCCTGAGATCATGACCTGAGCTGAAGACAGAGGCTTTCACCCACTGAGCCACCCAGGCACCCCTAACTAATTTATTTTTATGCGCATGCTTATATATAAAAAGACTTTAGTATATGCAACCAGTATGGATTAGTGATAGAAAAGCATAAAGAAAAGTTCTGTAACTGGAATTAGAAGATTAATTCTGGTCAAAATCATGTTCATGTAGTTAAAACTGTTACTAGTGCAGATGTTTCTCCACAAAACACAGGAATAAAAATAAACTTGTCTGAGGAATAAAAGTAATTTCTTTATTTAAATTTTAAAAATTTCTTATTCATTGAAACTATTCATTGTTCTGGAAGGGGGATTTTGTCTTCTCTCTTTTAAGTTGTTGTGCACTAGTCCTTGATACTAAGTGACGTCAAGAGAGGAAAAGGGAATTCTGCCTGGCTAATTCTGTTCATCTTAACTGAAAATCTTTATGTAAACATTAACTTTTAAGATTATTCTTAATATGTTAACAAAATCTTATTGTAGGTTTTTGAGAAGTTTACAAAGGAATCTACATCATTACTAGATGAACTTGCTTTGATTAACAATGGAAGTGATAAAGGAAATCAGCAAGAGAAAGAAAGGTAGGTGGCTGGTTTCTTGCAATTATACCTTTGCAAAGCTACGATTAACCTGAAGAAGACTATCTCTATTAATGCAATCTAAAAGAAGTAAGGTGTAAGCAATTCTCCAATCAAAATTGACATGCAAAAGTTGAATTAAATTTATTAATTCATGAGAATTTGCTTTATATGTAAAATTTCTTGATTTGAATCGAAGTTTCTCTACAAAAGACTTTTTTTTTTCTACAAAAGACTTTTTGATGAATAAAATGTGTTTACTTTAAAAATTCATTTGCAAGAACATGTTCTTAAAATGAAACCATTTTCTTTTTAGAGTTCAACTTTGCTTATGAAGACTATGGAAAAGGTTGCAGCTTGAAGTAAAATTATTGTAACCTTATTTAAATACCTCTTAAATGCCTACCTTCTAGAACTCCTAGGTCCCTAAAAATATGTGATATTTATGAGTTCAATTTGGAGAATTTAGTGTTTATGACACTTGGATGAAGTAATTGTTCAGTTGTATTATCTAAATATAACTATCTAGATTTATCATTTTAACAGATTTCCACTGAACTTTACAAACTTAACAATTTTAATTTTTTTGTTCATAGCCAAATCCCTCTCCCCAGATTAAAAGCTTTTTGGGAAGCAAATTAATCCTTTCTGGTTTCAACAGAGTGGTTACTAGAACAGTCATTTTTCATTAGGAAATTTGAAAGGATCGACACTTATCCTTGCCTACGTCTTTTGAATCTGACCTTAAAAATATAATGAAACCTTGGTAAAGTGCATCTTACTATTCATTGAATACAAATATAGTCAACATACCAGTTAACTGAGATAATAAGATAAGAGGGATGTGAGAAGGCTGGAGTTTAACAACAAATCTTGATTAAAACAAAGTGAAAATGTGAAAACAAATGGTTGGAATGGAAATCTAGTTAAAGTCACAGGAAGCATTTAGGAACATTATTGTCCTGTAGCCACCACGTGAAAATATAAAATGTAAAATTTTGACATGCACATAAATGTGTGTGTGTATTGATAATACATACTCTATGCTACAGCTTAGGAATTGAAAACGTCACACAAGTTGGTTGACAAAAATTAACCAAACTCCTTGCTTTCTGAGTAGTCCAGCAGAGTAAGTTTGACGCTTTTTAAAGTCATTTTCTTCAGGAAAGATGTCCTAAGAGGGTTCCTGTAGAAAATGAGTTCATGGTCACAGCTTAATGCTGTTTACCATATTTCCTAAACTGAGAATGACTGTGAAGATTTATAGATTACAGGTCCTGAGAAAGCATTGCAGTAAAGAAACCTGCTTCCTGTACTTACATGTCGGTGGGACCCCTTTGTCTCCATCTAATAATACCTTGTTCAGTGTTTTGGGAAACACTTTGGGAAGCGCTGGTTTGCATGACTACATGAAGTATCAAATAAAATCTTGTATTTGCCAGTTCCTCCCCAAGGAACTCAAGTGTTATTACTTAGTCTCTTTTAAATCCCAGATAATAAAGTCCCTCCATTTGAAATTTTCATCACCTTTTTAATGTCATTACTCCAGAAGCATCCAGGCTATACAAGAAGTGAGGGCCCAGATTAATTGACAGAAGTGAAAGATTTAGAGCAGGACCTGTCATTTACAGGAGCAAGGTCCTAGGCTTTGACTTGCCATGTACCCTATCTTTCCTTCTTCTTCTACTTCCCATATGTGTTTAAAAAAATACAGAGCATGGTCCAACTGCAAATGAAACACAATTAGTACAGGGAAGAGAGTACAGCTGCTTGGGGAAGCACATGCACACGAATATTGGAGACTATTTGTAGCTCTCAAAGGTTGCTGTAGATAAGTAAACGCTTAATTAGAGGATGGCTCCATGCATTTTTAATGTTCACATTTCTGGGTTATTATATAGTTACACATTTCATTTTGGAATAAATATGCAGTGGGAAAATACTAAAATGGATTCCTTCGATATATTTGAAATAATACTATAATAATAAATTATTTTTTTCAAGTAATATATTCTATGATTTATCACATAGATTTTTTTTTTTTGGCTACTAGTATTTAATTATCTTTAGTTGGTTTCTTAATGCTTAAGAGCATTAGCCTGGTAGAAGAGTGTGCTTCAGATTTCCACACCATATGCTCCTCTTTGATATGCATACATAAAGGATTTTCTTTGGCTATATAGATAAAAATATAGTTTTTAAAAATTATTCTTGTGGTGTTTGCCAGGTCTGTGGATTTAAACTTTCTTCCATCAGTTGATCCTGAAACAGTTCTTCAGACAGGTAAGATAAAAAATGTGTTTATTGGTGACAATCAAATCCAATAAACCAATCATATATTGATTGGTTCATGAAGTAAATATTGATTAAGCATATACTCTGTGATAGAAACTCCGGGGGAATTTTAAAACTGGTGTTTGGTTTAACCACTGTGTTAATATACTTTATACTATTTTTAGAAAGTATTAATAATAATAAATTGTTAAATTATTTCTCCCTTGAAATATTTGTATTTGTTTCCTTATCTGTGAAATGGAGATAAGTGTCAATTTCATTGGATTGCTGTGAGGATTATATTATTGAATACTCCTTGGCTTCTAAGATTGTGTTTTCATATTCCATTCTCCTTAGTGACCTCTTGACATAGTTAGTATCACTTTCTCTATTTTGTACTTGAGGAAGCTAAAGCTTAGAGATATGAAAAAACTTGCTCATGATGGAGTAATTATTAAACTCTGTCACCATACAACTAAAAACAGGTTACTATTATCATCCCAATTTTAAGATGGGGAAACTGAGGCAAAAAAGCTCAGTAACTTATGCAAGTTACACAACTAGTAATGCTAGAGTTGGGACTTGAACCAAGGCAGTTTGGTTTCAAAGTGTGGTCTTTGAAATCATTATGTAGTGCTTCTTCTCTGATGGAAATGTTTCCATATGGAAAAGATTGAGTAATAACAATTGTAAAAGAAAAAATAAATGACTTCTGATCTTAATGGCTTTATATGTGTGTGTGTATATATAAAATGTTATGTGAATATATAGACTTTGTAAAAGTCTTTAAAGCAGTCGTTTTTCTAATAACATGTAATGAAGAGTAAATTCTGAATATCTTCATTGTATTGAAACCATTGTTGCAAGTCAGTATGATATTGATCTTACTTCCTTAGAGAATAAGGAAATAATTGTATTCTATGAATTCCTACATGTTAAGCAGGTACAGTAGACTGTCAGTAAAAATATGGCTTGCTCTAGGTTTAAATTTTAAATCCATGGTTATATTTAACGTTTTGAAAGCTACTGAAGCCCTTCAGTTAAGAAGCTTTTTAAACTTGTATATTGAAATTAACTTTATATGCCACTGAGTTCTTTTTTTAGATACTATTGACTCTTAGAGTAGGGATATAAAGAGAATATACAAATGGAGAGGTTTAGAACAATTTGGGATATTTTTTAGAAATTGGTAATACTGGGTGCCTGGGTGGCTCGGTTGGTTGAGCGACTGCCTTCGGCTCAGGTCATGATCCCGGAGTCCCGGGATCGAGTCCCGTATCGGACTCCTGGCTCTGCGGGAAGTCTTCTTCTCCCTCTGACCTTCTCCCCTCTCATTCTCAGTCTCTCGCTCTCTAATAAATAAATAAAAATCTTTAAAAAAAAATTGGTAATACCTTCAAATCATGATGAAAATTCTGCTTCTAAATACTGAAAGCCATTTAAATTTAGGACATTTTTCAGAGTAAAGATGAAGAGAATTTAAGTATCTTGCATTTATTTTTGGTCCTTAAGTAATAATTGGAATAGTATTATGCTGGAAAAACAGTTTGCAATTTATTCACTTTTAAAATTCCAATTTTAGGTGTTGCATATTCTGCAATTTTAACTTCTCATGCATGAATGGATTTTCTTACATGAATTTGCTATAATTGAATAAAATTGGATAACATTGAATGAAGTTGTTATACTAGTGTAGTTCCTCATGATTCACAGTTAATATGTTGTAGAGATTCCTTAAATAGAGACTATTTAAATTTTATTTTGTACCAGTAATAAAAGCTTTCTCCCTTTAATCATACATTTATTTGTTACACTGTCAACTTTTGTTTTAGATAGTATGATTAGGGGTATCCATTAATACTGAAATCCTACAACATATTGCTTAGCATTGATTAGTACTATCAAATAGAACATACTAGTTAGTACTGTACTAGACAGAAATCCCAGAATGTAATTGTGCTCTGTAGAGAAAGAGGATTAGTTGGGACAATTTACTGAATAATGAATTCACCAATAACAAGAATGTGATGACAGATAGATATAGAAAAAAATATGCCATATATTTACTAAATAGTATAGCATATATAGTATATACTTCATGATATATATGATTATATAGCATATAAATATATATGTAGTTATATACTAAAATATGCTATTTCCTATTTATTTCTATATAAATTTAAAAATTGCATTTCAGTAATTACGACCTACTAGATAGTTAGGCAGACATATAGGCAGATAGGTTCTAAAAATAAGGAACTAAAATTGAGGAGATTGACAAGAATTGTATTTCTTTTTGGATATTAATTATAAGTATCTTTCATTCGTAAAGGGCATGAATTATTGTCCGAATTACAGCAGCGTCGATTTAATGGCTCAGATGGAGGGGTCTCATGGTCTCCTATGGATGATGAACTGCTCGCCCAGCCACAGGTTATGAAATTATTAGATTCTCTGCGAGAACAGTATACTCGCTACCAAGAAGTTTGTAGGCAACGTAGTAAGCGTACACAGTTAGAGGAGATTCAGCAGAAGGTGATGCAGGTAGGTGTCTGATTTGAATATATTTAATTTTTGAAAATTCTAAATATTAGGGTTTTTAAAAAAATAATTTCTCCTGTGTGACTGATTTTATACTAACCCTTATTATACTGTGTAGAGAACCTGAATCCTATCGAAACAGACTAAAACTATGTACATTTTTACAAATAGTATTTGCATTAAAACTATATTATTTCTATAATGATGATATTGAACATTCATTTCACTCTATCATTATGAACTTTAAAAGTAGTTTAGTTGTTGGAAAATGTCACCTATGGTCTCTATATTCTTGCAATAAATAACATTTTATTAATGATTGATTTATCCTTAATTTCTAATGACTTGTTAGGTTTTTTTTTTAATTTAAGCATTATGAACAAGATTTCTTTCCTAGCAAAATGATGACATAAAATATAAGGAGTTTTAATTTTAATTTCATTATTTTTTGATGCTGCTAGAAACCTTTAATGTATTTAATACTTATGAATTTTTAGTTCCTTTGAGAATTGCTTTTTATAAAAACAGTAGGTTAAAAATACTGAAACTCAATACTAAGACATTTCTATTACTTATACCACATTCTGATTTTCCTCTGTTGAATTAAGAAATAAATATTAAATATTTTACTTAGAAAATCCAGCAATGAAATGTAGAAGACATTGTGCCAGGTTTTCTATAGAATATAGGGATAGTTTTGGTTTTGGCTATCATTAAGCTAAGGGGATAAAGTCTTAAGTGTTAAAGCAGATGACGGATGTGTTGTGGGCATCTATAGGAAGAATTATTTCCCTGACTGTAGGGGATCTAGGAAAGGATTTAACAGAGGAGGTAGTTGTTGAGCTTTTTCTCCAAGAATGTGTAAAGATTTCACCAGGCACCTCCTTTAAGTTTTAAAGACAAATTGGCATTTTATGCAGGAGAAAGAACAGCATAAACAAACACTGGTACATGAAATCTCAAGCTCTGTGGAGGAAAAAGGAAACAGCTAGGCACTGCGGGAGATTTTTGGCCTTTGAATCATAAAGCATGGTCAGCAAGTATGATCTAAATCCCAGTTCCTCCACGTACTTACTGTAATCATGGTCACATTTTTCACCCACCCGTTCCTCAAATGGACTTCCTTCTTTTTTAACATTCCTCTCTTTTCTTTCCCTTCCTTCCTTCTTTCATTAATTGAAACAAGGGTACCAAGACCTCTTTTGAAAGGTGTGTTGAAAGAATCCAGTGCTGGATTAATGGTATCTTTTATATTTATTTCCATTGTACTAGGCTGTAGTCTGTAAGTCTGGTCCCACTGTTGGCAAACTTTTCCTATAAAATAGGGCCAAATAGTAAATGTTTAGGCTTTGTGGACTGTACAATTCTTACAGCTATGGCTGTTAAGCTTTGCTGTTGTAGTGTGCAGACATCATATAAACAAATGTGTGTGGCTGTGCTAAAATAAAATTTTATTTGCAAAAATAATGGGTAGTTAGAATTGGCCTGCAGGCAGTAGTTTGCTGACTAGGAAAAGGCTTGAAAGGAAGTAAGAAGTTGGATCATGGAAGATCTTGAATTTCAGGCAAAGAGATATAGTCTTTCTCGTGATAGCCACATTTACACTGAAGATTTCCAAGCATACGTTAATCGTAGATAGCTTTTTCTATGTAATATATTTATAAATTATAGATAGTATTAAACCCAGGTAAACTTCAGCCAAATAGCTTGAGAGTATCTTTGAAAACCATAAATATAGAATAGCATGGTATACGAGTCGCTCACATGATCTGGGTCCACCTTTTTCTACTACTTCCAAGTTACTTTCTCAGGAAGGAAATGTAACTTCTCAGTGCCCTAGCTTCCTCCTCAGTAAACTGAGGATGACAACAACAACAACAACAACAATAATAATACCAACTTAATAGGGCTGCTACAAAGATTAAAGAAAATAAAATATTTAGTGCTTAGCATATAATGAATTTTCTATAAATAATATCTGATATTTGCTCACTCATTCAAAAAATGAATGTCTACAATAGTATGACTTCATGCTAGGTAGGATATAATGGTGAGTAAGAATAGACTATATTCCCACTTTTATGGTACATGATTACATAATTACACAAATAGTTGTAAAATTGCAATTGTGCCAAGTCCCAAGAAGGAAAGTGGTAGGAATAAGGGTAAGAAGAAAATATCAGAGATGAATCATTTATCTGATTTGCAAGACTTGATAGGTGGTCTTGTTGTTCAGTTAGGAAACACGGGATAGGATTTGGGTTTAGGTGTGGGTGGAAAAGGGTATGGAGAATCACGAGTTTGGTTTTAGACATGTTGAATTTTTTTTTAATTTAAATTTTAGGTAATGAACATACAGTGCAATTTTGGTTTCTGGAGTAGAATTCAGTGATTCATTTCTTACATACAACACCCAGTGCTCATTATAATGAGTGCCTGCCTTAATACCCATTACCCGTCTAGTCCATCCCCCTCCCCACTTCCCTTCATCAACGCTTAGTTTGTTCTCTATTGTTAAGAGTCTTTTATAGCTTGTTTCCCTCGCTCTTTTGCCCCCACTTCCAATATGTTCATCTGTTTTGTTTCTTAAATTCTACATATGAGTAAGATCATATGGTATTTGTCTTTCTCTGACTGACTTCTTTCACTTAGCATAATACACTCTAGTTCCATCCATGTCATTGCAAATGGCAAGATTTCGTTCTTTTTGATGACTGAGTAATACTCTAGTGTGTGTGTGTGTGTGTATACATGATATCTTTTTAAGATTTTATTTATTTGAGTAACAGCACACCCGCATGAGCAGCAGGGGGTGGGGGCCAGGGCAAGGCTGGAGGGAGAGGAAAAAGCAGACTCCCCTGCTGAGGACCTTGAGATCATGACCTGAGCTTAACTGAACTGAGCCATCCAGGCACCCCTATACCATGTCTTCTTTATCTGTTCATCTGTTGATGGACATTTGGGCTCTCTTCATAGTTTGACTATTGTTGATGATGCTACTATAAACATTGGGGTGCATGTACCCCTTTGGATCACTATGTTTGGATCCTTTGGGTAAATACCTGGTAGGGCAGTTGCTGGGTCTATATAGGGCAGTTCTATTTTTAACTTTTTGAGGAACCTTTATACTGTTCTCCAGAGTGGCTCCACCAGTTTGCATTCCCACCAACAGTGCAAGAGGGTTCCTCTTTCTTTGCATAATCACTAACACCTGTTGTTTTTATGTTGTTAATTATAACCATCCTGACAGGTGTGAGATGGTATCTCATTGTGGTTTCGATTTGTATTTCCCTGATGATGAGTGATGTTGAGCGTCTTTTCATGTGTCTGTTAGCCATCTGGATTTCTTCTTTGGAAAAATATCTATTCATGTCTTCTGCCTATTTCTTGATTAGATTATTTCTTCTTTGGGTGTTGAGATTGATAAGTTCTTTGTAGATTTTGGATGCTAGCCCTTTATCAGATATGTCCTTTGTGAATATCTTCTCCCATTCTTTAGACCTCCTTTTAGGTTTGTTGATTGTTTCCTTTGCTGTAGAAGCCTTTTATCTTGATGAAGTCCCAATAGTTCATTTTTGTTTTTGTTTGCCTTGCCTCTGGTGATATGTCTAGGAAGAAGTTTCTTTGTTCAAGGTCAAAGAGGTTTCTGCCTGTGTTCTCCTCTAGGATTTTGATGGTTTCCTGTGTCACATTAAGGTTTTTCCATCCATTTTGAATTTATTTTTGTGTATGGTATGAGAAAGTGATCCAGTTTCATGTTGAATTAGAGGTGACCTTGAGACACTAAGAGAAAATATGGAAGGATAGTCCCACAGGTCTGGGCTGGTGACATAGTTGTTTGTCATCATGTATGAATGGCATTTAGAAGCATTGATGTGGGTGAGAGTTGACCAAGGAAAGTCCTGAGAGTAGGTGAAAAGAGGGCTTTCTAACTGAGCTTTGAGAAACTCCAGCATTTGATGACAAGATAGAGGAGCATACTCCTGAAAAGAAGATAGGGAAGGATTGGCCAGAGATGGAGGAGAAAAGCATGAAGAGTTCTGTGTCATGGAAGCCAGTGGAAGCATTTCAAGATGGAGCTGGGAACCTTGGAGAATGCTGCTGAAAGATCAGATAAGAGGACCACATAACATGTTCATTAGAATGCAAGATTGAGGCCACTGGTGACACTTGAGCATGGAGTGAAGCACACTAGAGTGAATTTGGAAAGATAGTGAAGTGTGGTGAAGGAGACACTGAGTATGGACAACTCATTGAGAATTTGTCTCTGAAGGAAAGACGAGATGTCTAGATGTCTAAAAGTGGTAGAAAAAGGGTGGTATTAGTTTGCTAAGGCTGCTGTAACCAAATACCACAGCCTGGGTGGCTTAAACAACAGAAACTTAATTTCCCCATGGTTCTAAAGGCTGAAAGTCTAAGATATAGATGTTAGCAAGGTTGATTCCTTCTAAAGTCGTTGAGGAAAGAATCTGTTCCAGATTCTTGGCTTATTGATGCTCCATCTTATTTCTGTATCTTTACATTATCTTAACTCTGTACCTTTCTGTGTCCAAATTTCTTCTCCTTTTTAGGACACCAGTCAGATTAGGGTCCACTCTAACAACCTCATTTTTTTTCTAACATATAATGTATTATTTGTTTCAGGGGTACAGGTCTGTGAATTATCAGGCTTACACAATTCACAGCACTCACCATAGTACATACCCTCCCCAATGTCCATCCCCCAGCCACCCCATCTCTTTCACCCCTCTCCCCTCTAGCAACTCTCAGTTTGTTTCCTGAGATTAAGAGTCTCTTATGGTTTGTCTCCCTCCTCAGTCCCATCTTGTTTCATTTTTCCCTCCCTTCCCCCCACAAACCCCTGCCCTGCCTCTCAAATTCTTCATATCAGAGAGATCATATGATAGTTATCTTTCTCTGATTGACTTATTTCGCTTAGCATAATACCCTCTAGTTCCATCCATGTCATTGCAAATGGCAGGATTTTGTTTTTTGATGGCTGCATAGTATTCCATTGTATATATACACCACATCTTCTTTATCCATTCATCTGTTGATGGACATCTAGGCTATTTCCATAGTTTGGTTATTGTGGACATTGCTGCTATAAACATCTGGGTACATGTGCTCCTTTGGATCACTACATTTGTATCTTTAGGGTAATTAGCACTTCAACATATGGATTTGGGGGAGGCAGTAAAACTCAGCCTACAACAGGGGTCAGATATAATTTTGTTCTGGTTTTCTTTTTAAAGTAATATGGAAGACTGTCAGGTTTAAAGACCAGTGGGGAGGGTCTATGTGGAAGGAGGCATTGAATATATAGGAGAGAAAGGACATTTAGTACTATCGATTTCCTCACAAGGTAGAAGTAAATCAATTCCAAAGGACACTGTTGGAAGGATTAGCATTAGCATGGAACAGGGAGAACTCCACTGTAACAGGAATGATGGGAGGATGTATCCAGAGTTGTCTCCATGTGTGAGTCAGATGTGAAGAAAAAGGGGTTTCTATTCAGTGTGTTCTTTTTTTCTATAAAGTAAGAGAAAAGGTCATTTGCTTAGTGGTACAGGTTTGAAGGTGAGGTGGGTGATGGTGGTTGAAGAGGATGATGTTAAAATGAGGTTAAAATGAATAAGAGGATTCAGTGTTTTCTTTGTGGGGATTGGAAGTGTAAAATACCACAGAAATGTAGTTGTATTTTTAGATAGTGTTGATCTTGGATTTATGGTGGAAACTTTCTGGTTTGTTGTGCAACTTTATCAATTCATGGTTGGATGTTGAAGTGCAGGTGCAGAGAATGTGGATGATGGGATTCATCCAACATTTGTGCCTTGCTACATGGGATTAGTGGGTATGATTTTAAAAAAAAAAAGTGGCAAAGGAGTTAATATACTGGCAGATGCATTTTTAAAAGATTATTTATTTGTTTGTTTATTTATTTATTTATTTGACAGAGAGAGAGAGAGAGAGAGAGAGATCACAAGGAGGCAGAGAGGCAGGCAGAGGGAGAGGGGGAAGCAGGCTCCCTGCTGAGCAGAGAGCCCGATGCGGGGCTCAATCCCAGGACCCTGAGACTATGATCCGAGCCACAGGCAGAGGCTTTAACCCCACTGAGCCACCCAGGCGCCCCTGGCCGATGCATTTTTGAAATGATAGACCAGCTCAGTTGGATAGAGAAACCAGAGAAGGGAGGTGATAGTGATGGTATTTATGATGGTGATGATGGTAACAAGATTATTGTTAAAAACAAATAACTTTTATTACAATTCATTGTCTTTGAGTGTTACACGTTAGTTGTAACATTAATTTGCATCACGTAATGGCTCCTGCCCTCTCTTTTTCGCAGGTCACATTTTAGGCAAAGATCTCTTTTCCTTGCCAGAATGATTACTTAAATTTAGCTATATAGTAAATGTATATTGATCATGTCAGCATCCACAGAGCATAAACTGCACTGTCTTTCATCTTGCAAATTTGGGGAAAATGAAAAAAATTGTTTATATAAAGATAATCATAAAGTTGATTATCACGACTTATGCTAAATTAGTGAAAACTGAATTTTTCCAAATTTCTTCTTTACTGTCATATCACTGAAAGCATAATGAAAGAGAAATCCGGCATCTGGGTAACTTAGTCAGTTAGGCATCCGACTCTTGATTTTGGCTCAGATCATGATCCTCAGGGTCACTGGGGAGTCTACTTCAGGATTCTCTCTCCTTCTCCATCTGCTCCTGCCCCACTTGTATTTTCTCTTTCTCTCAAAGAAATAAATCTTTAAAAAAAAATCAATAGTTCTAATAGATAAACTATATGATACGTAATAACCATTAAAATTATCATTTATTTCCCACAGCTTAAATCAGGGGCATTAGAGTTCATGTGGTATGCAGAGGTTCTCCATGCTGCTGCTGCTGCTATATTTAAAAATTAGATTTTCATGGACTTCCGGTGGGAAATGATGCTACTTCAATGAAATATGCCATCGTTATTCTCATTATTTACTGCAGCAGTAATTACAGCCAGCATTACAAATGTTATTTCTAGAATCATCCATGTGCTTTTCTTCCTTTGTAGAAAGGAATCATAGATGCAAAATAGGATACACTCTGAGTTGCATAAGGATACAGCTGGAGGCTATGCTTCCAGTTCCCCCAATTCTTTCTTCGGGTCAGCTGCTTGACATTTGCTTAACATGCCCTTCTGCCTTGTTTGACCCCACATTCTTCCAGATATTCTCTCATGAAGTCTTTAGAAATCAGCCTGGCTAGGAAAGAATGTTGTATAGTCACGTGCATTTTTGGCCTCTGCAAATATTTGTCATGGTAGATTTTAAGAGCACATCTCCAAGGTATACTTTGTATATAAATGTAGCCATTTGAGGGGTCACATTGATATGGATTGGGCATGAAACTGCTATTGCTGTAAGTTAATATTCAGATTGAGCAAGATGTCCAAGATGAAAATTAAGTTTTATAGCCTAGTTTGGCAAACTACCATCATTAATGCATTTAAATAGACTTGTTTACTGGGGCGTCAACCTCAATTTGCATCATTTTTATTAGAAATAGTCATACATTTACATGTGTCTACATAACTGATGTTGTACACTAAGAAAAACTACTTTCAGCATACATTAAAACTATATGTGTGCTTGACTGTGAAACTGTTTTTTTGCACCAAGAGTCATTGCTTTATTGAAAGTTTATTTTAAAATTTATGGCTCTTTGTTTTTGTTTGTTTGTTTGTTTTTTGGTGGTTTTTTGTTTTGTTTTGTTTTTTAAATTTATGGCTCTTTGAAAGTTCCATGCTAGTGAGTTGTTTTTCTTCAGGTATCATGATTTATATTAACCTGCTTCTTTTGCTTGTGATATATTCTGAAGTCCAAGCTTAAATGTTTAAATAATATTTTAGTTTTAAAAAATAACATGTAACACATTATTAATCAGTTAAAAACTTTTGAGATGCCTTTATTCCATCCTTAGTTTTAGAATTTAGATATTTCTAGTGAAATAATTATATTATTTAAAATACTTACAAGCCGGCATGCCTGGGTGGTGCAGTCCGTTAAGTTTCTGATTCTTGGTTTCGGCTCCGGTTGTGATCTCAGGGTTGTAAGATGTCAGGCACCATGCTGAGCCAGAGTCTGCTTAAAACTTTCTCTCCCTTGCCCCCACCCTTCCCTGCACACTCTCGCCCCTCCCTGCACACTCTCGTGCTCTCTCTCTCTCTCATATGTGTAAATCAGTAAATCTTTAAAAGAAATAGAATACTTGAAAGCCATTGTATGTTTGTCTTTATATCTGTAGTCATAATAAATAACAATAAATGAGACTTGAGTTCCATAAAGGAAATGGAAAATGGTTTCAAAATGTTTACATAAGCTTCCTTAAAACTTACACTTTTTATTTCCATTTTCCCCCAAAAGATTTTATTTATTTATTTATTTGAGTGACAGAGAAAGAGAGAAAGCATGAGCCAGAGTGGGTGGGGGCAGAGGAAGAAGGAGAAGCAGATTCCCCACTGAGCATGACAAGGGGCTCAATTCCAGGACCCTGAGATCACAACCTGAGCTGAAGGCAGAGGCTTAACTGACTGAGCCACATGGGAGCCCCCTTTCTACTTCCATTTAAAAAAATGTTGAATAAAACAGTTCAGGGACTTCCTTAAACTCAGGGATCTTACTGTAAAATGCAGATGTGAGACAAACTTTAAAAAGAATGATTGGAGGGATACCTGGGTGGCTCAGTTGATTGAGCGGCTGCCTTTGGGTTGGGTCATGATCCCAGAGTCCTGGGATCGAGTTCCACATCGGGCTCCTTTCTCGGTGGGGAGCCTGCTTCTCTCCCTCTGCCTCTGCCTGCCTCTCTGACTACTTGTGCGCGCTCTCTCTCTCTCTCTCTCTCTCTGACAAAAAAATAAATAAAATCTTTATGAAAAAATGGACACACATCAGTTAACGAAAGGATAAAAACCAAATGGTCATTTAAGTAGATGGAAAGAAAGCATTTAGCAAGGTACAACATCCATTCATGATAAAAATCCTTGACGAAGTAGGTCTAGAGGGAACATACCTCAACATAGTAAAGGCCACATATTAAAAACTCAACAACAAACATCATACTCAAGTCTGAGTGCTTTTCCCTTAAGATCAGGAACCCCAATGGTCCACAATCCTACTACTGGATATTTATCTAAAGAATATGAAAATGCTAATGCAGAGCAATACATACATCCCTATGTTTACTGCAGCTTTATTTACAATAGCCAAATTATAAAAAGAACCCAAATATACATCAGTTGATGAATGTATAAAGGTGTGGTGTGTGTGTATATACACACACACACACACACACACACACACACACACAATAAACTGTTACTCCATCAAAAATAATGAACTCTTGACATTTGCAATGACATGGATAGAACTAGAGAGTGTAATGCTAAGTGAAATAAGTCAGAGAAAGACTAATACCATATGATTTCATTTATATGTGAAATTTAAGAAACAAAACAAATGAACATAGAAAAAAGACAAGTGAAGAAACAGACTCTTAACTATAGAGAACAAACTGATGGCTACCAAAGTGGAGGTGGGAGGTGGGTGGGTAAAATAGTTGATGGGAATTAAGGGGTACTTATCATGATGAACAGTGAGTAATGTATAGAAGTGTTGAATCACTGTATTGGACACTTGAACCTAATATAACACTGCACTGTAACTATACTGGAATTAAAAAGCTTAATAGATTGAATAGACAGAAGGAGCTGTGCTTTTCAAGAAAGTGGGAAAAACAAAGAGGCTAACAAATACTAGTATTTATCTACTGTGCCAAGTATCTTAGGTAGTATGACTGGTATAATCCTTGCAGCACCTTCGTATGGTAGGTAGCATTAACACCATTTTAAAGATGGACAGACCAGTCTTTTCAATTGGTAGGAACAGAACCAGAATTTATTTTTTTATTTTATTTTTTATTTTTTTTTAATTTACTTATTAGAGAGAGAGAGAGAGAGATCACAAGTAGGCAGAGAGGCAGGTAGAGAGAGAGGGGGAAGCAAGCTCCTCGCTGAGCAGAGATGCAGGGCTCTGTCCCAGGACCCTGAGACCATGATCCGAGCCAAAGGCAGAGGCTTTAACCCACTGAGCCACCCAGGCACCCCCAGAACCAGAATTTAGAATTGAGTCTCATGCCCAGAGCTTTCTCATGATTGAAAGAGTGATCCTTTCTATGAGGTAACAGAAACAGAATCCTAGTACTCTGCCTCTCCAAAGAGAGCCAATACAAAGTTTAAAGGGGAAGAGTAGAGATGTTTAGGAGCCAACCTTTGTATTCCGAAGAGCACTTGACAACAAGGGTTGCAGATGAACTTAGGACTGTGAAAACAGTTTAGCCAAGAAAACTAAAGCCTTTAAAAAGTCTATTCCAGTGAATCCAAAATAATACTTTGGCTTTTTTTTGTTTTTGTTTTTAAGCTTTTGCACCCTATTATTAAAACCTTGTAAAGAGAAAGTGGAAGCTGAGACTATATTAATAGTTAAGAATATAGAAGATAAGTGGGCAAAGAACTCGAAGAGATAATTTACTAAACATCATATACTTTCAATAAGCAAACATTTGCAATGTATTCAGTCTACTAATATTTAAAATACACCTGGAGAGATTTCTGTTTTTCAATTTGGCAGAAGTTTTTTAAAAGCAGTGGTCAGGTGCGCCTGGGTGGCTCAGTGGGTTAAGCCTCTGCCTTCGGCTCAGGTTGTGATCTCAGGGTCCTGGGGTTGAGCCCCGCATCGGGCTCTCTGCTCAGTGGCTCCCTGCTTCCCCTTCTTTCTCTGCCTGCCTCTCTGCCTACTTGTGATCTCTCTCTCTCTCTGTCAAATAAATAAATAAAATCTTTAAAAAAAAAGCAGTCAGTTTGTATACTTTGTAGAGGTTTCTCAGTTAAAACTTTCATAGCTTAGATGTTCATATAGAAAAAGGTGTCTTAGAGAGCAATTTTATAATGTATACTAACATTACATTGTCATTGAATTGAAGATCTCTACTGAAAATCTTTCCTAGGGAAACAATACAGAATTAGAGAAAAAAAATACTACATGAGCTTCTGTCTCTCTATATATCTTAAGTTTACATTGTGTGTGTGTGTGTGTATTTGTATATATGTATATATATAGTAGCTATTGTAGATATACAAATATATATGTATATACATGAATATATATGTGTATATAGTCTGGTTGATTAGTTGTTTAGACAGATGGGAGGGAGGGAAGAAGGCAGGCAAAGTCAGCTTTCTTAAAAAAGAGGTTTGTAACTATTTTAAATTATAACTGTAGCCACATAGAAAATCATTATAGTTTTATAGTGTAATGTTAAGTGAAAAACACAGGATAGAAATTACTCGTACTCTAAGAATTGGTTGTAGCACTTAAATCTGGAGTAACATGAAAATGCAATGCATGTGAAAAAATAATTGAAAGAAATAGACATGATTTTCCCTATGATGTGGTACTTTTATATAACTATTAAAAATTCCATGAACTATTAGATTTTTAAAGGAATATATTTTAACCTGATAATAATCGACATGCAGCATGGGTCTGTAATACTTTGTTATAAAGTCCTGAGGTAAGCCTGTCTTATCCACTGGGTTGTAACATTATGCTATGGACACCCCTTCATTCGCTTCTTAC
This sequence comes from Nasua narica, assembly GCA_028533885.1. Taxonomy (NCBI): domain Eukaryota; kingdom Metazoa; phylum Chordata; class Mammalia; order Carnivora; family Procyonidae; genus Nasua; species Nasua narica. The sequence continues at coordinate 126,417,132 of CM052810.1, read as the reverse complement.
CAGCTATCCTAAGTCTACATTTAGGGCATTACCATACATCTGTTGTTGAATTCCCTATTTTAACTCAGTAACAGATGAAATTTGATAATATTTTTTCTGTTAAAATTACTTCATTGTGTCCATATAGTTTTGTAGCGTGTGTGTGTGTGTGTGTGTGTGTGTGTAAAGCGTTAGCAAAACTCTTTCTACATGAGACTTTGATCTTTGCTTAACGGTCTACCTCTGTTTCCCTGAAAACCTGTAAAACTTGGAATGTCAACTATTGCTTTTATAGTAAAAATTATTCTGGATCTGGACTGGGAGAACTGTTAATACTTGACAGAAGGCATAACTTTGAGCATCCTTGAATTCAGAACTTCTGTAGCATGCATGAGCACTGTGGGCTATAGAGTCTTGATGCCAAAGCTTCCCTCAAATCTGTCCCATATGGATCTCATCACCTCGTGCCTGAACTGTTAGGCTGCTTCAAAGACTTGGCAGAAGAACGCCTGATGCTGCTCTTGCAAACTGTAGCTCCTCACCTTACATCCTGCTGAGTGGTGCCAGTGGGACATCAGATGGTGTGTGGGTCCGCATGTTTTAGTCCATCCTCAGACCCCCAGAGCGTATTGCAGTAGTATAATTCTGCAGTCAGTCTATAATTTTCACAGTGACAAAAGTAGCATTTTAATTTCATATTAGTTAATTAATTCATTTAGTTTTATCAGTATTTTGAGAAGAACATTTGACTATGAGTCTGGACACATGGCTTTTAGTCCTAGGTTTTAATAATGGATTATATTACCTTGGGCAAGTCAGTTAATCTCTGAAATTAAATTTTCTTAAGTGTTAGATAAGAAATTTGACCAGTGTCTTTTCTGATGTCTTTTCCAATGCAAAGTCCTATAGTTCTTTTATTTTCTTATCATAAGTTAATTTTTAATCCTCTCTTAGGGGGAGCATTCCAGATTTCTTTTAGCTTGGCAGATGATCAGATAGCTGAAAGCCTAAGGTGTTACCATGTGCATTCTTTGAAATTTTGCTTTCAGAAAAGTTGTCAGATTATAGCCATGTAATTTGAAAAGAAACATTTACTGCCTTTGCAATAGAATTTAAAGAATTTAAATTAAAAATACTTAAAAATACTTGAGGAACTGGGGTGTCTGGGTGGCTCAGTCAGTTAAGCATCTACCTTCGATTCAGACCATGATCCTGGGGCCCTGAGATCAAGCCCCACATTGTTGGGCTTCTTGCTCAGCGGGAAGCCTTCTTCTCTTTCTCCTTCTGCCTGCTGCTCCCCCACTTGTGCTCTCTTTCTGTCAAATAAATAAACTTAAAAATTAAAAAAAATATTGAGGAACTTTGGGAAGATAAAACATTGAATGTTTGAAAAGTTTTTGATTATTTTAAGATTTTGGTCTCAACTTTCCTATAGGTTGTGAACTGGCTTGAAGGGCCTGGATCAGAACAACTACGAGCCCAGTGGGGGATTGGAGACTCCATCCGAGCCTCCCAGGCTCTACAGCAGAAGCATGAAGAGATTGAGAGCCAGCACAGTGTGAGTGCCTCTCCTCTGCAGGTTACAGGCTGTTGTTACTGTGCATAATTAGGAGCCTATGTGGTGCTAAGGGATAAGTTGCTATAAACTTTGGTATAGGGACATAAAGTGTAGTATGTTTAATATTTAGAGACCATAAAGTACATTTTGACCATTTAGTATGTATTTATTGGAAGTTTGGTTTTGCTTGTGGCTCCAATACAGTTTATATATTTCTATAGAAACAAAATTCACGTGATATTTTAAAAAACTACCACAACAGAATAAAGAGGGATAGTCTAGAGCCCTGAGACAGAAATTATGATCCTTAAATCCTCAGAGGGAGGTCTGGGACGTCCCTGTTTTATTAAGAAGTGTACAGTACAATTAACTCCTGAGAATAATTCCAGAATTGTTGCGTTAATCACAACTAATGGAGAGTGAGTGCAGAGGGTGCAGGATATCTTTCCATTCTTTTTGCATTTAGGGGCTCCCATTTGTAACTGTGAAGGAGATGATCAAACAAATCAGTTATAAAGTTAGCAAATAATCTATAGGCAGATTATAGATAATAACCGTTCAGGAGGGCTTAAAATTTAACACCTTGTATATGGAGAAAGTTGATATATGTTAAGCTCTTGCTTTGTTAAAGTTAACTCTTCATTGAGAAAGTGATCATCCACTTTGTGGATCAATTAGTTTATCCTTTTTCTTCCCCAAGTCATATTATTTTTATTTATTTATTTATTTCTCTCCAAATTTGTTTATTTTAATTTTTCAGTGTTACAAGATTGATTGTTCATGCACCACACGCAGTGCTCCATGCAGTACGTGCCCCTCTCGATACCCACCACCAGGCTCACCCCCCCACCCCCTCCCCTCCAAAACCCTCAGTTTGTTGCTCAGAGTCCACAGTCTCTCCTGGTTCAGCACCCCCTCCGATTTCCCCCCATTCGCCCTTCCCTTCCTTCTCACGATGCCCTCCATGATTTTCTTTATACACCACACGTAAGTGAGACCATAAGATAATTGCCTTATTTGTTTATTTTTAAAGATTTTATTTATTTATTTGATACAGAGAGAGAGATCACAAGTAGGCAGAGAGGCAGGCAGAGAGAGAGGAGGAAGCAGGCTCCCCGCCGAGCAGAGAGCCC
>CM052810.1:126365972-126414362 GCA_028533885.1 Nasua narica | reverse complement strand
CCAAGTGATCAGAAGACACTCTGATTGGATTTATGTGTTAATTGGGGAAAAAAATCATGTGTTCAGGTATGAATATAACATGCATCCTAATCACTAGGATCTAAATGCACAATAATAGAGATTTGAAAAAAATTGATCAGTAATAATTTTAAACTCCGGGCCCAGATGAGATTTATGGATTATGCGAACATCTAATTTTTTTCTTTCCCCTTTAACTTCCCCAGTTGAAATGATAATTAAAAGTTGGATAGTATTAATAAATGTATATTTTAACTAAATGAAATTAAAGAATAAATGTTGAACCTGCTTTTCTCAGGAATAAATTTGAATTGTTGACCAGGTATCATTTACTGCTTACTAAAGATGTGTTTTAACAATATCTGACATTATTTTCCTCTTTAATATATACCATTCTGTTTAGTTCCTTATATTATTTTCTTTGTAATATTCCCCAAATCAGCTTTAATAATCTACAGTATTGGCAGATAAAATATATACTGTACTCTGTAGGACTTGTAATCTAGCTGAAAGAATAATATGGAAGAGGTATCACAAGATTTGGATTTGGAATCATCTAAAGATTGTGTATATATTGTCTGCAGTTTTCCTAATTAGTACTTTTAAGAGATTGATTGATTGATAGGGAGGAAAGGGAAAGAGGGAAGGACAAAGTGAGAGGGAGAGAGAATCTTAAGCAGGCTCCATGCCCACTGCAGCGCCCCATTCTGTGCTTGATCTCACAACCCTGAGATCATTGCCTGAGCAGAAAATCAAGAGTCGAGTGTTTGACTGAGCCACCCGAGCACCCCAGTACTTATAAAAGATTTAAAAGTGATACCCTGTTATTGGAAAAAATCTGTAAATTTTATTCATTTCACAGGGTCCAACATCATGTTTTTTTTTCCTTTTATGCTAATAAAACATACTGAGTAATTTATATTTAACTTATAACCCCTGTTCCTGAGGTTATAATCTTTTAATGTTCTTGGTACTTTTTATTTTTTTTCTAATTTTATTTATTTATTTTTTTTAGAGAGGGAAGGGAGGGGCAGAGGGAAAGAGGGAGAGAATTTTTTTTTTTTTTTTTAAGATTTTATTTAAGGGGCACCTGGGTGGCTCAGTTGTTAAGTGTCTGCCTTCGGCTCAGATCATGATCCCAGGGTCCTGGGATCGAGTCCCACGTTGGGCTGCCTGCTCAGTGGGGAGCCTGCTTCTCCCTCTCCTGCCATTTCCCCAGCTTGTGCTCTCTGGCTCTCTCTCTCTGTCAAATAAATAAATAAAAATCATTAATAAAAAAAGAAAAAGATTTTATTTAAGGGCGCCTAGGTAGCTCACTCAGTTGAATGTCTGCCATGGGCTCAGGTCATGATCCCATGGTTCTGGGATTGAGCCCCTCATTGGGCTTCCTGCTCAGTGGGGAGCCTGCTTCTCCCTCTGCCTGCCTCTTTCTCTCTGTCTCTTTCTCTCTGTGTCAAATAAATTTTTAAAAAATCTTTAAAGATTGTATTTATTTGAGAGAGAGTGCGCACACACATGAGTGCAAGGAGAGCAGAGAGGGGCTGAGGGAGAGGATCTCAAGCAAACTCCACGCTCAGCCTGCCACAGGGCTGGATCTCACGACCCTGAGTTCATGACCTGAGCCAAAACCATGAGTTGGAGCTTAACCCAGGCACCCGTCTTATTACTTTTTAAATAACTTAATTCTGTTGATATTTTTGATACTGATTGTGAGTTATTTGAACCCTGTGGATTGTTCTGGAGTGTGTTACTGTAGGATAACTATATCCTATAGTATTTATTTGTCGGAGAGAGAGAGAGAGAGAGCAAGCATGAGCATGCGGGTGCACAAGCAGGGAGTGGCAGGCAGAGGAAGAAGCAGTCTCCATGCTGAGCAAGGACCCCGAGGCGGGACTCAATCCCAGGACCCTGGGATCATGACCTGAGCCGAAGGCAGGCACTTAACCAACGGAGCCACCCAGGCATCCTACCACTTTTGGCTCTTGAAAGCAGTATTTAATCATCCAGAGAATTTGGTTATGAAAGTATCCCCGAAGTCCTTTATGTAAAGATATGTGACACATGAGGGTCCTAAAGACAGGATTTATCTATATTTTATTATTTTTTTAAGATGTCAAGAGGAATAATTATACTTTGAAGTTGGATTATGTACCTATTATAAAGAAGTTCACAAAAGGAATTGAAAAGCACGTTTTATATTGCATATAGTATGGATGAAATTAGAAATAGTATACATAGAGATTATTGTTTAGATTTTTATTTTTGTATTTTTATTTATAAAGTTTAAAAATCAATTTATTTTACTTATTTTTTTTAAGGATTTTATTTATTTATTTGACACAGAGAGAAATCACACGTAGGCAGAGAGGCAGGCAGAGGGAGAGGAGGAAACAGGCTCCCTGCCAAGCAGAGAGCCCGATGCGGGGCTCGATTCCAGGACCCTAAGATCATGACCTGAGCTGAAGGCAGAGGCTTAAACCACTGAGCCACCCAGGCACCCCTATTTTACTTATTTTTAAAAAATATTTTATTTATTTGAGAGATTGAGATCTCTGTAAGAGAGAAAGACAGAGAGTATGAGCTGGGGGTGGGGTAGAGGGAGAGGGAGAAGCAGACTCCCTGCTCGACGTGGAGCTCTATCCCAGAACCCCAAAATCGTGACCAGAGCCAAAGGCAGACGCTTAACCAACTGGTCCGCCCAGGCACCCCTAAAAATTAATTTAAAGGAACAAATTGCTTATGGATAGTTCTGTGTGCTTAAATTTACTTATAATGTGAATAAAATTTCAGAACTTTTGAATTGGAAAGGATCTTACAGATTCTTCTAATACCATCACCTTATTTTTATACATGGACAAACTGGGAGAGAACATTTTTTGATCACTGGATAGCTAGACTAGGGTTGAAACACCAGTCTCTTCATACTCATGAAATTCTTTTTCCTCTCTCTGTTTCTCTCTCTCTCTCTCTCTCTCTCTTCCTCCCTTTCTGTATTTTCTCTGTCTCTGTCAGTCTGTCTCACAGAGTGACTGCTTAATAGCTCATTCGCAGAGAAAGCTACTCATGGATGTGCTTAAGCAAATAGCATTTTTTTTTCATTCCTATACTCTTATACTTGAGGACATATGCACGTATATTGTTGTTTGCATTTGTGGACCTGGTGTTCAAAGAAAAGAAACATTGATGATTTATGGATTTCGTTCCTTTAAATGATGTATGTCAGTTTCAAAATTAGGGGGGGACAAATTGAATGGGAGTGTTGAAGAAACAGAATTGGTCAGGAGTTGATAGTTATTGAAGATGGATGGCACATGAAGTTCATTATACTGTTTGTTCCACTTTTGAATAGTTTGAAAATTTTCATTCTGCAAGGTTTACAAATGAGAATTGTGCTGTTTTAACCAATAGGTGGCACTGCATTGTCACCTTGAGAATAGGTTGATGCAGGATGAGTATATTAGCTTATGATATTCTAATATTTTGTTAAAAGCTTTTCTCTTTGTAATAAGAATCAACACTTTAAAGCATATATTGGAGTTGTTCAGGTCTTAATGAAATTATGACAAATTTCTAGTGTATTGATTGCTTAATATGGGTAGAAATTAATATACCATTTTGTATTAAATCTCTATCAAGTATTAAATTTTAGATTCTAATAAAAGCATAATTCATAAAGCTAAAAATAAACCCTAATTTATTAGAATATTTAGTATTAATATACAGAAAATGAAAATCTTACTAATATGTAGTTCTTTGTCAAGGAGTGTCAGAAGTTTGTTTTTTTAATACGGAGTAAGCACAACAACAAATATCAAGATATAAGAAAGTGATTATAATAACTAAAAATACATTTTAACATGTTTTAGTTCAGTAATCTGATTTTATCTTTTGGGTTGAGGTAGGTAGTTTTTAGGAAAAACACATCACAGGAATGTGCAGAAGTATAAATCTCTGAAGCTTTAGGATTCCGTTGTATCTCCCATCTCACAGTGCTGACTTTTGGTCTACAAAGAGAACATTGTTGTGTCATGCCTAAGAGTAAGCAGCAAAAGATGTACATGAAGAGTCAACACCCATGTCTCACAAACATATTAGCCTTAATCAGGTGAGCTGGCAGTGTTTCTTTCCTCCTAGATTGGGATTCTTATTTCTTGGTTTAAGCATAAGTACCCATTATTTCAGCAGCTGTGCATCACCACCAGTTCCTGCACAATTCCAGTGTCAATCCTGATGATTACCTTTGTCCTGGTATGTGAGCATTCAAGCTCATTTCTTAAAACTGCCTAAATCCAAACTGCATGTCTTGGAATTGATTTTTTCCTTTGCAGTTAAATGTTCATAAAAGGTAGTTCAGAGGATGGCCAAAACTGAACCCAGTGCAGCCTGTTCACCTAAGGTTCTATAAATTTTATATTCTCCTATTTCCTAGGAAAAAACATTTCAATTAATTTGAGGAGAGAGAGAGAGAGAGTGTGTGTGTGTGTGCCTGTGCATTCCAGATTTTTTTTCCTTATATCCCGAGGAGACTGATTATTTCTTTAGGATAACCTCAGTTCCTAATGTGAGTTTCTTTAATTTCAAGAAAAATACTAGTTCTTAAATTGTTTACCTCCTCGTTCTAGTTACTAGGGCCTTTATTTTATAGGTTAAGACTAGGAAAAAAATCAGTCCCAGGATGGTTGTTCTTAAACCTTAGTGGTCCTAGGAGTCCCCTGAAGTGATTGTTAAACTGCCTGTTGCAGAGCCACATGCTCACAGACTCTGATTTTAGGTCAGGGGTGGAACCTGGATATTTTTAGTAAGCACCCCTGGTAATATGATATAGATAGTTCTCACTGTAAGATGTGGTGACCCAAGATGCTAATCCTTTAGCTTACTATTTTTCTTTGAATCACGACTGTTACTTCTTCAAAGAATTGGATCAATTATTTGTTTACAGCATTAACTAAATTTGCAAGTACTATAGAGAAGACTGTGAAATCTCTTTCTATTTTAGAACACTACCATGATATTTTTCTCGTTATATTTTCTGCTTTAAATCCATCTCCATTAACCTTTATAATCACTCTGTGGTTCCAAAAGTATTTTACACATAGTATTATGTAATTAATTTATACAATAACCAATAAGGTAGGTAAGACAGATAATATCATCACTGTTGTACAGAATAGGGATTCTCAATCTTGGTCCTATGACACTTTGGGCCAGATAGATCTTTGTTGTAGGGGCTCTCCTGTGCATTATAGGGTAATTTAGCCACATCACTGGCGTCTACCCATTGGGTGTATTAGCATTGTGCCCTCTCTGTTGTGACAGCCAAAAATATCTCTGGATATTGTGAAATATTCCCTCTGAAGCAAAATAGTCCCCAGTTGAAAATCACTGCTCTAAAGAAAGAAATAGGTTCTGAGAGATGAGTGAGTTAATGAAGATGACACCCTTTGTAAGGAGAAAACGCCTTGAGTTCATCTTTCAAATCCATTGTTCTTTTCTCTACATCTGACTACATTGTCTATATAATTATATTTAGAGATTTCATAGTAGTTCAAGCAATAAAACAGAATGACGAAATAGAGAAACCCAAGTTTTGTATACCGGACAGAAGAGTAGACCACATTTAGAGCAGTACCTATTACCTACTTAATTATAATGTCAGCTAATCTACAGTTTCGGATAGAAAGTGTTTTATATGTTCATTCAGTACATGTTAACTGAGCACATAGTAAATATCACATGCTGTTCTAGGCTGTTGGCTATATAGCACTGTCTTATAGTATGGAATTTAAATTCATATTGGGAAAGAGGGAGTGGAGAGCAGGTAAGGCAAGGCCTTTAGGAAAGGCTTCTCTGAGGAGATCACATTTAATCAGAAACCTTGAAATGATCTGAAGGAGTAATTCAAGCAAAAGGCAGTTCAGATTGAGGACACAGAAGTAAAAACACTGTAGGTAGGCGCTTACTTGCCATTGTAAAACAACAGCAGGTGTGTTGGTGGTGTTGCAGTGCAGTGAGCAAGGTAAGGAGTCACACAAAACAATGTTTCTAAGGGAGTCAGGGGCCAAATAATGTCCATTTAGCCCACAAAAGGGAACTTAACATTTATTTTACTTTTTCTTAAAGATTTTATTTATTTATTTGAAAGAGGGAGAGAGCACAAGCAGAGGGAGGGAGAAGCAGACTCCCCACTGAGCAGGGAGCCAGACATGGGGCTCGATCCCAGGACCCTGGGATTATGACCTGAGCTGAAGGCAGACACTTAACCGACTGAGCCACCCACACACCCCTTGATATTTATTTTAAATGTTACATGAAATCATTGGAGGGATTTTTTTGTTTTTAAAGATTTATTTATTTGACAGAGAGAGACACGGCGAGAGAGGGAACACAAGCAGGAGTGGGAGAGGGAGAAGCAGGCTTCCCGCTGAGTGGGGAGCCCGATGAGGCTCGATCCCAGGACCCTGAGATCATGACCCAAGCCGAAGGCAGACGCTTAACGACTGAGCCACCCAGGCGCCCCTTGAGTTTTTTTGTTTTTGTTTTTGTTTTAATTTAATTTAATTTTTTTTCAGTGTTCCAGGATTCATTGTTCATGTACCACACCCAGTGGAGTTTTTTAATTGAAGTTTAATTTATATATAGTAATATATATTATATAGGTATATATAAAATACACATCTTAAGTATAAATTTTGTTTTTTAATATAAGATACCGCAGCTTATTTGTATGCTGATGGAAATAATTCAGTTAAGAAGAATGAATTCATAATGGGAGAAGATAAGTGCAAGGGCAAAGCCTTGTGTAGGCAACAGGACAGAGATAGTGCAAGTGAAGTGACTGCTTTAGAAGCGGGGACAGTTCATCTGCTATTTTAGTGGGGAGGGCAAAGCATAGGGCTGCAGAAAGAGGGAGGGTCATAGGTTTGTTGGTGAGATGATGAAGTTAGAATTTGGGCTGGGAATGAAGAGTGGGAAAGGGAGTTGGAGATTTAAGCAGTGAAGAAAACAATCATGAGGGTAGGAAAATGAGTTGACTAGAGAAATGTAATAGGATTGCTGAAGGCCTATTTGAGGTTACTTATATATACTTTTATATAATTTTATATGGGAGAAATCTATATATTTATATACACTATAACTTTAAAAAGGCAGCTGTTCACATCGTTGTTATTATCCAGCCATATTGCTAGTCTGGTGTAGGTATACAGTAGGCAGAGAAACCAGGTCTGAGACATTGACAGGTGGATTGGATGGAAGGAAGAGAGCAGGGCATGAGCATTGGTTATGCTCTGGGAGGTGGTTTTAGTCTCTGACCAAAGATAAAAGTGAGGAGGTGAGATTCTTCAGTGCTGGGCCATGAAACCAGCTGGTCAGTGGATGGGGCAATCTCATGGAGCTGTAGGAGTGAGTGTCCTAACGGGTGTGAATGGGAGAGTCAGTAGCTGGTGGTTAGAGAATGAGATTCTTGAAGCTGTATGGTAATATATGGGAGCTGTACGGTAATATATGATTGCGACAAGAATTTACATGTGTTGGAGTAGGTAACTGAGGGGGCTGGGTGGGGTCAGGATGGTTGCAAGTGAGGCAGGGAATCAGGGGACAGAGTTAAGATTGCTGCGTGGATGTGTACATAGTGGGAGTCAGTGGGAAGGCTGACCCAGAGAGGAGGGCTGTGACCTTTGCCAAACTCCCTGGAAGAGGGTGCTTAATGGGAAAGGTTTGGAAGGATGTTATCCAACAGCATGCACTTTAAAGGAGATGTGGGTTTTGAGAGAAAGGGAGAAGAAGTGGTCTGGTAATAATTTTCTCTGAGGATGGACAGGTTTCAGGTAGAACAAGAAAGGAAGGGGAACATTTAGATATAAGGATGAAGGTACAGGATAGATACTGACATTGACAAGAGTGAGTTCTGGGAGTCATGTGGAAGGATTTGGGGGTTGGGGACTTCTCATCCTCATTTTAAGTAGTTCTGCCTTAACAGAATTATCATATATGTTAATTTATCTGGAAGAATTATAAACTGTGATGTCGTTCTTCAGGAGCTGATTTGATCCTTACTTTACAACATATGTGTTACAGGAATGGTTTGCAGTGTATGTGGAACTTAATCAGCAAATTGCAGCACTTTTAAATGCTGGAGATGAGGAAGATCTAGTGGAACTGAAGTCACTACAACAACAACTTAGTGATGTTTGCTATCGACAGGCCAGTCAGCTGGAATTTAGGCAGAATCTCTTACAAGCAGCTCTTGAATTTCATGGTGTTGCCCAAGATGTAAGTGTCTTACCTACTCTGATTGCTTTTCTGTTCTTCAAATGATCTGAACACTTATCTGCACATAAATTTTGCAGGTTTGCATGTCTCCTAATTATTTTTTCTGGAAAAATAAAATAATTTACTCGTGGGGAGATGATAAAAGTCCTATTTTTTAAAAATTTTCTCTTCATTTTTAAGTCATTTTGCATGCAACTAAACCTTTTCTTGTCTAAATAGTGTTTGAACCTAGTAGATATATTTCATTTTGAACATTTCTCTGTTTATGCTTTATAACATGGATTGAAATGGTGTTTCAGTACTTTCCTACATTCTGCTTACCTTGATATAAATCTTTGTCTTCCTGGTGCATGCCTCTGTGTGTTCTCTCTTTTCAGATAACATGTATTCTAATTATTCATCCTTATCTTTTAACAGCATAGTCTTTTCCAAGTGTAATTGTGATAACCTCATTAGATATAAACCTCATTAATCATTAAACACTTTAGATGCTGATTACATCAGGGTTATCTCTTTGGTGTCCCTCTGCTTTAGTTGTCTCAGCAGTTGGATGGCTTATTAGGGATGTTGTGCGTAGATGTAGCACCAGCTGATGGAGCATCGATTCAGCAGACTTTAAAACTGCTTGAAGAGAAGCTGAAAAGTGTTGGTAAGCAGATTTTAAAAATGCTGAAACATAAGGGTTTTTTTTAGAAATATCATTACTATGGTTAGAGAAATCAACTTACACTGAACTAATTATAATTATTTATAGGAAACACAGGAAAAATTAGTATAAAGTAGGTTTTATTCCCTTGAAGGGTGTAATACATGCTAAAATTTCTATTTTTCATTGATGGTCTGTCACCCTTCCTTCATTGGACCTTTAGCCTTTCTTTACCCAGCTATATCTACAGGTGCTATGTCTTGCATATACTATGAACAGTTATTTATAGTGCACGCATAAGCTATAATTAGCTGTGAAGTGTTCTGTGGTAAATCCTGTATGCCCCAAACTGTGTTTTATGCAATGATTTTGGTTGTTGCTATATCCTAACCTTGTGAGTAAATAGTCAGTTTGGTTCTGCGCATTTGTTTCTCAAAATTGGGAATATTGCCAAGGTTACCTACTCTCCCAAGGGGAGAATGGTCCCATTTCACTTGACATTTTACGTTTTACTACAGTAGGAAAGAAATACATTGAATTTCCTTAGGTCACGACTGGAGAGGAGATAGTGGATGTGCAAATGGGAAGGGAAGGTTGTTCCAGGTAGGGCAAAGAGGAATGGAGGCGAGGAAGCAGAAACTTAAGACAGATTTAGTAGAAAATGGTAACACATGATTTAACCAAGTTAATTATTGAAAAGGATTTGAGGGAATGTGTCTGAAAAATCATGTTTGTATGGGCATTTTACTTGTTTGCAGCCTTTGTTATTTTAACACATGATAGGCATAATACATATTTTGTATTTAATTTGCCAAATGAAATTTATTTCAAAGCATCAGAAGCTTTCTGGAGCCATACTTTTCCTTTAAAAAAAAAAAAAAAAAGAATTCCTATGTGCTTGTCGTGTTTGGAGTACTGTAAATCTCTCCTAAATGTTGCCTCTCCTTAGGTGTAAGCTGGAAGATGCCTGAACTCAAAATATTTAGCATCTTTTTTCAGTGATAATGCATTGCTTGAATGCTTTGAAGTCTTATAACTCTTATACATTATCTTGAACAAAATGTTTACCGTGTTCTTTTAAAAATTGGACTACATAAAAGCACAAAGGAAGCAAATTGAAAAATATTACTAATGAAAATAGAAATTCTCACACTTTCTTCCTGCTTTCAGTTTTCAAAAATAAGTATCATCAATGGAAGTTCACCTTTTGGAAAATCTCTTTAGGCAGAATTTGGCATGAGAGGGAGCCCAATTTGAACCACGTTTAAAGGGGCTTATTGCTTGAAGTGTTCAGAGAACCCCATCCCAAGGTAGTTTAACATACAAAGCCGTCATGCTTAGAATCTGAGTACAATATTTGCTGAGAGGATTTACTTGAGGGAGGGAAAGCACATCCTTTGTTTAAGAGATTAAATCTATAAACTTTTGTTTTAGATGTAGGTTTACAAGGTTTGCGTGAAAAAGGTCAAGGACTTCTGGATCAAATCTCCAATCAGGCATCCTGGGCCTATGGAAAGGATGTAACCATTGAAAATAAAGAAAATGTGGACCACATACAAGGAGTCATGGAAGATATGCAGCTTAGGAAACAAAGGCAAAGTTTGACTGTTAATGTTAATTTTTGATAAAATAACATAATAAAATGAGAAGTGATATGATTTATGTTTTCCATACAAAATAGAAGTTCTAACCTGTTAATATAGTAGGCATGTAGTAGGTTTTAGTGAATGTAATTATTGTATGTAATTGTACTAACAAATTATGACAATTTGTTAAACTAATGGTACTTTCTCCCCTTTTTAATTTAGTGGTAAAATTTCAGTTGCACCCCAGTACTTTGCATTCCATATCTCCACTATAGCCTATGACCCTTTTATCTTATAAGAAAACCCTTTTTGGAGAATTTTGCTTTTTTTGGTTTAGAGTTGCTATTAGATATGTTATCTACTTTAATCAATTTCTTCATCTACAGTTCTGACTCACAAATTGTCACATATTCATTGCACTGATATTTGCTCTGAAAGGATTAGACAATGGACTCTGGGCAAGAGGCTATTTAGTTTTATTTCATATAGTGGCAGGGAATTTGGAGGATTCTTTGAAAATTCAATTTGCAGTAGCACCTGAGAGAATATTACAAAGTAAATGATCAAGTTAACATATGAAAGTATATACAGTGTAGCATGGTTGTATGAAATTTTTGCCTACTTAGAAATTTTAAGGTATCAACAAAACCTCACAGAAACTATCTCTACATTACAGAGAAAATACTCATTAGGCAGGAATTCTTTCTAGCCTCACATGCCAACTTACCCGTTTCATTATTTTATTCTAATCACAAAGGATGCAGTAGCTCTGTACTTAAAAGGCTCTGTAAGCTCATGTCTTCCCTGTCTACTTTCATTCTCTATTCTGATCTCTGCCTCTCATTTAAATGCTTAAATCTCTCATTAAAAAAAAAATTGCACACATGCATATACTTTCCTCCTCAACCCTTTCTTTGTTTCTTTTAGCTGTAGAATTCTCCTTCCTGACAGCTAAGTCACTTGAAGTTCTAATCTACACTCATACTATTTGCTCACTGCCTCCCATTTACTTTTCAACCCTCCTCGGTCTCACTTTTGCCTTCACCATTTCACCGAACTTGCTCTTACTGATGTCACCAGTGACTTTGTAATTATCATGTAATAAATGCTTGATCTTGCTCAAAATCCAGGGAATATTTTTGGTCTTCACATTGCTTGATCATGCTGACTAGCATTGGAAACAACTGACTTTTTCTTCTTGAAACTTTCTGACAACCTTGTCGTCTTCCTAAAACACCCCGATGATCCCAAAACCCTGTTTCTTCTTAGTCTTCTTCACTGGTTTATTGTCCTTTAGCTAATTTCTCTGCTTTCAGGGTTTGTTTTCAGGCCAAATCCTCTCATTCTATGTGTTCTCCCCGGATGATCTCACTACTTAAATTACTTTCTTTTATTTGATTGTGATTATTTATGGTTTTGACACAGACTCCTGTCCTGGGCTTTGGACCCACAACTACACAGCCTACTTAGTATCTCCCTAGGTGGATGCCCCACACATTCTTCACACCTATATGTCCAGATCCTTGCTCTTTTAATTTCCTATGTAGGTTAAAATTAGCATCAGCTACGAAATGTGGGATTTATCCTAAAATCCATACTCTTCCTCATCCCGTATAGCCTGATCAAATGTTTTAAGTTCTGCTGTCTCTGAATCCTGAACATTTTCTATTTAAAATCTTCTCTTTTATCTGCCTCTGGCCTGGATCCTCTCTAGTCTGTTGTATATGAGAATAATGGTTGTAAAGTGCATATCTAATCATAAAACCCCACTCAGTGATTTCCTGTTTTCTCAGATGAAGTTCAGTCTCCTTGAAATAGTATAGGAGACCCTTCATAATTCAATCTGCATAATCTTATGTTCTGCAACTTTTACAGATACAGTTGTTTTTTACTTTCTTGAATGCATCATGCTGTTTCATGAATCTACAACTTAGACTACTACTTTGTTCATTTTCTGCCTGGTGGATTCTTACTTAAAGACTCAGGGATACTTATTTTTGGAAGGCTTTTTAGATTTGTAAGACATATTAGTTACCTGTTCCTCCCTGCTTCCATGAAACTCTTTATATAGCTCCATAGTAGGACTCACCACATTGTTTTTTCAGAAGTCTGCCGCCCAAAATGGGACCAACGTAATAGTTGAGACCATGAAGCACATTATCTGACACCTGACAGTATGCATTAAATATATCTATGACATCGTCTTCATCATTAAAATGTCTTACATTGTTTAGCTTCAGATTTTAGAAATACTTCTCATCATCACTTCCTTTTAGTCACCTTTAGAATTACTGTAACCAAATTCATTTTAGTACTGTGTTATGGGCTTTTATAAAAGGCATCCTTTATAAAAAATAGCCTTGCGATACTGACTGTCGGGGCGCCTGGGTGGCTCAGTGGGTTAAAGCCTCTGCCATCAGCTCAGGTCATGATCCCAGGGTCCTGGGATTGAGCCCCACATCGGGCTCTCTGCTTGACAGGGAGCCTGCTTTCTCCTCTCTCTCTGCTTGCCTCTCTGCCTACTTGTGCTCTCTCTCTCTGTGTCAAATAATAAAATCTTAAAAAAAAAAAAAGAATACTGACTGTTGTGGAGCTCAGTGCCTTCTGGGTAACTGGTCATTAGTGTTTGGGATTGTAGTGCGTTCCCCCTTCCTCTAAAATACATGAAATTGCATGAGGACAAATGGAATAGATCAGAGCTGAGGTAGCTAAAGTCACCTTGAAAGTTCAATCTGTATATTATACAGGACAGAGCACAGTAAAATTTTAAAATACTCTGAATTGTGTCTCTCTACACCCAGAAATCAAGAGGTTTTTTTTCTTCTTTGGAACGAAGATCGAGTGTTTCTTTTTTTTTTTTTTAATTCAAAATTAGATATTACTTTGGATAATGTAATACAATGAAAAATGTTAACTTTTTTGCTTATTTGCAATCTTATTAAAATGCCCTTTTAAAGAAAAAACTCAGATTATATTTAAGAGATTCAATACCAGTAATTCACATATTGTAGATCAGTCTTTACTGCTCTAAGATATGTTTTCCATGAATATTCCATAATTTTTTATTTTTCTATTATACACTTACATTGTTTGCTGTCTTTTTAAAATTTAAATTCAGTTAATTAACATGTAGTGTATTATTAGTTTTGGAGGTAGACATCAGTGATCCATCCAACGTATATAATACCCAGTGCTCATTACATCACGTGCCTTCCTTAACACCCAGTTACCCCATCCCATCACCTCCCCTCCTCCAGCGACTCTCATTTTGTTTCCTGTGATTAAGACTCTCTTCTGGTTTGTCTCCCTCCCTGATTTCATCTTGTTTAATTTTCCCTTCCCCTCTCCTATGATCTCCTGTTTTGTTTCTTAAATTCCACACATGAATGAGATCATAGGATACTTGTCTTTCTCTGATTGACTTACTTTGCTTAGCATAATGCCCTCTAGTTCCATCCATGTCATTATAAATAGCAAGATTTCATTTTCTGATGGCTGAGTAGTATTCCATTCTTTTTTTTTTTATTGTGTTGTATTAGTCACCATAAATTACATCATTATTAGTTTTTGATGCAGTGTTCCAAGATTGATTGTCCATTCTATATAGATACCACATCTTATTTATCATTCATCTTTGATGGACATTTGGACTCTTTCCATAGTTTAGCTGTTGTGGACATTGGTGCTATAAAAATTGAGGTACAGGTGCCCCTTCAGATCACTACATTTGTATCTTTGGGGTAAGTACCTAGTAGTGCAGTTGCTGGGTTGTAGGGTAGCTCTATTTTCAACTTTTTGAGGAACCTCTGTACTGTTCTCCAGAGTGGCTACACCAGCTTGCATTCCTACCAGCAGTGTAAGAATGTTTCCCTTTCTTTGCATTCTCACCAACATCTGTCATTTCCTGACTTATTAATTTTAGCCATTCTGAACGGCGTGAGGGTGGTATCTCATTGTGGTTTTGATTTGTATTCCCTGATGATGAGTGATGTTGAGCTCTTTTCATGTGTCTGTTGGCCGTTTGGATGCCTTCTTTGGACAAATGTCATAGTCTTCTGCCCATTTCTTGATTGGATTATTTGTTTGGGTGTTGAGTTTGAGAAGTTCTTTCTGGATTTTGGATAGTAGCCCTTTATCTGATCTGTCATTTGCATATATCTTCTCATTCTGTCGGTTGTCTTTTGGTTTTGTCGACTGTTTTCTTTGCTGTGCAAAAGATTTATATCTTGATAAAGTCTCAAAAGTTCATTTTTGCTTTTGTTTCCCATGCCTTTGGAGAGGTGACTAGCAAGAAGTTGCTGCAGCCAAGGTCGAAGAAGTTGCTGCCCGTGTTCTCCTCTAGGATTTTGATGGATTCCTGTCTCATATTTAGGTCTTTCATCCATTTTGAGTCTATTTTTGTGTATGCTTTAAGGAAATGGTCCAATTTCATTCTCCTGCATGTGGCTGTGTAAGTTTTCCAACACCATTTGTTGAAGAGACTGTCTTTTTTTCCATTGGGTATTCTTTCCTGTTTTGCCGAAGATTAGTTGACCGTAGAGTTGAGGGTCCATTTCTGGGTTCTTTGTTCTTTCCATTGATTTATGTGTCTGCTTTTTTGCCAGTACCATACTGTCTTGATGATTATAGCTTTGTAATAGGGGTTGAAGTGGAATTGTGATGCCACCAGCTTTGGTTTTCTTTTTCAACGTTCCTCTGGCTGTTTGGGGTCCTTTCTGGTTCTATACAAATTTTAGGATTTTTTGTTCCAGCTCTGTGAAAAATGTTGATGGTATTTTGATAGGGATTGCTTTGAATGTGTAGATTGCTATAGGTAGCTTAGACATTTTAACAATATTTTTTCTTCCAATCCATGAACATGGTATGTTTTTCTATTTCTTTGTGCCTTCCTCAATTTCTTTCATGAGAGGTCTATAGTTTTTTTAGTGTAGATCCTTTGTCTCTTTGGTTTATTCCTATGTATCTTACTGTTTAGGGTGCAATTGTAAATGGGATCAACTCCTTACTTTCTCTTTGTTCTGTCTCATTGTTAGTATATAGAAATACAACTGATTTCTGTGCATTGGTTTTGTATCCTGCCACTTCGCTGAATTCCTATACGAGTTCTAGCGATTTTGGGGTGGAGTCTTTTGGGTTTTCCACATAGAGTATCATGTCATCTGCAAAGAGTGAGAGTTTGACTTCTTTGCCAATTCAGATGCCTTTTACTTTTTGTTGTCTGATTGCTGAGGCTAGAACTTCTAGTACCATGTTGACAGCAGTGGTGACAGTGGACATCCCAGTTGTGTTCCTGACCTTAAGGGAAAGGCTCTCAATTTTTCCCCGTTTAGGATGATATTCACTGTGGGCTTTTCATAGATGACTCTTATGATATAGTGAGTATGTTCCCTCTATCCCTACGCTGTGAGGAGTTTTAATCAAGAAAGGATGGTGTATTTTGTCAAATGCTTTTTCTGCCTCTATTGAGAGGCTCATGTGGTTCCTGTCCTTTCTTTTATGAATGTAGTGTGTCACACTGATTGATTTGTGGATGTTGAGCCAAACTTGTAGCCCACTTGGTCGTGGTGACTAATTCTTTTATTTTATTTTTTAAAATATTCTGATAATTTATTTTTGCGTGAGAGAGAGGGTGTGCATGAGAGAGAGCATGAGCTGGGGAAGAGGCAGATGGAGAGCCAGAGGCAGACTTCCTGTTGAGCATGGAGCCTGATGCGGGGCTCAATCTCAAGACCCTGGGATCATGACCTGAGCTGAAGGCAGACACTTAACGTACTGAACCACCCAAATGCCCTGGAATGATCCTTTTAATGTACTGTTGGATCCTATTGGCCAGTGTCTTGATGAGAATTTTGGCATCCCTGTTTATCAGGGATATTGGTCTGAAATTCTCCTTTTTGGCAGACTCTTTGTCTGGTTTTAGGATCAAGGTAATGCTTGCCTCATAGAAAGAGTTTAGAAGTTTTCCTTCCATTGCTGTTTTTTTGAAACAACTTCAGAAGAACAGGTATTTTTCTTTAAATGTTTGGTAGAATTCCCCTGGGAAGCCATCCAGTCTTGGACTCTTGTTTGTTGGGAGATTTTTTATTATTGCTTCAATTTCCTTGCTGGTTATGGTTCTGTTCAGGTTTTCTATTTCTTCCTGGTTCAGTTTTGGTAGTTTATGTGTCTCTAGGAATGCATCCATTACAGATTGTCAAATTTGCTGGTGTATAGTTGCTCGTAATATGTTCTTATAAATGTTTGTATTTCTTTGGTGTTAGTTGTGATCTTTCCTCTTTCATTCATCATTTTATTAATTTGGGTCCTTTCTCTTTTCTTTTTGATAAGTCTGGGGAGGGGTATATTGATCCAATTAATTCTTTTTTTTTAAAATTTTATTTATTTATTTGAGAGAGAAACAGAGAAAGTGAGAGAGCATGAGAGGAGAGAAGGTTAGAGGAAGAAGCAGACTCCCCGCGGAGCTGGGAGCCCGATGTGGGAGTCGATCCTGGAACTCAAGGATCATGACCTGAGCCGAAGGCAGTCGCTCAACCAACTGAGCTACCCAGGCGCCCCTGATCCTATTAATTCTTTCAGATTACCAGCTCCTAGTTTTGTTGCTCTGTCCTACTGTTCTTTGGTTTCTGTTTCATTGATTTCTGCTCTAATCTTTATTAATTCTCTACTCCTGTTGGGTTTAGGCTTTATTTGTTGTTTTTTCTCCAGCTCTTTAATTATGTTAGGTTGTGTACTTGAGACCTTTCTTGTTTCTTGAGAAAGGCTTGCATAGTTATATATTTCTCTCGTAGGACCACCTTTGCTGCATCCCGAAGGTTTTAAACAGTTGTGTTTTCATTTTTATTTGTTTCCATGAATTTTTTGAATTCTTTAATTTCCTGGTTGACCCATTTATTCTTTAGTAGGATGCTCTTTAACCTCTGTGTATTTGAATTCTTTCTAAATTTCCTCTTGTGATTGAGTTCAAATTTCAAAGCATTGTGGTCTAAAAATATGCAGGGAATAATCTCAATCTTTTGGTACCAGTTGAGACTTAATTTGTGACTCAGTATATAATCTGTTCTGGAGAATTTTCCATGTGCACTTGAGAAGAATGTGTATGCTATTGCTTTAGGATGGATGTTCTTTTTAAGATTTTATTTACTTATTTGAGAGAGAGAGAGAGAGAAAGCATGAGAGGGGAGAAGAAGGTCAGAGGGAGAAGCAGACTCTCCACGGAGCTGGGAGTTCGATATGGGACTCGATCCCGGGTCTCCGGGATCATGACCTGAGCCGAAGGCAGTTGCTTAACCAACTGAGCCACCCAGGCGCCCTAGGATGTATGTTCTGAATATATCTGAGAGTCCATCTGGTCCAGTATATCATTCAAAGCCCTTATTTCCTTGTTGATCTTCTGCTTAGATCTGTCCATTGCAGTGTGTGAGCTGTTGTCTCCTATTATTATTATCAATGTGTTTCTTTAATTTTGTTATTGATTTGTGTAATTGGCTGCTCCCAAATTAGTAGCATCAATATTTACAATTGTTAGATATTTTTATTGTGTAGACCCTTTAATTATGATACAGTATCTTTCCTCAGAAATTTTTTTGTTTTATTCTCTTGGAGCATCATCAAAATTAGTATTTGAGAAACTTCATATGTTTATCTTTAAGACTTGTTTAGTGCTAACTGGCAATGGAGATTTCTTTGGGTTTTTGTGTACTACTTTGTTTATGCTTTGCTTCAGTATTTCGCAGAATCCATTCTGTCCTCGAGGGTTTGTAATTAGGTATCTTTCAGATTTTTTGAAGTTTTGGAGTATTTTGATGTAACATAGATATCCTTAAAATTCTTAAATAATCAATGCAAAGTAGTTGGAAGTCTCCGTGGTGTATAGAATTAAGTATTAGTATATTACAAAACGTGTGCCAGATGATGATGTTAAAATAGTTATTAATGAATCTGAAATGACGTTCTACCTTTATATTTGGGTTTATTAGATGTGAAGACATGGTGGATGTGCGAAGGTTAAAGATGCTTCAGATGGTACAGTTGTTTAAATGTGAAGAAGATGCTGCCCAGGTAAAAGATCGGTCAGGCACATGTTAGAGTTGTCTTCTCTTAAAAGACTCATTTCACTTAACTGTAAAAAAAGTATACTTTTCATGGTCCTAAGAGAGTAAATGTGTTAAGTCAAATGCTAGTTATCTTATTAAAATAACAAAGTTTTTTTTTTTATTTCCAGTTATTTTACTGGTTTCATTTGACTTCTCAATGAAATCCTCTATTGAGTGAGAAATTGGGATTATTTATTATTTATTACTGTTTACCTGTTAGTTACATGCTAAGAGTAAGGCTGGTGTAGCACATTGCTTTTTTAACTTGCAAGAGGGTTATTCAACTAGATAAACCATATGCTGTCTTTGTGTAGTTAGCATCAGAGAACATCATTGCAGCTTGACCTAGAGGAACTTTATGATTTTAAGTAACAACATAAATCTGTAATGAGATTCCAGTAAGATCCATATTACATAAACACACGATCTTTTTTTAAAGATTTAAATTCAATTAATTAACACATAGTATATTAGTTTCAGAGGTAGATTTCAGTAATTCATCATTCTTCTGTAATACCAGTGCTCAGACATTAAGGAGAATACACGATCTATTAATATGAATCATGTGCTATTAATTTTTAAAAAGTGCTTCTCTTTAATATATCTTGTCCCTAGATTTTAAAAATTTTGAGGGGGAGGAAAGATCATTAATTCATGTAGCTTTCTTAAATGAAATAAGCTATTAAGAACTTAGGTTATAACTATAGATTAATTAATCATATGGTAGTAATTTTTCTTTTTATTAATATGGTGTTTTGATATAATAAGAGTTATGGATCCAGTGTCACTCTTCTTTATTTTTTATTTAGGCAGTAGAATGGCTAAGTGAACTTCTGGACGCCCTGCTTAAGACCCACATCAGATTGGGTGATGATGTTCAGGAAACGAAAGTTTTACTGGAAAAGCATAGAAAATTTGTTGATGTTGCACAGGTGCAGAACTGGTTATCTTCCTTTTCTACAAGCTCAGTGTTTGAATAGCTTTCTGCATGATTATAATGTAACTTAACCCTCCAAGTCAAAGAAGGTTAGTTATGTTATTCCAGAAATATCACAGAACTAAGAAAATGTCAGCTGGTGCATCAAAAGTAGCCTGCATAAACTTGAGAGGTTTATGTTTTCCTGAATACAGGTTCTGTATGCTCCTTCTGATTTGTTTTAGATTATTGCCATTTTTTAGGCAATCCATCTGTTCACTCACAAAAATGAATAAGAAATATGAGTTAATATCGGTATAGTAGAAACCCCAGTATTTCACCAGTGTTAGTGTAACAATGCAGATTGTGTGTGTGTGTGTGTGTGTGTGAAAAGTATCTTTTATTTTCCCTAATAATTGAGTTCTCTGAACAATTGTGGTTTCCTGGATGGGATATTAAGTGCCCTATGAAGAGCCCATCTTTACCCATTTATTTTGGTTAATGAGATCAGCCATTCTTTTTGGCCTATGGAATTGACAAGAATGAGAGGGGAAAACAGAAGAAGAGAGCAAAGCCTAACAAGAAAGAAACTTACTAAAAATTCAAAGTGTGGTCTTCCCATCCTTTTTTATGCCTACAGTTAATTTGTAGTAATAAGTGCCAGTGGAGTCATTTGGTAGATTTCCAGTAGTGTCATTATTTGCAGCCACAATCCTTCCTGCACCATTTTCCCATCTCTCTTTTCAGGATTCTTTTACTATAATTTCATGTTTACTTTTTCTTTTTTAGAGCACTTATGACTATGGCAGACAGTTGCTACAGGCCACAGTTGTGTTGTGTCAGTCTCTGCGCTGTACATCTCGGTCATCTGGAGACACACTTCCTCGACTGAACAGAGTATGGAAACAATTTACAATAGCATCTGAAGAGAGAGTGCATAGGCTGGAAATGGCTATTGCATTTCACTCAAATGCCGAAAAGGTTTGCTTTTTTAAAAATGTAGTCTCAGTAGTATTTATTTTATATGTTTAAAATGCATTAATTTTAATATTATAATTATGTGATTAGCCTTTTTTTTCTAACTTATATTAATCTCATTGTTTAAAGTTTGTTTAGATATAATATATTGTCTAAGAGAGTTCATATCAAATTCTCGTAGTATAATCCACACCAGTGCTGGCTTACTGTGTGTAGTTGGAGAAATCCAAAACCATCTAAGAGTCCTCTCTCAACAGTGCTTCTCTTCTTACCAAACCTGACCCCCAAAATGAGCTGTCTTTAGGGTGTCATAACTCCCATCACTTTCATTATGCAAGGAAAAGACATTTTGCCTTGGCAACTACTACTAATTGTCATAAATTTTTTAAAAGAGCATTTTGTAATTTTATAAGGTTTAAAGCAGAGACTACCCAGCTAAAAATGATGAGAATAAAGATAAAAATAAAACCTTTTTTTCAAATGTTATCTTTAAAGGTTCATTCTAGAATTTATTATTTAATGAATTCATTAGTCCCAGAAACCAAAAATGCAATATGTAGTTTATTTGGGTGGATTTTCAGTAGAGCTATGTTCTTAGCTCTGTGCAGAGAAACTTTATAGCACTCAGCTATAAAGTGAGTGCTTTATACTCACTGAGTATAAAGCGCTCACTCTGAAGTGAAGCTTCACTTCACTTCACTCTGAAGTGGAGCTTTGTTATGCAGTTAACTTCGTTTTGATCTCTCATAATGGAAGTTTATGTGTAGGAGATGTTGAGTACAATATGAAATGTAAAGAACTGAAGATGTAAATGTGATATAGCCTAGTCTATAGAACAGAAGAGATGTGACCAGGAATCTCAGGAACTGGGCGGTGTTCTACTGTACCTCTGTTGGGAAGTGTTTACAGTTAACTCTTGCTGAGCTGGTCACATAACTCCACAGGTCAGTGTTTTGGTTTAAAATAGGCCTAATAATAATGAAGGTGAAAGTGTATAAAATGGCTTAACTTATTTATCTATTGATTGTTTTATTTTTAAAAAAAGATTTTATTTATTTGTTTGTTTGTTTATGTGAGAGAGAGAGTGCACACAAGCTGGGGGAGGGGCAAAGGGAGTGGGAGAAGCAGACTCCTTGCTGAGCAGGGAGCCTGATGCAGGGCTTGATCTTAGGACCAAGGATCATGGTCACCGGGATCATGACTTGAGCCAGATGCTTAACAACCTGACCCACTCAGGTGCCCCTACTGATTGTTTTAATGAAAAGTTTTTATTGAAGTATATTAACACAGAAAAGTATACAGATCATAAATGTTTGTTGAATTCAGTCTGTTTAGTGAATTTTCACAAAGTGAGCATGCCTGTGAAATCAGCGCACTATTCAAACAATAGAACATTACTAGCACCCCAGAAACTCTGCCACCCTCTTTTAGTCACATTGTTCCTGCAGCTCCTGCCTCCTGTCCAAGGGTGACTACTGACCCAATATCTAACACTACTGATAACTTTTTAAGATACTGCTTTCAAAATGTATCTGCAAGGCCACTCTGGAAAACATTACAGAGTTTCCTCAGGAAGTTAAAAATAGAACTGCTCTTCAATCTAGTAATCCCACTATTAGGGATTTACCCAAAGAATACACAATACAAAATTACTAATTCAAAGTGATACAGGCACCCCGATGTTGATAACAGCATTATCTACAATAACCCAAGTTATAAAAGCAGCCCAACTATTCATTCATAGGTGAATAGTTAAAGAGGATGTGGAGTGTACACACAATGGAGTATTACTCAGCCATAAAAAAGAATGAAATCTTGCCACTTGCCACTACATGGAAGCAACTAGAGAGGATTATGCTAATTGAAATAAGTCAGAGAAAGACAAATACTGTATGATTTTCACTCATGTGGAATTTAAGAAACCAAGCAAATGAGCAAAAGAGGAAGAAAAGAGAGGCAAACCAAGAAACAGACTTAACTATAGAGAACAGAGATGTTATCAGAGGGGAGGGGAGTGGGCAAAGGGTCAATAAGGTGATGGAATTAAGGAGGGCACTTGTGGTGAGCACCAGGTATTGTATGTAAGTGATGAATCACTGTATTGTACACCTGAAACTAATTACACTCTATGTTAACTGGAATTTAAATAAAAAGTTAAAATGTATCTGCAAGGACATTAAGATCTAGACTTCTTTATGAGGCCATATAAGAATGTAAATGGTTGAGAGGTTTTTTTTTTAAAGATTTTATTTATTGGGCCCATGGGTGGCGCAGTTGGTTGAGCGACTGCCTTCGGCTCAGGTCATGGTCCCGGAGTCCCGGGATCGAGTCCCACATCGGGCTCCCAGCTCCATGGGGAGTCCGCTTCTCACTCTGACCTGCTCTCTCTCACTCTCTCTCTTTCCTAATAAATAAATAAATAAATAAATAAATCTTTAAAAAAAAAAGATTTTATTTATTTATTTGACAGAGAGAGAGATCACAAGTAGGCAGAGAGGCAGGCAGAGAGAGAGGAAGAAGCAGGCTCCCCGCTAAGCAGAGAACCCAATGCGGGGCTCGATCCCAGGACCCTGAGATCATGACCTGAGCCGAAGGCAGAGGCTTTAACCCACTGAGCCACCCAGGCATGCTGGTTGAGAGGTTTTTTTGGGCATAGAATATTAATGTTCCTTTATCTCCTGCTGCATGGCCTTTATCATACTTATAACAAGCACAATTTAAGGTTCTTTACTGCTCAAACCTTTGTAAAGCTTTTTGTTATCAGATATAATTTTGTTCTTGAGTGTGTTTTATTTTATACCAGTAAGCATAAATATAACCATAACCATAAGCAACTTGTGTAATGACTGGGAAAATATTTAAGTTGAATCTAAGATTTTATATAAAGTTATTTATGAGTAATGCTGAAATAAACAGATTAGTTTAAGTATAATGCAATAACAGTTACAAAAACATTTCTTTTTCTTCTCTCTTCCCCACATTTTGCAGTTTTTTTCTTATAATCTTGTGTGTATCTTTGACTTTCAGCACATTTCAATTTGGACTAGCTACCATTCAGGTGTTCACTAGGCTGTTTGCTACTATATTGACTAGTGTGGATCAATACTTATATACTTAGCTGTTGTAAATTAGGGCAGTTTCTTTCTTCCTCTCCTCCCCTTGTTAAATTTAAATGGTAATAGTTAAAGAAAATAGTATTTTATCAAGGACTGTAGGACTTACTGCATTTGAATTATAACCTTATCAGTTTATATCAGGTAAGTCAGCAGATCCATTTTTAAAATAACTGTAAAGTGCCTGTGTAGGTCATCCCATCAATTATGTGTTTTTACTATGAGTATATGTTGTTTTGGATTTATATTTTCTTTCATTTCGAAGTCTGTAAGATATTTGGGGTCAAAATCTGTATCTCATCACATCCCAAGCTGCTACATAAACCTTTAATACAATAAGTTGAATAAATGAAGGAATATTCCTCAAGCACAGTTTGAACTTAATTTCCGAATAATAGTCGAGTATTATTTTTTCTTGGAAATCGCTGTAGACTTTTTTTTTTTAAGATTTTTAATTTATTTATTTGAGAGAGAGAGAGTCAGAGAGAACATGAGAGGGGAGAAGGTCAGAGGGAGAAGCAGACTCCCCATGGAGCTGAGAGACTGATGTGGGGCTTGATCTGGGGACTCAGATCAGGGATCAGGACCTGAGCTGAAGGCAGTCGCCCAACCAACTGAGCCACACAGGCGCCCCTAGACTTTTTTTTAAACTCCAATTATATATTATTAATAAGGATTATGTATTTCATTTTATTTGAATTTTTTGCACCAACTTCACCAGTAATCGATCTTGTACAATGATGATGTACACGGAGATGCTAAGAACAAAACAAAACACCTTCAGTCTACTGAATTCATGAGCTTGATTGCCTTTCTATATCTCTTGATTGATGTTGCCATTTTACTTTTTACAGATTTTGCAAGACTGTCCAGAAGAGCCTGAAGCTCTTAATGATGAGGAGCAATTTGATGAAATTGAAGCAGTTGGGAAATCACTTTTGGATAGATTAACTGTTCCTGTAGTTTATCCTGATGGGTATGGTACATGTTCTTATAATTTTGTCTTTTTATTGGTGAGGTCTTAAAGTGAAATCATCAAGAGGGGAAAATCTGTTTTTCAAAAAGCCAAGTAAATTAGCTTTGGCTCACACCCTTCAGTTTCACAATAAATTGGTTTGTAATGAAAAGAAATATAAACTCAGCTCTTAGCAACAGTACTTAGTACTTACAACAGTACTGAGTACTTAGCAGTTGGTACTCGATGCTATCAAATGTGGTGCTTCTTGACAACTTTTTGTAGAAGGCTGATATCCTGGGTTCTAGCTCTGGCCCTGACGAGAGGGAGTAAGATGCCTCTGGGTTTCGTTTGGTGCAGGGAAGGGGAGTGCAGAGCTGTAATGTTCAGTGAGCTGATAATGTATCATACATCAAGTTTAACACTTCACTTCCTTATTTTTGACCAAACAGTGCTGGACCAGTATGATTATTCCTGATTTGCAGATGTAGAAACCTGAAGCTCAGAAAAATTAAGTGAGGTGCTCAGGATTTCACAGCTTCTAAGTAGAATTGGAATATAGTCGCAGGTTGCTCCAACTCTGAACCGCATTCTCTTTTTCTCTATGCTATATGGAATCTGAATTTCTTCATTTATAAAATGATGGGGTCCTGATTCCCACATTGCTTTCCATTTCAAAAGTTAATAATAAAAGTAAGAAGTGATCTCATGCAAATAAATAGGCCAGTAAATGAATCAGAAGGATCTTCATCCCTGAGGATCTTGACCTCAGGGTCAAGAGATAATAATTTATCTCTTATAATAATTTAGAGGTAATCCAGAGGATATTTAATTCAAATGACAGAGGAACCACATCATTGGATGCATCTATCTTTACCCTGTAGTATAGTGTAATTGATAGGATTGTGGACCCTGAAATCAGATTTCTTGGGTGTAAATCTCAGCTCCACCACTTAACTAGCTGTAACACCTTGGGCAAGCCACTCAGCATTTCTGTGCCTCAATTCCGTCATCTAAAAATAGGGATATATTATTCATACCTTTTCAGGTTACAGGGGCAGGGGAATTACATGAGCTAAATGTATATAAATTACTTAAAACAAATCTGCCACAGGAGCGCCTGGGTGGGTCATTCAGTTGAGTGTCTCACTCTTCGTTTCAGCTCAGGTCATGACATCCGGGGTCGTGGGATTCAGCCCAGAGTCTGGCTCTGTGCTGGGCACAGTGCCTGCTTGAGATATTCTCTCCTCCACTCCCCTTACCCCCGCTTGCACTCTCTCTCTATAATAAATAAAATCTTAAAAAAAAGAAAACACAACAAAAAAACCCCCAAATCTGACACATAGAAAGTGCCACTCACTGTGTCATGAACTTCAAATGATTATTTGGAATTGATTTTGGGAAGGTACAATTTTATTCCCTTGAAAGAATATAATTCATAGTCTATATTTAGATAATCTTTGGTCATAGCCAAAATTAAACCATCAGAAGTAGCCTAAATTCATACTATATATCTGCAATGTATAAAAGAATAAAATCTAAAAATTTATACATTTAGCTTATTAACAGTATTAGAGGATGCCTTCTGGTTGTTCCATTTCAGGGAGCCCCCATCCCCATTTCTTTTTTTGACAGAGAGAGAGAGAGAGAGATCGCAAGTAGAGAGGCGATGGGGGCGTGGGGAAGCAGGCTCCCTGGTGAGCAGAGAGCCCGATGTGGGGCTCGATCCCAGAACCCTGAGATCATGACCTGAGCCAAAGGCAGAGGTTTAACCCACTGAGCCATCCAGGTGCCCCCCTATCCCCATTTCTGTGGTTCACAACTGGTTGTTAACACGATCTCTTTTCTACTTAGGTCAGCCTAGGAGCATCTATAACTAGTATTTTTGCTTGGACTTTTCCTCCTCCTCCTGTGTTCTACAAATAGTCCATATAGCATTTCCTCATGTTTTTAAGATTGAGGAATAAGTTAGTACTGTATATTCAGATTTCACAACCACCACCTTTAATATTTGGAATTGTTAGTCTGTTCCACTTACATAATAACTTGTTGATGTCGTATAAAGTTTGTTTGACAGCAAGTTTATTCAGATTTACCTTTTGTAACATTGTCCTGGAAAAAGAAAAGAAATTAGATGATCTGTCTGGATTTACTGCTTGAAGACTCCAGTTCAAATGTTGGTTTTCCCACTGTGTGATCCTAGTTAAGTCATTTAATTTTCTAGGCCTTAGTTTTCTGATCTTAAAAAATACAGTAGCTTAACCAGGTAATTTCTTTTTCTTTTTTTTTTTTTAAATATTTTATTTATTTGACAGACAAAGATCACAAGTAGGCAGAGAGGCAGGCAGAGTGAGAAGGGAAGCAGGCTCCCTGCCAAGCAGAGAGCCCAGGACGCTGAGATCATGACCTGAGCCAAAGGCAGAAGCCCAACCCACTGAGCCACCCAGGCACCCCCCAGATAATTTCTAAGAACTCTTCTACTCTAAAAGATTCTGTGACCCTGAATACAGTATCTTTTCAAGAAGGATAACATTAAATGATTTTATCTGTTAAAGTCCCAAATAATGCCTTAACATTAAACAGATACTTTACTTGCCAGCTATATTAGACATACAGTAGACACACATTTGGTGTACATAGCCCTTATCTTTGAAGAACACATACAGATTTTATATTTGTGTATGCATATGCACCCAAAACTGAAAAGTAGAATATCTCCGATGTTGCATTGTTTCCTTTATTGTTTTGTCGTTTGGTTGCATTGTTTGATTTATTGAGATTATTATAAGTACATATGATATGACTTTTAATGCCACTAGTCTTTTTCTCTTAACATGTCTTAATATAATGCCATTTAAAAATGTTTCTCCCACTGAATTACTACTCAAAGATAAGCAGTGTGGTCTGCAAGTGAACTAATTTCCTATCACGTATATAATATTTATGATAATCTTTGCTCCCTTTTGCATTTACTGTGGGTAGTGGATTTGTATTACACTGATTGCGGTTTTTCTGTTTGTTTTGATTTTTAGAACTGAACAATATTTTGGGAGTCCAAGTGACATGGCTTCCACTGCAGAGCACATCAGAGACAGGATGAAACTGGTTAGTCTCAAAAGGCAGCAGCTGAGACATCCCGAAATGATGACCACAGAGAGCTAATAGCTACCAGCTTCCCACAAATCTGCAGTTCATAATCCCGCATGTCGTTGGCATACTACAGCATTAGCCGCAATACATTAAGATACATTTCACAGCCAGGATAAGCCTCATTTCTTTCCATTTTACATTTCTTTCTACACGTTAACACCTTGCAACTACCAAGGCATCATTATTTAACTTGCTTTGAGACCATAGACTCCAAGTATCTTAAAAGAAGGAACTGTAAACATTGCACTGAAAACTTGCTTTAAAGCTTTACCTGACCTGTCAATTTGTAGATGAACAACTGATAATAAGCTTTGAATGGTGCTAATAAGAGTTTAGGAATTCTCTATATAAAAAATGGTTGACCTTCCTCCCCAGGTGATGTAGTAAATTTAGACTATAGTTAAATTGGTATTAGTAGACAGTGGTGTACTCAAAAATTTTACTTTGTAATTCTTCTTCAAAATTGATTATTTTTATTGTGTCAGTATGAAGAAAACCTTCAGATCTTTGATATATTCATTAAAGGACATTTTCCTTATTTGTATTGATAATGTATTAAAAGTGATTGTGCTTAATAAAAGGCTTCTTTTAAACATCTTATTTAATTTGGTGGTTATATCCTGTTTCCAAACATGAGTGCCTTATTTAAAAGGGCATTCTTAGGATTGTGAGGATGGTTTAATATTTGTTTTTTCATGTTGGTTGCATGCATTTTAGCCAGGAAATTCATATGTAAGCATGTGTATATAATAAATAAGCATGCGTAATAATGAAAAATAATTGTGAAGAGCAATTTAGATCTTAAAAAACTTAAAAATAATGGAATACTATTTCTAATTGTTCTCCTCTTCAAGTTGAAAATATCCAAATTAACAACCCTGAAGATACTTTGTCTTTGGGGAGGAGGGCTGGGGAAGAAGGCATACATAATTTCTTAGGTATAATCTTTTATATCAGAGGAATATTTCTGGAATGAATATAGCAGTTGTTAATAAAGTTTAATTTCTCATAGACTAGAAGCAAAATTCTGAAGCAGTCTAATAAAAATTGTACAACTCTTTTTGAGATAAAGTTTATAAAATGTTAGTGCTTTTAAGTTTATATTAAGTTTAAATGGTAAAATATGTATTTTTGTGTTAATTTTTATTTCAAAAATGTTTTTGAAAAAGATTAAAAATAATTTTTTAGTCTGTGATCAATACAAAATTATGCAAAGAATTGTATGCTGGTTCCTTTTTCATGTCCACAAAAATGTTCATGTATCCTCCAATGCAAAAAATTCCCTCTTAACCTGCTGGTTTCTCCAGCCTTCTTCACTGCCAGACCTCTTGGAGAAATCCATATCATTCCCTCTGCATCCTCATCGCTCACTGTTCAATACCTTGCAGTCTGATTTTACGCAGCACTTCAGTGAAACTGTTCTCAGTGGACTCTCAGTTACTGAATTGAATGATTGTTTCTTTCGGTCTGCATTACTTACCCTTCTCTGTCTCTGCAGTATTTACACCATTGAGCAACCTTTCCTAGATGGTGTCTCGTCCCTTGAAGATGTCATCCTCTGCCATAATTTTGAGTGCAGTCACATAACACTTACTTAAAGTGTATCTACTGAAATGCACTCTCAGATTCTGTCTTCAGAATGTTTCTGGAATGATCTCATCCTTAGGGTTTTAATTTTATCCATGTTTTGTGTTCCATATCTGGTCCAAAATTTCAGACCCATACTTTCAGGCACCTACTTGACATTTCAGCCTAGAGGAAGTCATCCTGTTTTTCACTTTTGTTCTCTCTGAGAAATTTTGGTTAACTTTTTTCTAATCAGACATGCCAGAAAACCTGGGAGCAATGTCTGATTGCTCCCTTTTTTCTTATGCTGCCACTGCTTCTAAGAACATTCTGGAAATTCCTTCTATATTTGATACCTTCTCAGTCTTTATGACTTAACTTCTGAGTATGAACTTTTGTGATTCTTCATTTCAGTCTTCATAATGGTGCTAACCACGTGCTGCAATTGTTTATTGATGCCTGTGCCTGCTACATTAAAATCTCTTTTGAGGGAAGGGATCTTGTGTGATTCTCCTCTTCCCAGCCTTTTGCTCATATGTAATAGTTGCTCACTTCCTCTGTATGTGAATAGTCTGTTGTAGGCATTAGTAATAATCCCCTCTATATTGTAGTCTGAAGTGTGTTTTAAATATACTTCCTAAAATTATGACTGACTCATGAAATTAACCCACTCATAAGGAAGTCATTTGGTACTTTGATACTTATATATTAGGTAATATAGATATTTAGTTACACTCAATATCCTACTGAATTTCAGAGTAGTAAGAATGTTTTTATTAAGACTTTACTAGAAAGGAACTGCACTGTAAGTAATGGGACTCTTCGTTTTATCATCAACTTGACTGCTTACTGTCCAGTGAGTTAATTTTTCATATGCCTTAAGCTATCCAGCCTACAGCAAGAGTAAAATAAGGCATCATCTAGAAGTGTTATTTGTAATTTGAGGATATCAAATGAAACTGAATATGCTTTTGACATAATACTGTTGCTCTTCATTTGTAAATTTGCTGCTACTTTATATATATATATATATATATATATATATATATATATATATATCTGTATGTATGCATACAGTAATGATTAAAAACACAACAATGTCCTAATGGTTTTTTTTTTCATAACATTACAGTTTACTTAGAGTACATGTGAAGGAAGTGACTGCAGTGTTTGAAAGCATGAGTTCTTTGTTCATCACAAATTAATGTTGGCCCACAAATGGAGAAAGAACCATCATTTCTCTCTGCCATCATTTGTATATGCCACAACTTTCCACATTACTTTGGCTCATCTCAGGGAATTCTTGAAGTGCTAATTGGGCTAGTTTTGTTTTGTTTTTTATTTGTTTGTTCTGGTTTGGAGGATTTTGTTTTCTCTTGCCTTCTTACTGTATATTTGCTCCTCTATAAGCTCAGTATATAACAGTTTTGACATCTGTTCCTCACAGGTCTGGCTCAGCAGAGCTAAGATGCAAAAATGGTAACTTTATTTCAGATAAAATTAACTTCATTCCGAGTCCTCATTGTTGGCAACCTTATTCTGCTAGAGTGACTCATTGATGATGGTGATGAAACTGCTCAGCCTGCCAACGAGGATGTTGATGGCAGGTCTAGGCTTCGTTACTGTGTAGATGATTGGAAACTACTTTCACTTTGTAGGCATTTAAATTGGCCAGCGGTCCTGAGTGTTAATTAGTATTAATGTGTTGTTTCATTACCCTGTCAATCGAAATATGGGGTGTGCTGTTTAGTTTGTTGTTATTGTTGGTGGTGTACTCTTAAGGTGAACATGATGATTACGTTCTGATAGTGCTGAGCAAACCATACTCTGTTGTAAACCTATTGTAATCAATAGCATGACTGTGAGATTAGCTGAATGTAACTTACTGTACAGTCTACAGTTGGAGAACTCAGAATTCTCTACTGCATTGTAATGTTCCTTGCCAGAGAGATTGGATATTGCTGTGTACTCTTCCCATCCTGTGTTTCCTAAGAACTAAACGTGCTGTGGTTGCTAAAATCCCTCCACATCTTGAGCTTATTGAAAATGGCATGGGAAACTAACATCAGTAAGTATCATCAGTGACAAGAGTTACGTGGTTGAGGTATCTTTGGTTAAACCTCCAAAAGAAAAATTCCCTAGAATTAAGTAGATGGGCTGGGACATACCTGGCCAGTTAACCCAATTAGTAAACTTGTCATTGTTAACTTTCAGTTCTGAAAATAGAAATCTCAGTTGGAGGTGGAAAATACACTTCTGCTATGGAAGGCAACAAATACCTTAATTAGACAAAATTAAGTACTGATTTAACATCTGACATTATGCGACTTTAGTGTGTGCTATAGAAACATCTAGGTTTAGCTAAGAAGCATAAATAATGGCAAGCATAGTAAAGATCATAAAAAAGCCAAAGTGAGAACTGTAGTGAATATAATGGAATGAGTTTGGAGTTTGAATATCTGACTCAAAATCTGGCTTTGCCATTTACTGACCCTTATAAAAGTAACTAAACTTCTCTGGGTCTGTAAGTAACAATCATATTAAAAAATTTGTTGAAAACTACAGTATTATCCAAAGTAGAAGGAATTATTATTATAATTATCTTTTCAGAATAAAAAATAGAGCATTCTTTAATGTCTCTCTTGTCTCAGATGATGAGCATGGGGTCATGAGGGAAATGGCCCTATGTTCACCTCTCTGAGCTCCATTTCCCTTACATTCAGACTTACATACTGGAAATAGTTAGGGTGGAGTTGGTGAGCTCATCAGTAAATAACAAGACTTTTAAATCTGACAGATTAACTCTTTTATGGCAGGATGATAGACCAGCGAAATGGAAGACCAGTGAGGAGTATCATCTACTTTGAGGGTGACAGGACATGATACAGTGCCATTAATAAGTAAGTAAAAGTCATACTCAGAGTGGATCTCAGAGAGTCAACACCAGCCAGTGGAAACAACAAAAGCAAAAAGCTGTTAAAAGTATCCTAATAACTAACAAGCATGGCTTGAAAAATGGTTAGAAAAGAGCAACCTTCATAAACATGAACAGTGATAATAACAAAGACTGGTCCTGTAATCGACTGCTAGAACTAGGGATGCTCCATGAAATAGCATAAATGCAGGGGAATGTTTTTTTAAAACTGAAAAGGGTTCATAGATATGATTCTAAATTACATGACTGCAGAATTTTAAAGCAAACTTGGAAAACTTGACAACGCTAGTCCATGTGCTTCAAGAAAAGCAGACTGTACTAGAACATGAAGCACTTAGAGATCAAAGGAAAGCCGGAACTGTGACCAAATATTTTGAAAGGAATGAGTAAATTTTTTAAAGAACCAAGATTATTTTTGTTAGAGGACCCTTATGAAGTGCTATATATGTGTGTGTGTGCATATATATATACATATATGTGTGTGTGTGTGTGTATATATATATAATCCTTATATAGTTATATATAAATTCTTGGCAAATAACTAAAGTTACCAGCCACTAAATAATCACAGTATAGTTCATGGACTTTAAGTCAGGCATGTAGAAAACTACTTCTGACAAAAGACTATTGAAGTATGAAGCCAGTCTTAGTGAATCTCAAGGAATCACTTTAGAAGTATTTACAAGTTACATGCCATCACTTTAGGGCGCCTCCAAATGAGTCTCTCCATAGAGAGACAAAGGGATAATTCAGATGTCCTTCCACTCAGAATATGGGGGCCTGTGAGGTATGATCAAACTTTACATCGTGTTTTGGGTCTACATGTCTTTTATTATAGTTGCCGTAGTTCTTTTTTAGTTTAGAAGTCAGGTAAAAATTTCTGTGCTTGGTTTTTCTCTTAAGAATGTTTCTTCATCTTAAATTTTATATTAGTCTATACAGCCAACAAATTTATTGAGAATATATGATCAATATGTATATTTTTTTAAAGGTGTGAGGGGATCAAAATGTAACTGACGGTTTTGAGTCAGTGTAGACTTGAGAGCTGATTGGTCACCTCACACTCAGGAATATCTCAAACAAGCTCTTAAGTTTCTAAATTAACACCTATCGGAAGAATTTGATGATTATCTTGCCATGAGATCAATAATATAATTCTCGGTGGCATTATTTGGTAGGTGTTGCACCCTTGAATTTGTCTCCCAAAATTTTTTAAAAATGTTCAAACATATAAAAAAAAAGTTAAAATTTACCGTGTATCAATCACCTGGATGCTAGTAAGCATTAACTATGCTTGCATTATCACATCTCTATCCATCCAACAGTTCATCCAATTGCAGGCATCTTCACTCTTCCTACTAGTAACTTCAGCATACATATCATTAACTCTAGAGCTCAGTGTGTGCTTAACCACATATTTTATGTAAAATTAGCATACAATGAAGTGCATAAATCTTAAGTGTGCATCTCTTAGTTCTGGAAAATGCATACAGTGCTATCAAAATGTTATCAGAAAATTCCCCTTTGGCCCTTTCTAGTCAATCCTTGACCCCACTCCAACCTCCCAAAGGCAACCACTGTTCTTTTGTCTACCACAAATCAAATTTCTCTCTTCTAGATCTTTATGTAAATAGAGCCGCACAGCATGTACTCTTTCTAGAAGCCTCTTCACATATCATGGTTTGGAAATATAGCCATGTTGTTAGGTGTTTTAGTAGTTCATTACTTTTTATTGCTGTGTAGTATTCCATTGTATAACTATATTGCAGTTTATCCATTTTCCTATTTATGAATACCTGGGCTGTTTCCAACATTAGTAGTTATAAATAAAGCTGCTATGATTATTCTTAATGTAAGTCTTATGTGAAGATAGGCTTTGATTTCTCTTGGGTGAGTATCTAGGATTAGAATTTCTGTGTCATAGGGTAGTTTTAAAAGAAACTGCTATACCTTTTCCAATGTGGTTTTACTGTGTCCTGGATTTTCACTATATTTTGGATGTGTAGAAAGGTGTAAACTATTTTTATGATTCATATTTGAAATATTAGAATTGGGTTTGTGATAGAGATGGCATTAAGGGTTGGCAGTTGGTGTTCTTTGAGGAAAGAAATACCTGTCTGTCCTAAACAGCGCCCAACAGGTTCCTATGCCTGAAATTTTAGCATTAGTTTGACTTCTTGAAGGATTAATGCATTTCCCAAGCACGGTGATATATTAGCTAGAATAAATAGCACTGGTTTGTTTATTTTACTAACTTTTGCCACCCGTTTTCAGTAGGTGAAGTAAGACCAATTAAACAGAAAAGATTATCTCTGTTCAATTGGGGTAGAAGGGGTAGTCAAAAATGTGTACTATTAGTCTATCCTGAGTACAGCAATGTGAGAGAGAACCATCTGGATGAGAAAGGCCCCCAATTGGTGGTCAAGAAACCAGAAAACGGAGTGGGAAGAATTCTACCTCACAGTTGTGATAGGGGATAGCTATGTTTTTGCAGGACATTTTAGTCTTTACAAATCATATTTTCTGTGTTGTCTTTTTGTTTAGTACTACCTAGATATAGTTATTTCACACCCTAGTGACTTATTCACTGTGTTTTACCCTTCCTGCCTGTTATATTATATATAGCAGTTACTTGTATAAGCCTGTGAAATTATAATCATATGTATGTTTCTAATGCTTGTGTTCAAAGATATTTATATATGATTCATCCAATCTTTACTATTCAATTTTTAAGGGCTGGGATATTTGGCCTCTACTGTAAATCCCTATAATGTTCCACACATTGTAAATGCAATAAAGATGTTAAAAACTATTAATAATGGCAGCATATTTTGATATGTATTTCTTTGATATGTTATCACTTTGGACAATAAATTTGGTTTCTGTTAATGAAGACCGTTCATAAAATCTAGGGAGAATTAAGTCATACTGGTTTCTATAACATAATCTGATGAGTTCTGCATCTTTGAATTTATTTGAATTATGTCCTCTGAAGCTTTAAATTTATTCTAACATTGTTTTCTAAAATGATTAAAACAAAATGTGACTTCTTTATTCTGAAATCTAGAGTCCTGGAAGACAGAGGCTAAATACCCCTTCCCTTGTGCTGCTCATTCTCTGTCAACAGCCCCTCATGCCACCCACAGGTTTGGCGCAGAAATTCAGGATTTCCTTTAAATCCTATATTGTCCAAAATTGTTAGGTTCTTACCACAATAGGTAGTGGTTAAATTCCTTTTGATCCTACCAAGAAGTCCATTTTTAAGACTTAAAAGGTGAGTATATATTTGGACTGGGGAAAGCATATTAGAACAAATTTAACTATATTTAAAATAACAAAATTAATCGTACTATGCTATAAATAACATCAGCTCCAGAATGGCTACCAGAAATTTAGAATTGGAAATTGCCAAAATCAGAAATTGGCAAGCCTTATACCTTGTCCAATGACGTTTGGTGCATTTGGGCGACAGTTCAACATATGATCAAAATATGTCTATAAAAAAGAATATACTTTTATTTTCAATAGATATTTTCATTTTACTAGTTGTAGTATTCACCTACATCTTTAGATTCCCCATTAGAGACTTAGTGTATCCACAAAGCTGTTCCACCTGTGTAAATCTACCCAAAAGTATTCTGATAATCATAAACCCTTTTTTAAAAAAAATATTTATTTATTTGACACAGAACAAGCAGAGGGAGCAGCAGAAGGAGAGGGAGAAGCAGGCTCTCCACTGTGCAGGGAACCTGCTACCAGGCTCAATCCCAGAACCCGGGATCATGATCTGAACCAAAGACCTACGCTTAATTGACTGAGCCACCCAGGTGCCCCAATAATCATAAACTCTTATGTGAAAATCAAAGTAAGTACAAGAAATACCCAGTTTTTGCCAGGTCTGGAAGGAAGAGAATTATCGTGATATATGAGTCAAAAAGTATCTAATGAAAAACAGTTGGAAAACTGGAAAAGAAGTGAACAATAAACATAAAAGCTCATTTGTGACCATGAATAAATAAAATGTAATGGTTAACAAACCATATTGCCTTATTAAATAGCCTCACACTACAATAGATCATAACTTAGCTATCTTTGGAAGTTTAACATTCTACTTTAATTACATTGATTATTTAATAAAAAGGGTCTAGTCTTGAAAAGATTTAGTTTTAAGTGTTTATAAGAACAAAAAATTGAAAACAACCCAAATGTTTTAATAAATGTATTCTGTAAGAATATTATATACCGTTGAAAATGTTATAGAAGTTGGTAGAAGTCTACTAAAAAGATATTCATGATACATCATTGAGTGAAAAACAGCCCAAAACCATAGGAATATTATGTTCCATTTTTAAAAATAAAAATAACTATTTGTAGAACTTCAGTAAGTTATCTTTGAGATACAGAATAGATCACTATAATTTTTTTAATCTTTTTTTAAGATTTTATTTATTAGAGAGAGAGAACGAGGGAGCATGAGAGGGGGAAGGTCAGAGGGAGAAGCAGACCCCCTGCTGGCCAGGGAGCCTGATGCAGGACTCTGTGGACTCCAGGATCATGAGCTGAGTCGAAGGCAGCTGCTCAAACAACTGAGCCACCCAGGCGCCCAATCATTATAATTTTCTTATGTTTGTTTTACTTTCTAATTTTTCTATTAAAATGGGTGTTTTAAAAGCACTTCTTTTTTTTTTTTAAAGATTTTATTTATTTATTTGAGAGAGAACATGAGAGGGGAGAAGGTCAGAGGGAGAAGCAGACTCCCCGTGGAGCCGGGAGCCCAATGTGGGACTCAATCCCGGGACTCCGGGATCATGACCTAAGCTGAAGGCAGTCGCCCAACCAACTGAGCCACCCAGGCGCCCAAAAGCACTTCTAAGTATAAAATGCCTACCAAGTATATTCTTACCCTGAAGTAACTGTTGCAACAAGAGTTTTCAAGGTGAAATAATATATAAGAAAATCTGGGGGATATAATTTAGAAAGTGTAAATCAATGTACCTTTTTTATTTTCAAATTGTTATAGAAAGTAAATCTCAATGAAGTCATAAATGTCTGAAATATGGAGAATATAATATCATGGTTTTAATACCTCATGAAAACAATGTGCACTGAAATTTGCTTATAACCCTCTCTTCAAGTCTATTTCATACATTATTTTGTGTAGGACAAAACTGCATTTTAAGAGTGGACAAGCAAAGGAAAATACTCTTAATGGAGAGTTCAGTTATAACTCTTTTGTTATAGGTTGGTACTAATGAAACCATGCCTGTTTTGGAAAGGTCAAATCCCTCAATCCCAGGATGAGGGTTCCTCCAAACCCCTGAAGTTAAGTAATCTTGCCAATGTCTATTTTTAGTAAAAATGAAGAGTGGGAGACAACATGAATGAGTTAGTAACAAGACAGCATTCCTGTCTTTCTATGCATTTTATTCTTGTAGCTACAACACTCTCTGAATTAGACTATTAGCTCTACCAGTTGTCTACACAGTTGCATCTATGGGGAGGTGCTGTATTGATGGCAGGACCGGGCTTTCTTAGAGTCTTCTGCTAGGACTGGGAACAAATTTTCCCATCAAAAACAATGATTAAAATGCAATTTGGCCCACTTTAGCTACTTGTGGATTAACCAAGCTACTCTGTAGGGTGACCTGGACATTTAGTTAGTATTAATATTACTGTATGTTGCAAGCTATAAACAATTGACCTACTTACCAATAGATTTTTAGAACATATTCCATTCAGTAATGGGAGACTGCTTTTGTTTTTGTTTTTAAGATTTTATTTATTTGAGAGAGAGAGAGAGAGCAAGGGAAGGAGCAGAGAAAAAGACAAGCAGACTCCACACCAAGCACAGAGCCCAACGTGGGGCCCAATCTCACGACCCTAAGATTATAACCTGAGCTTACATCAGGAGCCCAGTGCTTAACCAACTGAGCCACTCAGGCACCCTGAGACTGCTTTTGTTATAAGAAAATGTTTAGAGCTCATAGACCACAGAGATATCTCTTTGGTACTTAGGACATGAACATAGATTTAGCTTCAAGGGAGGAACATAGTTACATTGTAGACATGTAGTTTGAACTAGAATACATGTTCTAGATCAATAATTATCAAATCCTATAAATTAACTGGAGATGTTATTAAAATGCAGATTCTGATTCAGGAAGTTGGGTAGGACCTGAGGTTCTCCATTTCCAATAAGTTTCCAGATGTTGATGCTAACACTACTCTATAGACCACTTTGGATTGCAAGATTCTAGAATATCTTTTTATAAAAAATTTAGTATATGAACCTTTCAAAGTCATTGATCATCTTTCAAATTATCTGATTTCTGTAATTTAAACAAAAGAATGCAGAGGCGGCATTTTGGGAAGTATGTTACATACTTCAGGGGCCACAGAAACCTATATATATATATATATAATTTTATTTTTTTTTAAGATTTTTATTTATTTGACAGAGACACAGTGAGAGAAGGAACATAAGCAGGGGGAGTGGGAGAGAGAACCAGGCTTCCAGCTGAGCAGGGAGCCTGATGCGGGGCTCAATCCCAGGATCCTGGGATCATGACCTAAGCCAAAGGCAGAGGCTTAACGACTGAGCCACCCAGGAGCCCCAGAAACCAAATGTATTTATAAAATCAACAGGTTCAGGAAAATAAGCACATTCTATATGTGGTAAATTTTAGTAAATTCAAAACAGTGAAGCCTGAACTGAAATTTTTACTATCTAATGAGTGAGTAATTGATTATGGTCCACTGTGCCTTTTTGCTTTATTATTTAAAATTATGTTTCTGGGAGACTCAGTCAGTTAAGCGTCCCGATTCTTGATTTTGGCTAAGGTCTTGATCTCAGGATTGTGAGATTGAGCCCAACGTCGGACTCTATACTGGACGTAGAGCCTGCTTAAGAGTCTCTCCCTCTCTCTCTGCCGATCTCTCTCTCTGTCTCCCTTTCAAAAAAGAATTCTTTTTAAACTTAAGAAAGAAGTATAGCTATTGTTTTTAAAAAGTACCCTAGGAAATAGATAAAAATATAGAAAGCAGAGACTGTCCATAATTCATTAACACAGAAAATAGTTAATATTTGATGCATTTCATTTGTATTTTACCTAACAAGATTATACTAGCATTCAACTTTATTTCCCGATTTTTATGGTCATTGTATCATAAAATTTTCTCTTTATTAAATCTTTTTTTTTCTTTTTTAGTGCAAGCCAATCGCTGTGTTAATATGCAATAAGTAGGTATCATAATTTAGCCATTACAGTATTAGGCAATACATTTCATTCCATTCCTACTTTTTGGTCTTGCCTAATGCTATGATAAGCAATGCTAATATGAATGTCTTTGTCATAATTGTTTCAGCGTCTGTCCTCAAGATTGATTCCTGAAGTAGGAAATATTGAATTGGAATTTATCCATATTTTAAGACTTTTGATAGATATAGTTGAATTGCCTTCCCAGAAGGTTAGGCAAGTTTATACTTCTCATCAAAAGTTAGAGTGCTCATTTCATGACAGTCCAGCTTGAAGTGTTATTTATAAAAAATCTTTTGCAAATTTTGCAAATTTTAAACAAAAGCAGTTTATTTTATATTCCTTAACTGTCAGTGAGGCTGAAAATAATTTAGTAATTTAGTATTTTTCATTTGTGTTTCCACTTGGTAAACTTAATTGCTATTATTTTTGTGTACTTCTCCTTTGAGTCTTAGCATTTTTTCTTATTTGTGTGTAGAAGTTCTTTATATAATAAGCATAACAATCCTTTATCATACTTATAACAGTACTGTCTCTAGTTTATTTATTATTTAAAATCAATTTAATTAGTGTATTATTTCATAGGTAGAATTTAGGGATTCTTCAGTTGTATATTATATTTTATTTTTATAAATATTATTATGTTAGTATGATCATTTTTATGGTGAAATCTATTAACCAGTCCTCTTTTTGATTTCTTACATTACCTTAATGCTTAGAAAAATACTTCTCCTTTAGCTTAAATTTTGTTCCGCTTGTGCAGTTTT
Source organism: Nasua narica (assembly GCA_028533885.1). Classification (NCBI taxonomy): domain Eukaryota; kingdom Metazoa; phylum Chordata; class Mammalia; order Carnivora; family Procyonidae; genus Nasua; species Nasua narica. The sequence continues at coordinate 126,374,112 of CM052810.1, read as the reverse complement.
ATTTTTACTTTTATTCTTCAATCCAGAAGCAGTTTTAGTGTCTTATGGGAGGCGATGATCTGATAGGTTTTTTCAAATATCAAAATGTTCTCAACATTACTTAATGAATAATCTGTCCCTCCCATTGATTTCTGTTACTTCCTTGAAAATATATTAAGTTCTTGAGTCTCCTGGGTCTGCTTCTGGGCCGGCTATTCTGTTCTGTTGATTGGTGTGCCTATTCTTTTGCCACTACCAAAAGTGCTGCTTTTAAAATAAAGCAAAACAAAAATTTTTAAAAAATTAGCATTGCATAGAAGCAGCTATTTCCTACTGAAATAATTTTTTTTGGTGGCATAAGTGCATAAAGAAAACTCCATGGGTGAGCATGGATGCCAGCAGTTTTAGGGGAACAAAAAAAAGGGGGAGATTACGTGCTTACAGATGGTTAAAACAGGAAAGGGGAAGTGAAGAAGCAGTAGCTGTGGAGTGTATTACTTGAATGGGCACAGTAGCCAACATGGAGAGACAGAACAAGACTGTAGAATGCAGAAAATGAAAAGTATAAGAGAAAAGAACAAAACAGGAAAATAACAAAAAATGGAGAGGAAGAGGAAGATGGGGGAACAAGAGGATTTATTAGAAAAGAAAAATGATATGAATAGTATTATATTCACAGAGATTTTTACAATAGTATTTATGCAAATATATAAAGTATATAGTATATTTACATATAAAATGCAAGCACACAAGGCCCAACCCATGGAATAAACAAAGACATACAATAACAGAATGATATATCAACATTAATGACAGATGAAATAGACTAAGATAGGAACCTAGCTCCTCAGAGTAGCAAATCACAACCAATTCTTTCTTATAGTCAGATTGATGATGAAGAGAATTCACAAGTATAGAGCTTACTTAGACATAGCTGAAGTTAATAGATGTTTAAATTTTCAGTTTGGTAAGTTTGTTTATGATTCTATATTTGTTCAAAATTGAATTTGCTTTAGGCAGTGTGTCACAGAAAGCAGAGTACAGACTTTGGAGTTATGCAAGCTTTAGCTCTACATTCTAGAGCCAGTGGTTAAGAGTCCTGTTTTTGGTGTTCTGTTGGCATGGTTGAGCCATATTACCTTCGTAATTCTGGATAAGGTATCTACTGTATCTAGGTCAATTTCCTCAGTAAAATGAAATTAATAGTAGATACCTCAGAGTGTTTTTCTGGTAATTATATGAGATTACCAAATCTTAAGGAGGATAACTGGCACATGATCAGTTTTGTATATTGCATTTTATTTCTGTGAGCTTCTTAGACTGCAAGGTCCTTGAGAACAAAGACCCTGTGTGTCGTTCTTGATGTTTTCCTGGTGCCTAATCAATACCCAGAACATCAGAAATGCTCAGGAATATCAGTTGAAAAAAATATTTGCATGGAATCTAATATGCCATCAAATTTCTGTTCTGTTTTGTTTTTAACCCATTTGATTATTTTTGGGCTTTTCCTCAAGAGTTACACGTATGATGGTGGGAGCGGAGAGAGTAGACAAGAGCACAAGTTTGCTTTTTTTTTTTTTTTTTTAAGATTTTATTTATTTGACATAGAGGGGAGAGATCACAAGCAGGCAGAGAGGCAGGCAGAGAGAGGGGGGGGAAGCAGGCTCCCCACTGACCAGAGAGCCCGATGCGGGGCTCAATCCCAGGACCCCGAGACCATGACCTGAGCCGAAGGCAGAGGCTTCAACACACCAAGCCACCCAGGTGCCCCACAAGTTTGCTTTTTGAATGTCTAGTCTCCAAATGTAAAAACAGCTCTTCTTGTCAAGAGTCCTAAATGCAGTGTCATCTAGAAGACACCACACATCAAGTCAGTATCAACTGAAACATTAGGTAAGAGACAGCTCCCTGGTGGGGACTGGTTAACCTACAGGTAAGGACAAGAGTGGTTGGCACTGAGGCAAGGGGCTCATGACAGGTGGTGTGTACCCTGGCAGAGGAGACCAGGAGGAAACAGTGTGAGGGCACAAAAACAGACTTCTACCTTGTAATTGTCCATAAGCTGGTCTTTCTATTTTATTCTGCAAATATTGCAAATCCAAATGTAATTAGGAGACAGAATTCTGTGGAGAGATTCTAATTAAAATGCATACTACTCACTACTTTTTATCCTGGAGCATACATTCTTTTTTTTTTTTTTTTTTGGAGCATACATTATAAACCAGAGTTTCCTTTCAGTTCCTTCATCTTGAGGTTTTGTTTTTAAAGAAATGAATTTGAATTTATCCTTGGGTTTGAAGGAAATATACCTTGACTTCAGCCACATTATTTACTCAAGCTCCCTGATGACTATGAAGAAGAAAATTAAGAAAACAAATCAAATATTACACAACCCAGATGTCTTCAAGCTTAACTAGTCTGTGGATGCCAATTATGAGAGGGAGGTATCACACTACAGTAGTAACTTAGACTTTGACAGTATTATTTGTTTACATGTTCTACTACCTATTTGACCCAGCCAATTTGGACCCTCAGCCAAATCTACCTGCAATCCATTCGTTACTGATGATTTGGCCAAATCACCCTCTCATTCTGTCCATGTACCTATCAACAAAGGTAAACAAAAGTGATTTTAAAAGTAAAAAGAAGAATCTCCTGAACAACCAATGAGTCAAAGAAGAAATCAAAAAGGAAAGGAAAAAATATCCTGAAACAAATGAAAATGAAAATACAACATATCAAAATCTATAGAATGCTGTTCTAAGAGGACATTTATAGTGATAAATGCCCAGATTAAGAGAAAGGAAAGATCTCAACCTAGTTCTATACCTTAAGGAACTAAAAAAAGAACAGACTAAACCCAAAGTTAAGAGAAAGAAAGAAATAGCAAAGATCAGAACAGAAATAAATAGAGGCTAGAAAACAATAGAAAAGATCAACAAAACAGAGCTCTTTTTAAAAAAAGATAAATAAAACGACAGATCTTTGGCTAAATTAAGGAAAAAAGACTCAAAATGAAGTGAAAGAAGAAACATGACTACTGATATCACAGATACACAAAAGATAATAGAGACTACTCCGAGCAATTATATACCAACAAATAGGATAAACTAGAAGTAATGGATAAATTTATGGAAACAGAATGTACCAAGACTGAATTATGAAGAAATAGAAAATCTGAACAGTCAATAACAAGAAAACAGATTGAATCAGTAATCAAAAACCTCCAACAAGGAAAAGTCCAGGAGCAAATGGCTTCACTGGTAAGTTCTACCAAACTTTTTTTTTTTTAAAGATTTTATTTATTTATTTAACAGAGAGAGAACACAAGCAGGCAGAGAGGCAGGCAGAGGCAGAGAGAGGAGCAGGCCTCCCGCCGAGCAAGGAGCCCGATGCGGGACTCGATCCCAGGATGCCAGGATCACGACCCGAGCCGAAGGCAGCCGCCCAACCAACTGAGCCACCCAGGCGTCCCTCTACCAAACTTTTTAAGGAATAATTAATACCAATCCTTCTTAACTCTTTCAAAATATTGAGGTGAGGGAATAGTTACAATATCATTTTATAAGGTTTGCATCTCTGTAATACCACAGAGAGATATTTAAGATTATAAAACTATAGACCAATATTCCTGATGAATACCGATGCAAAAATTCTTAACAGAATATTCTCAAACTGAATTCAATAGCACATTAAAAGGATCATATATTGTGACCAAGTGAGATTTATCTTTTGGGAATCAAGAAGGGTTCAACATATCCGTTCAATACATGTGATACACTCCATTAATAGAATGAAAGATAAAAATAATATCATCTCAGTAGATACAGAAAAGGCATCTGGAAAAATACAACATCCTTTCATGATAAAAACTCTGAATTAATTGGGTAGAGAAGGAAAATACCTGAATATAATAAAGGCCATATATAACAAACCCACAGGTAACATCATATGCAACAGTGAAGGGTTGAAAGCTTTTTCTTTAAGATCAGGAACAAGACAAAATTCCCATTCTCACCACTCTTACTCAACATAGTACTAGAGCATTCTTTTAAAGAAACAAAAGATATCTAAATTGGAAAAGAAGAATTAATCAATGAATTCAGTAAAGTTGTAGTATGTAAGCTCAACATACAGAAACAGTTGTGTTTCTAAACACCAATGACAAAATATCTGAAAAAGAAAAGTCCATTCATAATAGCATCAAAAACAATAAAACAGGAACAATTTTAACCAAGAAAGTGAAAGATCTGTACTCTCAAAACTATAAGACTTTAAAGAAAGACATTGAAGAAGACACAAACAAGTAGAGAGATATCCCATGTTCATGGATTGGAAGAATATTGTTAAAATGTTCATACTACCCAAAGTCATCTATAGATGTAATAAAATCCCTATCAAAATTCCAATGGCCTTTTTCACAAAAATACAAAATCTTAAAATTTATGTAACCCCCCAAAACCCCAAATAGCCAAAACAATGCTGAGGAAGAAAAACATCACACTTCCTGATTTCAAACCATATTACAAAGCTGTAGTAATTAAAACAGTATGGCACTATCATAAGACACAGACCAATGAAACAGATTTGAGACCCAGAAGTGAACCACCATCTACATCAACTAATACTTAACAAGGAAGTTAAAAAGACTCAACAGGGAAAGAATAAGTCTTTTCAATAAATGGTGTTGGGAAAACTGAATAATTGCATGCAGAAAATTGAAATTGAACCCATATCTTACACCATGCATAAAAATGAACTCATAGTTGACTGCAGACTTAAATATAAGACGTGAAACCATGAAACTCCTAGAAGAAAGCATAGGGGGAAAAGCCCCCTGACATTGGTCTTAGTAACGATTTTTGGATATGGCAGCAAAAACACAAGCAACAAAAGAAAAAACCAATTAAGTGGGACTACATCCAACTTTTAGAAAGCTTCTGCATAGCAAAACAACAACAACAACAACAACAATCAACAAAACGAAGACAACATACAGATTGAGAGAAAATATTTTTAAAGCCTGTATGTGTCTGAAAAGTGGTTAATATTCAAAGTATATAACCAAAACAAACAAAACCAACTCATAATCATACAATTCAATAGCAAAAAAAAAAAAAATCTAATTTAAAAATAGGCAGAGGAACTGAATAGACATTTTTCCAAAGAAGACACACAGATAGATAGTAGGTACATGAAAAGATGTTCAACATTACTTAGTGTAAGAGAAATTCAAATCAAAACAATGAGATATCACCTCACACCTATTGGAATGGCTGTCCTCAAAAAGACAATAGATAACGAGAGTTGGCAAGGATGTTGAAAAAGAGAAACTTTTGTGCACTCTTGGTGGGAATGCAAATTGGTGCAGCCAGTATGGAAAAGAAGGTGGATGTTTCTTTAAAAATTAAAAATATTGGCACCATATGATCTAGCAATCCCACTTCTGGGTATATATCCAAAAGAAATGAAAACAGAATCTTGAAGAGATGTTTGTATTCCCATGTTTATTACAGCAGTATTCATAATAGCCAAGTGATGAAAATAACCAAAGTGTCAATGGAGGAATGAATAAAGAATTGATATAAGTACAGTGGAATATCATTTAGCCATGAAAAAGAAGGAAATCCTGTCATTTGTGAGAACATGGTTGGACCTTGAGGACATTATGCTAAGTGAAATAAGTCAGAGTAAGATAAATACTATATGATCTTACATGTGGAATCTAAAAAAAGCCAAACTCATAGGAACAGAATAGAATGGTGGTTACCAGGGGCTGGGAGATAAGAGTAATGGGGAGATGTTGGTTATACTTCCAAACTAGTTTGGAGTACAACTTCCAATTAGAAGATAAGTTCTCAGGATTTAATGCACAACATGGTAATTATAGTTAACAATACTGTATAATATACATGAAAGTTGCTAAACATCCTAAGTAATCTCACTGCAGGGGTGCCTGGTTAGTTAGCTGGTTAAGCGTCCAATTCTTGATTTTGGCTCAAGTCAAGATTTCAGGGTTGTAAAATCAAGCCCCGCCTCAGGCTCTAAATGTGGAGCTTGCTTAGGATTCTCTCTTTCCTTCTCCCTCTGCCCCTGATCACCCCCAATCTCCCACTCTAAAAAAAAAAAAAAAATTAAAACATAATGTGATATATATTTGATTATATAATGTTTAAAATACATCTATATATTTATTAAAATGCTAATATATAGAGAGTATATTATATATGTGATGGAGGTGCTAGCTAATGCTACAGTGGTAATTATTTTGCAGTCAACACATTGTGCACCTTAAATTTATACAATGTCCTATGTCAATTATACTTCAATGAGGCTGAAAAAAATAAATGATTGGGATACTAATATTTCTAAGTATACAGTTTGTGTTACCTCAAAGTATCTTCAGATGATCGCCACAAGAATTTGAATATTTTTAAAAACACCTTTAAAAACCCAATTAATATTACAACACAGTTTAGTACATGATATAACATGGGCAGGAAAAGAGGAAGTAATGGATTAGTAATTTCATAGATTAAACCACAGGGTGTAATAGCTTAAAGAAGGTTGCAAATCATTACATTAAAATATGAATTGAAAAAGTAGAAAAGTGAAGGTTAGTGGATTCAGATATTCAGGGAGTCACTCAATGTTTAAACATGGTCCTATATGCCTCTATATTTTATCTATATTAAATATATGTATATTGAAATATATATCAATTAATATAAATAAATTTAAAATATAAAAATGTAAATTTAAAATAAAAAATATAAATTTAAAATAAAATATAAATGTGTAATATGTAAATTACCTATATATTCAACCTAGTGAATTTCAAAACAAATGCTAAATATAGCTATTTCCTCTCCCCATGGATTTTTTCTGCCAAATGTTTATTTTTTCAGTGTTACAAGAATGATTGTTTCTTTTTTCTTTTTTTAACTTATAAACATATGTAGTACGTAAAGCCTATATACAAAATTGCTACAAAAGTAAATTTTCTATTTTAACACTATAGAGATAAAAGTTCTGGGTCAAGAAATTTTTAAGCAAGCACAAACATCTTTCAACTAAACATATTCTCATGCTAAAAAAAGCATAAAACAGAAGCTCACTCCAAAACACTTCCTTTGACTCTATTTTCTTTTTTATTTTATTTATATTTATTTATTTTTCTTACCATAGCACATACCCTCCTCAATATCCGCAGCCACCTATTCCTACCTCCTCAACCCCCAGGAACCCTCAGTTTGTTTTGTGAGTTTAGGAGTCTCTTATGGTTTGTCTCCTTCCTGATCCTATCTTGTTTCATTTCGCCCCTCACCCCGCATGACAACCTGCCCTGCCTCTCTAATTCTTCATATCCGAGAGATCAAATGATAATTGTCTTTCTCTGGTTGACTTATTTCACTTTAGCTTGAAACCCTCTAGTTCCATCCACGTCATTGAAAATGGCAAGATTTCATTTCTCTTGATGACTGTATAGTAATCCATTGCATATATATACCACTTCTTCTTATCCATTCATCTGTTGATGGACATTTAGGTTCTTTCCAGAGTTTGGCTATTGTGGACATTGCTGCTATAAACATTCGGGTGCACGCGGCCCTTTGGATCACTACATGTATCTTTAGGATAAATACCCAGTAGTGTGATTGCTGGGTCATAGGGTAGCTCTATTTTCAGCATTTTGAGGAACTTCCATACTGTTTTCCAGAGTGGTTGTATCAGCTTGTATTCCCACCAAGAGTATAGGAAGGTTCCCCTACGATACTACTACTATAGTCTCTCAGTTTTCCCCCAGTGAGAATGATATTTGCTGTGGGTTTTTTATAGATGGCTTTGATGATATTGAAGTATGTACCCCCCATCTCTACACTTTGAGGAGTTTTGATCAAGAAAGGGTGCTGTCCTTTGTCAAATGCTTTTTCAGCATCTATTGAGAGTATCATATGATTCTCGTTCTTTCTTCTATTAATGTATTGTGTCACATTGATTGACTTGAGGATGTTGAACCAACCTTACAGCCTAGGAAGAAATCCCACTTGGTCGTGGTGAATAATCCTTTTAATATACTATTGAATCCTATTGGCTAATATTTTGGTGAGAATTTTTGCATCCGTGTTCATCAAGGATATTGGTCTGTAATTCTCCTTTT
>CM052810.1:126352229-126365472 GCA_028533885.1 Nasua narica | reverse complement strand
ACTCAGGTTCGCTCTTGGGAGTCTTTGTTCCCTTAGCGCTTTCCGTACCGCCCTGGAGGCCGGGAATGCAAATGGCGGCTCCCAGTCTCTGCTGGAGGAGCTGAGCGCTGGAGTCCCTGCTCCTTAGCGTGCCCTCAGAGGAAAGCAGTCAATCACTCCCGTCTCCCGGGTCCGCACAAGCTCTGAGCTCAGCCACCGGTGGCAGCGCACCTCTATCTCTGGCGCACGGTCCCGTCTGGAGTCTCCACACCCAACACGTTCCCGCCGCGCGCTGCCGTGCCGCTTCTCCCCAAGGAGGAAGGAGGGGGTCTCTCTGGAATGCCTTATGTGCTCCCCACTCGAAGGGCCGCGGCCACGGTCTAGGGTAAGCTCCAGCTGAAAACACACTGCGCGGCTCTTTCTCTGCCGCCGGCTTCTCCGCCCTGATATCTGGGAGCTCTGCCGCACTCAGACACCCCCGGACTCTTTATGATCTCGCGGGTCCTGAAACCACTCTGTTGCCGCAAGGGCCAGACCTCTGGCCTAGCCTCTGGAGCAATGTCTCTCAGCGGAGCGGACTCTAAACGTTCTGATTTTGTGCTCCGCGGCTCTGCGGCTGCAGGGAGCCAGCCCCTCCCCCCCGCGGTCTCTCTTCCCATCGCTTTGGAATCACTTTTCCAAACGTCCTACCTTTCTGAAGGTGGTTAAATACAATGAAGGGGTACAATATGATTATAATAATGAAATTTTTAAAAGATTTTTTAAAAGGTATTGATAAAATAGTTTAAATGTTAAAATAGGAAAGAGGAAAAAATAAAAAAATAGAATAAGAAAGAAAAATTAAAAAAAATTAACTTTGAAAGACTAAAGGATTCTGTGAAAAAAACCATGAATTTTTTGTGTAGCTTTCCCCTAGCTCTGGAGTTCAGTAGTTCTCATTGATTGGTGAACTTGGTCTTGGCTGGATGTTCTTGCTGATCTTCTGGGGGATGGGCCTGTTGCAGTGATTCTCAAATGTCTCTGCACAAGGCGGAATTGCACCACCTGTCAGGGGCCAGGCTAAGCATCTAATCAGTTTTGCTCTTGGGAGCTTTTGTCCTGGAATGGAGAAAAGGAGAAAGGAATTAAGATGGTGAGCTCCCAAACTCTGGCCCTGTAGGAGCTGAGAGCTCGGGGTTGCTCCTCTTTAGTGCGCCCTCAGAGAAAAGTAGTCAATCACTCCTGTCTCCCTGATCTCCGGCCACACTCCATGCTCACCCGGCCTGTGACCCAGTGTTTATCTCTCTGGTGCACAGCCCCATTTGGAGTGTCCAAACCCAGCAGATTCCTGCAGCATGGTCCTGCATGCTCCTCCCGGAGGAGGAAGGTGAGTCTCCCTGGATCTGCTGCTGCTCAAAGAGCTGTGGCCCGACTGTGCCTTGGATCATGGTTTAAGACAATCCTGAGCTGAGGGCCCACTGTTCGGCTCAATCTCTGCAGCCAGCTTCCCCAACCTGATACCTGGGAGCTCTGCCACCCTCAGGCACCCCTGGTCTTCCTTTGACCTCAGGGGTCCTGAGACCACACTTTCTTCAGGAGGACTCCATCCCCCACTAGCCTCTGGAGCAACATCCCTCAGTGGAGCAGACTTCTAAAAGTTCCGATTTTGTGCTCTACTGCTCTACCACTTGCCAGGAGCTGGCCCCTTTCCCCCACAGTCTCTCTTCCTGAATATTGCCTCGGATTCACTTCTCTGCACGTCCTACTTCCAGAAAGTCATCGCTTTTCTGTTCCTAGAATTGCTGCCCTTCTTCTCTTCAGTCTGTTGAGTTTGTAGGTATTCAGAATGGCTTGATAACTATCTAGCTGAACTCCTGGGACCTGATGATATCTCGGTCTCCTATTCCTCTGCCATTTTGCTCCTTCCTAAATGTCCTGAGCATAAGTTTTAATTCATCTTAATTTTAATAATTTATTTCAAAATTTTTGGCAGTTACTAGATTTAGGATATCCCTTAATAGATATTGTTGTCATCTTAGAAATAATAATATATGACTATCAGAATACCACCTATGTACCAAACATTGTTTTAAGTGTTTTATAAATATTATTTAATTCTCCCCCAAACATATAGGATGTAGGTATTCCCATTATCCCCATTCTGTAATGCCCAATTTGTAATGAGGAAACTGAGGCACAGAGAGATTAAGGCAGTAGGACTTCAGAACCCATGCTCCTAACCCATTTGCTTTGCTATACTGTGTGATTTATTTTGTTGTTGTTTTGTGATCACTATCAGTTTATTATTCCTATTAATCTCTGTATTCCCTAGAAATACCCTGAAAGTATCCCCTGATTTCTCTGGCACATTCTACATATGTGATTCAGTCTACTTAAACTGCTACTGGTTGTTTTTCCCCTAGCTTCAATCATAGTGTATTTTTAGGTCGGTTGCTTATTTTATTGCTTATAATCTGCCTTTTCCTATTGGTATGTTACCTTTTCAAAGATAGAGACCTTTTACATTCCCTGCTATATTTCTAATGCATAAGAGCCTGGTATATAGCAAATGCTCGTTAACTACTGGTTGCGTGAATAAATACTAACCGAATGAATTGTATTAAAAGTGTCTTTTTTCTATATGTATTGTGATTTAATCAGTCAGCCGCTATTTATAAGCATCAGTTCTGTGCCTAATGTTATGTTCTGTCTATGGCACTTGCTTAGTACCAGGTCTTCTTCCAAGCACTTTATGTAAGCAACTCTTAATCTCTGCAGTGACCCTACAAGGTGGTCTGAAAAGATCCCCAAAAATGTTAAGACCTGGCTCCTTCCCATATGGAGCTTCAAATCTAGTGAGGAATAATACTAGTGGAAATGAAATAGTTAGAAAACAAAGCATAAACATATAATTATTATATGCTATAAACATATAATTATTATACTATATAAACATATAGTTATTATAAACATACAATTATATGTAAATTATATATTATATAGTTATATAATATATAATAAAATGTGTGATATTTTATATTATATATAATTTATTTATTATATAATAAATTTATTTATTATATAATAAATAAAATATATTATATAATAAATTTACTTATTATATAATAAATAAAATATATATAATTATATATAAACTATATAAACATATAATTATTAAATTTTGACAGCAGTCAAATTTTAGAAAAAAGGAATATAGGCAGGTATTTCAACTTTTAAAGGGAGTTGGTAATTCATCTTGGTCTTAAATGATGGGAGGAATTCAGATAGATGAAGGGAGGAAGAGGATGATACTCCTGCAAGGAACAACTAAATTAAGGAAGAGACCAAGGATGATCCTTGGCGATAACGGTAAATGTCTTTGAGCAGGTAGGAGGGGCCGGGTCATAGATAGCTTTGAAACCCAGGCAGAAAAGTTTGGATAGGAGATAGTAGGTATCAGTAAATCACTGTCTGTGTGTGATTTATAATGTCAGAAAAATATGTCTTCCAGTCATATGTGGATTAAATGGAATAGAGTATAAAGCACTTGTCCCAATTCTTGGCGTGTAATAGCTATCACTAGATGGTAGCCATTATTATTATTGTGAATAATAATAATAGCAGAGAAAGTTTTGCCTTGGATTTTTAACCTGAATAAACAGACTCAGTGGGCTTTATTTATGTCAGGTCTATCTAATTTGTCTTTATATAAAGTTTAACTAATGATAGGTTTATTTTATTTTATTTTTTATAATGATAGTATTGATTAAGACGAACACCTGAGATTCTCTATCAAGAAATGAGCAGACCCCACATATACTCTAATAAAGAAAATGTGTTTTTTTAATGTCATATCCATAGACAGAGTTAAAGAATAAACACATGATGGATGCCTGGGTGGTTCAGTAGGTTAAGTCTCTGACTTGATTTTGGTTCAGGTCTTGATCTTGGGATCCTTGGATCAAGTCCTGCCTCAGGATCCACCCTCAATGGGAAGTCTGCTTGTCCCTCTCCCTCTGTTCTTCCCCCTGATCATGCTCTCTCTCCCTCTCAAATAAAATGTTAAGAAAAAGTCACATAATAAAGTTTCCAAACTACTAGCTAACTATATTTTGTTAAAATGTGCTATTTGCCACTGTGAAAAGCAGTGTGATGGTTCCCCAAAAAATTAAAAATAGAATTATATATGATACAGTGATTCCATTTCTAGGTATATACACAAAAGAATTGAAGGCAGGATCTCAGATGATTTGTACACCTATGTTCATAGCAGCATTATTCACAATAGCTAAAATATGGAAGTAGTACAAGTTTCCATAGATGGATGAATACATATGCAAAATGTAGTGTATTCACACACACACACACACACACACACACACGAGTATTAGTCAACCTTAAAAAAGGAAAGAAATTCTGATGGAGGCTCAACATGGATAAACTTCAAAGACATTATGCTAAGTGCAATGAGCCAGTCACAAAAAGATAAATACTGTATGACCCCATTTATATGAAGTACTTAGAATAGTCAAAATCATAAAGACAGAAAGCAGAATGGTGGTTGCCAGGAGTTTGGGGGAGGAGGGAATGGAGAACTAGTGTTTAATGGGTATAGATTTTCAGTTTTACAAGCTTAAAAGAGTTATGAAGATAGGTGGGTGTAATGCTTGCACAATATAATTAATGTGTTTAATATCCTTGAACTGTACACTTAAAAATAGGATGGTAAATTTCATATTATGTATATTTTACCATAATAAAAAAAATTGGGGAAAAGAAGTGCTATTTGGAACTCTACGGAATCCAGTTATAGTTTTTGATACATCTCCATTGAAGATACTTCACTAAAATTCAGCTGGTACAAACACAGGCATTTCCCAGAGGGATAAAACAGAGAAGGCATAATAACCTTTGCAAGATCCTCCATAAACTTCAAAGGATATGAGAATGCCTGTAAGGTTTTTTTGTTTTGTTTTGGGTTTTTTGTTTGTTTGTTTGGGTTTTTTGGTTTGTTTGGCTTTAGTTTTTTGGTGATGATAGAGGAGGTGGAGTATAAATAAACTTTCTCAAAAAGCTTTTTTTAAAACAAATACATCTAATTATAGTGTACCAATTTTCTTAGTACAATATATTTTATACTAACTATTCTCCAAATTGTTTCCCAGAGTCAATAGTGCAACTTATAATTAAATATTATGCTAGATGAAGAAACATAGGCCAAAGTTCAAAATGAGCTATATGTGGATAGAGAGATCTGAACAACAGAGCTTCTGTAGGGGTAAGGACTAAAAAGTTGAAAAGACAGCAAGGGAAGGGGAGACAAAAGTGATTCAAGCCTTTTAAGGGTTTTAAAGCCAAGAATTCGAATTCAAAAATATTAGTCTGAAATCTCTTAAATTCATGTATGCAGTTTGCATTATTGTCTATGTCTCCTGAAGTAGAAAACAATTTCTTTATGCAACACCCGAGGCCCGCTCCATCTAATTAACAGAGAAAGGTCATCTGCACACAAAAAAGCACTACAGTTGCTGCTAAAGAGCTGGATTAATTTTTTAACAAAGTCTTAACTATTTCTAATTCCCTTTGCCCTTAAACCTTGGAATTCATAAGACTTCCAGCCACATTTTCTGTCCTCTTCATGTCTCTTCTCCTTTTTCCTTGGTGTGGACCTGCAGTGCCACGCATTCCAGCCTGCCCTCCACACGATCATCCATCCTAAGTGGGGCTTTGTGAACAAAACCGCTTTTTTCCTAACCATCCTCTTTGCAGCCTGCTGCCAGAAGGTCCGTTTGCCCCTTGAAGGTTTATATACAACTATCACATGCACGAACTTTCTTTCTTTTTTTTTTTTTTCTTTTTTGGACACATGCTGAGTTTCTAACAGTAAGATTAACTTGGAGTAAAAATGCACTGTGTATTTTGGGTGCAAGTCACTGTTTGCTGTTCCAGTTGGCAGTGTACACACTGATTTAAGCAATACTTCTTTGGGCATTTTTAGTTTCGGGTGTGGATATTATGTGACACAGTTGTCAACTCTTGGTTGAGGGCAATTAGCAGAAAACTGGTTTTTCTGTTTGTTTTGGTTTGTTTGGACTAACTGCTTGCTCAAGCAGAAGGAGCTTGCCTTCAACACTGAGGCAAACTCAACAAAGAGGTCAGGTTGGTTCTCCATCTCTAGCCTGAAATGAAAGCTTTTATAATATTTTCTACATCCTGGTATTCTCCTGAGCTTGCTCCAACCTCTCCCTTCATGGCATCAGATAAAGTTTGTGGATTCCAGGAACTGGGATCCAGGAGTGATTTCTTTCTTGCTGGCCAGCAGACAGTTGCTGAGACCAGAGACCTGGGTCATTGCTATATAACTGCAGAGCAGTCATGACATATTCTAGGAAACAAAAATAATTGCTGAACACCAAAGTATATGTGAAAGCACTTTTCTCTCTTTGACTCAAGAATATTATCATGAATCTTAGCAAAACAAAGCAGTGGGGCTCACTCAGTCTTCTGAACATTAGGCTTGAACCTGAACATGCTTTTGAAATGAGCTAAGAGTTTAAACGGTGAGTGGACTGGTTTAACTCTCTTTATTGCTTTATCCTCCTTTCTCGCTTTGTCCCAGAGGTTTCCAATAGCTCTAGCAACTTTGGAGTTAGTAGCTCTGATGTGTTTGCATCTGACCTCTGACCTAAACTGCACTGTTATTTTCAGCTGTTCTTTGACAGGGAATCCAACAGCTGCTGTTTAATACCACAGACAGCTTGTGACACACGCTGGGTTTCTAGCAAGAGGATTAATTTGCCAATCTGGGGCTCTGATTTGAAGCTGTCTATAATTTTCCTACATAGAGGGTGGAGAAGAATAAAAACTAAACCTGAAGTACATTATTATCCTTTTTAAAAAATTGTAGTAAAATATACAGTTAACCCTTAATTAAACAAAAAAAAATTTTTTCTTGCTGCAATTAAAAGATAGTAACAAGGTATATTACTTCCTGGTAGTTACGATAATTGAATTTGAAAATTCTGGTGAGTGGAGTAAAGTAGTCACAAAGAAATCCTGAAATGGTAGATCTCTATTGATAATTGCTCATTGAAATATTTTTAAAATGTCCCTAAGAAATCTGAAGCTCTGAGAAAATATGACCATGCCACATAAACTTCATTTGACAAAAGGCAGTAAGTTTTAGAAAAGCAAATTAATCTAAAATCACAAGCAATTCTGTGACTTAATCCCAAAATACATAATAGAACTTATTTTTAAAGTACATTTTGGGGCGTTTTCTTTGCATAAGGGAGACTTGAAAATCTTGAAAAGATTCTTATCCAGGTCCATGACTGGCTGGTTTCAAAGTCCACCCTAACTGTATAGATTCAATGGGAAAATTAATTTGGGTTTTCAGGATGTAATTTTTTTCCCATTTGCTATTAAACATCAACTGATAGAGAGCTAGAAACTGCCCTCCCCATTTACGATAATGGCAAAAATATCAGGCACTTAGTGTTACCATACCAGGGGTGTGGCAATTCTTTCCCATTCTCTTCTCTCTCTCTCCCCTCTCATGATAAACTCAATGGGGTTGTCTATTTTTAACCTCCTGTTCTTTCCTTTTGGCAGAGTAATCAGTGTGAGCTGAGCTCTTTCCCTGAATGAATCCAAGTAACCCCAGTGACTGCCTTCTGAAATGACCAGCAGACACACATCTGTCCAGAGTCTGTCCAGAGTCTGTCCAGAGTATAAATTCTGGTTCTAAAGTACCATGTCCAGCCAAGGAAGTCCTGGTGTGGAGTTTTCTACGACAACAGTCAGTTCAGTAGCTGTTCAGGCTGGGGACTCCAAAGTCGTGATAGCTGTCATAAAGGTAAGACAACTTTCTTTTTTCTCTGTGGCTGTTGGCTTTTTGCAGGGTGTTAATAATCCTAAAGAACATTCCACATAGTCAGCAGGACTCAGCATATAGAAAATAGCACAGCAAGTACATCTTACTTACTATGGTTTCTCTTTCAGTTAGCCAGAAAACATCTATAGCAGCTTAATTAAAACAAAACCAAAAAACTCTACCGTATACTTTCAATTTGATTTTTAAAGGCAAGGTACTCATGATTGCAAGGTCATGATTACCAGGCTGGGGAGTCAAGTGGACCCGTAAAATGTTTGTGATTTTTGAGAGTGGATGTGATGGGGGAGGGAAGAGAACAGTCCCAGTAGAAACGGGCCGGCACTGTTTTGAACATGATGGAGGGCAGGGAACACCTAATAGGAGGCTCTGATATGTGCCCTCTGTAGCACTGCTTTTGACGTGGTAAAGGCACTAGTGAATCCTTATCACATTTTGGGGGAATGAAGACCCTGCCAGGGAAGGTGCAAAGGGCAGGCATCAAATTTGCCCTTATCAGCAGGAAGTTGCAGCACTTGAGGCTTAGGGCTATTGCATATATTATGTCAAGTATTTGCCGTTTGCAAAGATGGCCACATACCTTTAGGTTGAAGAAGACATCCATGATTTTATTTCCTATTGAATGTCTTGCAAAAACCCCTGAAGCATTATGCTTGAATTTAGACAAGTCACTACCTCAGGAATTCAGTGTTTAATGAAGGGAACAAGGCAAACAAGCTGGTGCTCACCAGCCAGTTACTTTCAGGACCTCACCAACCTGAGCTGAATGATTTCTCTGGCCTTTGTTAGAAGCCAGGACTGAGGCCTGTTTAATTTAACTTAATTGCTGTGAATTTTATGTTAATATGGAAATTTGTAACAGGAAACAACACTTGATAAGGAGCAAAACGATTCACTCTAGAATACTGAATGTAAAGTGTTCCTACTGATGTGATTTCCAGTGCTCTTGAGACTTGACCCCATGTAAACAGCACCTCTGATGATTCCCTGGCCCTCAAGCCCTTTCAAAGACAGTAGGTGGGCATGGAAAGAAGCCTGAAGCAGAAGTAGCAAAAACTGATAATTTGCATGTGATTTTATGACTTGAGTAAGTACAAATTTCAGCAGTGAGGGAAAAGAGGCAAACTCATTGTTTTAAAAAAGTTAACTTTTCTTTCCCTCAAATAGGAAATATTTCTTAGAGCAGGAAGAGAGATAATGTGTATGGGATAAATTATAGGAGAATCAGAGTTCATTTGACGGAGCAGGGGAAAAAGCCCTAAAATTATGCTGGAAATACTTGTTTTAACTTGACTATGTTTCTAAGAATGTTCTCTCTGACCACCCTCCACTGCTTCTTTAGCTTACTGTTGTCCGAAATAAAATAAACCTCAAGCTATTCAGAGTAGAAAGTCCATCTTAAAGGAATATGTGTCTGTGTCTAATCTGTTTGTTTGTTTCCAGACGGTCTTAGGGCACTCATGATACGGAATATGGACACATTTTTTTTTCATTTCTCTTCAGCAATTTGCTTATCTTTGTGCACGAACCTTTTAACGGTTCCTCCTGCTTAATCAGTTGTTGCTTCTTAGAAAAGCAGTTCCTCAGGAAGTGCAATGGTGAATTATATATTGGAGCAGTGAAAGCGTCCTACGTGTGGAAAACAAATCGGCTACATTCATACTGCTTTGTCACATGCATCTAAATTTATTGACATTTTCATATATAGTTTATTGATTACTCAACAACAGAAGTTGGAAAATGTCATGTTTTTACTTTAATGTAAGATAAAAATCTGTTGCTTCATCTGCTGTTTATTCTTCCCAGTTGAACCAGCGAGGTCAATGTAAAGACACTGATCAGCCTAAATAGCATTTTTAAACCTTTTCCCCTCAGTGAAGTTTGTATCCTATTTGCCCAGGTGTAATTTCACTATTTTTATGGAATTTGGTTTTGTGAGAGAGAGCATGTACAGTTATGTAACATGTTCTGTAATTTTGTAATATTTAATAATACATAATCTATTGTATGTGTTCTTCATTTGAGAATTTTTAATTTAAATACAGTATGCCAAGAGAGAAGAATTTACCCTAAGAATGAAAAAAAAAAAAATACAGGGCATGGATTTATGTTTCAATTTCAGTAAGGTCTCTCTCTATGGAAAGAATAAAGTGTTCGCAATATAACTGAAACAGGAAAAAAGAAAGGAAGTAAGGAAGTAGAAAAGAAGGAAGGAAAGAAGAAAGTAGAAAAAGGGGAAGGGTAAAGGGGAAGAAACAAGAGGAACTAAAATTGTATTTTATTTCATTTTTATTTGTAGTGTGGCAAGTGGGTACAACTTCAATTGGCTGAATCAGAGCCCAATCTTCTAGAAATTGGTAGCAGTCAAGATGAGACCAAAAAACTTCTTCATGATCATGAAATTCTTTTGGCCAAGCTCAAGGTAAGATATTAAAATGTAAAGCAGATGCAAAATTTAAAAAAATAAAAAGCTATTTCTTATACTTCCTCTTAATTTCTCTGAGATCACTGGCCTATTGCCATTGTAATATAGTGCCATATAGATAATGGAAAAGCACTGTAGTTATTTATGAGCAAATACCAGCATTGGAGAGAGGTAACAAGATTTTTTAAAAAAACTTTCCCTAATGTGATAGAAAATATGGAGTGATAATATTTTCACTGTGGAGAAATAACTAATTTTTTTTTTCCTGGCTGTCTCAGTGAAAAAAAAAAATTCCATCATTTTTCCATTTCATCCATTATACTGTCAAGTCACAATAACAGATTCAAAATTTCTGTTGTTAATGATACCTGCTGGCAAGAATAACATAGAAGCTTATTTTCCCTCAGTTGAACTGTTAAAAAATATCTGATTTTGTATTTAATATTAAGAGTTCTTGAAACCAAATAATGACTTTAGTAAAATCAGTTATTACTCCATATATGTAGTTCAGAATCTAAAAATAATATTAGCTTGAGATTGCCAGATAAGATACCAAGTCAGGGCCAGATACATAATTTGTGGGGCTTAGTGCAAAATAAAAAGATGGGCTTCCTGTTCAAAAAGCAAGAAAAAGCTTTTTCTTGACTTATCACATTGTATTTTATCTGCTATTTAATGTCTAGCTCCTTCAGGCATGGGATACACGCTGACCGAGTGTACACCCGAGTGCCCTGGCTCAGTGCACAGGGTGTGGGCCTGATCCCAGCCTTTCCCCAGCTGTGCCCTGACCCCCCGCGGGGCAGATGGCAGAGGTCATTGAACAAGGGTGGGGAGCAGACAGGTTAGTAGAGACTCTCTGGGAAGCAGAACCCCCTGTGAGATAAGGCACCAATCCCCCAGCACTTCCTCTGTTGTCCCGTTGGACTTCACTTACAAAACACAAATTTAGAAATCAAATTATTAAAAATTTTAAAACAGTGACAGAGTAGCTTCAAACCCCGAGGGGTGTCCCCTTCTAAGAATGGAACCCAGGGATCCAGCCAGCCCTGTGAGTAAGAACCCTTGTAGGTAAATGAATGCCTTCACTAAGATAAAAGAGGTTTGATTAGGCAGCCGGCAATGTTTTGCTGTTTTTAGTGCTTTAACATTACTGGCTTCTCTGAACATCGAGCCTGGATTTTATACTTGCTTGCTAGATTTAGGAACAGATCTAAACTGCATCTGATATATACAGACAGTGGCTTTCTGATTGGACAGTAATAAAAGTAATTGGGTACATCAGACTGGAAAGTTGAAGAAAGAATTCGTTCTGAAGGAGGGAGCCATTAGAATCCAGAATTTATTCTTCTGTTTAGGCAGCTCCCGTGCTCTGCGCTCTGAGCTGTTTTTCAAAGTAGAAATCCCTGGCCACCAGGAAGTTCTTTGTATATAAGAAAAGAACACATTATGATGTGAAAGAGAATTGAACCAGGAATCAAAAGATCTATGTTTTAGCACTAATTATATCCCTAACTAGTGTCATTCAGCTAAAAATTCAAAGTCTGTCTGTGGCTGCTACACAAATAAACTAAATTCCATGAATTGTGGAAACCCAATACTTCCTCAAAATTCCTGTTCGTCCCCAGAGGTTTACTTTCTCATGGTCTCTTGTGTCCCCAGCTCCTTCTTATATACCTGCCAAGTGTTTGTGCTTAAAGTTAACTTGGACTTGAAACGACATCCCTTCCCCTGTTTCCAGTAACACTTCATGCCTAGTTAGCATTTGCAGGTCCACTAATGAAATGTGAGTGGTGGGGAAGCTCACAGAAGTCTGAGTCTTTCAGGCTCCCTCTCTTTTCTTCCAACCCTATTCCTGCCCAGGGCCACACAACTCCAGAGGTAATGCTATCTTAGGCAAAATAGTTTGGCTCCATAGCAACTATGCTTAAATTTGCATACCTAAATCAATCCAGGAGCTCAGTGGGGGAAGGGGGTGAGGGAAAGGGTTTCCCATTTAACAGGATCCATCCTCAGCAGGTGGTTGTGGTTCTAGATTCTAAAGTCCTATTGTCCTTTTATGCTAGTCTCCTGGCTATGGACTAGCCTTCTGGACTTCAGACTTTTTAACTGTAAAATGAAGGGAGAAGATAGATCCAAACTTCATATCTATTGTGGATCTCACCATAAGGTGTCATGGGATCATGGGGCCACTCTCCCTCTCTGTGAGTGGATCTAGGAACATGAGGTCTCAGTAAAAAGGCCTTTTGGCTTCACGTAGGCCTCTAGCCATGACATCTTTATGTCCATCTCCCATACCCTCCTCAACCCCACCTATCCCTATCAACTTAACCACCCATCCCCCAAAGAAATTTTAAGTAGTGGCATCATCCTCCAATGTTATTGATTAAAAAAAAAGAAATCAGGGAGTCTGAAGTCTGTTCCAGATTTGCTGACAAAAGACTTTTTAAAAAAATAAAAGGGTGGGGTGCCTGAGTAGCTCAGTCAGTTAAGTAGCTGCCATCGGCTCAGGTCATGATCCCAGAGGATGCTGGGAAGCAGCCCAATCGGGTTCCCTGCTCAGCAGGGAGCCTGCTTCTCCCTCTCCTGCTGCTGTCCTCCCTGCTTGTGCTCTCTCACTCTCTTTGTCAAATAAACAAACAAACAAATAAATAAATAAAATCTTTTAAAAAAAGATTTAAAAATAAATAAAATAATAAAAAGGTAAATTCCATATTGCAGATGTATAGAATTTACCATGAATTTATTTTTTTTTATTTTTTAAAAAAGATTTTTTTTTAATTTTTTTATTAACATATAATGTATTATTTACCCCAGGGTACGGGGCTGTGAATCATCAGGCTTACACATTTCACAGCATTTGCCATAGCACATACCCTCCACAATGTCCATATCCCTATCCCCACCCCCACCTCCCAGCAACCCTTAGTTTGTTTCGTGAGTTTAGGAGTCTCTTATGGTTTGTCTCC
>CM052810.1:126321988-126352129 GCA_028533885.1 Nasua narica | reverse complement strand
TGGCTGTACCAGCTTGCATTCCCAATATTTTTTAAAAAAGATTTTATTTATTTATTTGACAGAGAGAGAGGTCACAAGTAGGCAGAGAGGCAGGCAGAGAGAGAGGAGGAAGCAGGTTCCCTGCTGAGCAGAGAGCCTGATGCAGGGCTCAGTCCCAGGAACCTGAGATCATGACCTGAGCCGAGGGCAGAGGCTTTAACCCACTGAGCCACCCAGGTGCCCCTACCATGAATTTAATCAATCTTTTAGCTATTATGCTGTCAGTGTAGGCACATCTTAACCTGTAGCACAAAATTGTTGCATCCAAATTAGTTTTAATATGAGCTTTTTGAATGATAAGAACATTAGTAGTTCAATAAGCCAATAATATTTAATATTTAATGTTCATTCCAGTCCTTTTCCTATGCACAGGGCCCTGCAATTTGTTCTAATTATAAAGAAGAATGCTGTGTAAGGGGAGTTGAGAGGGTGTAGGGTTCAGTGCTGAGTCTACTCTAATTTGGGCATAGCAGTTAGCCTCTCTGGTCTCAGGTTCTTCATTTGAAAAATTATGATAAAAGCAGTTACCCTCAAACACCTAAAAAAGAAAATTTGGGGGGAAAATGCAATGATATATGTATACACCTACAGCTTTTAAAAGAAAAAATAGCGTAGATATTCTGTTAGTAATTAATATATCAGAGGAATTTGGATATTTAACTTGATAGAAAAGCAACGTTCTACCTCCACTGAAAATTATCTCAGACCTTAGTAATTTAGACTAAAAGGGAACTTTCTGGAAACACAGAATTTTTATGAGTTTTTCTAATGTTGGTAATGCCTATACCCTGAAGATACTATTTTCCTTTCAACAGTTTAGTACATATTTCTAGTGGAATGTCCAGAAAAAAATATTTCCCTATTTTCAGTGGTGAAAACATAATCATGTGGAAAAAACATTAACTCCCAAAAGGCATCTAGATTCTCAAACCATACTCAAATTATTTCTAACAAGAAAGAAGAAATTTGGGAACAGGGAGAGAGATTTAAGATTTTAAGTCAGGTAAAGATTTGCCTGTGGCTGCTCTCGACATTACATTTCTAAGTGGTTCTAGGAAGAAAGAGGAATTGGAATTACGTTAAGGATGTTGCTGAGAATATTCTCCTCAGCATCTGTCTTGTAAATGACTACCTCACAATTGTCCAAAGGAATTATACAAACCAAACAAACTTCCAGCCACTGGCTCCTGTATTTGTACATGTACAATAATAGCATTCAGTGAAGAACGACCCTTTTGAGTATAGAATACTAAATTTCACCTCTGATTTGACTTATAAATCTATTGGTTTCCTAATTGTGACTCAATTTCTGACCCAGGGAATACTTATTTTTGTCCTATTTCTTAGCTAGAAATGAATACACAAGGAAGAGTCAAAATGTGTTAGTGGTAAAGCTAAAAGTCTTATTAAAACTTGCTGTACAAAAAACAAACCAACAAAAACTTGCTGTACATAAGGAATAGTATGATTTTCTACTGTAAACTTGAGTATTTACAAATAATGTAGTATTTAAATTTTTTTGTTGTGGTAAAATATATGTAGCATAAAATTTGCAATTTTAACCATTTTTAAGTGTACATTTCTATGGCATTAATTACACTCACAGTGTTGTGCAGCCATCACCACTATTTCCCAAACTTTTTCTTCACCTCAAATATAAACTCTGCACCTATTAAGCAATGACTCTTATTCCTGCCTTCTCTGGTAACCTCAAATCTACTTTCTGCCTCTACAAATTTGTCCATTTAGGTGTCTCATATAAATGGACTCACTCATGTATTTGTCCTTTATGGTAGGCTTTATTTCACTTAGCATATAATGTTTTCAAGATTCATCCATTGCTGTAGCATGTATCAGACCTTCATTCCTTTTTATGAATGACTAGTACTTTATTGTATGGATATATCGCATTTTATTTATCCATTTGTACTTTGATGGACACTTGGGTTGTTTCCACTTTTCAACTATTATGGATAATTCTACAATGAACATTGGCATACAAGTATTGGAGTACCTATTTTCAGTTATTTTGGGTATCTTTAACTTTTTGAAGAAACACCAAAAGTTTTTCACATCAGCTGTATCATATTACATTCCTACCAGCAACATACAGATGTTCCAATTTCTCTATATCCTTGCCCAAACTTGCTATTTTCTGTGTTTTTGATTATAACCATCCTACTGTGTGTGAAGTGGTATCTC
The DNA here is from genome assembly GCA_028533885.1 of Nasua narica. NCBI lineage: Eukaryota > Metazoa > Chordata > Mammalia > Carnivora > Procyonidae > Nasua > Nasua narica. Next base: position 126,349,888 of record CM052810.1, on the reverse strand, counting down.
ATGGTGGTTTTGTTTTATATTTCCCTAAGGAATAATGATGTTGACCCCCTTTTCACATGTTTAAACAATTGTATATCTTCTTTGGAGAAATGTATTCAAGTATTTTGCCCACTTTTTAATCAGGTTGTTTGTTTTTTGTTGCTGAGTTTAAGAGTTCTTTATATATTCTGGATATTAATCCCTTATCAGATATAGGATTTCTCTTTTGCTTCACTTTTCTGATAAGGTCCTTTAAGAATGAAGAATAAAGCAAATCTGTATGACTGAATTGTATATATTTACACACTAGAGAAAATTTTAGCATGTATGTTGAGAATGTGATGGAACCCTTTAGACAGTATTGGAAGAGGACTAACCTACATTACATTATCTGCGTCATAGCAGTGTTTTATCCTGAATATTTACTTCATATAGGAAATCCATTTCCTCTCTTTCCCTATTTCCTATAGACCCACAAGTTAGAAAAGTCTACTCTCTTAGATGCTTTCACCCACCTCTCCTGCTTCCCTACAGGAGTGAGGGGGGGCTGTGTTACCTGATTGGTGAGACTAGGGAAAGAAGTGGCTGCCATGGGGAAGGCAACCTCAAGGTCTCTCCCTGCAGACCCTGTCTACCCATGGGCTACATGTTCTTTACTCTCTCCGCTGCTGCTGGTTGGAAATCCTTGCCTGGCAGAGGCAGACCACTATCTCACACTCTAGGGCAGCTGAATGTGTGTCTGTGCCTCAGACCTAACTCGCTTCACAGGCAGGTCCCAATGACTAGATTTTAAGAAGAAAAAATAGAAAGCCAAATCTGCCCATCCTCTGGTCCAGTTTATGGTAATGAAGCAGCTATTTTGATCCATATCTAACCTTGATGTCAATTTTTTAGTTGATTTATAATCTTGAGGGGAGAGAGGTAAAATTAATTTATACCTTCCAAATTCCAATATTAAATTTTTTAAATTTAATTCTAGTGTAGTTAACATACAGTGTTATATTAGTTTCTGGTATAAATATAGTGATTCAACAATTTCGTATATTACCCAGTGCCCATCAAGATAAGTGTATTCCCAATCCCCATCCCTCTACCAGCCTTTCCTCTGGTAACCATCTTTTTGTTTTCTATAGTTAAGAGTCTGGTTTTGGTTTGTCTTTTTTTTTCCCCTTGTTCAATTGTTTTGTTTCTTAAATTCCACATATGAGTGAAATCAAATGGCATTTGTCTTTCTCTGATTGGCTTATTTTGCTTAGTATTGTGCTCTCTAGCTCCAGCTATGTTGTTGCAAATGGCAAGATTTCATTCTTTTAATGGTTGAATAATATTCCATTGTCTATATATACCATATCTTCTCTATCCATTCATCAGTTGATGGACATTTGGGCTCTTTCCATAATTTGGCTATTTTTTTTAACTTACTAATTTTTTAAAGTAGGCTCCACACTGAGTGGAGCCCCAGTGTGGGGCTTGAACTTATGACCCCGAGATCAAGACCTGAGCTGAGATCAAGAGTTGGACACTTAACTGACTGAATCATCCAGGCACTGCCATAATTTGGCTATTGTAAATAATGTTGCAATAAGCATAGGGGTGCATATATCCCTTTGAATTAGTGTTTTTGTATTCTTTGGATAAATGCTCAGTTGTATGATTACTAGATCACAGGGTAGTTATATTTTCAACTTTTTGAGAAACTCCATACTTCCTTCCACAGTGGCTGCACCAGTTTGCATTCCCACCAACAGTACACAAGAATTTTTTTTTCCCTATGGCTCAAAGGGATCTGTGTCTTAGTGTTCTACACGTGTAAAGGACCTGCCATATTTTTCACTGATTATTTTGAGGAAAATCACTGAAATAAGATAGACTATTCCTGGGGGAATAGGAGCTAGTAGGCAGTTTAATTTTTCTTTTATACTTTTGAAAATGGAGAACTTCTACCATTAAAAAACAATAAAAAAAAGTATTCTCACAATTATGAAACAATAAAACTTCCTGGTGATTTTCCCTACCTCACTTGGCACTTTTCTAGTCTACAGGCTATTTCTTTTCTGAGATATTCAGCTCCAGTGAGTACTATGGAGGTATGGAGTGAACTAAAATTCAAATTCTTTAGATTGAAGAGTGCCATGGACAATCTGATAAAATATTATTTGTATAAGAGAAGTTGGTTAAAGAGGGAGTCTATGACAATAGGCTTCTCAGACATGGAGTTAAGGCACATTAATATTGAAAATATCACAAATAACTTGTCAGTAGTTCAGGTTAAGCACCAGTTCAGAGTGTGATTATACTTAATGATGTGTTGATAGGAATTGGCCTATTAGAGGGGAAGGAATTCTATAAGTGGAACATTTTGTAGGTACAGAGACTGTAGAGTAAAAAATTGGGGGAAGACACTATCTTATCCCTGGTCTTGGCTCAGTGGTTAGGTTGGACTTGACTCGGCAGAAGCTCATGGGCCTGTGGGAAGGATGAAGCATTCACCATATTGCTTTGGGCTGGGACACCAAGTGACAAAGAGTTGGCAAGAAAGAGAAAGGCATCTTTCATATTTCTGTAGGGAATAGAGCATGGCTTGGTTATAGCAAATACAACTTTTTTGACAAATTTAGAAGGACACAGTACACAGAAGACTATGGTGGATTAAAGTTGGCCATAAATTCTTTGGCACTCTTCCCACTGAGAAGTGGGGTCTGTGTCCATTCTTTTAAAACTGGACAGACTTTCAGATGGGTTTGTCCCAAATATTACAGCATAGATAATGCCATACCAGTTTCCAGACCCAGTGTCAAAAGACTGGCTGCTTTTACTTGCTGTAAAAGTCAAGCCAGCCATAGTCACTCTTGGAACCCAACCAACTTGTGAGGAAGTCAAGTAGCACTGTGGGGAGGCCCATGTGGAGAAGAACCGAGGCTCCCAGTGACAGCCTTGGCTAAGATTGTGGGTAACAGCCAACCAACTTGCAAGTTATGTGAGTGAGCCATCTGAGCCATCTTGGAAGTAGATTCTCCAAGCTTGGTTAAGCTTCCCAGCTGAACTGTGCAGAGCAGAGAAAAATCTTCCCCACCGAGCCCTGCTCAAGTTGACAATTGTGAGCAAAGTAATAAATATTTTAGGCCACTAAATTTGCAGCAGTTTGTCCCACAGCAATAGCTAACTAGAAGAGAGGGTGACAGCAAGAGTGACATCCTTGGAGGATTTTGAAGTCAGTACTCATGAACAAAAGGTACAGAAAGAAGAAAATAAGAGTTTTCATGGAGAGACAGTTGAGAAGGGGGACTAAGATATTTCTAAAATGAAAGATGATATGATTGTACTAATGATAAGCAAAAAGAAAATTCTGAAATTTGTGAATGATTTACTTTTAGAAAATTGAAAGCAGGATCAAAAATATATCTGTTTTAATGTTAGTCTTTTTGACTTTCATTTTGGTATACTTTTTTGAACAGGAGGAAAAGGTTTGTAGTTATAATTCTGCACACGGGGGTATGCACAAAATGTTACGGGTATAGTGTGGAAAGAATGACTAACTGCCAGGGAGTTCAGGGGAAACTTGACAGAGAAAGTGGTATTTTGGCTGTCCTGGAGATGAATATGAGTTTCCCAGATACCATAGACCAAATTTAAAGGACAGAAAATAGACTGGGAGAAATATATTTGCAACTTATATGAAAGTTAAAGAATTACAATCCTTCATATTGATAAGAAAGTTAAAAAGGCAAAAAACCCAATTAAATAAATAAACATACAATTCACAGAAGAGGGGCAAATCACCAATAGACACATAAAGGGATGCTCAACATCAGTAATAGCTTGAGAAGCAAAACTAAATAATAATAAAAAAAAACATAATTTGCCTAATGCACCATTAAAAATTCAAAATATTTATAATTTCCAATGACAGTGAGAATATAAGGAAAGGGACATTCTACCATACTGTTGGTGAGAATTTGGGCTAATACAATCATTTTGGAAACTAGCAAGCATTAAAATGTAAACTGCTTACATTCTGTGACTCAGCAACCTCACTTCCTGGAATCTCTCCTTGGAAATGAGAAGAGTAGTAAGGATAGATATGAAAATGCTTTTGCTATGATATTGAGCACTTTCCACATGTTTTTAGTGGAATAATTTAATTGGAAACAAAACAATGTCCAACAATAGGGAAATACATTTATAAATTGACCATTTATGCTTCTTTCATGCTATGGAAGATTATGCTGAGTCCCAGGCTTCTTGTTGTGATATAGGTAAACTCATAGTTTAACTCAATGTTGGTTAGGCTTTGTCTTATTTATCACCATATACATTCTTTTTTTTTTTTTAAAGATTTATTTATTTATTTATTAGAGAGAGAGAGATTGAGAATGAGAGGGGAGAAGGTCAGAGGGAGAAGCAGACTTCCCGCAGAGCCGGGAGTCCGATATGGGACTCGATCCCGGGACTCCGGGATCATGACCTGAGCCGAAGGCAGTCGCTTAACCAACTGAGCCACCCAGGCGCCCTCACCATATACATTCTTATTTGAAATCTGGGTCAAAAGTCAGGATTATAGCTAGTATTTTTTTTTAGATCATAGGTCTATAGTTTCTAAGCTATTATTTAGAAAATGGTGCTTCTTTAAAATATAAATCTGCAAACAAAATTTTTCATTGGAAGTAGAACCCACAGTCTTTATTGGTTATCACAAAAAGGGTCTTGGTTTGAGATTTGGACTGACAGGACAAAACTCAGATAGCTTAAAAAATATAAATGAGGGACAACAGAGATAAAAATGGTAGCACAGGACTCACTCACCCCTACTCTCAATCTTCAATCCTGCTAAGTTAGCTTAAATGTTAAGATAGAAATATCCCTTTTGCATTCTATCCAGATGGCAACAGATCCTTCTGATCTAGAAAAGACCCAAGTATATATTGTACTTAACGGAGAATGTATCTTTTCTAAATATAGATTTTGTCTTAGATACATTATAATGTATAAATGTGTAAAACTCAAGGGTTATTCAAATGGCATGACTTTATCATTCTCATGACAAGTTCATAAAGCTATTAGTCCTCAGGAGAATAAGGCAAACTTTTTTTTTAAATTTAATTTAATTTTTTCAGTGTCATAAGATTCATTGTTCATGGACCACACCCAGTTCTCCATGCAATACTTCTTATTCTTTGGTTAGCGCAGTCTTCCAAATCACCCGTATCCTCTGTCTCTCTCCTGCCACATATTCGAGGCAAGAACTTAAGTGAGATTAGAATTTTTATCTTAAGAAAATTGTCTGAAAATGGAATACTGGTTCCAGTTCCAGGCAAAATGGAATAAACATGGGGCGCCTGGGTGGCTCAATGGATTAAAGCCTCTGCCTTCAGCTCAGGTCATGATCTCAGGGTCCTGTGTTCAAGCCCCACGTCAGGCTCTCTGCTCAGCAGGGAGCCTGCTTCCCCTCTTTCTCTGCCTGCCTCTTGCCTACTTGTGATCACTCTCCTCTCTGTCAAATAGATAAATAAATAAATAATCTTTAAAAAAAAAAAGAGATGGCATAAACACACTTCCTGCTATCTCCATTAAAGGCAATATAAACCCTGGCAGAATGTGTGTATTCAGAGGATGCTGAAAAGTAAGGGTTAGCACATAGATTAGGGGAAGAGATCAGAATCCCAAAATCACCAAACAACAGTGTTGTTATTTTCTTCCTCCAGTGTTGCTCACCTTAGATTTTTTTTCCCCCGAATATATTTATTTTAATTTTTCAGTGTTACAAGATTGATTGTTCATGCGCCACACCCTGTGCTCCATGCAATACGTGCCCTTCTCAATACCTACCACCAGGCTTGCCCAACCTCCTCTCCTCCAAAATCCTCAGTTTGTTGCTCAGAGTCCGCAGTCTCTCTTGGTTCATCACCCCCTCTGATTTCCCCCCATTCACCCTTCTCTTCCTTCTCACAATGCCCTTCATGAGGGCTCAGCTTAGATTTAAAGACAAGTTGACACCCTGAAGTATGCCCAGAGGTAGGCGGAAAAAGCGCCAGAAGAGTCCTCTCTTTCACATCTAAACAGTGAAAGAGGGCTTCCATGGGTCAGACAGAAAGGGAGGAAATACCCTGCTTCTGTTTTTTGCTTTTCTATTCTCTCTTCCTCAGGCCAGGCAATTCTCTAGAGGCAACTGTGATGGAGAAGGTGGAGGCAACCAGGCAGGTGCCCAAACCTCTGAGAAGGGGGAGCCCTCTCTGACCTGAGGAATTATGGTCTCAGAGCTTGAAGTGACTTTGCATTGCTTTTTTCCTCCTTCTGTTCTGTTCTCCCCACTGTTTGGTCCTGCATATACAGTGATGGGAACTGCATGGCGGAGTGATTAAACCAAAGCTCCAGGTTTCAGGCCAGAAGACCAGTAAGGAGGCTTCCATGGTACAAATTTCAGACCCTAAGTCAAGGCAGTGAAATTAGAAGAAGCAACTCCAATAGTCATATTTATATAGATGGCTTCCTGATTTTCTTTTCGAAAAGCTCAATTACTCAGTCAGTGGACAGGGAACTCTGAAGAATTACAAGCTCTCAGATTCAGTTTCATAGTACACTTTCCTAAACTTCAATTTTCAACTCAAAACATATCCCAAATTTTTACATAATTGAATTTAGAGAAACCCAAACCACCCAAGGCTCACCGCTTTCTGAGAGTCTGAGATTCTTGGTTTCCATGATCCTGTAGACTATTAAACTTTTATTAATGTAGTGGGGGAAAAAACCCGCTTTGCTAGTGTGTTATACTTATTAGAGGAGCAACAAGTACAAATATATAATGCAAACCACACATGGAAGCCAACATATGTAACTTTAAATTTTCTAATTGCCACGTTTAAATTCTAGAGCATAAAATACTTGTAGTAGAAAAGGATAAATGTTTCAAATCAACGATCTAAGTTTCCACTTTATGAAATTAGAAAAATAAGAGCAAATTAAAACCAAAGCAAAATGAAGGAAAAAATAAAGAGCAGAAATCAATGAAATTGTAAACAGGAAGACGATAGGGAAATAAATTGTTCTTTGAAAAGGTCAATGAAATCAATAAGCCTTTAACCTGACTGAGAAAGGGAAAAAGAGAGAAAACAAAATGACCAGTGTTAGGCGGGAGGGATGAGGCATCACTGTAAACCCCACAGACATTAAAAGTATAAAATGAGAATACTATGAACAACTCTATGATCATAAATTCAACTAAAACTTAAATGAAATGAACCTATTATTTGAAGACCACAAATTGCCAAAACCCACCCAATAATCAAAGTAAAAAGAAACTAATGAAATTAATTCAATAATATGCTTAATTGACCCCAATATATCAAAAATATTGTCAAATAACATATAATCATTATAAAAACTGTTAATGAGATATTTTAATTTTTAGTATTAAGTCTTTAAAATCCAGTATGTATTTTATACACATCATAATTTGAAGTAGCCATATTTTAAATAGCTAGTGGATATCATATTGTACAAGGTGGATTTAGAGAATAAAGAGGAATAAACCTGAGAATCAAAATATTTTACTTTTTTAGCTCAGGAGAAGTCTGCTTATAACCAAGTCGGTATATGTAGAGCCTGAAGAGGAAAATTATGAGATGAGATTTCTTTCAGGGACAAGAAATGAAAGAAAAGCAACCCAGTTTATTTCCAGTAGCAAATTTTTTTTTTAAAGATTTTATTTATTAATTTGACAGAGAGAGAGAGAGAGCACAAGCAGGCAGAGAGGCAGGCAGAGAGAGAGGGGGAAGCAGGCTCCCTGATGAGCAGAGCCCGATGCGGGGCTCGATCCCAGAACCCTGGGATCATGACCTGAGCCGAAGGCAGAGGTTTTAACCCACTGAGCCACCCAGGCGCCCCTCCAGTAGCAAGTTTTTGAAAGCCGTTAATAAAGCAATTATTAGACATTGTCATAGGAGGGAGTAGAAATATTTTCCTAGTGTGACATTTGAAAAATACATATATGTGGATAAATGTATTTGTGCACATGTTTGGTAAACTATCGCAATTGATTTTACTTGAGAAAGTAATTTTTTTCAAACAAGTGAATTACATAAGCATTTTGAAACAATGAAAAGAAAATCTAATCCATTTTGAAAGGCTGACGGTAGAAGGCAGTAATTAAACTGTGACTTGTTTGGTTGTGAGTTTTGGAAACATTATTGCATATTTTGTTAATAATTTTATGTGTAAATTAATTTGCTGTTCGTTGTTTTTCCATTACTCAGATATTGCTCAGTGATTTCTTATGGTTATGTTGCTTAATGGTGATAATAATATGGGAGACCAAATGCAATCCAGATTCTAAAATTAGCCAAAAGGATTCTGTTATTATGCCTTGGTTAATTTTGCTTAATGTTCGTTGACAAATCATTAAAGATTATATATTTTGTATTTCAGTGATGAATATATAACACAAAACAGGAATGTGCTTCCATTAGCATATTTGTAAAACTTAGACTAACTTAAAAATCTTTCTTTGTACTGCTTAATTCATTTATAAATATTTCACTTGTGAGTGGCTTTCCTTTATGTTTGTAGATGATGGCCTAAATTCTGAGTAATAAATAAAGGAGGGATACAAATGTTATTAAAAAACTTGATCTCTAATAACTTTTTTCTCTTTTTCATAATTTTATTTTATTTTTATTTTTTTCTGTTCCAGAAGTCTATAACCTAACTTCATACACTTGTAAGAGCTTAACTCTGTGCTGAGGCTTGCGCTTCCCTTATGAAACTAACGCTCTTTCTTACTCACCATGGTTTTGTACAGGTTCTTGAGCCCTTATCATTTCTCACCTCTTTACCTCTCTCTCTCTCTTATCTGTTTCTCTCTCACCTTTTAAACCTCTTCAACTTCTCCCACTGCACACCCTACTTCTGACAACCACCAATCTATGAACTTGTTTTGTTTTTAGATTCCACATCTAAGTGGGATTATATGACTTTTGTCTTTCCCTTTCTGATTGATTTCACTTAGCATAATACCTTCAAATTCCATCCGTATTGTTGCAAATGATAAGATTCCTTTTCTGTGTGTGTGTGGTTGAATAAGGAATGGACACTTAGGTTGTTTCCAGATCTTGGCTATTACAAACAGTGCTGCAATGAACCTAGAGGTGCATATATATTTTTGAGTTCCTTTTTTCATTTTATTCAGATAAATACCTGGAAGTGAAATTGCTGGATAATACGGTAGTTCTATTTTATTTTATTTATTCTTAAGGATTTTCATTTATTTATTTATTTATTAGAGAAAGAGTGAGCGAGCTGGAGGAGGGACAGAGGGGGAAGGGCAGAGGGGGAGGGAAAGGGACAAGCAGACTCCATGCTGAGCATGGAGCCTGGCTTGGGGCTCAGACTCACCATCCTAAGGTCATGACCCTGAGATCATGACCTGAACTGAAACCAGGAGTCGTATGCTTAACTGACTGAACCACCTAGGTGCCCCTGGTAGTTCTATTTTAAAGTTTTGAGGAACCTCCACACTGTTTTCCATAGTGGCTATACCAGTTTACATGCTCACCAAGAGGGCACAAGGGTTCCCTTTTTTCCACATCTGTGTCAATTCTTTTTATTTCTTCTCTTTAATAATAGCCATTATAAAAGGTGTGAGGTGGTATCTCATATCTCATTGGTTGTGATTTGCATTTTCCTGATGATTAATGATATTGAGTATCTTTTCATGAACCTATTTCATTACTGATCTGTGGATGTTGAACCTGCCTTGTATCCCTGGAATAGATTCCACTTGATCATGGTGTATGGTCCATTTAATATATTATTGAATTTAGTTTGCTAATACTTTGTTGAGACTTTTTGCATCTCTGTTCATCAGAGCTATCCCTGATCTTTTTTTTTTTTTTTAAGATTTTATTTACTTATGGCGGTGGTGGAGGGATGTAGGCAGAGCAGCAGGCAGAGGAGGAGGGAGAAGCAGGCTCCCTGCTAAGCAAGGAGCCTGATGTGGGGCTCCATCCCAGGACCCTGGGATCATGACCTGAGGTGAAGACAGATGCTTAACGACTAAGCCACCCAGGTACCCCTTTCCCTGATCTTTAATAACCAAGTGATCTACCAGTTTTTATTGTCAGTTAATTTTTTGTGGTTGAAAAAGAAAGAATCATAGTCTGTGTATTGTAACTTATATAAATGAGGTTAAGATTGAAGTCTTTGGTAAAGCCTGCATTCCAGAACTAAGCCACCCATCTAGAAAAGGTGTTAAATAATTAATCAAGATTAGAAAGACAAAGAATTATACATTCTGGATATTTTTTTCTTCCAGGAACAAAAATGCTTTCTATATTACCCAAGACTTAAAACTGGTTTGTGGAAAAGATTAAGTGAACATAGGAATACTAAATGACATTTTCAATCCTGAAATTTCCATCCTGGCCAATTTCTTGAGAGATTTCTTTTAACCGATCAGGTTATACTTCTACAAAAAACTAGCTAAACTTGCAAATGGAATTTTCCCATAGGTACTAAAACTTTTATCATTAACTTAGTAACCCAATATATAGCTATAGGACCTCCTGTGTATACACCTCAGAATTAGATACACAAAGGGCTGTGGGTGTGATATGTTACAAAACGAAGAGTAATCCCTACCTCTTGAAAAGGTTGCAGCTGTAATAATTGTTACTATTTAATGATCATATTTTATGTGCCAGCCATCATAATTGATGCATTAGGTATTTAATGCTCACATCAACTTTGTGAGGTAGTTAATATTCACATTTAACAGATGATAAAACAAATTCAACAGTGGCTTTTGCCCAAGTTCCACAATGGTTTCTGTCACTATATGTCACAGCCACTCCAATTTATTTAAAGAGGTAGGATTAGTATTCAAGATATAGTCATTGCCAGATAATATATGGAAAACTTTATACAAGGTGCTGACAGATGACTCATGCAAGAGTTCCATCAGCCCAATAGAAGAGAATATTTATTTGGATCTCAAAGGAAGTGATGGGTAAGAATTGGGAGTCAGAATGACATTCAAATCAGAGAAAGGTATTAACAAAGCTATGAGACAAGTAGAAGAAAGATACGCATGGTATGTAAAGAACATTGCCATGAAATGTCAAACAATAAGGCTAAACTGGTATGGTGAATGAAGATTGGGCTAGAAGGCTGTACATGTTGGGCTATACAGTTAGATTTGATTGTGGCCAAATAAGGATTTTAAAGCAGGGGAGAGATTTGATAAAAATTCACTTTGAGAAAGGTTACCTTTATAACATTATGCAGGGTGGACGCAGGTGGAAAATCACTGGATTTAAAAGATGTATATGAAGGCTTTTAATAGACATTGGAACTTAGAATAGAGTTCTGAGTGTAAGTGTAAAGAGAATTAAACTTGAATATTTGTGTTGTAATAACATCATATATTTTGTAGAGTAGAACTACACTTTGATGAATTCATAAATTATAAAATATTACAGAATCAGATAATTTATTTTACATGAAAAGTAAGGGAAAAGTCAGTGATAATTCCAAACTTTAAAGCTTGTAGGATAAGAAAAATAGATATTCCATTGATATTATTTCATAATTGCCAAAGGGGTTCCATTTTGAATTGGAATGTGCTTTATATTTGACAGATTGGAAGTTAGTGATATCATTTGCAAGCGTATTTTCAGGGAATAGTGATACTGGATACCAAGTTGCAGTTGTTTAATGAACAAATGTGAAAAGAAGAATCAGAAATAGTAAGAATAGGCTATTTAAGCAAAGAAAGTGATGCTTACTGGGAGGTTTTTATTAGGATGGGAGAGACCAGCATTAGGAGAAATGGGCAAATTTCACTTAAGTAGTGGAGTGTGAGAATTATTGAAGGGTTTGTTTACTATCAATCTAAATTCCCATGAGATATAATTGTGAAGTTTGGAAGGCTAGGGGCAGAGTAAGAGGAAACTTACAAAGAGGATAGATGAACAGCAGGTCTTACACAAGTGACCAAAGACAAGCAGAGTATGAGCCAGTTTTGAGATTCCAAATGGTCATGGTGGATTTGATCTTCTCCTGGATGGAGAAGACTAGGACAGCCACTTCCTTTTCCAATTGTTCTCAGCCTGATGACTGTTTCCAGGCCCAGAACTCTAGACAGTTCAGAGAGCCATTGAGAGAGAATGATGAAAATGAACACTCTCTATATGGAACAGTAAGAGGAAGGAAGTCCTCATTAGCTGGTTCTAAACCTGGAGGGAATCACCTAGGGGCTTAAAAAGAAAACACAGGACTCATATATCTAGGTCCCAAAACTGAAGAATCAAAGGAAGGCTGGGAAACCTTTATGTTTTTTAGTTTTTTGGCAGCAATTCTGAAGCACGATGAAGAATACGAGACTCTAGCTCAAATCAAAAGAAACAACTACCTTTAAACAACCACATTAAAGTGCCTGAATGGAGGTGCTGTCATGGAATTGGGAAAAGGGGCCATGGAAAGTTAGTGACAAAAATATTCAGGATTCATATCACAAAAGTTTGGGGAAAAGGAAATTTCAAGACAGGAGTATTGGGTAGTGCTTGGAAGCAGCAGCATGTTTGAGGCATTTGCCATTAGGTTTGACTGTGAGGAGATTATTATTGCTCTCTGAAAGCTTTTGGGAGTGCTCCCCATTTATACTATTGATCATATCCTCCTCTGAATCCCTTCTATAATTTGTAGCCTATCTCTCTCTACTTTGGATGTATTTCATGGAAAAACCTTATATGTTTCATTTCTGTCATCTTCATTAGGCTTTGATCATATTTCTGTCCCAAGGGCCTAGTATTGTGCTTGGATTATATATTCAATAAATATTTATAGAATGAGTGAATAAATTAGGCAAGGAAGGAATGAGTACATGTATCCATTACATGTCTTCAGGAACCAGTCATCTCTTTGTACTCACAAAAGAAACATGCATAAAAGGACTGTGGGTAAAAAAATGGAATAGTGATTATTTAAATGGAATTCACATACCCCACTCTTCTTCCTCACAATGGTTCTGAAGGTTTTAAGGAGACTCAATTATTAATGTACAGAACATTTGGGCTCCTTAGAGAACATAGTGGAACTGATAAAATATTAATACTGTTAGTTTTTCTGATTTGTGTCATTATTCTTCTTTTAACTGAGCTGGAGGATGAGTTTCTGAGTAAATTATTTATATCCTTATCTTGGAATGCAAAGTCCCCCTCCTCTGAGAAGTGTTTCCTAAGCTCCAGCGCCATCTTAGGCCCACCTCTCTCCATGTGTTTGTTTGTTTGTTTCTTTTTAAGATTTTATTTATTAGAGAGAGAGAGAGAGAGATCACAAGTAGGCTGAGAGGCAGGCAGAGAGAGAGGGGGAAGCAGGCTCCCTGTTGAGCAGAGAGCCCGATGCGGGGCTCGATCCCAGGACCCTGGGATCATGACCTGAGCCAAAGGCAGAGGCTTTAACCCACTGAGCCACCCAGACAGCCCTCTCCATGTGTTTCCACTGCGCTTCTTAGCCCCTCTGTACTTAATAGAAGTACAGTCTCATACCCTAATGTGGTACTTGTTCAGGCGCAGCCTATATAATGAATATGTTTAAAGTGTAGTTTATGACTAATTTACACCAGAGTCATCTTGGATACCCGTTAAAAGAAGCTCTGTAGCCCCCTATGAAATAACATTCCCTGTGAATAGGGCAACTTGCTAACTGCGGCTCTCCTGGGCTCTTCCTATCATTTAGTGTCACTTTTAACATTGGTTTGCTTAAATTTTTATATATGTATGCAGTTCTCATTAGAGTGTAAGCTTCCCTCTGGGCTGGGATGGTGTTGGGATGTATTAAGATATTATATGGATAATTTTTGTCTAAATTCATGTAAGAGTTTTGGAGCCTTGGGGTGCTTGGGCAGCTCAGATGGTGAGGATCCAATTCTTGGTTTCAGCTCAGGTTATGATCTGAGAGCTGTGGATCGAGCCCTGCATCAGGCTCCGCACTAGGTGTGGAGCGTGCTTGAGATCCTCTTTCTCCCTCTCCCTGTATCCCTCTCTCACTCCTCCTCCTCTAAAAGAAAGGAAGGAAGGAAGGAAGGAAGGAAGGAAGGAAGGAAGGAGAAGAAATAAAGAAAGAAAAAGAGAAAGAAAGAAAGAAAGAAAGAAAGAAAGAAAGAAAGAAAGAAAGAAAGAAAGAAAGAGTTTTGGAGCCTAAATTATAACCTAAATTTAAACATAATACAGTGGACTTCCATTGAGTGCATGCTATGTGTCAACCACTTTTAAAAATCAGTATTTAATAAATTAAATATATTAAATGTTTTAGGTGTATTAAGTGGTTTAATCCTTTACGTAACCATACGATATACATTTTATGAGAGGCAGTGAACCTTAGAAGTTGAATGTGTAACAAACTGAGGATTTTGGAGGGGTGGGGGTGGGGGTTGGGGTGAGCCTGGTGGTGGGTATTGAGGAGGGCACATATTACATGGAGCACTGGGTGTGGTGCATGAAAAATGAATCTTGTAACACTGAAAAAATAAAAGTTTGGGGAAAAAAAAAGTTAAATGTGTAGACTAAACCTGCCTGAATATGAATCCCAGTGTTCCTGGTTGGTTTTGCAGCTCTGGGAAAGTTGCTTATTCTCTCTCTGTCCCAATATCTTCATCTACAAAATGGGGATAATAATAGTGCCTACCTTAGGGATTAAAACAGTGAAAGAACAGGGCTTCACACATAGTGTTGAATGACTGTTAAGTATTATTTTTATAGGGGCACCTGGATGGCTCAGTGGGTTAAAGCCTCTGCCTTTGGCTCGGGTCATGATCTCAGGGTTCTGGGATTGAGCCCTGCATCGGGCTCTCTGCTCAGCAGGGAGCCTGCTTCTCCCTCTCTCTCTGCCTGCCTTCAGCCTACTTGTGATCTCTCTCTCTCTCTCTCTCTGTCAAATAAATAAATAAAATCTTAAAAAAAAGTATTATTTTAACAGATGAGGAAACCAGTGCACACACAAGTCATTTGCTACAAAGCTAGGAAGCAGTGGAGCTGGACTCCAACTCCAGCAGTGTGCCTCTGTGCCATACCTATACAGGGCATGCCATGGGACTGTCGGCCATTAGCTTTACCATAAAATCCCACTCACTCAGGAGGGTTATAAGAAGGGTATGACTAACTTGTCAGCTGACTGAGAAGAACCACTCAATAATATCTTATCAACATTATGGCCATGGATCTTAGAGGATTTGCAGTAACCAAAGTCACAGTAGCATCAAAATGGTTCTGCTCTACCAGGCTACATTTCCTATCTACTGTGTTCCTAACTGTGCTTGGCTTTGGGGAGTAGAGAGACACAAAAGAAATGCAAGAGACATCCTTGGCCTCCAGCAATTTACAATGTATAATAGCATAGGGAAAATGACCCTGGTAGATCCATGGAACAGTTAAAGAACAGTGAAATCGCAACATCAAGGCACTGGATGATTCATTAAGTCCCCAGAAAAAGATGTTGATAGGCAAATTCTGGGGAAAAGAGAAATTTATTTAGCTAGAGTGATTTCTTGGTGAAGGTGGAATTTAAGGGCAACTTTGAAATATGGGGCTATGGGAGTAAGCAGTGTGAGAAGAGTTTCTGGAACACGGAAGAGGGCTGACTCTTTAAGCCAGAAGTAGCTGTGTTTTTCCTCCACTTTGGCTTCATCCTGTGTACAAATGCTAGCTTAATACTCATATTTATTTATCCCCCTGTTTGGTACAAAAACTTCCCAATGTTCTGGCTTTCATCAAATCTTGAAGAACGTGTCATTTGCTTTGTTATTATTTTTGTTTTTTACTCAAGCACGGTGGAGTTCAAGTTCCGCAGTACAATGCACAATGGCATTCTTGATAAGCCTTCAGAACTCTGTTTTTTCAGTAACATAAAAGGCCACAGAACTCTTAAGAAAAGGAAGTAAATCTAAACAAATCCAAGGGTACAGAAAATGTCCTCAAACAACAGAAACCACCATTAATAATCTAATCCATGCACCTGTATATTATTTCTAATTACATTATTTACTTCATTTCACAGAGCTGGCATGGAAGAGTCATTTATATGCAAAATACCCAAGTAGGAAAAATTAAGAAAACGCAGTTATAAAAAATAATGTGGTAGAACTTTTTGGGTGCATGTAAACATCTGTTTGAAAATGCCATCTTTTATTGAGTCTATGAGAAAGAAATCTTTTTTTGAACAATTATTTGGCAGTAAATTAAAGAAAAAATATCTGGTTCCAGAGCACCTGGGTGGCTCAGTCAGTTGGGCATCTGACTCTTGGTTTCTGCTCAGGTCATGATCCCAGGGTTGTGAGATTGTGCTGTGTGCTGGGTATGGGGCCTGCTTAATATTCTCCTCCCTTTTCCCTCTGCATCCCCTCCCCTTAACCCCCTGCCCCACATTTGCTTGTGCTCTCTCACTCTCTTTAAAAAAAAAAGAAAGAAAATATCTGGTTCCATTTACATTTAATTATGAAGAGACTAAGTTGTAACTTTGAAAGGTAAATGTTGTTCCGCATTTTTATTATGAATGGATTTTATGGTGCCTTAGTAAATGGCTCTGATTTGAAAAGTGACCTTCTTGCATCCTAAAAAGCTTACTTTTTAAAATCCAAATTAACTGCTTCAGTGCAATGTCAGAATTTTCCAAGTTGGTTTTCTTAATCTTGCCTCTTTTTGTCATTGCTTATGTTACTGACATTTCCTAGTGATAACAGAATCATCTGATATTTTACTGGCTTGGTTTTAGCATAGAAACCCCTGGAAGTTAGAGTTGTCACAAGAATTCTTCATTAAACGAAGGTTGTGGTCTAACTTTCAGTTAGAGGCTATTTCCACTTAGGACAGCTGTGGCCCACAGGGTTTTCAGCAGCCATTAGCTGCTACGTCTTTCTGAGACTGGAAGCCAATCAGAAATCTAGTTCTGCCATTTGTGTGCCGGTTTGGATTAGGGGCAGCCCAAACGAAAAGAACAGGGTGATAACAGCATCAAATAGGCAAGTGCAGGTAGCTTTTCACAGCCAGAATTAGGTGGTTTTTCAGAGCCAGAATTTTAAAATTTAATTTTTATTAAATAAACATCAACATCTATTAACAATATTAAATATTAATAATTAATATTTATTAATATTATTAATAAATAGAACTGTAATTATATCTTAAAAATTATTTTTGTGCTTTATATTGCTATTGTATACTTCAACTCTAACAAAGCATTTTTTTGTTTACTTAGAACTTATAAAAGCAACAGAGTAACTGTGTGCCTGCAATTATTTGGGTAAATGAAAACAAGATCAAATGGAAAGGCAGCAGATAAAAAAGATGTTGTGGCATGATTATTATAATTCTCATAATCAGGATCTGAGACCGTGAGCATCATTTCATCTATAACCATAAGTTAGTGCCCATACGTGCTGACGCATTGGATCTACTGTTCTACTTGTCTCATTCAACAGAGTTTGACTGAATACATTACATATGTGAGCACTGATCTAAGCTCTTGGGCATCAACAGTGAACAAAAAGACAAAAGCCACTACCTTGCTGAAATTTACAATCTAGTAGAGAAAGACAAATATCATGAAACTCACAAAAAAAAAATAAATATGGGCAACAGTATAAACCCAGGTGCCCGAGACAGCCCTAGTATATACTTATTGTCATTGAGGTCCATCCAGTTTAATGCATTTGTAAGATTTTATTTTATTTTTATATATTTTTGGTTTTTAAACTATTTTTTGAAATAACTTTAGATTCACAGGAGGTTACAAAGTTAGCTCAGAGAGGACTTGAGTACCTTTCCCTTGGTTTCCTCCAATGGTTACAACATATACAACTAGAGTATGCTGTCAAAATGAGGAATTTTATATTGGTATCTTGTAGGTGCATATGGGCATATATGTCATTTTTTTACATGTGGAGATCAGTGTGAACACCTCTGCAACCAACATAGAGAGGATTCTTTAACCACAAAGATCTCCCTTTGCTACCCCTTTATAGCCATATGTTTCCTTCTCTTCCACACAGTCCCTAACTCCTGGCAACCATAGATATGTTTTGCATTCATCATTCAAGAATTTTATAGAAATGGAAGCATACAGTTTTGACTTCTTGAAATTGACTTTTTTTCACTCATCAGAATGCCCTTGAGATCTGTCCAAGTTGGTGTATCAATAGTTCATTTCTTTTTTATTGCTAGGTTGCACTCAATGGTATAAATGTATAAGTTTGTTTAACTACTCACCTGCTGAGACACCTTTTAGTTGTTTCCAGATTTCGGCTGTCACAAATAAAGCTGCTCCAAACATTCATGTATGGACTTTTCTGTGGGTATAAGTTTTCAACTCTCTGGGATAAATACAATTGCTGAGTCTTATGGTAGTTCTCTGTTTATTTTTATAAAGAAGTGCCAAAGTGTTTTCCAGAATAGCTGTTCCATTTACCTTCCTACCAGCATTGTTGACAGAATCAGTTTCTCTGCATCCTCATCAGCATCTAGTATTGTCATTATTCTTTTTATTTTAACACTTCTTTCAGGTGTGTGCTACAAATTAATTATTAAAGTGTAGTGTCCTACTGTAGAATAATCATTTTACTTTTGGTATGAAGCAAAGTATGAAATAAAGAGAATGGAAAGTGAAAGAAAAGATATAATAGTTTATGAGTAGCTTTGCCAACTGAACACTGCTAAAAGCTTTTCTATAAGAAATATATATGTAGTCAAAGTGACAGAGGAATTACTGACACAGGAAAAAGAAATGTGTGGTACTGAGTAATTTAAGTATGCAGTGGTGAGGCCATAGTGTTGATAGGTCTTTAGGATGAATCCATCTCTGTCATCATTAACATTCTGTATATATGAAGTGAAGGCTATAGGAGTCATTTATTATTATTTTTTAATATGAAGATGCTTCACTTCTCAGTAGTACAGCCATAAATATATTTTATTGGTTCTTGGGCTCCCTAGGGAGACCCTTCAAGATTGATAGAAATATTTGGGACATGTTGTGAGTATTTGGATTTGAATTAAGTCTTGGGATCCGAAAAGGCTTTTGTCTGATAGTAGTAAGTAAACAGAACCATTAAGCTGTGTAACATCAGCTCAGTGGACACAGGTATATTTTTGAATCACCAAATAATAATTAACACTGACTTGGTGCTGTGTGAGCCAAGGGAAGAAGGGTATATTCTAGCGTTGGGGACTTTATAATCTAATGCAAACTGGATTTTTGTTTATAATAATTTGCTTTTAAGGAATTACTATGTGGAAAAAATTGTAATGGCCCATCTTCTCAGAATACGAATTTTAAAGCACTCATTTTACTTTCTCTGTTATTTACCTTTTGCAGTAACTTCATCTTGAAGAATTTTTTAAAAAAAGAAATATAGTCCTGTAGGAGGTGCAAAAATGGGTAAAACACTTCTCACTCTCACCTAGTTTGTAATCTACAGAATTTAAAACTTGCCCATTTACAATTGTACTGTACAGTGAAATGTAACATCCAAATTAGAAAGGTAGAACTAAAGTGACAAAAGGAGTCCAGAGGAAGGAGAAATTGCTTTTGGCTGGGGCGAATGGAAGAATTCGATGCAGGAGGCAGCAATGGAATTGGGACTTGAAGCCCAACGGGTTTTGGATAGGCAGAAGTGAAAATGTAGAATATTCTAGTTAAAAAGCATGGCAAACACCAAAACAAATTTGTGATGTTACCTGCAAGAGATTGACCAAAATAATAGAACTTACCTATCTCCTATTATCAAAAGTTTCCAAAATTTTCATTCTTTGCTTTCAAGTATCCTAAGCTAATTGTCTTCAGTTTAGTGGTCAAAAATATTATTTCTAAGGATTAGAGACTCTTCCTGTACTCCACAGTCTATTTTACAGATAGACTCTGCCGTGCCAGGAAAACATATGCAGGATATGCCACATATATTTGCTCTTTCAGAAAATTGCTATTCAGGGGACCATTTAATGCTCCACCGAAGAGAAAATCCATAATCCTTTTTGTGCTCGGCGTGGCAGTTGAGGTGGTGTAATGTCCATAAAATATGCTATACTTAAAACCAGTGATTTCAAAGCTACACTTAAAAAGACAGAGTGCATTTTTCAAGTATCATAGAATAGCCTTGGTTCCCTATTCTTTTGGAACCCAAAGGGAAAGTAGTGTCTTTTAGCATCCTTTTAAATAACCAGTTTTATGATGTTGGCTAGAGTGTCTTTTTCTCAGATGCAATTCCAAAATACTTTCCTGACTTTAATGACTAACCAAGTGGGAGAGGAAAACTTAAATTAAACTGGCCTTGACCGAATCCTGAGGCAAGCCATTTTTCATGGATTGCTCATCTTAGAAGCTCCATATCTCATTGTCAACATTAAGTCTGCTTACACTGTAAACTGGGCATTCCATTTTGTTCTAACAGCTACATTTAAAAAAATAAAAACAAAACAGAACAAAACCAAAACATGTTATTACTGCTACTGTTAATTAATCTGTTTTATTTGGTGACTGCCCTGAGGATTCTTCAATTTGAGAATGGATTTTTTAATCTGAAATATCTTTTCTTTCCCAAAGTAAGGACAAGAAATCAATTTTTTTAAGACATTGAAAAGAGATTGAAGTGTGTGTGTGTGTGTGTGTGTGTGTATGTGTATATATATATATATATATATATTTGCACCTCTGACAGGGTCTAATTTTTCTTTGTGACTTTTTGTGTAACCCAGCTGCCATTTTCTTCAGATTTAAAGATGGCACCAAGGTGAAGAGAGGGCTTTATTATGCTCTAAAGCAGGTTACAGGGAATGAGGTTCTGAAGAAAGGGATAGAGAAGACTTGAGAGGTTGGGATGCAGTGTGTTTTACTCCCAGGGGTTAGAAAGGAGGGATTACCAACCACCTCATACCCTTATAAAATATCTTTCTTCCAAATTAAGATATAAGTAGAAGTTTATTTTATAACATGGGCTTCTCTAGTTTACAATGGAATGATATGGCTCTTTAGCACAGCCAACACTTAAAAGATAGAAATAAAGGTTATTTCCCCCCCCCAAAGGTCAACTATTATTCAGACACAAATGAAGAGAGTAAGATATTGTAAAAGTTGGACTAGTAGGCCACTTGCAGGCACTTACTTTTGTTGCAAGTAATTATGAGAAAGTTCAAAGTATCTGGATAACATTGAAAGCTTGATCATTTTAACTTGCAGGTATTTCTGCTATGTGCTAATTAAAACTCCAAATAAATAAACAGATGCTTTTTTCTGCATATGCAAAAGCTACACTATCCCCCACTTAAAAAGAGAGAGAGAGAAAGAGAGAGAGAGATCTTGAAGCATGGGGGGCTGACATAGATTTTGCCTGGGAGCCAGTTCACCCAAACTTTACCATTTCTGTTACCTTCTACTCTTTAGAAACACAAAGTCTCAGCAGCTTGTAATGTCCAGCCTATTCTAGTCCTGGATCTCCCCCACAGTGTCACCCCTAACCCTCCAACCTCAGTCAGAATGCAACCTATTTTCCACTAGAAAAAAGTTAACTCATGCATCAAAAGGTAGCAAGATATTAATATGCCCACCCTAAATCTACCCCTAACCCTAACCCTAGATTTGAGAAAGTGGCTTCCTGAACACATGATAATAAAAGCTGAGAAGCAGCTAGTTAACCTGGAGAAGACCCTGAATATTTAAGAACTGGTAGTATTTCTGAAAATGGGTGTGAAGGTAGATATTTTTTAAAAAGGAATTAATGTGTCATTCCTTTCATTTACTGATTCATTCAGTAGGTAATGAAAGAAGGTACTGGATTATATGTGGGCAATACAAAGATGAACACAACATACTTCTTGTACTCAGGGAACATACATGGAGGTGGACCATTTTTTGCAACTTTGCCTTTTGGAACATTTTAAACCTACAAAAATCCTTTACCTAGTTTTACTCATTGTTAATATTGCACTATATTTGCTTTCTTTTTCTCATTATATTGTGAGAAATATATATGTACTTTTCTTTTTGGGGTAGGGAGAGCACTATTTAAAAGTTAAGTTTCAGATGTCAAATGTTGGGCATTTAAATAAGTAAGCCCAGTAAGTTTGGAGGGGCTTTAGCAGGAACCCATATAAAATATAGTTACAGGGGAAAAAAGAGGAAATCAAGAAATTCTTCATAAGATTATTTTCCAGGTATATAAGGGGTGGGTAGATAGCCTGAGCAGTAGGAAAAGCGTACATATACCAGCGCCCCAGGGCCAACACAGTGTGGAGCATTAGGATAGCAGTAAATAGTTTTGCATGGCAAGACCACGGGCTAGGAAGAATGGGTTTGGAAAAAGGGTTATGGGAAAGATAGGATGGACAGGTAGGCAATGACCAGATCAAGGAGGACCAGATACGCCATAGAAAGCAAGTTTCTCTTTATCTTATGCTTGATGAATAATCAGACAAGTGTTAGGCAGGGAGAGACCTGACTTGCGCATTATTACCAGAACTTTATAGGGAAAATGTCTAAAGTTAGAAAAACTGTAAGGGAGGGCTTTTAAAAGCCTTAATGCTCACCCATGAATAGATGCCCTATTTTCCATCCCCAGAAGAATAGATATGTGGAAATGTGCTTCATAAATATGGTTGTACATTAGAATCAGGTGAGGAGATTTTAAAAATAGAGATGTCCAGTTTGTTTTGTTTTGTTTTAACTTCAAATCTATTGAGTCAGAAACCTCTGAAGTGGGACCTGGGAATCTGTATTTAAAAAAATCTCCTCGATGTGGTGCTGGTGCAAACAGTTCACTGCCTGGAGTTTGGGATCACTGACCTGTAGAGAAAAGACAGTGAGAATCAGTAGCAGGGGTCTTTGCAAAGGGCTGGTCAATGCCCAGGACAACTCTACCAAATGCTAGGGGAATACAGTTTTGCATAAGCCTGCATTGTTCAAGTCACCATGTCATTTATCTCTTTGTGTCCTTGGAAAGTATCAGAAAGTCAGATACAAGGTAAGGGCTCCACAGATATATGGCAAATGAATGAGCATTGCTTAGCCCTAATGGTAGCAAAGGAGATGGCTGGCACTATAATTGTGTATCTTTGGCCAAAATATTCTAAAAATACAAATTTATTAAAATAAATGATAAAGGTAGCCTGAAGCCCAGATATATAATCAGACTTTTTAGCAATTCTATTTTTTTTAAATTAAGGCTCAGCCATTTAAAAAAAAGACTCAGCCATTTTCATAAAATATCTGCTTTTGAAAAAATAACATAGGAGATGACACCAGTTACCTTGTGAACACTGCCACACTGAGATTTTATGTGCTAAACTAAGAAAATGTATTCCCTGATACTCCTTGTGAATCAATTATCATCACAGTGTGATTGTAACAGATAATCTAAGTGATGACAGGTAGAGATAATAATGGGAGTTAATTCAGACATATATTAAGTAATGGAGATAGGAAAAATCATTGAAAAACTAAACTTGACAGTCATCCCATGATGTTTATTTCAAATGTTTTGAAATAAGTGTTATGAAACATGTTATCTTACTTGGCAAAAGCAGAGATAATAACACTGCATAATCATTAGCTGACATTTCATTACAGATGTCAAAACCAAGATTCTTATTAGATGTTAAAAAAATTTTTTTTAAGTCTTTCATTTCTAACCCTCAACTACTTGAACAGTCTTATTTAGGCATCGTGAATATGGGGAGGGAGCTGAATGAGCAGTCCAAAAGGGGATTTTGGGAACAGACCTGATCTTCAGGATTAATACTTCAATCTGTTCAAAATCCATAGTCCCGAGTAACATGCATTTTAAAGTAGCTAAATAATATCGATCAGGTACAGTTCTTTTACTAACTCTCAATTCAAGAGAAGTGATTTTAAGATTTTAATTTGTGCACATATTCATTAAGTAATTTTGGCTTGGCGAAGCCATGAAAAATGTGAACTAAATTTGTAAATGTGTTTATTTATATAAGTAAGAGAATCAAGCATGGCCAGAATCAGAAACACAGTAGTGCTGTTAAAGCTGTCTGTCCATCTTTTGGACAAGCTGTATACATATACATAGCTGGTAGGATGGCCAGGCATTTACATCAGTCTCATGTCCTACCAACTTAGTAACTTAAGTGAAAAGCCTTTCTAGAAGGCTCCAGCAGAAATTCTAAAGGAAAAAAAAAAAAAAAAGAAAGAAATTCTAAAGGAGTTGGATATTCTAGGCTTGAATCATCTCCCGTCCCTGATCAATCACATTTTGATCCTTGAGCGAACCGAACCATCCACAGCTGGGATAGATAACTCTTATGGGCTAGCCTTATGTCATTGCCTTCCCTTGTTAATGGTTGAGGAACAGCGTTGGCCCTTGCCAAAGTCACATATCATGGATTTTTTACATGAAAGAAGGGTTCTATTGAAGGGAAGAGAACGTCTATTCTATTGGTGAAAAAAAGAGAACCAATAAACCTGCTATAGTGGCTTAACTTTTGCATTACTGTTTGTGTGTCTAGGAAAGGAAGAAGTGCAGTATTCAATGGCAAAAACAAATTTTGCTCTGTCAAGTGAGAGAAAATGCAGTTCTTCAATAGTATAAACAATGGTTTTATTTCTGTATTATAATAAGGTCTTAAATATTATAAGCCTCTCACCAACCCCAAATTTAATATTAAATCCTTGTATTAAATGTGGTAGAAAATAAAGTTAAACATTTCACATACAAAGTGCCTAGATTTCAGCTACTTCTTGTACCTTGGAAGTGATAGAGACTCAATAGATGTGAGCAAATTCATGAATTATTGTACGACAGAACCATAGAATCCAATGGGACTATAGAAATCATCTAGTTAATCTCTTAGATGGAGATGGACTTCCCCTACAATATCCCCAGAGTGGTTATTGAACCATTATTTGAACACTTGCATATGAAAATCCCCACTATTTTCCTCTTAAGGGAGTTTGTTGCCCTATACTAACATCTTATAAAATGATTAGAAGCTGATAACATTGAACAAAGAAGCATTCACGTTATTTGTTTAATGTCTTTTCTCTTTCCTCCCACCCCCATGCATGTAAGATGCCAATACCAAATTACTATAGAATGATGTTTCAAGTACTATTATCCGCCAATGAAACTCAAACGAGCAAACTGGCCTTTGTTCAAGGAAATTTGAGGAGAATTCTGGCCAAGGAATTGATTGAGGGGAGACAGAGAAGGAGGTCATGGTTCTTTTAGGTACAATACCCTCAAGGGCCCATTGAAGCTGCCTGAGTGGAAGGCTATGGTCATGGTGGTACTGAGTAGTTGACACTTATGCCACTAGTTACTGTGCCTGCCTTGTGGCTGATGGAGGTGTGTCTTCACTGGGATTACAGAGAAGAGGGACATGAGGTACTGTCTCATGTGAAAGGTAGGAATATACAAAGTACCTCAGAGAGGTAGTTTATATTAAGAAACACACACAGTATTGAAGCAGGGGTAGGGATAGTAAGCACACATCCCATACCTCTTGCACTATGATTTGTTACCTCTAGTAACAAAGGATGTTAGAATACAACCTGTTGTTCATTGCAATATAACTCTTGTTGTTATTTTTCTGTAGATAAATCACATATGAATCTCTAAATACATCTCACTTTTGGATTATCTTGCTTTTGTTCTAATCTTGGCTTGAATAGAGCACCCTGAAATTTCTGAATTTTGGTAAGTTTGATTTCAAAGCTCTGAAGAAACCAAAGGAAATTTTGTTGCTCTTAAGACTATATTTTATACTCTTCTTTATTTCAGAGATTTCTTAGATTACCTGATAGAGAGGATGTACCTGGTATGGTGTTGGTGTTGAGAAAACTTCAGAAAATCAATATTCAGATCTCATCTGTAAAATAGAAATTTCAGTTGGCATCTTCATCCTGCCTCTGAAATGTAACAACTAATAATAGAAATGCTTGGCAGTAAAATTAGAATTAGATTGACAGTAAACTCAAGTATTTATTGATTCAAAGAATATTTAAACCCAGTTCACCAATCAGTAAATGGCTATTATTCTTAAAAATTGGTCATTAGTATGAATGATGAGTTTTGAAATCAGTTTGATAGGACAATTATTAGCATTAGAAGAAATGGCAGAATTTGACTATAAACATTGATTTATAATACATTTGATATCAGAATTGGCAATGTGGTTGCAGTAAAGACAGAACACGTTTGCTTTCACATATGTTTACTTTGTTTTAGTGAGGGATGCCCCAGAGATGCATAAAAAGGAGTATGTTGATGTCTTCCTAGTCACCAAGATAATTCTCTTCTCAAAGAAACTAGAAATCCCAGAATACAATATTTTGTTCTTACTTAAACATGGATTTCAGAAACTAATGGAGTAAATTTGATGAGGTAGTTGGATTTACTATGAAACCTAAAATGTTAAGACTTGAACTACTTCATGTAACATAGACTTTTGTCAAGTTTCCTACATTTGTACATTCATTTTGAGCAGTGAATTTCATATTACCCATCTCATATGTTATATGAGCATATGTGATACAATGAATTGTTTGCATACATAAAAGGAAGTATTCCACCATAAGAAATTAGTATAAAATTTAAGGACAAAATGAGTGAGAATTTTTCTGAAAAAACAATTCTTTATAAAATATATTCTAACATTTATGTATCTTTGAGGTGCTTTACTATTATTTGGAATAGATGAAAATATTTTGTTTTGAAATTTATCAATTCTGAAATTATTATTGCAGGCTATAGTGATTGGCATGTCATGTACCCACTTCACTTCTTTTTTTTGTTTTTTGTTTTTTTTGTTTTTTTTCCCACTTCAAATCAGAAACTATTTTTTGTTTCCTATTTGGGATATGGGGTCATTTTGTTTATTACTACTAGGACTTCCGTATGTTCTTTATCCAGTGGTTTTAAATCCATAAAAACAGTCCCCATAAGAAGGTACACATAGGGCCCCTGGGTGGCGCAGTTGGTTGAGCGACTGCCTTCGGCTCAGGTCATGATCCCAGAGTCCCGGGATCAAGTCCCGCATCGGGCTCCCAGCTCCATGGGGAGTCCGCTTCTCACTCTGACCTTCTCTCTCTCACTCTCTCTCTTTCCTAATAAATAAATAAATAAAATCTTTAAAAAAAAAAAAGAAGGTACACATAAACATAATTAAAGTAATAGCTAACATTTATTGAATGCTTACTGTATACCAGGCACTATGCTAAGAGTTTCCATGGATTATTTCCTTTAATCTTCACAAAACCTTATAAGGTAGCTATTACTATTGTTCCCATTTTATAATAGGCTGAGACTTGAGACTTGAGAAAAAGTAACAATGCTACTGTTAAAAAAAGTGTAGAGCTATTATGTGTAGTCAGAATGTGGGCCCCAGATTCTGTGTCTGAATCACTATTCAGACACCATATATCTATACACCATACATCACAAAGGAAACATAATTACTATTTTGTAATGTAGCCATTTGAGGCAAATTCATTTCCACCACTGGGAAGATACCTTCACATACATGTTGATGTTAAAATATCATCTTCACACAGGAAAGACTAGACATAACCTCGAAATTTTTTTCACAAGCAAATTTTGTTTCCTCTTTGGGACACGAAAAATTTTAAATTTCATCAAGAAATGTTAAAATACTCAGACAAAAAATATCAAGGTAATTCAATCCAGAAGCAAGCACTGAGCAAAAAAGTTTTTTTTTTTTTTTTTGAGGCTCATCTCTTAATCAGCAGAAAAGTTTTATTTCTTTTAAGGACAAACAATTAAACCACATCCAAGGCCTTAACTTACAGACGCAAACCAAAGTGGCCATTTAAAGCATTAGCTATTGAGGTACAATACATACATCGGGGGAAATGCTTCGCCATCTGAAGCTTACTTAAACCAAGCCTTGCTCTCTCGACAGC
>CM052810.1:126296558-126321888 GCA_028533885.1 Nasua narica | reverse complement strand
AGAAGAGCGAATCTGCAGAACCGAAGGAGAACAGCTGTGTTCCACAAGTACGGAAGCATTTTGGACTGCGTTGGTGGGGGTAGGTTTTACATAGAAGGGAAAGGGGGGGAGGAAAAAAGGCTACATTCCCCCCCAGGGCATTAGGCTGCCTTGCAGAGTGCCACAGCAGAAAAGCGGACCTCCCCTTGCTCACACTCCGTGAATTCTCTGCAGACCTTGGCGGCATCCTGCAGCAAGGAGTCCTCAGAACTGGTGCCGTGGTTTACCGGGAAAGGCATTCGTCCATCGAGTTCATAGAGATGGCCGTCCACGTTGTTGAACAGAATGAAATGAAAATTCACTTTGTCGTCTACCCGACATTGGCCTTCCTGTGCCACGGCGTCATGGGCTGCCTGGATGGCCTCGTTTTTTTCAAAGCATTTTGCTCGGTCTTCAGGGGACAGCTTCTCCGTTTCCGAAAGAAATTGTTTCAGGACGGACCCATCCTCAAACTCCAGTTTGTCTTGGTTATTGGCCACGGCGTGGATGAGCCCGATGGTCCCACAGGAGTTGCCAATGGTCTGCTTCATGAAGTACACCTTAGGACTGACTTCTTGTCCCTTCAGCTCTTCGATCTGTTTTTTCCTGAAGTTCTCATGCTGGGCCGTGAGGGGAAACAGCAGCAGCAGCGCGCAGGCAGGCGCTGGCACCGAGCCCAGAGCCTCCTCCTCCAGGCCCAGCACGTCCGCGAAGCGCCACTGGCGAAGCGCCACTGGCCGGCGACCCCCAGCCCGGCCAGCACTTTGTTCAGCATCTCGGGGTTAATCTCCATCTGTTTGAGCTGCATCTTCGCGAACCGCAGGAGAAGGTACTGCCAGGAGAAGAGGAAAAACAGCGTTGTTTTTTTTTTTTTAGGAACACACTGCACATATTCATTTCCCATTTAGTATGAATAAGTAGTTTTGCTACACAATGCTTTCCTAATATAAATTTTTCTATGGCACAGCATTTTAAATAGATCATCTTTCTAAAATTGAAGCAAATTTCTTAGCAGGTATTTAGAAAAGAAGTGGGAACAATTAAGGTTAATTACTATGAAAACAAAAACAAACACAATTGTAGAACATTTAAATATGAAAACTATGAAACTATATATAAAAAGATTATACATATATACACTATCAAAATACCTTTTTTATTTTGGTAACTAAATCTTTGAGATTAAAAACAAAGTAGTTCAAGGATTTCTAAATATAAAAGTTTCAGATTTATACTTATTAAAAACAAAATAATATCAGTTCTGTTGGAGCAATCATATACAAAAAGCAAAAAGATTTTTATACCATTTTCCAGATTGGCTCACTGCATAAATCAAATTATCTGAGTAATTACTCAACTGTTCACTTATGTTTCTTGGCAACCTATACTTCATAGCTGTCGTGATTCCACAAGAAGCATACCAAGTACCCTGTGTGTTTGTGAGACATATCATTTTGATGTGTTTGTGATGTTTTCTGGGAGCTTCACCTCATCCATTCAACTGTCTTTCCTGGTCTCAGTCTTCTTGCAACACACTCTGGCATGACTGGCATCTTCCTGACTCTGTTAATTCTCCTGTTTCTGTGTCTGTTTCCCGAGGCTTCCTGATTTACAGGTGTTTTGCAATCCAACGTATGTCTTCTTACTTTTATCTCCTTCTCCAACCTTTTCTGTTCACCCTGTGATTTTTGTCAGCCAAAGTGATTCCCCTTTTCTTCTTTCCACAAAAAGTGCAACCACATGGCTGGAAAGGTGGAAGTGGTTTCTTATCACTGGAAATGTATTAATTATACAGTTCTTCAGCATAGAACATCTCTGCTACTCCTTGCTCTCTTTGCTGCTGCACATTGGCACAGTTAAGCAACCCCCTCCCCACCCCGTCCCTGCTCATCCTCTGCTTCCTCTATCACACTATTTGTCAAACTGTGTTTCCCAGATCCTTGGTTGTTTAGAGACATAGTCTCAGAGATCCATGAGTGCCTAAGGTAATTTCAAAAAATTTTTTTAAAGATTTTATTTATTTATTTGAGAGAGAGAAAGAGAGAGTGAGTGAGAAAGCAGGAGCAGGTGTGGCAGGAGAGGAGGAG
The DNA here is from genome assembly GCA_028533885.1 of Nasua narica. Classification (NCBI taxonomy): domain Eukaryota; kingdom Metazoa; phylum Chordata; class Mammalia; order Carnivora; family Procyonidae; genus Nasua; species Nasua narica. The sequence goes on along the minus strand of CM052810.1, from coordinate 126,319,783 downwards.
GGTGGAGGAAATTCCCCACTGAGCAGGGAGCTCAATGCCTGATGCCTGGTTCCATCCCAGAACCCTGGGATCATGACCTGAGCTGAAGGCAGATGCTTCTTTTTCCCCCAAATGCTTTTATTTTATTTTTTCAGTGTTGCAAGATTAATTGTTCATGTACCACACCCAATGCTCCATGAAATATGTGCCGTCCTTAATACCCACCACCAGGTTCTCCCAACCCCCCCCAAAAAAAACCCCTTAGTTTGTTGCTCAGAGTCCACAGTCTCTCATGGTTCATTGCCCCCTCCAATTTCCCCCCATTCACCCTTCCTTTCCTTCTCACGGTGCCCTCATGTTTTTCCTTAATGCCCCACACATAACTGAAACAAGATAATTGACTCTCTCTGCTTGACTTATTTCACTCAGCATAATCTCTTCCAGTCCCATCCATGTTGATACAAAAGTTGGGTATTCATCCTTTCTGACGGAGGCATAGTATTCCATTGTATATGTGGACCATATCTTCTTTATCCATTCATCTGATAAAGGACATCTTTGTTCTTTCCACAGTTTGGCGATTGTGGCCATTGCTGCTATGAACATTGGGGTACATGTGGCCCTTCTTTGTACTGCATCTGCTTCTTTGGGGTAAATACCCAGTAGTGCAATTACAGGGTCATAGGGTAGCTCTATTTTTAATTTCTTGAGGAATCTCCACACTGTTTTCCAAAGTGGCTGCACCAACTTGCATTCTCACCGATAGTGTAAGAGGGTTCCCCTTTCTCCGCATCCTCCCCAACATTTGTTGTTTACTGTCTTGTTGATTTTGGCCATTCTAATTGGTGTAAGGTGGTATCTCAGTGTGGTTTTAATTTGAATCTCCCTGATGGCTAATGATGATGAACATTTTTTCATGTGTCTGTTAGCCATTTGTATGTCTTCTTTGGAGAAGTGTCTGTTCATGTCTTCTGCCCATTTTTTGATGTGATTATCTGTTTTGTGAGTGTTGAGTTTGAGGAGTTCTTTATAGATCTTAGATATCAGACCTTTGTCTGTAGTGTCATTTGCCCAGAGCAATCTATACTTTCAATGAAGGCAGATGCTTAACTGACTGAGCCACCCAGGCACCCCTGATTTCAAATTTTTGATAATTATTTAAAAATATTTAATATAAGCTGCCAAATTTCAGTGCTTACACTTTGGTTGTATTTTTCATTTCATTGGTTCCAAGGGAGCAGCAGTTTGACTTTTCTGGTGTTTTCTCAAGTTGGAAGGCACAGAATTGTTCTCTGAGTTCCTGAATTCTTGAGATTGAGAAACTCTTCTTTATTGTGCTGAAATGGGACTAGACAAATGAGCAACCAGTTAGGCCTAGCTACTCATTCCTCATACATCTATTGTATGTGTAATCTTAAGAGCCTCACACTCTGCTGCACACTGGGAATGTAAAAAGTTCATGTCTTCAAGGGTTAGTGGGAAAGTCAGATACATAAAAAGACAATTTTAATATATTGTGATAATGCTAGTCAGTTGGTACTGACTTTCAACAACTTAGCTGTTGCATCAAGAGCTTTGTGGGATAATTCTTGACCTAATCATTCTACTCTTCGGAATTTGTTTTATGGAGAGAACCACAAAGATTTATATGAAAGGATCAGGAAGTCAAATGAAATGAGAATTGTTGGAATTAGCTCAGCCCAATATTACTTATAATAGTTAAAAATGGAGACCAGAATTAATATTTATAAGAGGGGAATACGTCAATCAATTATGGCATTATTGATGGGATATTAAACAGCCACTACAAATAACATTTCTACAAAATATCGAAAAGGAAGGATTCGTAATATAACACGAGTAGAAAAACAGCACAGCTCTAGTACCAGAGGCCAGCAAACTTTCTGGTAAGGTCAGGTAGTAAATATTTTAAGCTTTGTGGGTCATATTACTATGTGAGTTGCAACTATTCAAACTCTGCAGTTGTAATGTGAAAACAGTCATAGACAATCCATAAACAAATGGGTTTTGTTCCAATAAACATGGCTGTATCCCAATAAAAATGTATGGAAACAAATTTGAATTTTATATAATTTCCATGTATCATGAAATAGTATTTTTTGAAATTTTATTTTGAAACCACCTAATGTAAATGTAAAATGTAAAACATAAAACAATGTAGAAACAATTCTTAGCTTGTAGACCATACAAAAAACAGATTATACCCTGGATTTGGATGATGGCCACTTTACTGCTCCCTGATCTATACCATATAATTCTAGTTATGGGTGTGAGTGTGTGTGTGTGTGTGTGTGTGTGTGTAAAGCTGTATAAATATTAATGGTGGTTATCTCTGGAGTGGATTTATAAGAAAATTCTATGTTTTTTTAATTCTATTTTCCCCATTTTAATATGAAATTACATTATTTTCATAATCAGAAAAATAAAAAATGATTTGCTATAATAATTGTTATACTAGTAGAAAGCACTTTAATTTTATTTATTTATTTATTTAGGACATGGAGAGGCATAAGCAGACTCTGAGCTGAGCAAAAGCTCGATCTCACAACCCTGAGATCATGACATGAGCCAATACTAAGAATCAGATGCTTAACTGACTTCGCCACCCAGGCACCCCAGTGGAAAGCACTTTAAAGGGGCAAATACAGGACGCTAGGTGGTTCAATCAGTTGAGCAACCAATTCTTAATTTTGGCTCTGGTCATGATCTGAGGGTCATGGAATCAAGCCCCACGTCTGACTCCATGCTCAGCATGAAGTCTGCGTGTCCCTCTCCTTCTGCTCCTCCCCAACTCTCTCTTTCAAGTAAATTGGTAAAATCTTTAAACCTGCAGTATTGTTTCTAACCATAATGAGTGGGAACAACTTGACTGTCCACCAACAAAAGCCAGTGGTACATTATCTTCTGGAATCCTATGTAACCATGAAAAAGAATAAGATCAATCTAACTACTAAAAATGACAGATCTCCAGGACATACACTTAGGTTGAAAAGCAAGTTTCAGAACTGTTTATATAGTCTATGTAGAGGATACTGTGGTCTGCCTCCCAGGTCATCTTTTGAGGATCAGTTTGCTCATTTCTCTAGCTGCCAGGAGCATGGGCTGCTGAGGGATCACAATGGAGTCACAGTATCCCTCAGCTGAAGGGAATCATGCTTTCTGAAGTACATGTCCTCCTCAGGGACAGCTCTCATACAATGACTGGTTAACATGAAGGGACATATCACCACCATGGGGGTCAACTCCAAAGGCCTATCCCAGACCACGAGAGAACCACAAAGATTTATATGAAAGGATCAGGAAGTCAAATGAAATGAGAATTGTTGGAATTAGCTCAGCCCAATATTACTATCCCAGTTCCAAAGTGCCCCGTGAGATTGGCTGAGACATCAGTTGTATCTGTATCACAGTTCAACTTGTCCTTCTACCCACCCCTGCTCCCTCCCTCCCTACAGGTGTTGTTCCAGTGATTCATTCCCCCTACTAAATCTCCTGCATGGGGAAAAATTTTTTTAAAAATAAATTTAAAAAGGGGCAAATACCCCAGACCCACGGACGTTGCGGGTGAGGGAAGGCTTGCTGAAAGAGTCAACACCTGAGCAGTTATATTGAAGGATGATGAAGAATTACTGAGGCATAGATGAGTCACAGGAGGGGGCAGGAAAGTGGTGGCAGTAAGAGAGAGCATTCTAGTGTGAAACATGAAGATTAGAGCATGGGAGAATCCAGGAACCACGGAGAGTTCAGAGAGCTGGAAAGCAGTGTGAGAGAATTAAGAGAAACAAGATTAAATAGATACTCAAACACTGAAGGTCTTAAATGCTGTGCTAGTACTTTGAATTTTATCTTAGAATCAGTTGGAAGCCGCTGAAAACTTCATGAGTTGCTGAGTGACATGATCATGTTTCTGATATAGAAAGATCTACATGGTCTTAGAACAGAGAATGGATTGGCTAAGAGTGAACCTGGAGACAAAAGGACAAGCTTGGAGGCTATTGTAGAAATTCAGGTGAGAAATGATGAGAGACTAAACAGAGGTGAGGGGTAGAAGTAGAGGGAGGAGAAGGTTTAAATGATATGTAGGAGGTTGACTCAATAGGTCTTTGGAACTGATCACATCTTGGAACTGAAGGACATGTGGGGGAGAGAAGAAAAAATAACAGATTTCTTCCTTTTCTTTTGCTCCTGAAAGCCAGGTGACTAGGAGGTTTGGTGGATAAGATGACATGATCAGTTTTAGATTTTCTTTCTTTTTTTTTTTTTAAGTGCCCTTAGCTTTCACAATATGGACAAGATTGATTCATTACTAGTTTTTTTCCAAGTAAGTTATAGTTGACATATAATAGTATGTTAGTTTTAGGTGTACTACATAGTGATTTGCCAGTTATATACATTATGAAATGCTCACCATGAGAAGTGTAGTTACCATATGTCATGACACAAACTTATAACAATATTATTGACCACATTCCCTATCCTGTACTTTGTGTCCTTGTGGCTTATTCATTTTATAACTAGAAGTTTGTACCTCTTAATTCCCATCACCTATTTTGCCCATCCCCCCACCCTTTTCCTTGCTGACAACCACTAGTTTGTTCTCTGTATTTATGACTCTGTTTCTCTTTCGTTTGTTCATTTTTTAAAAAAATTTTCTGTTGATTTTTCTTCACTTATTTGAGAGAGAGACAGAGATAGTGACAGAAATAGCAAGAGAGAGCACAGGTGGAGGGGAGAGAGAGAAGCATGCACCCCGCTGAGCAGGGAGCCCAATGAGGGGCTTGGTTCCAGGACCCTAGGATCATGACCTGAGCCAAAGACAGATGCTTAACTGACTAAGCCCCCCAGATGCCCCCATTTGTTTTGTATTTTAGATTCTACATCTAAGGAAATCATGTGGTGTTTGTCTTTCTCTGTCTGACATATTCCACTTAGCAAAACACCCTTTAAGTCCATGTTGTTGTGACATGGCACAACATTCTTGGCAGGCTTCCATTCTTTTGTTATGGCTGAGTAATATTCCATTGTGTATATGTACCACATCTTTATCCATTCATCTATCGGTGGGCACTTAGGTTGCTTCCATTATCTTGGCTATTGTAAATAATGCGGCAGTAAACATAGCAGTGCATGTATTTTTTTTCAAATTGGGTTTTGATTTTTCTCAGGTAGATACCAAGAAGCAGCATTACTAGTATTTCTGGTATTTCTGTTTTTAGTTTCTTGAGGAACCTATGTACTGTTTTCCATAGTGGCTGTACCAATTTACATTCCTACCAGCAGTGCATGAGAGTTCCCTTTCCTCTACATCCTCATCAACACATTATTTCTTGTCTTCTTGATACTAGCCATTTTGAGTGGTCTGAGGAGATATCTTATTGTGGTGTTGGTTTGCATTTCTCTGGTGAATGATGTTCTTGAGCATCTTTTCATGTGTCTGATGGCCACCTGTATGTCTTCTCTGGACAAATGTCTGTTCAGGTCCTCTGCCTATTTTTTAATTGGATTATTTGTATTTTTGGTGTTGACTTTTAGATGTTTTGAGTTTGAGGTAGTTGTTGGATATTTGGGTGGAGATTTTCAGTAAAGTTTAAAAATCAGGAGAAATAAGTTATATAAAACAGTGGTTATTATTATAAAAGATTATGCATTCACTTGAAAAGAGGTATTTTCTCTTCCATCTTCCACCCATGGATTATATGGAGACACAATCTAATCAATACTTGTGGCTCATTGTGATAGTCCATCCAGACTTTGGGATTACTTGCCTTCTGTCCATAGGACCACATCTAAAGTTCTGGAAGAAGTTAAGTATAGTTTGAAAAAGTCACACAAATGATTTGGATATAATCTCCCCAGCTCAGTCCTGATACCTACTTGCTGAATGAGAAGGAAAGAGTAAAGACCGCGGTTTCCTGACACCTAGACATTTAAAATTAGACAGAAAAAATGGACTTGTAAGAGAGAAACAAAGCACAGAAGGAAAATCTGAGTGCAGTAGTAGCCAATGGAATAAAAAATATTTTAAGGAGCATATAACAGTATTAATCATAAAACAATAAATGAAGATTGTTGGCATTGACAAATATGAAATCACTGTGGAACTATACAGGAATATTTCGGTAAGTTAGCAGGGATGGAAGCCATTCAGAGGTGAGTTGAGAAGTGAGTGGGTATTAAGAAAAAGCTGAAATATCAAAGAAAAGAAAACAATACAATCATAACTGAATGTCCCCTCCCCAATCTTTCATATCTCCTACCACAGTTTATAAGACTTGATTAAGATATGCTTGGAAAATTCTTGCTGAATGGGTGAGAGCATGGATGAGTGAATATATTCTTGAATAACTTCAGGTTCCATTAGGTATTATCTTCTCTGAACCATAAGAGTCATTGAGAGTATTATTGTATCGTTGTTGAACAAGTGACAGTTTTGTTTTAGCTTTAACAGAGAATAGAGCACTCTTTCCACTCAAGTGAAATACTTTGTACAGCGCCCTATTGACTGAGAATGTTATAAGTACTTTAGGGATGACATGTAAATCTTTAAACTATAAAGCACTATATAAACATTATTTATATTGCAGTATTACTGCTGCATTGATAAATAAGACAAGCAAAAGTGAGTTTTCTTCCTTTTAAGTATGTTTTCAGATACTAATTTATCTTTTTTTCCTCATGGTTTTTGATGGTATTCAATGTGGAAGCACTGTTTCTTTAGACAAGAAGTCCATCTATAGCCAGTAGCAACCGAGAGAGGCAGTTGAAGAGATAGGGTGAAGGTGGGAGCAGCACCGACTGACTTCAGGTGTCAGAATTATATCCTCAGGGTTTACTGGCTTTCGCTTGCACAGTAAATAAATCCCATGACATTTTTACAGGAACTCCAGGTCTAAATAAGAAGCAAGACATGAAGAAGACCTTCAGGGTGTTGTCAGGGGTTTTCCCAGCATTGGGAATGCTGGGGGTGTGGGATCTAGGGAATAAGGGAACAAATTAATCTTGGTCCAATCTAAGAACACATTTTAAATAACTATGAAAGATTTTGCGCCAAAAGTAACAGAGAATTGCTGCCCTTGCATGGGTGCCATGTGGCAGTTTTGCTGACATCTTAAACTTGATGTCAGATGGGAACAACTGGCTTCTAAACTCTAACAGCCTGTGAAATAAGGTGAAATGATTTATTTGTTTGTTTAAGATAGAGAGGGTGAGAGAGAGAGAGACCACGAAAGAGAAAACACAAGTGGGGAGGGGAAGAAGCAGATTCCCCAGTGAGCAGGGAACCCAACGTGGGACTGGATCCCAGGATTCTGAGATCATGACCTGAGCTGAAGGCAGCTGCTTAACAGACTGAGCCATCCAGGTGCCCTGACTGGAAGGAATAAGGTGGAATGATTTTCAAGAGAGAGTGAAAGAAACCTCATAGATCTCTCCCACACATTCTACTGCAAGTATTTATTGGGCCCCCACTATGTTCAGGGCATTCAGTGTTTCTTAGTAGAGTTTCTGTTCGGTGGCACAATACTTCATCAAACCACTCTCCACCTCACAAACACGTTATGACCACTAGAAATGCTTCAGTATGTTTCCAGACCCTCCTACTCCTTTGGGGCATTCTAGTTGAGAACCAATGATAGGTGCTGGAGTTTTAAATATGAGTGAGACCATACAGGGTCTCTTGTGTCTCCTTTACGGACTTGAAGTCATTGTGATTAGCATGTACGGTTCATTAGTCCTCTCCAGCAGCCCATTACTTGGATTTATGTTTCAGGCACCTAACTGATGCACTGCTTTTCTTGAGCAGAAGAGAGACAGAAGAGGTGCTCTCCATAGGGGCTTGGCAACCCACATTAAAAATAGGACAGTATTTCCTGAGTGCTGGCAGTATATGAGATAGCACCAGATTTGGAAGGAAAGGCTGGCTAATAGGGTGTAATGTACATGGGCAACCATGGAAAGTTGGCGAACATTAAAAGAATCACATGGCCTTCCTAAGACCTTCAAGGCTGAAGAAGAGACCCAAGTGCTGAACATCAGACACCAGGATGGTGGATTTGGGGCTTTGGATTCAGATCATGATCCATTTCAGGAATCTCATGGAAATACACTTCAACTGATCATTATCTTGAGATCTCAAATTGGCTGAGAAATATCCCTGTTCCATGAATTCTGCCTATTTCACTGTATGGATCCCTCTCACTCCTCCAGTATTTTGGATGGTGTTTAAGACCCTGGGGAGCATTGAACTGTACCCAGCCTCTGATCCTAGCATCCCAAGAGCGATCTAAATTCCAAGAGAATTGGAGCAGATAGTTGTCTGCCAGTCCTCAAAGCAGACTGTCTATGGGCTTTTTGGAGAAAATCCCAAGTGCGACTTTGTACTAAATTAAACCCATAGGGTTCTGCAAGAATGTTCTGGCATTTGGATTGCAGTGAATAGGACATTTTTTGTGGTTCACACTGGAGGTCATGAGAGAGTCCAAAGGAAATATTGGAAGCCAGAATTATAGTCCTTCAAACTGTTTGTCCCCAAAACCTCTGCATCACTGATTTATGAAGTTTTGCTTCAGTGGGGAAAGAACTGTATTAACAAGGCTGAAAAACACCTTTAAAGATAACCCTATTAGATATAGAAATAGCCAACTTTCAGATTTATCTTATCACCTTTCTGTCAAATCTGAGAAATATCACTGAATGGTTGTATCCATTTGCTTTGCTCTAGAATGAATTCATTGCCCATTTCTTATTCTCCCCTGAATGTCTGCCTTAGAATGATCAAGTTTTCCTACTTTCAGTTCTTAATACAGTCTGTCATCCAACGAGGTATCTTGAATTTAAAATTCCTAATATAATCTCTTTCTTCTCCTTGCATTCTCTTGAGCTAACACTCATTATAAGTAGAAATTAAGGCCAAGTCATTTCTTTTTAATGACAAAAAATATAAAATGAAAAAACATGCACAATACAAAACGAACCAGCCCTCAAGATAATCTAAAACTTGTCACATAGGAAGAAAATGCCCAGATACTGTGCTTTCCAGGAGCTAGATAAGAATGTGTGCACATTTCATCTAATTCTTCTGGCAGTTTAGACAAGCATTTGTCTGGTTTAGCCTAAACACCAAGGAGATCAGAGCTGGCACATATTCAGTTCATGTCTCTGAAGAGGTCATTGGCACGTTCAACCCAGTCTGCCCGAGACTTTGAGTTAACGATGACATTGTCAGGCTCTGGTCTTGATTTTTTCTTTTCTTGAATTATGAATTCTATTTTCCTTCTTTATTAAGCATGAGAGAAACTGGTATGTATAATATAAGATTTTACCTTTGTGACTGTATCTGGCAGTCCTAGGGTATAAAAAACCTCCCAGCAGCAGTGGCTCAGAGTAACAGATTTTATGTCTTACTCATATTACATCTTGCCTTCATGGTAATTATAGTTCAGTTTTACCTGTCTTCTTTATTTTAGGATCCAGGGTGAAGAAGCATTCCCTTCTATGAAAAGAAAAGTCACTTGTTGGTTCTTAAAAGTTCTGCTCAGGAGTGACACATAAAATTCCTGTTCACATTTCACCAGTTTAAGCAAATCACATGAACAAGACTGTTGTTAGGAGGCATGAGAATATAATCCTCTTACAGGGAGAAATAGCAAATAACTGGGAGCGATAATACAATTAAAGTGTATAATGTTTCTTAGGGTATAATTTGAAAGTGTAAGGAAGAGAATTGCTCTAGAATTCTAACTAGAGATAACTCAGGTCCCCTGTATCCAGTAAAACAATGGCATAGCTACTTTGTTTGCTTTTTTCAGAATAGTTCTATTTTATATAATTGTAAAAGTGAACATCACATTTTTCCCAATGATAAAAGTAATATTCTCATAAAAAATTAAAAACATACAAGATGGCATAAATAAGAAAGTAAAATTCAGTAGAAAACATCTAAGTAAATACCTAGCAAAATGAAAATATATATTAATATATATACATATATATGTAATTATACATAAATATTCACAATAGGTCTACACATTGTAGCTTAAAATTGGAAATAGCCAAATGACATCAGGTAACTAGATAAATTATGGTAGATTCATTTAGTGGAATACGACTCCATAATGAAAAGAATACATGCAAGAGCATGAATGAAGCTCAAAACTTTATGCTGTTTGAAAGAAGCCAGATAGGAAAGATTACATGCTATGTGATATCATTTATTTGAAACTCCAGAAAACAAAAATCTAATCTAAGGTGGCAGAGAGTATATCAGTGTCATCCTCGGGCATGAAGTGGACAGGGTTGATTGGGAAGGGCTATAAGCAAAACTTCTGGGGTAATAAAATTATTATGGTGATGGTTACTTACATATATACATTTGCCAAAATTCTTTGAGAAGTATATGAGATGATATGTTTTATTACATGTGAACTATAACTCTAATAAAGTTAATTTTTGAATTGTTGACAAGTATCAGATATTTTAGTTGTCTTGTAATCAGCCTATTTATGGAAATTTAAAATTGGTTATAAAATTATTTACTTGATTTTATTGGGTGTGCTAGTTAAACAATCATATTGCACACTTTTTTAACTTAATCACATGGACTGATTATTTCAAAGCAATGTTTAATAAGCAGGAATGGATTGTTGACAGTACTCTTGACTGATTCAGATTTTTACCAGTGAGGAAGATACTTGATCTTGGAATCAAATAACTATTCTTTTTAATTAAGCAAATATTCTTTTTCTTCTCTCAAGTTGAATTTTGATTAGAAATGAATGCTGTATTTTTCTCAAGACTTTCTCAGTGCAAGTTTTCTTATTTTTACTAAAGTATTATATTGCTAATTTAATTTACAAATATTGAACTAACCTTGCTCTTTTGGACTAAACTCTACTTGGTCATAGTGTATTTTTTTTGTCCATTTTATTGAGGTATAATTTATGTACAGTAAAATTCACTCTTTTTTTAAAGTGCATGGCTTGTTGAGTTTTAACAAATGCATACAATTGTGTGTTTATTATACTTTAATATACTGTGGGATTTAATATGCTTATATTTTACTTAGAAAAATACCACAAGTAAGATTGATATGTAATTTTGGTACTATCTTGTTTTGTTTTTTTTTTAAGATTTTATTTATTCATTTAACAGAGAGAGAACACAAGCAGGCAGAGAGGCAGGCAGAAGCAGAGAGAGGAGCAGGCTCCCCGCGGAGCAAGGAGCCCGATGCGGGACTCGATCCCAAGACGCTGGGATCATGACCTGAGCCAAAGGCAGTTGCCCAACCAACTGCGCCACCCAGGCGTCCCTCTTGTTAAGTTTTGACATCAGAATCATGCTAGTGTTTTAAAATGAAGGAGAATGTTTCTCTTTTACATCCAAAGAAGATTAAGCAGCATAAGATATTTGTCTCTGTTTCTTGAAGGTAGCTGGGATTTGCCTTAAAATAAAACAAGACCAAAAAGAAAAACAAAAGTAAAAACAAAACAAAACAGAACAACCCCCCAACACAAAAAAACTCTCGAATTGGTAACTGTTGGGGACATACTTTCTTGAGAAATTTTTCAATATATTCCTTGGTGATAGTAATGATAGTGATGATGAGAGCATTAGTGTAAGATTTTCTTAGGACAGTTTTCTTAACAATTTTTTTAATGACACTTTCCATTTTATCCCATTTTGACATTTATTAACAAAAATATTTCTTTTATACCTAAAAATAAATCCAAAACTTCCTGTATGCATTTATATCCTTTAATCTTAATATTATATAATTTTGTTATTTATGCCACTTTGTTCCCTTTAAAATCTTAGTTTTTTATATTTTTCATATTGAGGTAAAATTCATAGAATATAAAATTAATCATTTTAAAGTGTACAATTCAGTGCCATTTAGTACATTCAGAATGCTGCGTAGCCACTACCTCTATCTAGTTTTGAAATATTTCCATCACACAAAAATGAAACCCCATACCAATTAAGCAGTGACTTCTTATTCTCCCCTCCCAAGCCTCTCCACTATTTATCTGCCAATGTTTTCTAGCAACTGCACTATTTTGCATTCCCATCGGGAATGTGTGAAGATTCCAATATCTCCACACATTTGCTGACACTTACCATTTTCTGTTTGTGAAAAACATTTGTAGTCATCCTAGTGGGTGTTGAAGTGTCATCTCACTGAGGTTTTGGTTTGCATTTTCATAATGATTAATGATGTTGAGGTATTTTTCATTAATTGTTCAGTTGGAATAATTCTTTATATATTTTGCATACTTGACTCTTTTAGATAAATGATTTTGATATATTTTCTTCCATTCTATAAGTTTTCTTTCCACTTCTTTGATAATGTCCTTGATACTCAAAAGTTCCTAATTTTGAAGCAGTCCAATTTCTCCATATTTTTCTTGTTGTTGTTGCTTATGCTTCCGGGGTCATATCTAAGAAAGCATTGTTAAATTCAAGATGATGAAGATTTACCCCTGATTTCTTCTCAGAATTTTATAATTTTAGCTCTTATATTTAAATCATTGTTCTATTTTAATTTTTTATATGGTGTAAGTGAAGGGTCTAATTTCATTCCTATAATTATGGATATTCAGTAGTTTCAGTACTATTTGTTAAAGAAATTGTTTTTACCTCATTGAATGATCTTCACACCATTATAGAAAATCAATTCGCCATAGATATATGGGTATATTTCTAAACTCTCAATTCCAGTCCATTGACCTATCTATATGTATATTCTTATGACAGTACAACTCTGTTTTGATTACTGCCACTTTGTAGTAAGTTTTGAAATTCTTCAACTTTGCCTTTTTCAAGGTTGTTTTAGCTATAGGGATCTTAGAATTACATATGAATTTGAGGATTAGCTTTTTGATTTCTGCAAAAAAGAAAAGGCTTTTGGATTTTTGATAGTGATTACATTGAATCTATAGTTAGCTTTGAGTGGCATTGTCATTTTAATAACATTAAATCTTCTAATCCATGAACATGGGATGTCTTTTCATTTATTTAGGCCTTCTTTAATTTTTTTAGTGATGATTTTATTTTTGTTTTCTGTATATAAGACTTTTACTTCCTTAGTTAAACTTATTCCTAGGTATTTTATTCTTTTGGATGATATTATAATGGAATTGTTTTCTTAATTTCCTTTTTAGATTGTTTATTTCTGGTGTACAACTCACTTTGTGTATTAATTTTCTACAACCCTACTGAATTTATTAGCTCTAGTATAAGTTCTTCTTTAAATTTTAGTAGAATTCACCAGTGAAACCTAGTGCCTTCTTGTTTAGAAGGTTATAAATTATTGGGGTACCTAGGTGACACAGATGGTTAAGTGTCTGCCTTCAGCTCAGGTCATGCTTTCCAGGTCCTGTGATCGAGCCCTGAATCAGGCTCCCAGCTCAGCAAGGAGTCTGCTTCTCCCTCTGATACTCCCCCTGCTTGTGCTCTGTCTGTCTCTGTCTCTCTCCCAAATGAATAATAATTAAAAAAAGGTTACAAATTATTGACTCAATTTATTTATTTATCTGTTTCTCCTTGTGTAAGTTTTGGTAAATTATGTCTTTCAAGGAATTTGTCTATTTCACCTAAGTTATCAAAGTTGTAATATTCCTTTGTTATCCTTTTAATGTTTATGGTATCAGTAGTTATGACCCTTCTTTCATTTCTGTTGTTAGTAATTTGTTTCTTCCCTCTTTTTCTTGTTTAGCATGGCTAGAAGTTTAACGATTTTATTGATTTTAGAACCAGCTTTTGTTTTCATTGATTTTCTCTGTTGCTTTCATTAATTTTTATTCTAGCTTTTTATTACTTTTGTATCCTGCTTATTTTATATTTAATTTACTCTTTTTCTCAAGTTTTCTAGGATAGAAGTTCAGAGTATTGATTTTTGATCTTTCTTCTTTTCATATATATGTATTCAGTGCTATAAATTTTCTTCCCAGCAGTGCTTTTGCTGCCTCCTACAAATTTTGAGAAGTTGTATTTTATTTTTATATAATTAGAAATATTTTTAAATCTTTCTTGAGACTTTTTATTTGACCCAGGTGTTATTTAGAAGTGTGTTAAACTACTCATGTTTTAGAATTTTGCAACTTTCTTTCTGTTATTGATTTCTACCTCAATTCCATGAAGTATGAAAGCATACTTTGACTTCTATACTTTTAAACTTGTTCAGATATGTTTAATGGCCCAGGATATGGTCTATCTTAGTGAATAATCTCATGCATCATCTTGGTGAATGTTCCATGTGAGCTTGAGAAGATTGTATATTCAGTTGTTGTTGGATATAATAGTCTGTACATGTTAATTATATCTGGTTAATTGATAGGGTTATTCAATTAAACTGTATCCTTAATAATTTTCTGTCTGCTAGTTATGTCAATTACTGATAGAGGTATTGAAGGCTCCAACAATAATACTAGAGTTGTCTATTTGTTCTTACAATTCTATCTGTTTTTGCCTGACATATTTTGATACTCTGTTGTTAGGCACATACACATTTAACACTATGCTATCTTCTAGGAGATTGATCCCTTTATCATTATGGAATACCCATCTTAATCTCTCGTAATATTCCTTGCTCGGAAATCTGCACTTCTGAAATTAATTTAGCTACTCTAGTTTTCTTTAGATTAATACTAACATGGTATATCTTTCTCCACCCATTTACTTCTAATCTCTCTATATCTGTATATTGTAAGTGGGTTTCTTGTAGATGACACATCATCTCGTTTTTGGTTCCACTCTGATAGTTTCTGTTGAACCCAGCAGGTGGGTAAGGGCAAGCAAATATGTCTCCGAATTTTCTTACCATTTTTAAGTTGCCTTTTTGGTGTCAGTGTTCACTTGGTTGCTGTAAGCCTTTTTCTTTTTAAGCTTTTATTTATTTATTTTAGAGAGGAATGGGTGGGGGAGAGGGAGAGAGAAACCCCCAACAGACTCCACACTGAGCATAGAGCACAATGAGGGGCTCAATCTCACAATCCTAAAATCAGACCTGAGCTGAAACCAAGAGTTGTATGCTTAACTAACTGTGCCATCCAGTTGCTATAAACCTTTACTTTCCAGAGTTCCAATAATGTTGATTAAGACAGTTTTTGCTTGCTTTTTCAATGTTTTTGTTGAGGGATAAAACACTGGAGCCATCCACTCTGCTATTTTTATGTACATCTGTCAGATATTTTTATATTTCATTTGGCTTTCCAATGAACCAACTTCTTTTTCATTAATTCTTATATTTTCTCTGATTTACTAATTTATAATTTTGTACTTAACTCTTTATTATTTTATGTTATTATTTTTTATGTTATTATTCTAAATTTTCTAAATTTAGACTTTAATGTTTAATTTTTTTCTTTAAAAAAGTTCAATGCTATGAATTTTATATGAACCTAAAATTAGCTAGATATCTTAGGGTATTAAACATAATAGCCTCATTATTTATTTTTCTCAAAACAGCCTGTCATAGTAGTTTTTATTCTTCATTTGATCTAAGAATTATTCTTTAATGTATTGTCTTAAAATTTCTAAGAGATTTGTTTTATTACCTGGACTTCTTGTTATTTCTACCTATTGCATTGTAACTAGGTATAGCTACTTTAAATATTTTGATGCCATTAGTATAAAGATTCATGAGTACCTTATATCTACTGTAGATTGCATCATTTATCAAAATAAAATACCATTTTAAATCCCAGTGTTTTTTTGTTCATATTTCTATTTTGTCTGCCATTAATGTTGCTAGTCCTTCTTTTATTTTGTTTGTCTTTGCCTGATAAATCATATCTTTTTATTTTCAAAAGTTATGTCTTTAGGGATGTCTCTAGCAAACATAAATTAGTTCACTTTTTTTTAAAGCTAAACCTTATCCTTATAATATTTGTATTTTAATTGAGAAAGCTGATGCATCCACTTTTTTGGTGTTAACTGGTTTTTAATGATATTTCTATCATGTTTTATTTTTTTGTTTGGTACCTGATAAATATGCTCTTTATGTCTTTTGTTTTGTTTTCTTTTGCATTATCACATTTTAGTCCCCTTTTCTGCTGATATTTTAGAATTTATTCATATTATTTTTAATCTATTATACTTTTAAAAGCTTTTCCCATTATTTTGGCACCAACTTTAAGAATGAAACAGAATCTTTGAGATCCTCCTCCTATCCCTAAATGAAACAATTACATAAGTACATGGTCCTCTTTATTTTCCATAGCTTCTTCAATTTGTATTACCAGTTATAGATACTTTAATTTTTACATTGTGAATATTCTCTTTTACAAATGTATTTTTGGTATTTACATTAAGCTTCATAAGCATATTAACAATAATAATTATTTAGAATAAAGTGAGTTTTACTAGCTTCATTTCTCATAACTTTTTTTTCTTTATCACTCTTTTCTGGATGTGTTCCAATTAATTTTTGTTTTTTTTGAAATGTGAGGTCAACATAATATTCTGGACCTCTGGGAATGTAAATGTGTACCTTTGATAAATCTCTACAATGTTTGAACAGTGTTTAAATGTGAATGCCTTTAGCCCAGCCATGCTTTCTAGCTTATCACAATTTCCATTGCTCCCTTCTGTCTACTTGATCTATCTGCCTGCATTGTAGTTTTTGTTTATAAATTATTTCTAAACCTTTTTAGATCACATGCAGTTTAAAATATCCAAATGTTTAAAATATGATTCCAGATTCTTACATTGAATGACACCCTTTTTTTTTTCTTGCACTTAGGCTTTGGAAGATCAGGTATGGGAACTCTTGCAGGAGGCAGACAAGACAGCTGAAGAGAACAAGGATCAGAGTCAGGTCTATGACGCCATGGCCAACACCTTGGGTGAAGCATGGACAGCCCTTGTCTCTATGCTTGAAAGAAGAAGGGAGCTCCTCAGATTGACCTCTGAATTTTTTGAAAATGCCTTGGAGGTTTGTGTTTTAAGAAACTACTTTCACATCAGAGCAAATAGATGGAACTCCCGAAAAATGTTTTATTTCCACAAATGGACATTGCAATCAGTTTTTAACATGGTAGGATGACCAAGTTATATACATTTAATTTTTGGTAGCCAAAATCATGTTTATGTTTTGATTGCCAAAATATAAAATTGTTAATATTTAGATTTCACCCTTCAAAAAAAACCACTAAGTGGGTGCTCAATCTATTAAGTGTCTGACTTAGGTTCAGGTCCTGATTCTGGGATCCTGGAATAGAATCCAGCATTGTCGGACTCCATGCTCAATGGAGAGTCTTCTACTTCTGCCTCTTCCTGCTGTTTGTACTTTCTCTCTCTCAAGTAAATAAATAAAATATTTTTTAAAAACCCAAGTACAGCTAATTAAAATTAAGTAAAATATTAAGTAAAAATAGAAACTGCTATCCATAAGTCACTATGATTTATTATTTTCTTTAGAAGATAATAATATAGTTATCCCTGATTTTATGATTATTAGGAAATGTTGATCTAAAGTGTTCTTATTGACTTAAAGATGGAGGATGGAACTTCTTCTACTCTTTATGAAAAGACAATTGCAGAATATTCCATAGAATATTTGACTTGCAAGCATGCCATTTTATAGAATACTCTCCAAAGACATATAGCTGGATTCATAGTTTGAACTCATTAAAAATTTAAGGAAAGAAAAGTCCTGGACCTAAGAAGGTCATTTCCTCCTGTGACTTTTCTTGAATTCTGAGATTTTTTTCAGTTCCCAGTTTGAAAATGCGAGACTCAAAGAACATTATCAAAAGAGCTGTTGTGTTTGGTGGAAGACGCTTATTGGATATTTCACTTTTAACTTCTCTGTCAAGTGGCAGTACATTCGTTTTGATGTGAGAGCACTGCTTCATTATGATAAAGCACTAGCTTTGAAAAATATGACATTTCCAAACTCAAAATTCAGATCTTAAATCCAAAATAGTGAAGGAAGGAAGATTAGTAATAGAACATAAAAATTGGGGTAGACAATCTCATGAATCATGAACTAGTTTAAAAGTAAAAAGGAGCAAAATCCTTATTGTAACTTTTAAGTTTTGTTTTCCATAGTTTTTTTTAAAGATTTTGTTTATTTATTTTAACAGAGAGAGAACACAAGCAGGCAGAGAGGCAGGCAGAGGCAGAGAGAGGAGCAGGCTCCCTGCTGAGCAAGGAGCCCGATGTGGGACTCGATCCCAGGACACTGGAATCATGACCTGAGCCGAAGGCAGCTAGCTGCTCAACCAATTGAGCCACCCAGGCGTCCCTGTTTTCCATAGTTTGAATACAGAAGCCCAACTACAATTCATTTTACAAGTTTCACATGTAGTTTTCTTTCCTGAACAGAAACCAGATGAAATGCACCTACAGGGTCAAATTATAGATACATCCGATTCATTCCATCTTAGTAAATGGGGTATGGCTGTCAACTGCACTTGAAATTCAACTCATTTGAGCACAAGAAGTTATCTTTCTTCAGTCATTAGGCCCAATACTTGTTTCTCATGGGATAGTAGCATTAATGCCAGCTGATTTTCTCTCTGATAAGAAATTATTTCCAGATATTGCTTGAAGTAAAAGGAAATACTAAGTCAACTTATAATACAGCCCACCACTCTGATTTTTAGTGAAAAGATATTGTTTCTTGTCTTACCTGTTTCCAATTTTGTGGGTCACTTAGTACTAAACTGAAGGCGAAATCCTTTCCTGCCCTTGTGTTGCCAAACTATTTTAATCACTGATTAATAATAATAATAATAATAATAAAAAGATGAGTATAGCATCTTTGCAAAGTGTCCGACTGTTGCCACTTTTATCCAGTGCAAGATACAAAAAGAAAAGTGGGTGCTAGAAAATATCTGTAAGGTAGAAGTTAAAAGAACTTTAGGGAAAACTTTTCTGAGTATGGATTGTTTGCTTATTAATTTATTTAAATTTTGAATAACAATTGAAATATATTATAAATTATAATGTGACTCCAGAATATTTTGTAATGTTCTACAGAGAAAAACCAAATCACCTTCTAGGGTTGGGTGTTTTTTTTGTTGTTGTTTCTTTGTTTTGAAACTTCTTTTTGAAGAATACCCTTAACATAAGCTATCAGTGGAATGAATTAGAGGTGCAAATGATGTGTGTATAGGATTTCCTTATTGAACTATCATGCATGCAGTTCCATAAAAATATGAAATGACTTCTTATTGCATGGTTGATAATTATTACAGGACTGTTTCAGACTCACAGACTTAACCATTAGACAGGTTATTCTCTTATTAGACACCATGCAGCAATTTAGGAATACTGTCCCTAAGTGACAGTGGCTGATATCCACCAGATTGTTCTAACACAATGGTGGAGGCCTTCTCCGTATTTCCAAAGAGGACATGCTCATTAGTCTCTCTCTCATCATTCCATGCCATTTATAACTAGATTTTATGTGGCCATTGTAATAATCAAAATTGAGTTGATCTTGTTAATCGAATAGTTACATAAAAGTATTAAAAATCACTAAATTCATAGAAGATTGTTTGGAGAAAACTCGGAAAAGAAGACAAGCATGTGATAAGCTTTTGTGTCTTTCTTACTGATACTTTACCTTTATGAGTTTATTCAACACCTGATACAAAGGTAAACATATCGATTAAGCTTATTGATTAAACTTTTGAATCTGAGTGCTAAAACAAAATAGCTATTATCTAGCTAGACTATGTAGACTGTATCTACTACCATGGATGTACTGTAAGGTAGAACCAAGTATGTTTTGCCCTCTTCTAAACTTTGTTTCTAAGATTATTCCCCTGAGAATTTTACCATCACTTCAAATAGCTCTCCTTCATGTTTCCTTGAAGGAGAAACAGAGAGATGGGTCATATTCCTCACCAGTTACGATGCAAAATCGTTCCTTTTTTTTTTTTTTAAACAGAGGAAAAATTTTCCGTTTTTCATTCTTGCTGTATCTAATCTCATTTTATTTATATAAAGAATGCATAAGATCATTGATAAAAATGCAAATAAAATTATAAATTATAGATTTAAAAGTTAGAAGTTCACCCCCCATCCTTAATCTCATTCCTTCTCAAAAGGATAATCCTTTGGTGTGTATCTCTTCAGATCACTCTCTTGTTTTGTATAAGAAATGGGATTAGACATTATTTCTTAGAAGCCTTTTGTTGTTTGTTTTTAGCAAGCTTATGGTTATTCTTTGACAAACTGCTTTATATGTTGCAAGTGGCTGCTTTGTTAACATAGACACAGTAATTTTAGTTGAAAATTTCGATAGACACTTATCAGTAAACAAAATTATTTCAGCATATTTGACAAATATCCATGTATGAAAGGAATACAAAGGAAGGAGAAGAAAGTTCTTTGGCACTTTGTAAATTGACTATATGTAAACACACAGCCTCATACAAACACCGTCAGCCCCCACACACTTACACAAAGACACACATCATCATAGAAACACACAAACACATATACAGTCAGCTAGGTCATGAGTTCATGAAAAACATATACAAATCACCCAAAGTGGCACATTGATTTTTATTTTTTCAAATATCTTTCCCTTGTATTTGTAGTTTGCTATTAAAATAGACCAAGCTGAAGATTTCCTCCAGAACACCCAGGAGTTTGAGAGTGCTGAGACCTTAAAATCACTTCTTCAGCTTCATGAACATCATACCAAAGGCAAGAAATATGTTTATTTCTCACATAAGCTTTTAGAGGTTTTATAATATGTTCATGTGAGAATGCTCATATGTAACAATGTATTTTAAATTTACCTTTTCTACCTCAAATTGTTCCAAGAAAGTTTAAAGAAAGCTTTATATTTGGTCATCTGCTTCAAAAAACGCATAGTTGTAAATGATTCCAAGTTGATGTTAGAGGAACAGCCTTCAGAGATTCAGTTATTCAGTCTGCTAGGTTTTGGCTCCCGAGGTCAGGGGCCATTCCCACCTTGTTCTTCCTTGTATCCTCAGCATCTAGCACAGTGTCAACACATGATGGATCCTCAGGAAATATTTTTTGGTTGAATAAATGGTTGAATTCAGTGAATGTTCCTTCTCAGGGTCAGGAAATGAAGATCAACCTTTAAATAACAGCTCTGGATAAGGAAAATCCTCTTTCACTATTAGAGTTATTAAAAAAAAAAGGAGGGGGTGTTAGTGGATGTTTTCCTTGGGAAGCCTACAATTTGGTTGGGGCATGTATACATTTATTGGCGGGTTACCTGTGCGTCCCTGATACACCACCCAGCTTACTACATAGTAACATTTCATTTCTGTGTTGTCTCTATCACCAGATTGTGAGACTCTGGAGGGCAGGGATTAGTGTATATATCTGAATCTCATGAGGTAGAATAGCATCCAACCCAAAGTATGTATATTGAGTGTTAATTGTATTTAATTCCAATGTAAGACACAATACAATGATATAAACTGGAGCAATAAACAAGGCACTCCAGGGACATTAAGGAGGAAAAAATTGATTCTAAGCTCTGAAGGATCACAACTGAACCCTCTAGTTTTCCAGTATCTTCTTAAAATGAACATAATACTTAAGAAGCTTTTCCTCGGGAACAGTTATATTGTTACTTACTTGTTCTTAAATGTATATTTTAAATGTGGCTGAGATACAGGTTCATTTGAGTCTATTATACTATTTTATCTACTTTTTTATTATTTTTTCTACTTTTGTGTATATTTAAAAGTGCCTATTGAGTGAGTTTAGGAAACACCATCCCGCTGAGGAACATTTGGAATATTTAAAAATGTTTTAGGAAGAAATATCACCCATGATCTCAATGCCAAGACTATGACTTTGATATTTTTTAGAAATCACTCTTTTGAAAAGATGGCTTAGCAAGTTATAAATTCACTGAAGTTATGTACATCTGTCATTTATCCATCTTGAATTTGTAATTTATACTTAAGTATGGAAAACTATATAGGTATTAGTATAAAATCCACTTTAATATAAACTTTCTTAGATATAATGACAATCAAAACAAATAATAAAAATTTATTAAATATCTACTTGCCACACATCACAAGGCATTGTGTCAGAAAGTACAGCTTCATGTATGCAAAAATATGATCTTTAAAATAAACATACCATAGAGATTTTGTATTTCTTGAAGTTCATGATATTCTATCTAGACAGTTTACTCTTGAAGAAAAATGTATCACTTTGTATGGATCAACTAATGGAATAAATTGCTAGGAAAGCATAAACAATAAAAAAGTTAAGATATTAGAAACCAACAGTGGAAGAACCAAAAGACTGACAGAGGAACCTGAGAGAAAATTTTGTTCACTTTAATGACTATCATGGTAGCAGTAACAGACTGATTTTAGCCTGGGTACAGTTTACAAGTAGCTTTGGCCAGAGACTCCATTCCTAGTGGTACTATGGTAGTAGTTATATTATTTTGGCAGATGTGAAACAGAGAACCAGAAAAGGATGGCAAATGGAACTTTTGGCTAATTATATGTAGTCCGTAGGAATGAGAACAGGTTGGCCTGTTCCACTGTCAGTCTGCAATCCGAGCACTTAGAGCTATGCTTCCCTCTCTCATTTGGAAAGTCTAGAGTGTAAGAACTAGTTACAGAAAGGAAGAAAAGAAATATTATGTGGAAACCCTGCCACTTGTCCACATTTCCTCCCTGTGTGTGTGTTTGTGTGTGTGTGTGTGTGTGTGTGTGTGTAACTTTTCACAGTATCACAACAAACTCTTCAATCCATGCAATATATGCTCTCATACCTACCACCAGGCTCGCCCAACCCCCCACCCCCTTCCCTCCAAAACTTTCAGTTTGTTGCTCAGAGTCCACAGTCTCTCATGGTTCATCGCCCCCTCCGATTTCCCCCATTCACCCTTCCTTTCCTTCTCACAATGCCCTCCATGTTTTTCCTTATGCTTCACACCTAAGTGAGACTATAAGATAATTGACTCTCTCCGCTTGACTTATTTCATTCTGCATAATCTCTTCCAGTCCCGTCCATGTTGATACAAAAGTTGGGTATTCATCCTTTCTGATGGAGGCATAATATTCCATTGTATATATGGACCATATCTTCTTTTTTTTAAATTTTTTTTAAATCTTTTTTAAAATTTTTTTATTACCATATAATGTATTATTTACCCCAGGGTACAGGTCTGTGAATCATCAGGCTTACACATTTCACAGCATTTGCCATAGCACATACCCTCCACAATGTCCATATCCCTATCCACCCCCCACCTCCCA
>CM052810.1:126241011-126296058 GCA_028533885.1 Nasua narica | reverse complement strand
TTTCCGAAGGTGGTCGATTTTCTGCTCCTAGAATTGTTCTTCTTCCTCTCTTCTCCCTCCTGTTGAGTATGCTGGCTTTTAGAATGATTTATTAACTATCTAGATGAACTTCTGGGATCCGACTCTATCTCAACCTCTACTTCTCTGCCATCTTGCTCCTTCCTTGGACCATATCTTCTTTATCCATTCATCTGTTGAAGGGCATCTTGGTTCTTTCCACAGTTTGGTGATTGTGGCCATTGCTGCTACGAACATTGGGGTATATGTGGCCCTTCTTTGTACTGTATCTGCTTCCTTGGGGTAAATACCCAATAGTGCAATTGCAGGGTCATAGGGTAGCTCTATTTTTAATTTCTTGAGGAATCTTCACACTGTTTTCCAGAGTGCCTGCACCAACTTGCATTATCACCAATAGTGTAAGAGGGTTCCCCTTTCTCCACATCCTCCCCAACATTTGTTGTTTACTATCTTGTTGATTTTGGCCATTCTACCTGGTGTAAGGTGTTATCTCAGTGTGGTTTTGATTTGCATCTCCCTGATGGCTAAAGATGATGAAAATTTTTTCATGTGTCTGTTAGCCATTTGTATCTCTTCTTTGGAGAAGTGTTTGTTCATGTTTTCTGCCCATTTTTTGATGTGATTATCTGTTTTGTGAGTGTTGAGTTTGAGGAGTTCTTTATAGATCTTAGATATCAGACCTTTGTCTGTAGTGTCATTTGCGAATATCTTCTCCCATTCTGTGGGTTGCCTGTTTGTTTTGTTGACTGTTTCCTTCACTGCAATGCAGAGGAATTATGTATACATACATATGGAGAATCAGTCATACTGATTATTACATAGGCTCTACAAATTAAAACTTTCAGTTTGCTATACAAGGCGCTCTATAATCTGTCTTCACCTTGTTTTCAAGTTCTTTCTTTCCCTTCTACATAAGAACTTGCTCTAGATTGGTAAGTTTTTTTCTGCCCCTGCCTCTCCCATCTTGTTCATGTTTGCTTCCATTTCTTTGAGAGATTTGTTCTAATGTTCTCCCTGCCTTATCCTACTCTATTTGATTGATCTCATCCTCTTTTTGGTTTGAGTTGTTTTTGTTGTTTGTTGCTTTGCATTGTTAACTCCCAATTAAATTGCCCAGTGCACATAATCACACTTTCCTCACTCTGAGCAGTAACACCATGTAATACTTTATTTGGCAGATCTAGATCATTTGACATAAACTACTTCAAATTCTTTCCTTTTCATGTCAAACTCTCTCTTCACAATATCTTCACCTATCTCATCCTCTCTTACAGCTCTGCAAAAAAAAAAAAAAACCCACCAAACAAACAACAACAAAAAAAACCTGTCAAGTTAAAAGAGACAACTGGCCCAACTACTGCAGCCTCATTATTACTGTGCAGTGAACTGCCGAATGTTAGAAAACTAATGTGGAGTGCCATGGGAGACTGGAAAGAACACAGCTTCTAATTAGAACATGTGGCTTTTAACACTCCTTAGTCCAGTTCTAGTTGTGTGATGATTGATAACATACTTAGTCTCTGAGTGTTCTTCATAGTTCTCCCTGTCCTAAAAATAACAAATAGTATACTCAACCCTGCTGGTATTCTCTTCTTTTTTTCTCCCCTCTAACAGCAAATGTCTCAAAGATTGCCCTGTCTTGTTGACTTCACTTCATAACAATGTCCCCACTTGTTTACCTCATAATTTATCTTCTGTTTCTATTCCTTCCCCATTACAAAAATCTCATGCCTTCTCAAAGTCTTTTTTACATCTCTAGAGAACCACTGATTTCTAGCACTTATAACTCTCTTAATTCTTACATCTCTCTTAATACATTTGATCTCATTTTACAAAAAATTTTGAACATCTCTCCTATGCCAATCACTGGTAAATTCTGGGGATATTATCATGGTCTCTGTCTTCATATTGCCTTGGATTCTGGTGGCAAAGGGAGACATTAATCAAGTAACCCAAAACATAAGTATAAAACTATAGTTGTGATAAGAACTGTTAGTGAGAACAATTAATAGTATTTGATTTGGTATAGGATTTGATTCAGTCTGGTTTATCTCTTGAGGAATTGGCAGTTAAGTAAGACCTGAAGTATGAGTAGAATAAAGGTGGAGAAGGAAGGGGTTGAGAATGTGGGGACACAGTGAAAAGTTCTGGGGCAGAAGGGAATGCCAGATTTGTGATGTAGTTGAAAAGAGAGGGATGAAGAGTATAGAGATTGAGATAATCTGAAAGGGAAGATGGGGACCAGACCATGCCAGTCCTAAAATCTTGTCAAGGGGTCTGTCCTTAATTCTAAGGCAATTGGAAGCCATTGTGTGTGTGTGTGTGTGTGTGTGTGTGTGTGTGTGTATTTAGAAAACATCTGTCTGGCTAACATATAGAGAATAGATGAATGGATTGGAGAAGGGTGCAATTAAGAGGTAGCTGCACAAGTCCAGGCAACAAATAATGTTTTCTGTAGTAGGGATAGAGAGCAGTAAACACACACAGGAGACTGAGGGTGGTATTGACAGGTATTGATAATGAGGGAGAGGAATGTGTCATGGATGACTCCTGGGTTCAGAAGCCTTTAAACTTCAGAATTAGTCCATTTACTTCAGAATGTAGAACACATCAAGAGGTATAGGTACTGTAAGTAGCATTTCACCACTAAAAACCAACTGAACAGTGCCCAAGTCCCATGATCTTTCCCCTCCTTGTATTGAATTACACTGTCATTGAACTGCATCATCCTATCATTTGGCAGTAATGCTACAGAAATAGTTAGATCATGTTATCTGACCAGTTGTATCACAGACATTTTCTATTGAAACACTTGGATTCCTTACAGTACAATTTATTGTTAACATAAAGGTTATATACATTTTAAATTATACCAAGAGTTTGAATATTACTATAGAAAAGCTTGCTCATATCACTATTATCTTTTCTTTCTAATTTTCTTCTAGAACTCTTAGAACGATCTCTAGCCCTTTTAAACAAAAGTCAACAACTCACTGACTTCATAGAAAAATTCAAGTGTGATGGACCTAATGTGAATCCTGAGTTGATTCAGGGAGCTCATAATAGCTGTCTGAAGATTGACAGCCTTCTTGAGCTTCTGCAAGATAGGAGACGGCAACTCGACAAGGACCTGAAGCAACAGCAGCAAGAACTGGGTCAGGTTCTGCAGATATGTCAGTGGGAACAGCAAGAAAATCAGGTAACCCAAAGGGGAGTTGATAGTGTCTTGACCTCAGCTAATGAAGTTTGATTATTATGTGGACTGTTTCCTGGGATAGTTCCTCAGTTGTTATGGTCAAATTCTTTGGTCTTTGGTCCAAACTAACATGTTGTTTTCCACATAAGTTAAATGAAAAACAAGTATTTTTATTTTCTATTGTTGGACTCTCTTTCTCACCTCTTTCCAGGTTACTACTTTTAGACACGTTTGTTTGAAATTCTGAAATATAAATTGTTGTAGCTTTCTTGAAAGTTGGAGAGGCCTGATGGTGCTGAACTGTACCACATTGCTGCTAATGCCAGTGAAAAAGACTGTCAGCCCCAAGGAGTGTTCTTAGAAGAATGGTCTGGTTCCAAGGAAGAAATATGACCTTGGCCTATGGCTGGATGCTCAATAGTTAGAGGGTTTTAGGTCAAGAGGTTTGTGAGTTTGCAGGCTTGCTAGAACTAATTACCCCAACTGCAGGCATGGCTTTGGTCAGTTGTCATTATGCTTGCTGTGTAGTTCTTTTGTACCAACTACTTAAGGGTAAGCATGGATAGAACTCTTTGCAAATCCCTGACTCAAATAAGTGGGATGTTTATTGCATTATTTCTAACTGTCCCAGTCCCAAGCTGAAATCTGTAGAGAGTAAGTAGAGGAAATTTTCAGGGAGAAATATGTGGAAGAGGTCTTCTGGTCTGGATGCATGGGGATGGGGTCTCTTCACATGTTTTCTGTTGCTGCTCTGACCCAGGTTGGAGAGACAGACCTATAGCTGGGAGCATATATGAGGCCAGGAGAGACTGGTTTTTATTTCAAGCTGAAAAAATGAAGACTTCAATGATGATAAACCCTTGAACTAATGCTTATTGAGGACCTACCATGTGCCAGCTGCTATTATAAGTGCTGGGAATAACAACACACAAGACAAAGTCCTTTTCCTCCAGGAATTTCCTTTCTAATGCTGCTTCTCAACCTCAGCAGTTGATGCTAGATCATTTGGAGGGGGCTGTCCTGTGTACTCTAAAAGGCTGAGCAGCATCCCTGGCCTTTACCCACTAGAACCTGCAGAATAGCCTCCAGTTGTGACAACCAAAAATGTCTCCAGACACTGCCAAATGTTCCTGTTCTAGTGTGATTAGAAAGACATATCATAACCAAATGAACAATGGTAAGTGCTATAAAGAAAATCAAATAGGGCAATGAATTTGTCTTGTATTGGTCTATTTTAATCAGAGAAAGCCTTTCTGAGGAGGTGGCATAGAACAGAGACCCAAATGCAGAGGCCTCCGGTCATACATTCTGCTTGAATTTTATTGCCTCCCCCTGAAGTCACCATACACTTTCTAACCCACTTCCACTCTCAGCCTTTTTGCCCAGACTTCTGCTTGCTGCTGTCCTGCTTCTGCTGTGTTTTGCCTGCTGATCCTCATCCACTCCCCAGTATAGCTCTTTGCCTACCCCACCTTTACATACTCCTTACCTGGAATACTGTTATCTAGTGCAGTAGTCTTTTACTAAGGATTTGGGCATAACAAAGGAAAATTAATCCTTATAACAAGAATGAACCTAAATTGTTTGTCAGAAAACAATTTTCAAATTTCCCTTTCTTCCCTATCATAGGTGAGTCCTTTATATACCACTCTCTTTCTCTCTCCCTGTCCCTCTTTTCTCCCCACTAATCCTTACTTGACCCCATGTTGCCAGAGCTGTGGTGCCCTTCAAGAAACCTTCCTCTTATCTCTTTGTGTTGAGTTCATAACCCTACCTCCCACCTGTAGGGCTTTTAAGTTTCAAAATGAACATTTTAACCTAGTCACATACTTAAGGGAGATCCAAGTACCTTGTCATCCCTGGAAATCAGAAAGACTCAATGAGTCCTCTATCTTATGGAGTCTCATCTTTTTAGGAGGAATGTGCATTTTTATTTAGGAAGTGCTTTTTTAAAAGATTTTATTTATTTATTTGAGAGAGAGAGAGCACAAGCAGGGGAAGCAGCAGGCAGAGGGAGAAGCAAGCTCCCCACTGAGTAAAGAGCCTGATGTGGGGTTCGATCCCAGGACTCTGGGATCATGACCTGAGTTGAAGGCAGACACTTAACCAACTGAGCCGTGCAGGCATCCTGAGGAGGTGTTTTTTTAAAGTAAACTTTATTCTTTAGAGCAGTTTTAGATTCACAGTAAAGCTGAGTGGAAAGTACAGAGTACCCTCTCTTCCCTCACATATACAGTCTCTCCCATTATTACCATCCTGTACCAGAGTGGTACATTTGTTACAGTCAGTGACCTATATTGATACATCATTATCATCCCAAATCCATAATATACATTAAGGTTCACTCTTGGTGCAATATACTCTGTGGCTTTAGTCAAATGTGTAATGACATATGTCCACAATTGTAGCGTACAGAATAATTTCACTGCCCTAAGAATCCTTTGTGTTTTGCCTCTTCATCCCTCCTTCACCCTAATTCTTGGAAACCACAGATCTTTTTACCATCTCCATAGTTTTGCTTTTTCCAGAATGTCATATAGTTGGAATCAGTAGGTAGCTTTTTGGGATTGGCTGCTTTCACTTAGTAATATGCATTTATGATTCTGCAATATCTTTTCATGGCTTGATAGCTCATTTCTTTTTAGTTCTAAATTACAATCCATTGTCTGCTTTTGCCACAGTTTATTTATCCATTCAGCTACCAAAAGGGATCTTGATTGTTTCCAGGTTTTGGCAATTATAAATAAAGCTGCTATAAGGATTCATGTATAGATCTTTGTGTGGACATAAATTTTAATTCATTTGGGCAAATACCAAGGAATACACTGCTGACTCACATATAGTAAGACTATGTTTATAAGAAACTGCCAAACCATCTTTCACACTGACTATACCATTTTGCATTTCCACCAGCAATGGAAATTCCTGTTGCTCCACATCCTGCCCAGCATTATCGGTGTTATTAGTGTCTTGGATTTTGGCCATTCTGATAGGCATATAGTAGTATCTCATTGTTTTCATAAGTCCCTTATTTATTTCTTTTTATTTTTTTATTATGTTATGTTAGTCACCATACAGTACTTCATTAGTATTTGATGTAGTGTTCCAAGATTCATTGCTTGCATATAACACCCAGTGCTCCATGTAATATATACCCTCCTTAATACCCATCACTGAGCCAACCCAACCCCCACATCTTCCCCTCTAAAACCCTCAGTTTGTTTCTAGAGTCCATAGTCTCTCATGGTTTGTCTCCCCCTATGATTTCCTTCCCTTCATTTTTCCCTTCCTTCTCCTAAAGCCTCCATGCTATTCCTTATGTTCCACAAGTAAGTGAAACCATATGATAATTGACTTTCTCTGCTTGACTTATTTCACTTAGTGTAATTCCTTCCAGTTCCATCCGTGATGATGCAAATAGTGGGTATTCATCCTTTCTTATGGCTGAGTAATATTCTATTGTATCTATGGACCACATCTTCTTTATCCATTTGTCTTTTGAAGGGCATCTCACCTCCTTCCACAGTTTTGTATTGTGGACATTGCTTCTATGAACATTGGGGTGCATATGCCCCTTCTTTTCACCACGTCTTTATCTTTGGGGTAAATGCCCAGTAGGGCAATTGCTGGGTCATAGGGTAGCTCTGTTTTTAACTTTTTAAGGAAACTCCACACTGTTTTCCAAAGTGTCTATACCAACTTGCATTCCCACCAACAGTGTAAGAGGGTTCTCCTTTCTCTATATCCTCTCTAACATTTATTGTTTCCTGCCTTGTTAATTTTTGCCATTCTAACTGGTATAATGTGGTATCTCAGTGTGGTTTTGATTGAATTTCCCTGAAAACTAATGATGTTGAATATTTTTTCATGTGTCTTTTTCATGTCTTCTTTGGAGAAGTGTCTGTTCGTGTCTTCTGCCAATTTTTTGATTTGATTATTCATTTTTTGAGTGTTGAGTTTGAGATCTCTAGATCTTGGATGCCAGCCCTTTATCAGTAGTGTCATTTGCAAATATCTTTTCTCATTCTGTGGGTTACCTCTTTGTTTTGTTGACTGTTTCCTTTGCTCTACAGAAGCTTTTTATCTTAATGAAGTCCTGAAAGTTCATTTTTGCTTTTGTTTCCCTTGCCTTTGGAGACATGTTTTTTTTTCTCCCCAAATATGTTTATTTTAATTTTTCAGTGTTACAAGATTGATTGTTCATGCACCACACTCAGTGCTCCATGTAATACGTGCCCTTCTCAATACCCACCACCAGGCTCGCCCACCTCCCCACCCCCTCCCCTTCAAAACCCTCAGTTTGTTGCTCAGAGTCCACAGTCTCTCCTGGTTCATCACCCCCTCCGATTTCCCCCCATTCACCCTTCCCTTCCTTCTCACAACACCTTCCATGATTTTCTTTATACTCCACACGTAAGTGAGACCATAAGATATTTGACTCTCTCTGCTTGACTTATTTCACTTCACATAATCTCTTCTAGTCCTGTCCATGTTGATAGAAAAGTTGGATATTCATCCTTTCTGATAGAGGCATAATATTCCATTGTATAGATGTACCACATCTTCCTTATCCACTTATCTGTTGGAGGGCATTTTGGTTCTTTCCACAGTTTGGCTATTGTGGCCATTGTGGCTATGAACATTGGGGTACTTGTGGCCCTTCTTTGTACTGCATCTGCTTCTTTGGGGTAAACACCGAGTAGTGCAATTGCAGGGTCATAGGGTAGCTCTATTTTTAATTTCTTGAGGAATCTCCATACTGTTTTCCAAAGTGGCTGCACCAACTTGCATTCCCACCAACAGTGGAGGAGGGTTCCCCTTTGGAGACATGTCTTGAAAGAAGTTGCTGTGGCCGATGTCCAAGAGGTTACCGTCTATGTTCTCCTCTAGGATGTTGTTGGATTCCTTTCTCACATTGAGGTCTTTCATCCATTTTGAGTTCATCTTTGTGTATGGTGTATGAGAATGGTCAAGTTTCATTCTTTTGTATATAGCTGTCCAATTTTCCCAGCACCATTTATTGAAGAGACTATCTTTCTTGTATTGGATATTTTCTTGTAGACAACATATGGATGGGTCATGTCTTTTTATCTAATCTGAAACCCTGCACCATTTCATGGGAGCATTAAGGCTGTTCACATTGAGAGTGATTATTGAAAGATACAATTTTATTGCCATCATGTTGCCTGTGAAGTCCTTGTTTCCATAGATTGTCTCTGTAAATTTCTGGTCTATATTGCTCTTGGGGTCTTTCTTCTTTTATCAAACCCCTCTTAATATTTCTTGTAGGATCAGCTTGGTGGTCACATATTCTTTCAGTTTCTGCCCGTCTTGGAAGCTCCTTGTCTCTCCATCCATTCTGAATGACAGCCTTGCTGGATAAAATATCCTTGGCTACATGTTCTTCTCATTTAATACCCTGCATATGTCTTGCCAGCCCTTTCTGACTTGCCAGGTCTCTGTGGACAGGTCTGACATTATTCTGATGTTCCTCTGTATATAAGTAATCTCTTCCCCTAGCTGCTTTCAAGATTGTTCCCTTGGATCTAAGATTTTTGAATTGTACTTTTTTTTTAAAAAAAGATTTTATTTATTTATTAGAGAGAGAGAGATTGAGAATGAGAGGGGAGAAGGTCAGAGGGAGAAGCAGACTTCCCGCAGAGCTGGGAGTCCGATATGGGACTCGATCCCGGGACTCTGGGATCATGACCTGAGCCGAAGGCAGTCACTTAACCAACTGAGCCACCCAGGCACCCTTGAATTGTACTTTTATATGTTAGGGCATCAATCTATTCTCATTGATCTTGGGAAGGGTTGTCTCTGCCTCTTGGACACAAATGCTCATTTCGTTTCCCAAATTAGGGAAGTTCTCAGCTTTAGTTTGCTCAAATATATCTTCTAGGACTCTCTGTCTCTCTCCACCTCCTCAGGGATCCCTAGAATTCTGATATTGGAAAGTTTCATGGCATCATTAATCTCCCTCAGTCTGATCTCTTTGGCTTTCAGGAGTTTACCCCAGACGCCCTCAGCTTCCTTCTATCATCTTATCTACTAGATCACTAATTTGGTTTTCAGCCTCATTTACCCTGGCTGTCAGAATATCCAGTTTAGACTGCATTTCATTTACAGTGTTTTTAAGTTTGGCCTAATTAGATCTCATTTCTGCCCTTAGAGATTCTATATTGTCCTTAATATTTTTATCAAGCCTAGATATTGACTTCATAATTGTCACTCTGAAGTCTATTTCTGATATCTTGCTTATATCCATATCCATTAGGTCTGTGACAGAGGCCACAGTCTCTGATTCTTTTCTTTTTTGGGAAGAAAAGAATTGGGGGTTCTTTTGGGGATTCTTCCTCTTAGTCATTCTGTTGTGGGTTGGTCGAGGGAATGTACAGAGTCCAAAGTATTAACCATGACCCAAGCAAGATGCACCTGTTTTATAAGGAGCTTAGGATTGTCGTCCTCTTCTTCCAGAATGTCTTCTAGGGGAGGGGTCTGCTGCACTATTACTCAGGCAACTCTGCTTGGGCAGAGTTTCCCTGCCACCAATGGGGGAGGGAAGAATGGGTTCTGTGAAAACTGTTTTTTTTTTTTCTGGGCTTTTGTTCTCTGGTGGCTTTCCAAGTTTCTTCCAAGAGTCAGAGAAGAAATGACTGCATCCAAACCCTGTCTCAGAACAGAGAGATCACAGTCTGGTCTTCACTGAGCTCTCCAGGCCACACTGTCTCTGTTTCTGTCTCTGCTGCTAAAAACCATAGCCTCCCTGGTTTTGCGCCCCACAGCAACACTCCCAGAGTAAGAACCCAGGACCGGGCATGTCTCTGCCCTTTGTGCTTCTAAAACCACGAGCCTCCCCTGGATGCTGTCTGGGGGCTATACTAAAGTCCTTTCCCTGTCACTACTGGTCTACAAGTCTGTGCTGGGTCCCAGTGCATGATGCTTTTGTGCTCTGGTGTTATCTCACCTTCCTGGCACCAGCTTATGGCGGCTCCCTTCCCTTTCTGTTTATCTTCCAATATCTGCCCATAAAACCACTCTCCCTCAAGACCTTCCAATATTCTCTGCATAGCTATATCTTCTTACATCTCAGTCTGATTTTGTGGGTGTTCAGAATGGTTTGGTAGATATCCAGCTAAATTCAGGGGACTGGATGAAATAGGGTCCCCTACTCCTCCACCATCTTTTTCTGTTTCTGAGCCTCATATTTAAATTGGGAATAATAACTCTTAATTCACAGTGTTGTTCTAAGGATTACATGAAATAACATGTATAAAACATGTCGCACAGTGCCTAGCATTCTAAGAGGAGCTTACAAAATATTAACTTCCTTGTCTTCCCTCTTTTTGGTTAAGCCTTACAACCTACAGATTCTTTCTCATCTGGTCTATATTCTTTCCCCTGGGCTTGGCATTATTGTTGGTATATATGTCGAGATTTCTTAGTACTGTTTGGTTCTCTGTGGCTGCTCTAGGTAAAGTAAAGCTTTAAGAATGTATATTTGTGGTTAAGAGAACTAGGCTTTCAATTAGACTCCATTCCTAACAGTCCCAAATGAAAATCAATTTAAAAATAATAATACCAGGTGTGGTGCATGAACAATCAATCTTGTAACACTGAAAAAATAAAATAAACATATTTGGGGAAAAATAATACAAATAAATGTTATTTTTAATAAAATTGGCCAATAAATAAGTTAGTCATTTCCATAAATACAAAATTTAGGCTCTTAATCTTAAAATACCCCATGTTATATCTTCTCTTGTTAATACCAGTGACAACAGCTGGAGTAATTAATAAAGTAACTGTTGCTTCTGTGTGCTAGCTTATAAGAGCAAAGGTACTGGGTCCAGTCTGTTGGCTGAGTTAAAGTCCTGGCTCCATCACTTACTAGCTGAGTAACTGAGCAATTAGTTTAGCTCTCTCTGACTCAGTTTTCTGTAGAATGTAGATATAATAGTACCTACTTCAAAACATTGTTAGGATCATCAAGCAAGTTATTATAATGCCAAGTGCTTAGAAGAGTACCCGCCACATAGAACTGCTATATTGGTATTAGCATTTTTTGTTATCCTGTCTGAAAAGGACAGTAAGGACCCAACATATTACAGACTCCCATACTCCTACCTACCTCTACCACCTTGCTCAAATAAAGACTATTCCTGCATTAAAGGCTAATCTCATTATTTGTCTTGAGTTCAATAGTATGATTAAATAAAGCTTACTTTGATGATCTCAACAGCCATAATTGTTCAATGGGCATTTAATTAGTAGTTTAAAATAAAAAGAAGGGCACCTAAGTGACTCAGTTGGTTAAGCATCCAACTCTTGATTTTAGCTCAGATCAATGATCTCAGGGTCGTGAGATGAATCCTTGTATCAGGCTCTGTGCTGAATGTGGAGCCTGCTTAAGATTCTCTTTCTCCCTCTCCCTCCAGTCCCTCTCTCACCCCCTGCCTCTCTCTCTTTTAAAAAAAAAAAAAGATAGTTGTATTTTTTTTTTTTGCTTGTTACTTAATATGCTCATTTGTTAGAAATGTAGATGAGATCACTTTCCATATAGATAACTGCTATTAGAATTTGGCATATTGCCACCTTCTAGACCTTTATACAAGCATGATCACAGTCATAGGCCCACACACATTTATTAAAGAAACACCTAACCAAACACATAAAAATTAATAGAATTAACCTATACATGCAATCATATTACCTGATTTTTTAATTAAATTGAATAAATCATATGTGTGTTCTTGATCAAAAATACAATAAATAATTTTTTTTACAATAAATAATTTTAATACAGTATTTCACTATTTGAAAGTAGCATAGGTTTTTTTTTCATTGAAGTATAGTCGACATCAAATGTTATTTTAGGTTCAGGTGTACAATTCTGAAATTCTATATATTATGACAATTCTATATATTATGTGATGCTCATGCTCATCAGGATAAGTGTAGTTAGCATCTCTCATGATATAAAGCTATTACATGATTTAAACAAAATCTTATTGATGAGGAAGTAGAGTCTTTCCAGTTTTTCAATATTATAAACAATAATTCATGCTTAGTGTGTTGGTAATTGTGTGAACAAGGAAGTATTTTAAAATTCAGGTAGATACACGCATAATTATCTTACCTAAGTTTTTAAGTTTTTTGGAATGTTCTATTTTAAAGTTTTGTTGAGGGGTTATTGGGTGGCTCAGTCGGTTAAGCATCTCTTCAGCTCAGGTCATGATCCCACAGTTCTGGGATTGAGCTCCACATCGGGCTCCTTGCTCAGCAGGGAACCTGCTTTTCCTTCTCCCTGCTCCTGCTCTCTTTCACTATCACTGTCTTTCTCTCAAATAAGTAAATAAATAAAATCTTAAAAAAATAAAGTTTTATTGGTGCAGTGGTGAAGGGTAGCAGCAGCAGCAACACCAAGTTGGGTGTGCTAACAGATGTGACTCTGTTAGGTAGTAATTTGGGCTCTATGACTATCATGTTCCTGGATGTTCTACCCATAAGCCTAGAACATTGTGGAACCATGAGTTGATACAGAGGCACATGTTCCATTGGAAGACAAAGACTTTTTTGTCAGTTCTGTACTTACTTTAGAGCAACGTAAGAACTGTCAACTCTTACAGTGATAAAATACCAGCTTTGTCAATCATTATAACCACTTAAGAAAAAGGAAAATTAAGTAGAGAAATAGAGCAAAGATTACTGATGAATAAGAATGTGGATGTCTGAATATCTGACACATCTTGTCTTATAAGGGTTATTTAAAAGATGCATTTAGTACTTCTCTGTTTCTAAGTGCTTATGGTCTAATACTTTGAGCTATATAATTCAGCTAATTTTCCTTTGGAAAAGAAATTAACTGACCAGAATGATAGTCACATAGGATTTATTTCAATCACAGGGAAAAAACCAAATGAAAACCACATACTTTCCTATCTTAATTGGGATGTGATAGTCTGATAAACATAATCATAGCATGTTCTCTCTTTATCATTATTTTTCAGATGTAAAACTATGCACTTGCTTTACACTTAAAGATGAGTAGCTGGCTGACCTTTCTTTCCAACTCCAGCAGCATTTTATTTTGCAGATAATCTGCTTCATAATGAAAATCAGAAGCAGCTTGGAATATTTTGTGCATAATTAATTATCTTGGCAAGAAGATTTATGAATGTAATTTTTCTCAATTGCTCCAATCAGGCATAAGTGAGACAAACAAATAAATTAAAACTAAGTTATTCATGGTCTCTTTGTATAAGACAGTGTCAAGGACATCTAAGAGACTGAAGCAAGACATAAGGGCAGATAATTTCTTTTTACTACCCAGATCCTACATACTTATAAGATACAAATCTTTGTAGGGGGGACAAAGGGTAATAGAATTCACATTTGGAAGGTTTTATAATTTGAGTATCATGTATATCATAATCATGTAACCATATGTAATCATATTCCTTGTCAATAGACAATTAAAATGACATCAAAGATGGCACATATAAGCACAGCCTTAGGACAGCAGTCTTGTACCTGGTGGAAAGCCATAAAACTCTGTGTGTTTGTGTTCATGCACACACGTACACATACATATATGTGCAAGTATATTCTCCTTTATATGATGCTATCTTCTAAATAGTACTTAGAACTTGAATGGTTGACCAGCTTAATTTTTTCCCCCAAATACTTTTATTTATTTATTTATTGGAAATAATTTTTTATTTTTATTTTTTTCCCCAAATACTTTTATTTTTTCAGTGTTACAAGATTAATTGTTCATGCACCACACCCAGTGCTCCATGCAATACGTGCCCTCCTCGATACCCACCACCAGGCTCGCCCAACCCCCCAGCCCCCTCCCCTCCAAAACCCTCAGTTTGTTGCTCAGAGTCCACAGTCTCTCATGGACCAGCTTAAATTAATACAAGATAACATATAAATGCCTAGTCTAGTGGTAAGTGTTTTGTTTTGTTTTGTTTTGTTTTAAATCTCTCTGGAAAGCCTGGGTGGTGCATTCGGTAGGCTTCCAACTCTTGGTTTCTGCTCAGGTTGTGATTTCTGGGTCCTAAGGTTGAGCTTCGCATCTAGTTCCACACTCTGCGTGTAGTCAGCTTAAGTTTCTCTCTCCCTCTTCCCCTCCCCCCTGCTCCTTCTCTCTCTCTCTCAAAAATAAATACATCTTTAAAAACACCTGTCTGAATGCACCTTTCTAATGTTGACTGGCATAAAAGCAAAATAAAGTTTGAATTATCTTGGAGATACTGGTATCCAGTTGCTCAACCCAGTAACAGACATACAGAACTTTCCAGGCACTCATAGATTAAAATTTATCGCAGAGTTTTAACACATAGGCTATTCTAGAATTTACTCTAAAACATGCCAGCGGTAGATGCAAAGTATCTGAAAGTACAGAAGATGCATATGATTTTGAAAACAATAGAACCCTCATCTAAATTTAATGCATGCTAACTATTATTGCAAAGTGGTTAGTTAACACTCATTCGTGCTGAGACACTGATGTCTCAGTGCAGTGCAATGGCACTGCATGTCAAAGGTCCTGACAGAGGGACTCTGGTGCAGATAGTGTGGATATCAATTCTAGCTTTTATATTTACTAGTTACCTCTATGCTTCAGTTTTCTTTTCTATAAAATGGGAATAATATCTATAGATTTTTATAGATTTTCTATAAAAATAAATGATGTTATATATGTAAAAATGCTTAGAGCACAGCTTGCATATGTAAATGCTTAATAAATGTTCACATGTTCACATATCACACTATACATTGGTGGGTACTTTCAGAGCTTTACTCGATAATCACTGGCACATAAAATCCTGCATGTTGGCCAGATCCCACACCAACTCTCTAAATTACAAAGCAATCTTAGCTTTCTAAAACATTACGATGTAGAAGGGAAATAAATGCCATTTCATGGCTTGGTAGTCAGCCTAGAATTTTCAGAAAGTCAACTTTATTTGTAAGATAAAGTTTAAAATTAATTTTTTCTCTTTAACTTTCTTCAGCCTTTAGCTATTTTTTAAGCTATTTATACTTTTTATGGTTGATTATGATTATGTAATCATGAAGCTTAGTCTGTCATTTCTACATACTCTTCAATTGGCTTACCAACATTTTAATTAGATACAATGATTTAAGCCCTCTAATCAGTTGTGAGAGGATTGGGGACATACACTGCAACCAAATGACACTCTCTGCAGTAGTAGGACTGAGGACAAAGCTGTTTGAGATGGGTGCTCCCTGGGAAGGCTCTACATTGATCCCTGATCCTCAAACTCTCCCAACTTGTGGCAGAGATAGCTGCTGCTCCCTGAGTCATCTGCTAAGCTTCAGACTGCCTGTGGATCTCCTCCCACTACCCCAAACTCTATTTCCTCCTGCCCCTGGTGCTGGAGATTGTTGGCTTTTCTTTCCTCCTTAACACTACTACCACCCCAAGCTGGCCACGAAGTGGGACCCATTCCCTTTTCTGCTGTCACTCTCATGGTCCCCAAAGACAAGCAAAGGGTATGATTAATTTTAATGGTTTTTAGGAAGATGTATAAACAAACAAAGTAAAGAACATACTTTGAAAGAATGACAACATCCGTTCAAATTTAGCAGTTAATTATCCTGTCAATATGATACATTCTGACTCATTTTTTCCAACAACCAAGAATCTACGCCAAGCCTTCAGTATGAAATCTATTTGGTGGCATGGCTTAGGAACCAGGATGGTAATGTGAAAATGTCAAACTTTGGTCCCTCTCCTAAGTAGCTCTGTAATGTCTGTTCCCTCCCTTCCTCCCGCCCTCTCTCCATCCCTCCCTCCCTCCGTCCCTCCCTTCCTCCCTTCCTTTCTTCCTACCTTCCTTCCTTCCTCATTCTTTCTCTTTCCCTCCCTCCCTCCCTCTCTCCCTCCTCTCTCTCTCCTCTCTCTCTCTCTCTCTCTCTCTCTCTCTCACACACACACACACACAGTGAATATCATTAGCTCCAGATCACTTAGAGTGGAAGCCTAGGTTATATCGGGAAAACTGTGCCTTAGATATTTTTGGCAGAAATGCACATTGCTGGGACACTGGGCTAGTCTCTGTTTCCTTTCTTGAAATAAAGGCTTTCTTCTACTGCTGGGACAATAATGCCTCAGTGAGTCTGAGGCAATGCTAGAAATAAAATTTAGGCTCAGAAACATCCACTGTACTGATTTTAGCTACTAGACTAAAGAGCTTTCTTCCACTAAGTAGTTGAAAGTAAAAAGCCTACATAAACATAGAGTTAAGGGCAGTTTTGGAAAGGGAAGAAGTCCTTAGTGCTATTTTTCTTGCTATATAGATGTGAGAAGAAAAATGATATGCCAACACAAATCAGAATAATTAAATACATAAAATTGTGATTCTAGACAGGGAAATAGATTATCTGTAAAGCTGTTTGTAAAGTAAAAAAATTGCTTCATGACAAACAACATATGTTAGCTTTCCTACTACCCATCAACAGAGAATACTGGGATTCCATAATTTGTTGAGGAGATACTAATACCTTCCAATTGACTTCCATAATTCTTGGAGAGTTTCCAAATTCCACAAAAGAAATATTATGAACATTATCCTAGAATCAATGAAATTAAGTCCAAATATTCACAAGCCAATAACTAGTCCTAGAATTCATCTAAAAAGAAACCCAATCCACGTTTTTGACAGTAATTCTTCTTTCCTCCCTGCTCCCAAGTCCTCAGTTATAAACATTAATGACACAGTTTTAGTGCCTCTTCCCCTAATATACATGATCACCCAATGGAGCAAATGGATATTTGAAGTTTTGTTATTGCCTAATTAAATACAGAGCACATTTGACCATATGGCCTAATATGAAATAATTTCCCTACTGTAAAAAAAGAAAAAAACATCATGGGAGATAAAATAGTTGTTATACTACTAACATGCCTTCAAAAACAAAGTAGATGTTAGAAGTGTCACCTGTGGCCATTCACTATGATTGAAAACACTTTAGTATATGTGTGCATTTTTGATATTTGGAAGAAAGACTATCAAAAAGTCTTGGGTTAAAGAAGACAAATAACTGATGCCTTTTCCTCTCCTTTATCAGTTTTTGTCTCTAGTAGTAACTGGTTATTTGTCAAGAATTGTTCGCACATGGAAAAGAAAATGAAAGTAATTTGAAGATATTTTCATCTTCCCTTAAGCATTTCCGCTAAGGTGGTTTCAATTGCTTATTGCTGGCTCACCTCCTCCAGCATACTTTTAAACAAAGCTCAAAAAATAAGATCTGATCTTGGATTGTAGAACAAATTGCACAAAAAGAGACTGGTAGTTTTTGGCAGTCTGATGCATCACTTTGGGCTACAGCAGAAGTTCACCTTCTTGCCACCTGAATTTTTTCTTCTTGACTGTCAGAGTGCATTTTTCTATCACTGGTGCTCCCACGTATTAGTCCTGTCTTTGGAATTCTCAGTTGGCGCTTGCTGCCGCATCTGCCCATAGCTGGCCTCTTCCTCGCAGGCCATTCTCCTGATGGGCCTGACCCACATCTGTGCTCCCCAAGGCAATATTTCCACTGAGCCCTGGTGGTAGTCCACAGAACCTGTTTCCGTATTAGGCTCTCTAACTATGGTGTTGCGTTTTAGTTTTTATCTCAAGAATGTTTGTAAAATAGACTGACAAGGACCATTTTTCTCCCCTGGAATCCTCTGGTTCTCAGATGAAGGTGATAAGAAGAAAAACATTAAACAAGAAAGTGTGACCATGACATTTCTGTCTGTGGGACTTTCCTTTTTATTGGCTGTGTGACCTTAAGCAAGTTGCTAAACTTGCAACACTCTTGCTGGGTGGGTTTCCTCATCTGCTGAAAAAAATTCTCTCCACAGAGGAGAGATATAAAGATTGAATGATGTAACTTGTAACCTACCTTGAGTAGTCCCTGACCCTTTTCTTCCAAAGCTGGGGGCGGGGGGGGAGGGATTCGTTTCTCTTACTTCCTTCATTCTTATCTCCTAGCAGTTTGTTGAGGTGGGGATGGGTTGTCCAATAAACAAAAACTAGGTCTCTTCCAACCTTTCCTCTCTTTCTGGTCTGTTCCTGCATCCACTCTCCTTCATGTAACTTCAGTCACTGTGTCTGCAAAAAAATGCTTAAGTCTCGTCTAATAAATAAAGAAAAAAGTGTGGAGAGGCCCCACTGTTGCCTCTGCCTCCTTAAAGCTGTCATCAGATCTCTCCTTTACTGAACC
The DNA here is from genome assembly GCA_028533885.1 of Nasua narica. Lineage (NCBI taxonomy): Eukaryota > Metazoa > Chordata > Mammalia > Carnivora > Procyonidae > Nasua > Nasua narica. The sequence goes on along the minus strand of CM052810.1, from coordinate 126,277,598 downwards.
AGTAAGTTTCTTTGGAAGTGTCATTAGTTCTACTTCTTTATCCTCCCCTTGATGGTCCATAAATGCTTACCAACTGAGATCTCATTTCACCATTCTGTTGACTCTGCTATTTTAAATTGCCCTTAATTAAAACTCAGTCCTTAGATCTATATTTAACCAATATGAGTAGTTTGAATACCCTCGAATGGCAGAACCATTCAATAAAGTTATAATTCAAGTCACATATATGATTTGAAATCTTCTAGTAGCTACATTAAAAAAGTACAAAGTCACATAAAAAGTAAAAAGCAATAATACATTTTATTAATCTAACATATCTAAAATAGTACTTTAATATTTAATCAGTGCTAATATTTTTAACAAGTATATGTATTATTTTTTATACAAAGTGTGAAATTTGCTGTGAAATTTATACAAAGTCTGTGAAATTTGCTGGAATATAAATATTTTATACTTAGAGCACATCTCACAATTTGGACTTGGTACAATCCAAGTACTCAATAGCCATGTGTGGTTAGTGGCTACCATATAGGACCATATAGGTCTACATACAGTATTTGAGTGAGTTTTCCTGGCACTCCTCTTTCATTTCCAAGGCGGCTCTTGGTTTTCATTGAGCATTCCTGATTGCTCGTGCTTTGAATCTTTGCTGATTTCCTTTCCCTTTCTATCTCCCTTTACTCTCTGATAGGTGTTCCCCTTCTCCCCCGCAAAAAAGATCTCCATTCCTTCTCTATCTTAGTTCTATCTCCACTGGGCACTGGGTATCTGGAATATCATGTCAAACTGGTGGGATGATCATGAGCACATTGCTTACTTTGAGCTGAAAGGTAGGAACTGAGAAGAGAGAGGAGAATTGTTCTTATTTTTTCTTTAATCTATCACTGCCCAGAATCGATTTCCAGGGCATACTCTTGCTTTTTTTCTTCCTTCTTTTCTGCATCCCCTGAACCTGTGACTTATGTTTCCATCCTTTTGCAAGGATCATGTTCTACAGAATGTCCTGATGCATCATTTATTGTACTTACCACTCAGGCTTTTGGACATCAGCAGATATAATTTAAATACTTATAAAAAGTGCTCTTGGAATATCTATGCAGCTGCCCGCAGTAGCTACTTGTGGGATGCAATGACTGATTTATTGGGTGTCAGAATATTATGGTTGACATACTGTCAGTAACTTAGGGTGTCATGCTTTTACATCAGAAGGACTCTGAGAGCCTATCCTGTGTGTATGCCACAGCACCACACAGTAAATCTGATCTAAAATGCGACTTATGTGTGTGATGCCTCATGATGAGAGGTAACACCCTGATGATGAACTACTTACTTCTGAGTTTTATGCCAACTTGTTTTTATGTTTCCTCCCAGGGTGCTTTTGGTAGTGAAAATGTGTAGATATAAAGAGTCAGCATGCTTTATCAGGAAGGTATGTGATCAGAATACACAGAATACCAACATAGATCTTTTAACTACATTCTCTTATAAGGAATAGTATTGCTGTACAGGAATAGTATCCTTTGGGGGTTGAAATAGTATTTGCCAAATCTAAGGGATGAGGTCAGTAGATACCTTTTAAAAATCAAAACAATTCACTCCTCTCCTGCTTTCATCACTGCTGGTATGTGCTGGATGACAAGTCTTTGACTCACGAAATTGAATAGGATTATCTGAGGGTTCAGGGTTCTCACCTGCTTTTAGAGATTAGCAAACACCTGTTTGTTCCCATTTTTTATTCACTCAGATTCTATATTAAATTTCCCTATTAAAACATTCTTGAGATTTCTGAGTTCCTCCCATGTTAGCTAAGAATAAATAAAACTCACTCACTCCCAGTACTTAGTAAATGCTCTCTTAAACTTAGTTATACTCATGATCCATGTTTCTTTGATGAAACTTTTTTTTTTTGATGAAACCTTTAAATCATTCCTCTAGTTGTGATTTTATATGGGTTCACTGCATCTTTTGTGAGAAACTATTTTTATAACAATTAAATAAATCAGTGAATAAATTTTATAGATCTTGATAAAATACTCTCTGTGGGTTCTAATATGCATATTGTACATAATACATAGTTCTAATTGGGATAACAGAAAGATTATCTTCAAATAATTGTTAATACCTATATAATACTTCAGATACGGAGATTGGCTACTGTTTATATTGTGTACAGGTTACCAAATATTCTGAAAAACATGAGATGTACTTCATATGAAAACTGCTACAGGGTCACTAATATTTTTTAATTGCACTGATGGTAGCTGAAAATGCTGGTTAGCAAAGATTTCCAGTTAACAGAAAGCTGGAGAAAACCTTTTATCCCAAATTATAGTGCTTATTCCATGCTGAAAAATGCTAAGTGTTGGTATAAACCATTTGATCTCATAATCAGCTTTGTGATATCAGCCCTGTAATGGTAATGGAATGTCCTATTCTAGGTAACTCCTAACTTGACTTTTGTGTTGTGTGTGTGTGGTGGGAAGGGAGGTGTATATTTATTATGTGGAGCTTCAGGAGTAACCTAGCTTTCTCTTTGACCACCTATTTCACACATTTCTCTATATTATAGGAGTTCAGAGAAATCCTGAAGTGGTTGTAGGCAAGACAGCTTAGGCTGGGAAAAAAACCATGATACAGTGTTTGGGCATTGCCCACCATTTTGAGTGAGATGCCAGAATTCATTCTTCAGGCTTGAAGTAGTTCCCCCTGATGGCCAGGGCTGTAAGACTTTAGGTTACTTAAGATGGTAGCACGGCACAGTGAAAAGAGCATGTATTTTGGAATAATATAGGTTTGGAGACAAACTTGGCTCTGCCACTTACTATATGGCCCTGGATAAGCTGCTTCACCTCTCCTCATGTCTACAATGATGATATCATACTTGTTAGAGAGTTGTTGAGAGAAATAAAGATGATGCCCAAAAAGCAACTAGTAGCAAACTGTCTAGTATGCTGTGGGCTCTTAAGGATCAGTAGCTGTGATGTAATCATGGAGATAACACTGTAGGATTTTCAAGTAAAGCTCTCTTTGCTTTAACTGGGATAAGGAATCTGCATCCAGGGGGTTCATGTCCACTTATGTCACCACTGGAAAAATGTACAGATTCTTTCAAGTCCTTTGTTATTTATTGTAAATCATGTATTGTAAATCAAGTCTAAATGAATGTGAGTCATGCCCTTAGCTATTTATAATATCAGTAGAATTTTAATAACTTCTCCATTTATTTTCTGAATACAGATTTTCAGCAATTATAGCAATTGCATTGCTAAAATATTTTTGTATTGTCTTTTTATAGTAGAAATATAATTCTACATATGCTGTCTAATATCTTCATGTAGGTTTATATAACTATACTCAGATTCATATTCTTATCCAGGGAAGATTTATATTCTAAAAGAATACATGATTTATAGGCTGTAGGAATCTATTCTGGTTCTTCATTATTAGGAGACTTTGAATTATTTCCTTCATTCCATATAATCTATTGAACTTATATATCATTTTCATGCTTTGGGGGATTATTTTTTTCTCTTATGTAGATTGAAATGAAGAGAAAACAAACCTGATCATATTAATTTAATACGTGAGATGAGCTTATGTAGAAAGAAGCTAAAATAGCTTAAGTTTTGAAAAGGTTAAGGAAATATTTCTGAATTTTGACTTACTTATTCTAATCACTTGAAATTTGATCTCTCTTTGTTGCTTCTTACCTAGGTTACTTGTTGGTTTCAGAAAACCATAAGGGATTTACAGGAACAAAGTCTAGGCTCATCACTTTCAGACAATGAGGAGCTGATCTGTAAACATGAGGAATTGATAATAAAAGCAAAGGTAAGAGACACACTAAAGATAATTTTAAAATACATGGTCTTTTTTTGAATATGCTTCTGTAGGTAATGTAGAGAAGTACTAAAACCCTCTATGAATAATTCACTATTTACAAAGAAAAGATTCTGATAGTATTAGCTTATACCACTACCTACTCACTGGGCTTCTAGAATAATAAGGAACAAAAAAGCCTCTACCATAATAATAACTATCTTCTTTTGAATAGTTACTATCTATCAAACACTATATTAAGTGTAAGAGATGCATTATCTGAATTATCACAAACGTATTATTTTACAGATCGGAACAACCAAAACACAGTGGCTTGGAGATTCAAAATAACTTGACCAATGTAATATATCTTACCAGTGGCAGAGTTGGAATTTGATTCAGGTCTTATCTAACTCCAAGGTCCAAAGCTCTTAAAACTATTATTCTGCTAGCTTTCTAAAAAATTTCTTTTTTCTACACTGAGGTCTCATTATGTTATTATTTTTATTATATCTAGATATAGTTTTCTTGCTGTTTCCATTTATATTTCCCTATTTCTTAACTTGCTTCACATTTCTTCATTTTGCAAAAAAGTGATGGCTACCAGCCAGTCGACCACATGTAGGTATGTGGAATGTGCAGAATGGAATCATGAAGTACTGTAAACAAGATGAGCAGAGGGGTTGTGTGGAGATGCTCCTCTCCCACTGTGTCTTCTTATTTGGCAATTGACTCATTTGTATATGTGGGGTCTATAAATACTTACCAAGTTCTTTACAAGTGCTCCATTTTGATCTCTAAGGAAACAAAAGTCCATTTTTTATTAGATTGAATAGGAACAGTGAAAACTTTAATCAGTATCAAGACTTAAGAGAACTTTCTATTATTAGTATCTTGAGTGGTTGATAGTTTTAGGTACAGCCAATCTTGAAGCTCTGGAAAACAATGGGCCAGCACTACTAGATGAGGGTTGAAAATAGGAAGGAAGACAAATAATGTTTATATATTTGGGAGGATGGGATTGGTGGCAGGTGTGGGAGGACAGGCAGGCAGGGGAAGCAGTAGACTGCATTTATCTGGACTGAAATCTCACAGGAATCACGATGCTTTTGTTTGCTTGTTTATGGCCTCTCTCTGAACACTGCAGTATACAGAGGTATTTTATGTGTTTGGTATGAATATTTGCCAGATTGATAAAAGATGCAGTTACAGAAGATTGCTATGACTGATGACTTTTTAAATTCTTTAAAATTTTTTTAGCATTTGGTTTATCTGTTTAGAAAATTAATTTTTTTCATTAAAGTTAAACAGCAATTTAGTATCAAACTCCAGTTTCATCAGTGAAAATTCTATCAAAATCCTTACATGCTAAGCACAAGAGATGACCTGAATTGCACAGGATTGTTACCTTCTTTAAAACAAACAATAGTGGTTTACTTACATAACTTAGTTATATTTGGGGTTATAGTACCTGAAACTATGGACTAAGCATGGTTTCTCATAGCCCTGAGGAAAATCTCACAGTCTGGAGTAATTATATGGTGACATCTAACCTCGATTCTAACAGGACTTTGGCAAGTTTTGTTGTATAGATATTGATGTTCTACTTCTATCCTTCATAATTTAACTGGCTCCTATTTCTTTATTCCTTCTGAAATGCTTGACCTTCTAGCTCACTGACTCTCCTACCACACTTCTTCTGTTATTCAGCTTTCTTGCCAAGTTTCTTCATTTCAGTGATTCCCCATTTTTCATGCCCAGTACCTCACGCTGATTCTGCTTCATAATTGTTTTTACTTGCTTCATTTATCTAATGTTTGTCCTTTTATCTTAAGGTATACTTTATTCACATATTAACTGTTTGATCTATCCAGTGCCTTAATTCTACTTCCTCTGATTCATGTATTTCAGTGTGTTGCTTATGCTTATCAGGTGTTATTTTCCCCTGAGCTAGTATTCCCTTGGGATATCAGAAATTTTGACTGGTAAGGCATGGGAGGTGTGACAGCTGGTACTCCAACTTCTCCCCTTCTGGTGGGGAGCTGGGTGCCCTGAGAGCAGAGAGCTTCTGTTGTTACAATTAGGGCTCAACCACTCGTGATTTTACCTTCTACCCCAGATACGTGTAAAGGAGGGAATCCCTTGAAGGACCTCCCACTGATTGGACTTTCAATCCCACTTTGTTCCAAAACCCATTCCCCTAGGGTATGTTCTATCCATTCATTTAGTGAAAGTTGGTGAGGGCTCACTAAGAAACAGGTCAGTTTGATTACCTCTCGTATATTAGCTGTCTACCTGGTAGATTCCAGTGCTAGCCTGATGATGTTTCTTCCCTCTGGATGCTACTGGACTGGAGCTACTATCTTCTATCCTGAAAAAGGTACATTCACAAGCACTGACTAAGCAGGAGGGGAAAGAAAGCATTACACCTAGAAAGCTCTTCCCTGGCATATCTCCTGTCATGGTATCTGCCATTATTCTATTCTTAGCCATTGAATGAGACCCAACCACTTTTGGTTCCTCAAGGAAAGTTCTCATATCTATAAAATTTATTCTTACTTTTTTGGCCTTTAGAGGAAGGATCAGCTACCTAATATGTAGAATCCAGTGCAAAATATGGAGGACTCTCTAAATAAATTATTGAAATTTTAATACAGCAAGAGCAGAGCATTAAACCAAGCATTCAGCCCTTCTAAATTCAGGGCCCTGTGTGATGACATGGGTGCTTTGCCCATGAAGCCAGTCTTATTTACAGTATTAAGATTTCTGAAGGACCTACCAAACTAGATGCTTTTCTTAGCTGACTTTACTAACCTCCCCACCTAAATGAACAAGCTTTCTACAAATAGATTATAATGCTATAATAGGTTGCATCCACATTGGGGGAAAAAAAAAACCAGGCTCAAATCCCTACTGTCACTCACTATGTAATTTTAGGAACATTTGACTTCTCTGAGCCTTACCTTCCTCACCTATAAGGAGGAGGCATGAAAATTCAATTAGAAAATATCTATGAAAACACCCACATTTTAGTGGTGGCTCAAAAATGCTGCTTTTCTTTTTCCATGAATGGTATAAATATTCAAATTGTTTTCATCCGTGCTTTTTGAACCATCTCATTCCTTGTTCTAACAGACAGATTCCACTTTTATATAACCTTAAACAGGAACCAGCATATTACATTTTGGAGTTTTGTTTGGGTGTGAGTATGGGGAGAGGAAGAGGGAATGTGTCTTTCAAAAGAGATTTTATCCATAAATAAGGCCTCAAGCTGGGGATTCATTAGTGAAACACATATTAATAACCTGGTAATACAGGGAAAGTAGGTGTTTCTGCTCCCCACAACTAAACTGAACTGCAGGGAGCTATTCTGTATTGCTTTTTTTTTTTTTAAGCAGTAAGTTTTTTTAAATAAATTTTGAAAATTCCTCTATCATTTCTTACTGGAATATACTCAAATAAAAAATATGAAAAACTTTCTATCTCTTAATAAATATGAGGCCTTACTCAGCATGTGTTGAAATAATGAACTAAAAGAATTTTTATTATAACCTTTGACTATGAATAAATTATGTTAAATCATTATACTTTTTTTACTAAATATGAAAAATATTTTCCTTTCACATATGTAGCAGATAAAGAAATAGCAGGCATTGATGATTATAAACCACTCTTTGCTTAAGATCTTAAATATTCTTAGATTTTATCATTTATTAATTTGATTCCCCAAGGCTTGAATTTGAACTTTGGAGCTCAGAGTTGGTTTTAGGATGTATTAAAATAATAGGTAAACAAACACTTCCTTATTATCTCTTTTGAGGAGGCACAATCATTCCTTTTTCCACACATCAGAAATAGCCATTGTAATCTTGTAATCTCTTACAAGATTCATGTAAGAACTGCCTTCAGGAATGAACTTGTACTCCTGTTGGGAGGGAAACTTCATGTAAGAACTGCCTTCAGGAATGAACTTGTACTCCTGTTGGGAGGGAAACTTTTCCTCTTCCAATTTGTGTCCAGTGATTTAGTGCCTGCAAACTAATGGACAACAAACAGATTAAGAGGATTAAAGACAAGGTTTATTTTCATATATACATGGGAAGTCCCAGTAATGGGAAATTTGTGGGATAGCCAGAAGCTGAAGATTATATATATCAATTTAACAAAAAAGGGTTGGGAGGTTTAGGGCCTCAATGAATGAATATGGAAAGTTCTGGGTTTTTTGATGCTAATGAAATGGGCAATCTGTCTTCTTCCTAGTGTGAAGAGTTAATGGCAGCTGAATTTGTACTTTATGCTGGTAAGGGACAGTCTTCTTTCAATTAGGAAATTCCCTGTGAAGAGGGTCAATGGTAGCTGTATTTTCAGGAGACTTTGTTTACGTTTAGGTAATACTTCTGTGACTGCTGTTGTTTTTGGTTTAAAGTAATTTTCATACCACAGGGTGGACCTTTAATCCTCTCACTAATATTGCTTCAAACCTTGGTTCAGTTTCAGACCATTTGTAGTTGCTGCATACAAGAATCACTTGAGAGCTTTGAAAAAATACTGAAGTCTAGATCTTGTGTCTAGAGATTCTAGGTAGTTTGGGGCATCAGAATTTTATTTTATTTTATTTTTTTGTCAGAGCCCCTGGGTGGTGCAGTGGGTTAAGTGTCAACTCTTGGTTTCAGCTCAAGTCATGATCTCAGGGTCATGAGATGGAGCCTCACATGGGTCCTGAGCTCAGTGAGCAGTCTGCTAAATTTTCTCTCTCCCTCTGTCCCTCCCTCAACTTATTTTCTCTCTAAAATAAATAAATAAATATTTAAAGGAAATTTATTGTCATTCTTAAAATGGTAATTTTTTTTAAAGATTTTATTTATTTATTTGACAGAGAGAGAGATTACAAGTAGGCAGAGAAGCAGGCAGAGGGAGAGGGGGAAGCAGGCTCCCTGCTGAGCAGAGAGCCTGATGTGGGGCTCGATCCCAGGACCCTGAGATCATGACCTGAGCCGAAGGCAGAGGCTTAACCCTCTGAGCCACCCAGGCGCCCCAAAATGGTGATGTTTTTATCAAAAAAGCAATCCAGATTTTCTTCTCCTTCTAAAAAAACTGGAAGATCTGGCAATATCAGGCTCACCTTTCCATACAGACATAGTGACACTTATCTGGAGCCCCATAATAGCTATTTCCTTTAGAAAAGGAAAAAACCTGCAGTTTTCCACAGTCCCTACCATTCCTCGTTACTACCTCCCCTCCCACCTTTGCTTCACCTGATTCACATTATGTGCCTGGCTCCTGTAAGCATTTGGGTTGGAGACATGACAGGCAATGAGGTACCATCCAAGCGTAGTAATGGCTAAAATGATTTGTATTTTTGTAAATTAACTTGGAAACTGTGAATGATAAGAATGAGAGGAGAGGAAGTGATATCAAAGACAGAAAAGTCACTTAGAAAGCTATTGCAATTTTGGTGAAACTTTAGGTAGAGTGTGATGTCTTTTGAGATGGAGGATATTAACCGCCATGTTAAAGGCTTACAAGAGACTTATAGCTGTGTTTTTCAATGTGTGGCCCCCCAGACAGCAGCAGTGGCATCGGGAAGTCCTAGAAATACAGAATCCCGGACTCTAACCACCAAACCTATTGTGTCGGAATCTAACAAGTTTCTCCACAGGATTTGAACTGACACTGAAGTTTAAGAGGCACTAACTTAGAGGTTTTCCCCATCTATTTCATGTATGTCCATATTCTCCTTAATTTTCCAAATGACTATATATTGTTTATAAAGTCCTTGATTAACAATGATCTTTGGAATTCTGACGTGTATAGAAACATCATCTCCAATGGTTTAATATAGTAGAATTCACATTACTCAGCTTCAAGATTAAAGCCATCTTCCATGGTACATCATCTAATCCGATTTTCCAAGTCATTGAAAATATTTTTCAGTTGTTGCTGAGTGATTTCATAAATTGGATTTGTGATCTCGGCCTCAAGTTCCTTTAAATAGTATTATTTGAAGAGCTTAAAAAAATAGCACTGCTAAGGTCCCACATAAACTTTAAGAAGAAAAGTCAGGTTTCGATTTATAAAATATTTATAACTATAAGACAAGGAAATAAAGCAGAATCTCTTGCAAGCTTATTTGAATATTCTAAATGCATAATTCTCATCAGTGGAACCACTACAAGGAAGGGGCTCTTTAAAAATATGTTCAGGGTCTGGGTGGCTGACCCAGCCACCTGGGTGGCTCAGTTGGTTGAGCTTCAGACTCTTGCTTTCAGCTCAGATCATGATCTTAGGGTGGCAGGATTGTTCCTGCGCACTGTGCCCGCCCCCCCACCAAACTGAGCCCTGCCTTTGTCACCCTGACACAGAATCTGCCTCTGTCCCCTCTCCCTGCTTGCACTCTCACACATGCGGGCTCTCTCTCTCAAATAAATAAATAAAATAAAATAAAAAACTTTTACATAAAAAATATGTTTACTTTATTTTTCTGATTACATAGTATATTTTCATTTTGGAAAAATGAGAAAATACAGAAAAGTAAAGAAAATTGAAATCACTCATACCGTGTGGGTGTATACGGAAATGGGAAGGAAATATAAAACATGCATAAAGTTGAGTATCCCCAAACTGTGTATGTGTGGTATAATACACTCTACGTGTGTTTTTTATATACAAAGTTGTGTATATATTGTTTTGCCATGTGAGTTTCCAATTAGCATTATATCATAAGCATTTCTCCATTTAAATGCATGTTTTGAAGATTTTTTTTAATGATTGCATGTTATTAAACCATGTAAATATAGCATACATTTTTCTTCCCATTGTGGCACATATTAACCTATATAAAGAAGCTGAATATTCTGCAATTTGAACTTTCATTACATCCCTAAATTCTTTCACTGAAGGTATGTGAGAAAATGGTAAAACCACTATAAATACTGCTTCAGTAAATCAGTTTATAGCATCTCTGATGATTATAACAAAAATGCATAAAATGAAGCAGAGTTTGTTTCTTTTATAATGTTTTATGTAATTTGAAAAATAAAGTGGGGTCTAGATCTGAAATGTCTCATGGCAGAAATTAAGTGAGTCCCCAAAGAGTAAAGTCACCTGCATTAGTGCTTTTCAATTCCTCTGTCTTCATTTTAGTGAATAATTCGTTTTACTTGTCTGATTTTTTAATGAACTTCCCAATTAAAAGCAGATGTCACTTTTCACAGAACATAAATTAGAAACAGTTTCATTACTAACAGGCAAAATCAGTATAAATAGTATTGTATTTGCCTGCAAGCATTGGGAAAATGTACAATGTGATGGGATTTTCACATTGGTAAACTTACTGTAGCCTTAACTTGTGGGTTAATTTAAAGCGTAGTGAACCATATGCTTTCATTTCCAGGGGAAATTTGATTTAGAAAGTCCCTCAGAAATGTTTATGTCCATCTAAGAAGGGGATGAGTTAGGGAAGCAAATGAAGAACATTGTATTCCATGATCACTAGCTTTAAAACTATCTGCTGTCATTTTGTTTACAGAATGTTTACCAGCTCCTTAAGTTTAGCAGCTTAAAGAAAGTTTCCTCTCTTTCTTTTTTACTTATGACTTTTACAATAATTCTTTGTACATTTTCTTCCACCCCTTCCTCTCTCCCCTTCCCCCTTCCCTCCCCTCCCTGCCCCTTCCCTCCCCCTCCCTACCATCTATCCTCCTTCTCCCCCTCTCTTCCTCAGCCTCTTTGTTGTTTATTAGCCCTTAAATCAAGTTTCCACAAAACATGGATTTGTATAGTTACTATTATTACAACTCAACATGACGCTGCTATCATACTCATAAAAGTGAATGTCAGTCTATTTAAAGTGGACACCAGAGAAGGCATTTTCTTAGGACAACACACTCACGCCTTAAATCCCTACAGCCTTTCTGTGCTAAACCTTTCAGCATTCTCTTGGAGACTTTCAGTACCGTGGCCATAGATCTCCTTGAAGTTCATCATTCCAAAGGCCTTTACTTCAGCTTCCCAATCCTGTGGTTGCTTTGGTTCCAAAGTATCACCGACCCTGCTCTCCTTGCACCCCCTTTCCTTTCGCCTTTTCCTGGCTTCTGTCCTCACACTTTTCAGCATGGGCCACCAGGGCTACTTGTGAGTTACTCACTCAGCCATTTTCTGTTTCTACTTCAGAAAAAAGATGAATCACTTGAGAATTTTCTGATTAGATCTATTTTAAAAGGAAATGATCTATTATCACTTAGCCTTATGAATTCCTTTATTTATCATCTATTAATTCCCTGCTCCATTCCCTATAAGCAGTAGTCCAAAACTTTTATCTTCTTTTAAAACTCCCAGACCTTACATAACTTCAGAGTCATGTGGCCATTAAAGGTGAAATTGCTTGACTCTTTTCTTCCTTGCCCTTGTTGTCTTTTCTACCTTTTCTCCAATTCCTCTCATTTCCAAATCTAAGCCTCCACCCACCATTCCAGGACCCACCTTTCCCATCTCTTCAGTTTGAATCTCTCTTCATTTTTCAGTTACCCTTCTCACCCTCCCTCAATTACATTTTAGTCTCACAAAATCAAAAACAAAAACATTGTTGCTCAACACTTAAGACATTATTCCATCTTTTCCTTGGCTACTGTCATGGCTTGAATTGTCCTTTCCAACATTCTACATTGAAGTCGTAACACCCAGAAATTCAGAATGTGACCTCTTTTGGAAATAGGATGTAAATAGTGAAGATGAGGTCATTAGGGGGGATGCTACTTCTATGTGGCTTTTTGAAAGGGGACATTTGAACTCAGAGGAAGACACACACAGGGGAAAGATAATGGGAAGAGTCACAGGGAGAAAATGGCCATTGACAAAGTCAGGAGAGTGGCTGGGAGCAGGTGCTTCCCTCACGGCCCTCAGGAAGAACCAATTCTGCCTACAGCTTGATTTCTACTCCCAGATTCCAAAACTGTGAAAGAGTACCTTTTGTTCAGGCCACCCTCTTTGTGGTTTCTTGTTACACCAGCCCTAGGAAACTAGTGCAACTACTTCATTTTCTGCTTCCTGCCTCCTTTGCTCCTCCACTAATCTTTTACTTGCATTATGAGAAACTGCTCTTTCCCACATAACTAATGAATGGACCCTCTCTATGCACTTGACCCCTGAGACCCTGTTTTCTCTAGTTCTTCCACCTCTGGAATGGTTCCTTCTAAATCTTGCTCAATGCCATTTCTTCCTCCAGTCTCCCTTTGCTTATCCTGCTTAATCTGTGACTCTTCTCTTGTTTCCTGCATTCTTCATGTGGTCTTATCTAATCCTATGATGACAACGTCACTTTTATCTTGGTGATGTCTAGACTTTAAAAAAAATTCCCAACCCATATATCATTTCTCAACTCCAATCTTCTTTTTAGAAATTCCTGTTGAAGATTTACACATGGACTTTTTACTAGCTCTTCTAATTCAGCTAGGATTTATTACGTTCTCTTTCAAATCATCTTGTTTTCTTTCTTGGCTAAAGGTGCTGCTGTAGTCCTTCAGCCACCAGGTTAGAGACTTCAGGGTCACGTTAGCCTCATTCTCTTAGTTTCTCCCTTCAGGTCAGATGACTTCTCAGTGTGAGTCCATTCTTACCTCCCATCTTTTCCTTTTCTCATCTCAAGCCCACCACTTCAGTTTGGGTGTCTGAAATCTTTGACAGAGACTGTTACAATTATGTTGAGTCATAGTCTGAGTCTGAGCCTACAAACTACAATATTTTTGCATGAAGCATTGCTTGTTTGTTTTTACATCTCTTTTTTGCTTTTTAATCAACACAAGCCTGATTCTGAGCTCCAATCCTCTGACTAGTGGGACACCCAATCTCTGTGGTAATTGGAGTTCCCTTTCCCCAGGGTTTTGCAAGTGTTCCTGGGCTCCTGTGGCACCATAGTATTGGGAGGCCCCTCTACTCATCTGTCTACTCTGACTCCCTCTGAAGCAGTCATTGTTTTAGCCTTTATGGACACTGCAGTTTCAGTGCCTCTGCTGCTTCTGTGCCTATTTGGGGCTCTAGGATGGCCCAACTTCCCAGTCTTCTGAGAGGGAACTCACAGCCATGCCCAGGGGGAGCCTAGGATTTCCACATGGCACTGCCCTAAGAGGCCATCCAACTCCTCATGCCTCCTCTCTCGTCCAGCTTCTTCTTCTCTGGTGCTGGCCAGACCTCCCCGTCTTTTGATAACCCTTACCTCTATCTTCTTCTCCTTCAGTACATCTATGATAATATCTCTAATAGATTTAGTTTGTTGTTGTTGTTTGTTTGTTTTTTCAAAAGGAAAGAGGGGAAATATCTTGCATGTGACTTCTGCTTTGGGTCTTAATATGAACTTCACTGAGGCAAAAGGGACAAAGAAGATATTGACTGTCTTCTTAAAGCAGATAGGATAATACAAAAAGAACATAGTAAATTATCTTGTCACATGCCTATCTAGCATCTGGGCCTCTAGTCTTTCCATTTTGCAATTAATCCTTTATCATTCTTTATCATCCTTATCAATCTTTTATCATCATCCTTTTGTCATCAGTTGTTTTTGGACAGAGTGACATCAGACCGATTTTTTCTCAAGCATCTCCTAAAATTCCCTTTTGGTATAGAATAAAGTACAAACTCTCTTGTGGCTTTAAAAGCCCTCCTGCTCCCCTTTGCCCACTGCCCAAACCTTCTCTCTGAATCCAGGATTCCCTGGACTGCTTATCATTCCCATGCCTACTACATGTGTTCTCACCTGAGTCTTGATTTAGTCTATATCTTCAGCATAGAATTTCTTTTCCCTTATTTTCTTCCTCTTCTTTTTCAAAGTTAATTGCAAATTATAGGGTTAGAGTTGGCACGGGCAGAGTGAGGCTAAAAAACAGGCATAGCCTGAGGTCAATTTGGTTAGCAAAGAGGAGGAGGAGGAGGAGAATGAAAACACAGTATAATGTCAAAATGAAACCAGGAGCAAAGTGTTAATGCCTTAAATAGAAAGGCTAAGCAGAGACAGAAGCTGTAAGCAGAATTTGGTATGTACTTCAAGATTGAGCCCCACAGAAGTTAGGCAAGAAGCAAGACAAAGAGAGTAGCATTCACATTTAATATGTCTAGACAATATTTTGAGGTCAGTACATTGGGCAGAGAGGATCTATTTAAAGCTCTGTCTCTGTTCCAGCCTCAAGGGTGAACCTATGCAAATCTTAGTCAGGTGACCTTGGGGTGCGGTGTCAATCTGGATACCTTCTCTGGGAAGCTTTTTGATCTCCCCAGCACTTGTCTTTCTCTTCTTTTCTCACCAAGCATTGCTTATTGTTTAATTAAAACAACTTTTCCATCCTTGCTGGCATTTCAATTATTCACGTATCTCATTTCTCCACAAGTTTGATTTCTCTACAGCTCTGAATTTCCTAAAAACAGAGCCATGGCATATTCATTTCTGGATTTCCTAAAGCACCCAGAAGAGGGGTCTGGAACACCTAGTGACTGCTGGGTCAGTGGATGACTCTATTAGAAAGGATGCTGAAAACAACATGTGACCCCATGTTGGCTCTTGTTGAACCTCTAAATTGCTGTGGTTTATAAGTGACTTTCAGTTTGCCTGGGAGTTCATGAGTCATTCTCTCTACTACCTAATTATCATCAAGACTATGGATTAAACAAAATTTGATAAGAAGACCTGATTCTAAAGCAACAGAGAAATAATGGTCAAAACTTTGCAAAGGATGGCTACAGTGCTGCAATTCTCAAGTGTTAGGTGGAAAGCAATCTGATTTACACTAATGGGTGAATGTCTGCCAACTTCTTAACTATTCTTTACTTTTTTCTTCTATTTATTTATTTAATTATTTTTATTTGAGAGAAAGAAAGAGAGAGAGAGAGCATGTGAGTGGGGGGTGGGGCAGAGGGAGAAGAAGAGGGAAAGAATCTCAAGCAGACTCCATGCTGAGCATAGAGCCCAATGAGGGGCTTGATCTCACGACCCTGAGATCATGACCTGAGCCAAAACCAAGACCAAAACCAAGAATCTGATGCTCAACTGACTAAGCTATCTAGGCACCCCTTTTTTTCTTCTTTTTAAAATTTTTCGCCACCCCGTCCCACCTCTAATTTTTTTAAGTAAATATTTATTAACCCAAACACAAGAGGGAAATTTCAGGCAGTGTTGAAAAGTGAAGCAATTTGCAGAGTGCCTCTAACGTTTTACCTACTATTAAAGATAAAGTACTGCTTTGGTTTTTTTGGGTTTTTTGTTTTGTTTTTTTTCCTTTAGAAGTTTGTACCTCTTAATTCCCTTCACTATTTTGCTCATTCCCCACCCCTATCTCCTCTGGCAACCACCAGTTTGTTTTCTATATTGTCCGAGTCTGTATCTGTTTTCTGTTTTTGTAGTTTGTTTATTCATTTGTTTTGTTATTTAGATGCCACATATAAGTGGAATCATGTGGTATTTGTCTTTCTCTGAATAACTTAGTGTAAATACCCTTTGATCACGAACCCCACTTTATGTTCTAAAGCTGAAATCTAGCTTGTCCTATGATGGAATAGGGCATTAATGGGGAATACAGGCACAGAAAGGGTGTACGGGGTGAGTTCTTGGTAAACCTGGTGTTTGTAACACAGAGATTCACTGCATTATGAATTAAGATATTTCAATTTTTTCTTTTTCAGTTTTGCTAAGGTATAATTGACACATAAAATTGGAAGATATTTCAAGTGTACATCTTGATGACTTGATACACTTATATACTTTGAAAAGATTACTCCCATACAATTAACACATCCATCACCTCACATATTTGTCTTTTTGTATGTGTAAGAACAATTAAGTTCCACCTTCTTAGCAAATTTCAATTATACGATTGTGTTATCCACTATAATCATCATATTATACGTTAGATCTTCAGACCTTATTCATCTTACAGCTGAAAAGTTTGCTGTCCGTTCTACCAATCTCTCCCTTTATCCTCCATCTTCCAGCCCCGGTATCCACTTCTCTGCTCTGTTTCTGAATTTGACTTTTTTTTTTTTAATATTCCATATGTATGTGATAAAAACACTTAAAGAGGGATGCCTAGGTGGCTTAATTGGTTAAGTGTCCAACTCTTGATTTTAGCTCAGATCTTGGCCTCAAGGTCTTGAGGTCGAACCCCACGTTGACCTCCATGCTGTGTGTGGAAACTGCTTAAGAGTCTCTCTCTCCCTCTCCTTCTCTCCCTCTCCAGCCCCCCTAAATCCCCACTTGAGCTCTCTCTCTTTAAAGCAGCAACAACAGTACACTTAAAAGATTTTCATTCATGTGTTATAGTTAAGTCCCTGGGAACCCAGACCAAGAAAGATTTAAAGAAACTACTCACAAGGGGGCTCTTAGGGAATATTGAGATAGGGTTAGGCACCTCTCCCTTTGTATGAATTGTCATAAGAAACAATAAAGGCAAATGATGTTAACATGATCACAGTGTCTGATGTCACTGGTATGTATATAAGTTCTACCCAAACCCTCACATTTTGAAAAATACTGTCACATCTTACTTATCACTATGTGGTACTTTTGAACAGAGTATTCAAGGGCATATTTAAGGTCTTCAAACCATTGAAGACATTCCTGTACTCTGGGATTGCTGTGCAGCATTACCTTACACAGTAGTTCGCTTGGGCAGTCATTTTGCTTCACTGCATTCCAGGAACAAGGAGAACCACTGGCTGATAGAGTACACACACGCCTGCACATTTTTAAATATATATGAAAAATCCTGAGCATTTGGTTTCTTCTTGCTACTTTAGTTTGTGGTTTTATTTTTCTTATAGGCAACTTTAAGCCTCTTTTCTTCATAGTCCGTTTGAATAGGTTGTTCTCATTGAAGAGGCTTGGAACATATTTGGGAGAAATCCATGAGACCACATGCTAATAGAGTATGAGTGTGTAAGTGTTCTATGTAGATGTGTGAGAGTGCTTGAGCGTGTATATGAATGTGTGGGTGAGAGAATGTGAGTGTGTATGTGTGTGCAAGCAAAGGTGGGTGGTGAGTACTGATTTCAGTAGTCCAAGCACAGCCTTTCCAGAGAGACAGTCAACAAGATCCATGAACAGAAATCCTCATCTTCCTACTCAAAATCTCTTCAACCTAGTTTCCCCATCTTGGTTAAAGGCGATCAATCCTTGCAGCTATTCAGATCAAAAGAGCCTTCACTTCCTCTTAGAGGAATTCACCTGGGCTGTATCTTCCAAATAGGTCCAGAATCCTATCATTTCTTACCATCTCCACTACTGTCCTGGGGACTGAGCCACTTGCATGTTTTGCCTGGCTGATTATGGTAGCCTCCTCATGAATCCCTGTGCTCACATTCCTGCCTCTGTAGTCCTCCCCTTCCATGTATTCTCAATGACAGCCCAGTAGTTTTATTTTTCGTTTAGTTTAGTTTTGTTTGTTTTGTTTCTTATTTTTGTAGCTTTTCATGACTACTTGCTATTTGCCAACAATTTTAAATACATTTATTTTTTTTATCATTTTATTTTTTTCATCATGATAAATATACTCTTTAATCCCCATCGCCTATTTTCCCAATCTGACTACCCACCTCCCCTCTGGTAAATATCAGTTTGTTCTCTGTAGTTAAAAGTCTGTTTCTAAGTTTGTCTCTCTCTTTTTTTTCTTTGCTCATTTGTTTCTTAAATTCTACATATGAGTGAGATCATATGGGATTTGTTTTTCTCTGATTGACTTATGTGACTTAGCATTATACTCTCTAGCTCCATCCATGTTGTTGAAAATGGCAAGATTTCATTCTGTTTTGTGACTGAATAATATCATAAATGGGATATTATTCAATATATATTATTATTCAATATATATTTGATATATATATTCAATGTATGGGATATTGAATAATCCCATAATTGGGATAATTGAATAATATGGGATATCATATACACACACACACACACATACACACACCACATCTTCTTTATTCACTCATCTATTGATGGACACATGGGCTTCTTCCTTAGTTTGGCTAGTGTGAATAAGGCTGCAATAAACATAGGGATGCATGTATCCCTTTGAATTGATGTTTTTGTATTTTTTTGGGTAGTGTGATTCCTGGATCATAAGTAGTTCTATTTTTAATTTTTTGAGGAACCTCCATACTGTTTTACACAGTGATTGTACCAATTTGCATTCCCACTAACAGCGTAAGAGGGTTCCTTTTTCTCCACACCTCACCAAAACTTTTTTCTTGTGGTTTTGATTTTAGCAATTCTGATAGGTATGAGATGATATCTCATTATAGTTTTGATTTGCATTTCCATGATGATGAGTGATGTTGAGCACCTTTTCATGGGTCTGTTGGCCATCTGGATGTCTTCTTTGGAGAAATGTCTGTTGAGGTCTTCTGACCATTTTTAAATTGGATTATTTGATTTTTGGATGTTGAGTTGTATCATTTCTTTATATATTTTGGATACTCTTTATCATACATGCCATTTGCAGATATCTTCTGCCATTCTATATGTTGCCTTTTAGTTTTGTTGATTGTTTCCTTCACTATGCAGAAGTTTTATTTTGGTGTAGTCTCAATAGTTTATTTTTGCTTATATTTCCCTTGCCTAGGGGAGACATTCCTAGAAAAACTTCACTACAGCCGATGTCAGAGAGATTACTTCCTGTTATCTCTTTGAGGTTTTTTATGATTTTAGGTCTCATATTTAAGTCTTTAATCCATTTTGATTTTTTTTGTGTGTACGGTGAAAGAAAATGGTCCAGTTTCATCCTTTTGCACGTGGCTATCCAGTTTTCCCAGTACCATTTGTTGAAAAGACTGTCTTTTTCCCATTGTATATTCCTTTCTCCTTTGTCAAAGATTAACTGGACCATATGATTGGGGGTTTATTTCTGGGTTTTCTGTTCTTTTCTGTTGATCTGTGTGTCTATTTTTATGCCTGTACTGTACTGTTTTTGTTACTATAGCTTTGTAATATAACTTGAAGTCCAGAATTGTGATACGTCCAGTTTTGTTTTCTTTGGCTATTCGAGGTCTTTTACAGTTCCATGCAAATTTTAGGATTGTTTGTTCTAGCTCTGTGAAAAATGCTATTGGTATTTTGATAGGGATTGCATTAAATGTGTAGAGTGCTTTGGGTAGCATAGACTTTTTTTTAAATTAATTAATTTATTTGATGGTGTTAGAGAGAGTACAAGCAGGGAGAGTGGCAGGGAGAGGAAGAAGCAGGCACCCCACTGAGCAGTGAGCCCTATACAGGACTGCATGCCAGGACCCAGAGATCAAGACCTGAGCTGAAGGCAGATGCTTAACCAGCAGAGCCCACCCAGGCACCCTGGATAGCGTAGACATTTTAACAATATTTGTTCTTCCAACCCATGAACATGGAATGTTTTTCCATTTCTTTTTGTCATCTTCAATTTCTTTCATAAATATTCTGTAGTTTTCAGAGTATATATATTTTTTATATCTTTGGTTAGGTTTATTTCTAAGTATCTTATGAGTTTTTGTGCAATTGTAAATGGAACTGATTCCTATTTTTGTTTTTATAAATTAAGTCAGATTATGTCACTCCTCTGCCCCAATTCCTCCAAAGTTTTACCACTTCTCTAAAAATAAATGACTCTGTGAATACAATTCCCCTCTGCCCCGCTCTACTCCCACCATGCCCCTCTTCTTCTTCTTCTCCTCCTGCTTCCTCCATCCGCACTCCACTGCACTGGTTTCCTTGCACTTCCTCCAACCAGACAGGTAAACTCCTACCTGAGGGCCGTTACTCTAGCTATGCCATCTGCCTGGAAAGCTCCTTCTCCAGAGACCCATGTGGCCCTTTCTTCCTGTCTTTGCTCACACATCACTGATCAAAGAGGTCTATCCTGACCAACATGTTTAATAGTGCACAGAACTCCCATTCTGCATGGAAACCTTAAGTTCCTTACCCTTTTCAACTTGTCTTGGTTCTTCAACTTCATCACTTCATAACATATTAGGTAATGTGTTGATTTATCATGTGTATCGGTCATAAGCAAAATAAAATAGTGGCACACCACCACCATCACTAGTATTGGAACTCCCCTGTCAGCCTACTACTAACTTCTCTGGTTGAATTGAAGTGTTTAGGGGAATGCCTGGTATAGAATAGGCCTGTTGAATAAATGTTTGTTGATTAAATGAGTGAAGAACTATAAATGGGATCTTTATTACAGGATCTGTAACTTTTGACTGACTATAATAATTGACTATTGTTGCTAAATATGAATGTTATTAATTTTCTTATATTGATCTTGTATACAGCAACTTTGATGAACTCTTATTGATTTAAATTACTTTTCTCAAGTCTCTTGGTTTTATATGTAGAAAATCATACATCTACAAATGATACAATAATGTTCATCCTTTCTATTTCTAATATATATATTTATTTATTTATTTGCTTGTTTATTTATTTATTTTCTCTGCTTGCATTGGATAAGACTTCCAGTAAAATAAAGACTAGCAGCAGTGGTAGAGGACATTTTTGTTTTGTTCTTGACTTTAAATAGAAAGGTTCAAATGCTTTATCATTAAGTATGATGTTTCTTAAGTTTTTACTTTTTTGTGTTGGTTTGGGTTTTGCATCTATCCTTTGTTGCATTTTGGATTTTTAAAAAAAATTATGGATGGACACTGAATTTTATTGATGCCTCTTTTTGCATTTACTGAAATTATCATATGATTTTTCTTTTATTTATTTGGTGAGTTGCATTTCTTTGTTTTTCAATCCATTTAATTTACTTTTTGGCCAATATATTTGCATTGTTAAAAAATATTAAAGGGACATAGAAAAACCTGTAATAAAATACTTCTCTTTTTATCTACCTAATCTCCCTCGCTTGTGTAAAAAATAACCACTGTTATTAGTTTTTTATTATCTGCCTAGTTTCTTTATGTTATCTAAACAAATACAGCTATATATTCTTATTTTTGTCCCTTCTTTACCTCATTAGTGGCCTACTAAGCTCACCCTTATGGATCTTGTTTTTATTACTTGGTTATTCTTCTATAGTTTTTATTATTTTTTTTCTATAGTTTTTATTACTTGGTTATTCTTCTATAGTAGTCTATAGGCAGTGTTCTGATGCTTTTGTCAGAGAGTATTCCATCGTATGGGTGTATTTATTTAAACTACCCTCAATATTGACTTTTCCTATTGCTTTCAAAGATTGACTTTTTGTAGGTTTTTTAGTTTCATAGGATTTCCTTTTCTTTTTTTCTAGCTTATTATTATTAAATGTATTAACTCTTTAAAAGATTTATTTGCTTGTTTATTTGTTTAAGAGAAGTAGGGGAGGGGCAGAGGGAGAGGTGAGAAATCCTTAAGCAAACTCCCAGTGACCATGGAACTCCATCCCAGGACCCTGAGATCATGACCTGAGCTGAAATCAAGAGTCAGACACTTAACCAGCTAAGCCACCCAGGCACCCATCTTCTTCCTTAACTTTTAGTTTAGAAACTCTACACAGCAAATTTGAAAGAATAGTATGATGAATGTCCAAATAGACTTCATCAGCCTTAAAATTTTATGACATTTCCTTTTTCTATTTCTTAGTATGTATGTATTTACATATATGTACTTTTTTCTTAAATCATTTCTTTTTTTAATGTTATGTTAGTCACCATACAGTACTTCATTAGTTTTCGATGTAGTGTTCCAACATTCATTGTTTGTGTGTAACACCCAGTGCTCCGTGTAGTATGTGCCATCCTTTTTTTTTTTTTTTAAAGATTTTATTTATTTATTTGAGATAGAGACAGTGAGAGAGAGCATGAGAGGGGAGAAGGTCAGAGGGAGAAGCAGACTCCTCGTGGAGCCGGGAGCCCGATGTGAGACTCGATCCCAGGAATCCGGGATCATGACCTGAGCCGAAGGCAGTCGCCCAACCAACTGAGCTACCCAGGCGCCCATTATGTGCCATCCTTAATACCCGTCACCAGGCTCATCCATCTCCCTACTCCCCTGACCTCTAAAACCCTCAGTTTCTCAGAGTCCATAGTCTCTCATGGTTCACCTCCCCCTCTGAATCCCCCCCTTCATTTTTCCCTTCCTTCTTCTAATGTCCTCCATGCTATTCCTTATGTTCCACAAATAAGTGAAACCATATGATAATTGACTTTCTCTGCTTGAATTATTTCACTTAGCTTAATCATTTCAAAATAAGTTGTGAATAACAACATGTATTTTCACCCTAAATATTTCAACAGATATCCTAATGACAAGGATGGTTTCTACTACGGCTATATTCCAATTTTATACCCAATAAATTTAACATTGACATAATAGTATTTTCTGCTCTGTTGTTCATTTTCTATTTTTTTAAGATTTTATTTATTTATTTGAGAGAGAGAGAGAGAGCAAGAGAGCACAAGCAGGGGAAGGAGCAGAGGGAGAAGAAGAAGCAGAATCCACGCTTAGCAGGGAGACTGATGTGGGGCTCCATTCTAGGACCCTGAGATCATGACCTGACTGAGCTGAAGGCAGACACCTAACTGACTGAGCCATTCAGGCGCCCCTGTTGTTCATTTTCAAATTTCTTCAAATTGTCTGAAATTGAGGATAATTCATTGCCTTTGGTTGTCATATATAATCCTTAGTGAGACCCTCCTGGTTTGGCTTGTATAATTTCTTCTCCTATTTCTTTCTCTGTGTGAACTTTTCATTCTCTAGCCATTATAGGAATCCAGGCTCATCCTTCCATTTTTGCCCCTAGCTCACTCCTATTCTCATTTACCACACTGCTATTTAGTGAGTAGTGCTTTGCTTTCAAAAATTCTCTCTGAAGAGTGCTGTTTATAAATCTATGTCTTTGATTCTGGCCACTCTTATGTATCTGGTACTGACCACCTTTCTTTTAGATGTTTGCCCATGGGCTTAGTCTTCACTCCCCACCCCGCCTCCACTCCTCTTCTGCCTAGGTAATTACTACTCATTTGTTTTAGGTCTTAGCTCAGACATCACTTCCAATGAGAAGTACTTATTAATTTTCCAAATTATATAGTTCTATCTCCTTATGATCTAGGATCACCCTTCTCGTGATTTTTTTTTTACCAACACCGTTGGTAATAAGGGTGTTGGTAATAATTTATCAACACCCTTGCCTACGTTCTCTTCCTCAGGCTGTCTCTTCTGCTTGAACCAGCATTTTACCTTCTCCCTGATCCCACATTATACTCATCAGCTGAAGGTCTCACCCATAATTAAGATCCTATAAAAGATCTCCCCAGATTACTAAATCAGAATTTATTTTTTCTTCCACTGAACACTGTTTTGTTTCCATTTGCACTTACAATGATCTATTTTGTGTTAGGTGTTCTTAAGATTTGTTACATAATGCTTTTTAGATTAGACCATCTACAGTATAGGAGAGTTATGAAGAGTTTTTGCTGCTGATTCATAGATTATTGAGTATAGAAACTATGGAGAGAGAATCCCATGCACATACATAGTGATTAGCTGAAAACTGAAGCTGTATAAAGGAAGATGAGTTGAAGAAATTCTAGCTTTGACTAGATTTTGTTAGGAGACAAGTAATTTCTTCCACATCGTTAGAGGTAAGGGCTTTTACTATAATAAAGAATAGACATATTATAAATATGGTTATAAAAAGATTGTAAGTAAAGTTAAAGATAACCATATAATTGTATAGAAAAATGAGGGGGGCACCTAGGTGCCTCAGTCAGTTAAGTCAGTCAGTTAAGCATCTGCCTTCAGCTTGAGTCAGGATCCCAGGGTCCTGGGATTGAACCCTACTTTGGGCTCCCAGCAAAGCAGGGAGTCTGCTTCTCCTTCTCCCTCTGCTTCTTCCCCTGCTTGTGCTCTCTCTCTCTCAAATGAATAAATAAAATATTTTTAAAAAGAAAAATTTTAGGGGCGTCTAGGTGGCTCAGTTGGTTTAGCAACTGCCTTTGGCTCAGGTCATGATCCTCGAGTTCCAGAATTGAGTCCCGCATTGGCTTCCGGCTCAGTAGGGAGTCTACTTCTCCCTCTGACCCTCCCTGCTCTCCTGCTCTCTCTCTCTCTCTCTCTCACTCTCTCTCAAATAAATAAATAAAACTCTTTTAAAAAATTTTGGGAAACAAACTGGATGAGTTTTGTACTTTCTCTCAGCTTTTCTCTCCCCCCACAAAATTTTTGCTTCCCTTTTAAATCAGTGGCTCCTTTGCCTGACCCCATAATGTGAAGAAAGTACAAAGTAGAAAGAAATGCCTTGACTTCATCTTTATGAATTAAGACTAATGATATTCAACATTGCAACAGGGCTATTTTAAATTCATGATGGATTGGTGTATTAATCATTTAAGGAGTATAATGGTAAAGACTTTATTTGTCATTGTATCTTCCACACCTTACACAATAGTCATTGAATGAATGAAGTAATTCAAAAAACAGAAGTTAAATTTTAGGTTTGGGAGTCATTAATACAAAATGTAATTTTATAGAGCCAAATTAAACTTGAAAGGTTAAAACTACTTTTATTATATAGTCATTCTTTCTCATTTGTTGTTCTGATTACACAGAAACTCTTATAGGTCTATTGTTGCTTAGTCATTCAATATTTTGGAATATTCTAGTCTAGTTCCAAAATTTTTTTGTTCCTTATTTCAAATAAAATGCTTCCAATTTTTAAAAATACATCTTCTTCCACCCTACTACCAATAATGATTCATTGAATATAGAGTAAGTGTAAGAAAGCATGCTTTAACATTTTTTCTAGGAAATACTGATAGCCAGATTTAAGAGCTATTGTTCTAGTTTATATCTGATGTTCATTGTGGATGTAATATATATGGATTTTCCCCATTTCCCAACTTAATCTATTTCATTTAGGAAAATCCTCACAAGAAGTGAATATCTAAACCTAATAATTCTCCCTATAGGTGAATTATATGTTGAGATTCTAAAGGTATCTCGAACATATATGCTAGAAAATTAAATGATAAGTCCTCTGAAAGCATTAATATAAACTGAGACCACCTAGTCAGTTAGTAGCATAATCTGATTATAGGCAAATTGTGTTAGATGCAAATAATCTGGACAGTAAGACTTTATTAATTTTTATTAAAAATGGAAACACCAATACCTCCAAATCTGGCTCTGCACCTTACTTATTCAACTCAAAGGAAATGTGATTAAGAGGAACAAGAAATCCAAGAAAAACAACAAGGACAAGACATTAAAGAAAAAATAATGATTCTTGGAAAACACAAATCTTCAGAAAATGTCTCCCTGACTTCCCATGTAATTAAATTTTCATCCCAAAACTATGTTGAACTGAAGAAGAAAAAATAAATGTATTTTTGCTCTAATCATTATTTTGAAGATTTGCTCATGAGTGCAATTTTTGTTAAGATTTTATTTGATTTTAAAAATTTATTCCACCACATTTCCATTTGCTTCAGTATGAACAACAAGAACCCTGCTCTGAGCAGCCGAACAAGCCCCAGTTGGTAGCCATGCATTGAACAGAATAAGGGAATCAAGAAACGTCCAAACCATGGTTTTTCCTGTGACTTTTGGGATATTTGAATAGACAGAGAAAAAAGAAAATAACTATTACTCAAAAATTATTTTGATGATATCTGTCATTTCTACTATAGATTGTAAGTCCTAATCCCACTAGAGTTAATTATGGAAAATAAAGCTAAACCCCCAAATTTTGGTAGGGCCTAAAATCTGGGAATTCGAAGCACAGCCAATTCATCATTCAATTTTAGGGGATTCACTAGAGAAGCAGATGCATATGTGTGGTGATGGAGGTCATTGCATTGCAGGGAAGTAAGGCTTACAAAAGTAAAACACCCTGCTTGAGACTTCTTACTAAGTTTAGAATAAAAAATATATTTCTAGCTCCAGTTCTCTGCTCCTACCCACGAGCTCTCCCTGGTTCAGTAGCTATGATTCTCTGCCTAATGGCTGGGAGGTGAAATACTACATGTCTTTTATCTTTAGGTGACACAAAATCACAGTTCTTCCTGTTTGCAAACCAGGCCTTTGCCAAAATGCATCACAGTGAAGGCTGAGTTCAAATGGCCTGTGGACGCTGAACTCTGCACCATCTAACCATGGGATGGGATCCAACTCTGTAGTAAGATCCTTGCTTAAAAAAAAAAAAAAAATCCTTGCTTTTGTGTAGGTCAGTGTAGAAATGCCTGGGAACAGTGCAGGAGAAGAAACTGGCCCAGTTTGCAGTCCAACTGGGCATAATCAGAGTTCCAGCTTTTCAGGGGCTCACTGCCACTCTTTAAAAGCATAAAAATTCCTCTAAAAGGAAATTCCTGCTCAAAACAGACTTTCAAATATTCTCTGATTAAAATTGCCAGGTTTATTTTGTTGTACCAGCTGTTAATACAATTGTGTACAGTTGTATGATTTTGTGTCAATGAGTTAATTCTCCTTGGTGCTGAACCAAATGGGACTGTAGATTTAGAGAATGAATAAGAAATGGGCTGTGTCTAATGAGATGTCCTAGGAAATAGCCATGCTCTGCAGACTATACATGAGCTCCACACATGCTTCGGCCAGATGTGATTTTGGTCCGTCATCTCCACAGCTGGTATTTTCTTAGTAGCTTATAAATACGTCCTCTATTCTTTCTTGTCCATCTTTCTCCACTTAAAAATTACATTCTAAAGTCAAGTTTATAACGAAAATAACTTATCACATAGGTTGGGTCATGAGACCCCTTCATCTACAGTGAAGTTTTCCTGTGAATAAAAACTTACTAAACATATTGTGATAATATTCTTTCTTTCTACTTTCTGTTTTTTGAATCTACCTGCTGGGTAATTTTTATGCCAATCTATAACTTCATTTGAAGAGCTAACCTGGGAGTATAGAAAAAGCAGAAGAAATCATTTTCACCTTCTTTTCTATCTGAACTAATCCTCTTACAAGTACCCTTTCAATCAAAGGATCCAACAGAAGCTCAATTTCCTCAGCAGATGAAACAGTGAAAGATACAGTGTAAAAGGGTAACCAATGAGAGTGAAAAGGGAAAAAACAGAGTGACCTGAGGAGATACCCCAAGCCCAGGAGCACACAGTGCCTCACGTCTTTCCTTAGTCAGACATATGCATGTATCTCTGTCAAGACTGAAAAGCCAAGGAAATGGCAGCCTTTGGCTTTCAGCTGGCAGGGACATGTACTGGAAATATGTTATTGCAGAGTGACTGAAACTCAGTCAGAGGTTTAACACTTAGCAGGCAGGCAGCAACAGCTAGAGAAAACGGACTGTGATTTTCTCCATTGGATTCTACCAGCCCTGACAACAGTTACAGCCCAGTTTTTAAAAATAGTGTGATGGATTCTGATGACTCTGGAACATTTTATGTTAAAAATAAAATAGTGGACGCATCCCCCAAGAAAAATGGTTGGGAAAATACATCATCAAAATGTTACAGAAATGCATCAGAAACGGCACATGGATTGCCCAAAGAAAACAGAACCAATTTTCTGAGAAGATTGAATAGAAATATTGAATGGACCCGGCTTCATTTAATACCCACAGAGTTCATGTGAAATGCAATTAAGAAGACTGGGGAAGGAGAATAAGAAAAGATACGAGCCACAAAATGGTCTTTTACAGCTTCCTTAGAAGGTCATAGCCGACTTTTTATAAACGTGATGTGGAGCACAGAACTGAAGTGTATTTTCAAAGATTTGGCTCCACTCCAGAGGTCTTTCTTTAATGCTGCTTGCAAAATTTATGCTAAAGGCAGATTTATGAATGCTGTTAGAGAACAGGTATTTCCCTTCTTATTCATAGAGAAAAGTTTTATTATTTTGGTCCATTCGCTGAGCAAAATTAAGCTTGAGTTTGGGCCATAAATTCTCAGTTCTACATGTAACAGCATTGTTTATCTAGAAACAACGAAGTTTCTGATTCTAAATTTAAAAATCTCAGGGTCGTATAAGAATTTTCTCATTTCCAAGGCCTTATCCAGGTTTTATAGAACTTTGACCTCTGTAAGTCTAAACCAATAGGTTTAATCTTTCTATGCTGTAAAAAACACTTTCCATTACCTCTCCTCTCTGAAGTGCTGAGGTCAGTATACTGATTGAAAAACAGGGTCTAGAGTCAAACTTCCTGAATTTGAATTCTGGCTCTTTCACTTACTAGTGTTAAGAATTCAGGCAAGTTCTTAATCCCTCTAAACCTCGATTACCTTATCTGTAAAATGAGGATAAAACAGTCCCTACCTTTTAGGGATATGATGAAGAGTGAATGAGATCATACGTGTAAAGCATTTAGCACGGTGCTTAGCATACAGAAAGAAAAATCAATACTATCTTGCAGAGCGTTGAGATACTTACACCTTCATGTTGTCCAGGCTGAACACATAATGGCCATAATCTGTTTCTCCATGTCCTAACTCTTTTTCCATTTCCTTCCTCTTAGCTTGGTCTCTTAGTTGGCCTTGGTCTCTTAGAAGGCCTCTTAGTTGGCCTTCCCCAAGTTCTTCACATTTGTTAAGTGGTCTTCCACTAATGAGCAAGAAGATTCTGGCCAATGATAATTTTCTGAAAGAATTACCTACTTTATTCTGTTTTAACACATAAGCATTTCTTGAGTCCACTGAGGATTCATACCCCACAGATCTTAACAGAAAATGAGAGAATGGGTACAAAAGACAGAAAATGGACTAGTTGGGTAGCTGGAGGGATAGAGACAAAACCAATGAGGAAAGATACAGACAGACTTATGAAAGCGGGTGAACTTCTAGGTGATTCATCAGCTTTTAGCACAAGAATAGAATTTCCTAACATTGTTCCAACTGGAGCATTGGTCCCCAGAGATGATCAGTAAACACATGGTTTCATGGTCAAAACAGTTTGTCCAGAATATTTCAAACCACATTTTCAGCTAGGAGTCTCAAAGCACATTAACATATGAAGGATTCCGAGAAGGCCTGCAGTAAAGAAACCTGCTTTATTTTGTTTATCCCATAATACTGAGCAATATATAACATGGGTCAATAACATTTGGAGAATCCTTCCACTACCATTATTTTAGAGCTGAGAAACAGGAATTCCCATGAAGAACAAACTTGGGGGAGCTAGTGAACCATGATAAAACTGATGGAATATAAAGGGGAACTAACATTTAGTGAATGCCTATTACATGTGCCCGAAATGGTGCTAACTGCTTTAAAAACATTTGCTCTTTCCTGATAAGGTTAAGGTAACAGTTTTTAAGTGGGAGGGATATTTACAGTGCTTTACAAAAGAATGTCATGGCCCATATTAGCTGTCCTTAAGTGGGAGCCTAATAACTCTTTAAAAAATGAAGGATCTTGAGAAATCACGTAGCCCATATTCATGCCTAAGAATATTGATTTTGTACCCACTGAGCAATTTGGAGTGTCAAAATTTCATCATAATGGAAGGAAAACCAATAAATCACCAAAGTAGTAGTTAGTAAAAGTTTATTGTGCACACACCAAAAAGACAGTTTGCAAACCAGAGCACTCACCCCAAAACATGGAACAAGGCTCAGGGGTATATTATTACAAAGTAGCTTACGTAGTGAGGAAGCGGTAACTGCTTCCTCTTCACAATTATTAGTTATAATATTAGAATTTTCTTAAATGATAGGGAGTAGGTCAGTGGTTACCTCATATCAACCTTGGGAAAGATTCAAGTTTTGCTTATAATTTCCAGAGGCATAAACAAGAAATGACCGACGTCAAATCAGTCTCACAAAAAAAAACTAAATTAAGCTTTGTTTGTATGACTAAACTGGTTTTGTCTGCACAGGCAATTTTTAGGGCTGGTCTCTATTTGTTTTTGATTTTAACAACCCTTCCCTCACTTTTGGTCGTTCTCTCCGAAGGCCGAGAGTATGATCAACCACGATAATGCGATTCCCCATTACCATCACTGACGTAGTCAGGCTGAGGAATCACACATTTGCTATTTCCATTAGTTGAGCCATCAGGATGTGTTTATAGGACCAATGTATATTTCATACAGTTGATAATGTAAGTATATATGAAAGTGAGTTAAAATAGCAGTTTTATATTGTTAAAGGAAAGAACTACATTTTATTCTTTCTTTGCATTCTGCAAGCCATCTATCCTAGCCTAGTACCAGGTGCATAACCTTTAGTATGTCATCTGAATTGAATGAATGAACATAGTAGTGGTAAATTGCACTAAAATTATACTTATTTTTATTATTATACTTATTTTACACAGTATAACGTAACAAATGTAACTTAATAATGGGACATTTTGCCCTAGGGAAGAATGCAGGATGGAGTCAGACTGTAATTTTTGGAATTTGGCGCTAAATTTCTGATGTTGTAACAAACGGTCTCTGTGTACTGCTCAGTCTCAGCTGAGATGGGTACCAGAAAATTCCCTCACAAGACTGCATGTTAGAGATAAGCATTATTTTATGCAGCTGAATCTGGCTTCAGTTCTTTTGCAAGAAAATTAAATTTACCTTTAAATAAATTGTTAATATGTTCAGTTTGCCCCAGCTTTAGTTTTCTTTCTACTCTACTTACTGTTTTTCTTCTTCTTGTAACAGAAAGTAAAAAGCTACCTCTTTTCTTTCCCTGAAATGTTTATATACCACTAAGAATGAAGCATTGAGAGGTGAGACTCAGGTCGGGAAGGAGGGAATACTGCGTAATAACAGCTATTAATTTTGTGGAGAATAACAGATCTTAATTTCAGTTCTAAGTGTAGGCACATACAAACATAGCAGCCATCAAATATGAGATTTCCCTTCCTTTCTTGTACACATTTGCCCACATTGGCAATGAGACTGAATTGTGGAAGATAGACTTCTTATATTTAAATGAATGAAAACAGGTCACGATGAGTTAGAGACTGAAAAATGCTGTTGACAATTTGGGGGGTATGTTTTCAGACAACATTAATGGAACGGAAAGTGGACTGTGTTCAGAGTAACTGGATACTCCATCAATCACACACCCCAACTGCCCTGCCCTTTCTTGCTATCATCCCGCTCCCTTTCTAGCCTCTTTCCTTTATCCTTCTCTCTCTCTTTTTTTTTTATCTGCACCTAGAATGTAGCATTTACTTTGTCCTGGTTTGAAAATATAGTGACAGGCTTCTGATTCGTTTCAACACATCGAGATGTTCTCTGCATCTTATCAGAGTTTACAAAGGGGAGGATGTGTAAAATAAACTGGAATGATGTCTTGTAGGAATGGAATTCTGCTGCTGAGAAGCTGAGGAGTGATGCACTTGGGATTCTGCTGTCCAAGGGCTACGTGGAGAAAGAGCACCTACGGCTCTCTAACCAGAAACTGCATCAGCTTCAAGGGGAATGCAGTCGGCTCACAGTGGAGCGGAAAACTTGGTTAAAAAAGGCAAATGGTTTTTTTAGCAGCACTAATAAGGTCAGTATGGGGTCATGTTGGTAATTTTAGGTAATCGGGGCAGACCAGTAAGAGACTCATTACTTCAGTAGGCTGGAGCATGTCACAGAAGTCTAGATTCTGCATAGAGTTTCAAAATTAATAGCAACAAAATCGAGCTGTTAAAATGTATTCCTATCATGGCTATTACTTGGTTCTTAAAACGAGGAGACTCTTTGCTTTGACATGTAAAAAACATCCCCATGAGAGTTTCATCGTGGTGCTGTCATCGAGCTATTTGAGGGAGACACTTGTGCCAACACTGCAGTGCTTCTCATGGAGTAAAGGAAGTACCATGAAATATATCAAGGGGAAAAGAACACCTTGAAACTTTTACGGAAAGAAGTATTTCCCTTTGAAAAATTCTCTTTCGTTTATCAGGTAAAGATACACGAATATTGCAAGCCTTCTGCAGGCAAACCACAAGGCTAGAAGCAGAAGCAGAGCCTTGACCTAACTGCCCCGCCTTGGTCTTGCCTTTTAAGGTCAACCAAGGGGAAATCTTGCTTTGGACCATCTCCAGGTCTTCTTGAGTTGGAGAAGGGCTCTGCTTCTCCTGGTTGACTCATTTAATTTGACTGTAGCAGGTGGCTCTTAGTGAATGGTCATGTCTACATGTTCATCTCAATTGTATATCCAAAGGTGGTGATATTATTTGAAAATTTCTTCTACCTTTTCC
This sequence comes from Nasua narica, assembly GCA_028533885.1. Classification (NCBI taxonomy): domain Eukaryota; kingdom Metazoa; phylum Chordata; class Mammalia; order Carnivora; family Procyonidae; genus Nasua; species Nasua narica. The sequence continues at coordinate 126,244,679 of CM052810.1, read as the reverse complement.
AATCTAATACACATCTTCAAACTGCCCTGCTGGAATTGTTTAATACCTTAAATATCACTGATGTTTTTCAAACTGGACAATGTGACGGGACATGAGTGGGTAACCCCCAGAAGGTTGGTATACTGTGATTTAAAGTCAGGATATCGGGGTGCCTGGACGGCTCAGTGGGTTAAAGCCTCTGCCTTTGGCTGAGGTCATTATCTTGGGGTCCTGGGATCGAGCCCTGCGTCAGGCTCTCTGCTCAGCAGGGAACCTGCTTCCCCCTCTCTCTGCCTGCCTCTCTGCCTACTTGTGATCTCTCTCTCTGTCAAATAAATAAATAAATAAATCTTTTAAAAAAACACTTGAAACTATCACTTCACTTGTAGGAATAATAAATAAATAAAATCTTAAAAAAAATAAAGTCAGGATATCATCAATTTGAACACACTGTCCTAGTATATATCAAAATAGTTCCTTAATTTTGAACTTTCTTAGTGATAGGAAAATTGAAAGAATGTAATACTAGAATTCCAAAATAGAGTTGCTAGAATTACAGTAAAAAAAAAAAAAATTAAGGAAATATTTGGCGAATTATTTGTTTGGGATTTCTTTAAGAAAAGATACAGAGCATGTTACTGGAGCTGCTGAACTAAGTAAATGGTAGGGTTCTAGAGAGGTTCCTCTTCAACATTCCTATTTTTGAATTAGAGACTTTCTAACATACATTACACCCTCATTCTTTAAAATAAGTGGGTCATCTGTCAGTCAGTTAATGCCGTTTCTAAGGAAGATCATTATAGAACATGTTGCTCTGATAAAACAACACTTCTAGAACAAACCATATAGGTTCAGCCCTGCAAAATGTAGTTTCCCTCTCTTCTTAATTCTTACTCTCTTGCTCTTGCTTTCACTGTTCTCATTATCTGATAACTTAAAGGAGACTTTCTTCTTATATTATTTCTGGGCCTTGAGGTTAAAAAGAATGACATTTCTTGTAATAGTAAAAAAAAAAAAAATCCTAATAGTAAAAAAAAAAGAAAATCCTAAGAAATTATATTTCTTAAGCCTCAACACTTGACTTCTAGATTCCCTGTTTCATCATTTGAAATGCTATGGCATTTAAATTATAACTAGTTCCGTTGGGATTTATCCATTCTGTATTATCCACACTACAGCATTCTCTATAGCCAAATGGCACTTAGAAAAGTACAGAATTTGTTCTCCCTTTTCAAAGCATCAAGGAATTAATTTTTAACTCCAAATTTAAGAATCAAGGTGAAAAGTGATAGATGCTTTTACCTCAGCAAAAATAGAAATTGGAGGATAGAAAGTGGATATTTAATCACGATTTTTAAAATGAAATATCGTATTATGAAGAAGCAACAAATGATGGAATAAGGCAGTGGGAAAATCCATTTAAGTGAAAGAAGGAAACTTTTTTAAGACTTGTAAATAGTATTTTTCTCTTTTATTTATATTGTAGAATCTCCACATTTTACAAAATTCTCACTATTTTGCCCCTTTGGCATGACACTTATAAATAACCCTAGTAAAAATAAGGAGCTGGGCTTAAACATTAATATAATGTAAAAATTCCTTAAAATTTTTTTTCTAGTCTGAAAATTCCATTTACTCTAGGTAAGGGGTATTTTCAATTTATATCATCTCTGAAGCACTGAATTTTCCTTTTAAACACTTCCTTTACTATACCTTGGATGCACTGGATTTCTCTAATTGCAAGCATCCCTATCCCTAGATGAAGTCATATTGTCAAGAACTATGAGGTATCTGAAAATTTACCCCAGATTTCAGGCTGACATGCTAACTTGCAAGTTTTGTGGATGCTCACAAAAGACACATGACTTTTGTGTCAGTTTTGAAAGATTTATATTTTGAAAGGCTTTATTACTCACAAAAACAAAATCGACATGTCAACGTATCATGTCAGTTTCCCAAGTCACAGTTCCTGGGGGGGGGGGGGGGACGATGCAGATGGGCCCTGCTGGGTGACTGCTCTTGCAGCAGGTGGTGATTCAGGAGGGGAACCCTAAGCTTGGGGCATCTTCTGTTTGTTGGCAAACAATAAGCCAGCCTGCTGTCTGTCTCCAAAGGAGACATTTCCTCAGCCCTGAAGGTTGCTGGCTGCAAACCCAACAGTGAGAAATGGTCCCAATAAAGAGGGGTCAGTGGTAGGCATTCTTGGCACACCAACAACGATGGGCAGGGGCATTAGTGATTCTCCCAACACATATAGCACCGTGAAAGGAAGAGGAAGTCAGTGCTTTAAAAAAACATATTTGCTTTGAAAACCAATTCCATTCTTGATAAGTGAATTACTTGTTCAGCAAACAACCTCTTATCCCAAATTTGTTAAAGCTAGGTCAATATTCTCCTTCAATATCTGTGCCAAATACCACCGTGAGAAAATATGCTAGTGTCATGGGTAATATATGAATGACCGAATGTCATAGCTGAAGTATTTGCTCAGTAAAAAGTGAAGTGTATGATTTTAAAAATACACTTTTCACTTTTTAAAAATTTTGTTAAAATAAAAAGGATGTCATAATCTCATCGCCAGAATTAACTATTGTTAATGCTTTCATATCACATGTTTCTTTTTTTAATCTGAATTTTTTTTAAGATTTTATTATTTATTTATTTGACAGAGAGATCATAAGTAGGCAGAGAGGCAAGCAGAGAGAGGAGGGGAAAGCAGGCTCCCCACTGAGCAGAGAGCCCGATGCAGGGCTCGATACCAGGACCCTGAGACCATGACTGGGGCCGAAGGCAGAGGCCTCAACCCACTGGGCCACCCAGCGCCCCTTAATCTGGATTTTTATCATATGTTGCTGTTATTTTTGTGGCAAGCAACTGGAAGTTCTCCCTTTCTCCCCCCTTTCCCTTCATTTTAATTCATTCTCATCTCTTTATCAACTTTAGATATAGATATTCTTATTTACTAGAAAAAAGTCATAATAATTTCTTCTAGTGACGTCTCTAAATAAACAGTGTGGTGAATAGTTACCTTTCATCTTAAAGGATTCATTTCTTTAGTATATTTTTACTGAACAATTACTGTGTGTCAGATACTGTTCTAAATGTTGGGGATACAACAGAGAACTTTAATACAAAAAAATCTAGAATATATTTTCAATTTGTGAAGTTCAAAAAAATATAATTATCACCTAATAATCCACATTGACAAGAGTGCCCCACTGACTTCGCCCTGTGGATTCAGAAGTGAAATTGATTACCTTTTAATTCCTCTAAAAGTTGATGATTGATTAATACGTAAAGCTCAAGAGTCTGTTTCTTACTCAGAGTGTCTATAGCCTTTGGGTTGAAGTATGGCACACTGTACCTGGAGTGAACAGTAGGTGGTGATTTTAGCACACAGGACTTCGGAATGTTGCTACTGATGTTGTCATAAAGCAGCCACTGGATTAAGTGGATTGACATGTAATTTAAGAACCTGAGATATTTTCCATTTTTTTTTTAAAGATTTTATTTATTTATTTATTTGGAAAGAGAGAGAGAGTGAGAGAGAGCATGAGAAGGGAGAAGGTCAGAGTGAGAAGCGGACTCCCCATGGAGCTGGGAGCCCGATGTGGGACTCGATCCCGGGACTCCGGGATCATGACCTGAGCCGAAGGCAGTCGCTCAACCAACTGCGCCACCCAGGGGCC
>CM052810.1:126207307-126240911 GCA_028533885.1 Nasua narica | reverse complement strand
TATTTTCCATTTTAGAGTTATCTACTGCGTTGGTAAACTTACCGCTAAATCACTTAGCAACAAATATAAGAAAGGTTGATTGTCAATGTGGGGTGATAACTGATTGGAGAAGAGTTTCTCTAATTACCAGATATTGCTAAGAGTTATTAGGACATGGCATGAAATATGAACATAGCACCTATTATAGTAACTCATCTGGATCCCCCAAATTTTCATCTTTCTTAATTATAGATGATCTTATTTATTATATTTCTAGCAAGTTTACAAAAAAGGAGTTGGCTAAAATGAGCCAGTCGCCCCAAAAGTATTTATCATTGTTTAGAGAATGTGACTTGAATCAAACAGAGATAAACACATATATTCAAGAGCAACACAGTGTGAACCTGTATTTATATGAGAGCAATGATTGAACCTGAAGCTGTAAAACATGGCTGATTGGTCATATAGCCTCATATCCCATGCTTCCCATTCTCAGCACTTGAGTTCTTTGGGGAAAGCAAGCTGTGAAGACTGAGGCCAAATCTACATGGTGTGGTTCTTGGGTGGTCGGCCTAAAAGCACAATGGAGCAAAAGCTAGGAGGACAGCTAGAGCAATACACCAAAAGCAGTTTGAAGTAATGATTGTCATAGCTTCTCCTGCTTCTGCCATCACTGCAGAAAGTGTAATGTCTTCTAAAAAGATACTGTTGCTTCTTCAAGATATGTACAGCAATACAAACCTGTAATGCCTACAACAACATAATTGTTTCAGATGAAAACAAAATAATTAAGGATGGAACTTGGTAGTTTTTTTTTCATTTATATATGCACTATTCTCCCATTTTCAAAATAGATACATTTTAATCCAAATATGGGAAGCAATGAAATAAAATGGCTCAGTTGTACAGATTGAAGAATGGAGAAACCTATCCAGATAGAAGACCTAAAGAATATTATTCAGAAGGAATTTATTAAGATGATATAAATGAGTTCAAGAAATTAAGCTAATTGTCATTGGATGTCATTTTCCTTGATGTTTCCAACTTCATAATTTTTAGGCAGCCTGTCTCACATTTCTCCTTTCCAGAACAACTTCCCATTCTCTCACAAAAAAATAAAGCATCTTTATTTTTCTTTTTTAACTCTCTCCATTCTTCTACATTTCCATTTGGCTAATGTGTTATATACCTGCTGTTTTCATGTATCATATATATACTTTAACTAAAGCAATTAAAGATACAATCCTTACCTTCAAGACCTTCTCAGTCTAGTTTGGAAGAGAGGCAAGGGAACACTTTGGGAAAAGCCCAAAGCTTTTGGAGTGAGTGTAGAGCATTACGGAACACAGAGGAGAGGACCAGGGGAAAAGTGTCAAAGAAGGCTTCTCTAGAGGTGGTGCACATTGAGCTAAATATGAAAAGCTGGGACAAGAAGGGATTGGGAGAGAACTGAGTAGTAAAGAGCTGTGCCTTGTTTGGGGAACCTAAGGTAATTCATTGTGTCAAGAATGTAGGGTGGAAGCCCAGAATGATGAGACAAGTGGTAGAAGCAGGCAGGGGGTCAGGAAGGTCATGAATAACATGCTAAGAAGTTGCTGTCTTGGGGTACCTGGGTGGCTCAGTTGGTCAAGCATCTGATTGTTGGTTTCAGTTCAGGTCATGATCTCAGGGTCACGATCTCAGGGTTGTGAGATCAAGGCTGCATCAGGTTCCACAATCAGCACAGAATCTGCTTGGGATCTTGTCTCTCCTCTCCCTCTGCCTCTCCTCCTACTCATGATTTCTTTCTCTCAAATAAATAAATAAATAAAATTAAAAAAAAGAAGTTTCTGTCTTTTGCCAAACATATCCTTAAATATGAAGAGATATTAAGGACTTAAATCATGATGAGGCAAACCTCCCGAAATGGAAGCAAATGATATTTTAATTTACTCTCCTCCTGTATTCCCTCTGAGAGAATGGCTTAGGAACCCTTGGTTGTAGAACTCAAGGAGGGGCTCTTTAAACCACAGCAAATATTTGAGAAATATGGCTAAACTATGGCCATGAAATTATTTATATATAATAGAAAACTTATCAAAAAAGAAATACCTTAAACATCTTGCATTTCTCATGAGATCCCACAACTCAGCCCATATTTAATTAATCTTATAATAACGACACTCAGTTTTATTGTCACTCACTCATGAGTATCCTTCTATAAAGCTATCAAGTGACTTCTAAGCAAGTCATGAGTGTATTTATTGGATTCCCTTCCATGTGCAATTTTAAACTGTTGCATCTCTCCACTGGCATTAAATATATTCTTCCATCAGTTATAGGCATTTCTGGGTAGATTTCCTTTCTCCTTTGCTGAATTAAAATTCCTTGAGGGTAAAGAAACATATCTATTTTATTTTATATTCCCCAGAACAGGACACTTAGAACAGTGCTTTTCGGGTAGTGGATGCTCATTAATTGTTTCAATGATTGAAAGCAGTGAAATATTAGAAACCATGAGGTTTCAAGGCCCATTTTCATAAGAGAGTACATTGATCCAGGATCGTTGGAATGAGATCATTTTGAGAGCAGAGCGCTTAATCACTTTATTACACGAGGAACACAGATTTCGAGCTCAATCTCTGTGTCATAGCTGAGAAGGGTAGTAATGCTGTATGAAGATATTTGTCATCACCCATACCCCCTCCTCCAAGAAGTTTCCAGGCAGCACTAATCGCTTATTTTTCACTATTCCCTTAGTATTTCTCTGTGCTCCGTAGAGAGAGATTGTGTGTTAGTCATCTTTGCATGCCACCTAGTGTTCAAAAATTTTGTTGAATGAATAAATGACTGGCCATGTGACAAGTCAATGTACAGTTTGAGCCTGAGTTTTCTCTTTTCTAAAATAGGTCTAACAATCCTTATCTACTCCAAGGAATACCATTCAGTAATAAAAGTTCCTGAAACTGGTGATAAATGTACAAAATCTTTCCAGGATAGAGTTGGAGTATAAATAAATAAATAAATGGAATTGTGGAGTATCAAGTGAAAAATTTAAAATGTTTGCTAGGATGACACTTTTCTAAAATAATATAGTAGATTTTGGAGCCAGGCTGCTGAGGTATGAATCTGTACTTAGACATTTATTAGCTCTGTGACCTTAAGCAGCTACTTAACTTCTCTGTGCATCTAGCTTTTTTATCTGAAAAACAGAAATAATAATTATATGCACCTCACAGGGTCATTGAGCTATCTACATGAGTTAATAAATGACTAGCGAATAGAAGGGCTAAGCACTCATTACGTTCTAGCCATTATTTTGTCATTACATATGCATTTAATATGCACTAGCCACTCTAACTTAAATGACTTAAATGCTTTTGTCCATTTTCCTATCCCCAGCATACACCAGAGTACATGCACCATAGAGTTCAATAAATGTTTGTTGAACAAATGAAAGAAAATAGATGCTTCACACATTGTAAAGGGACATTTTCCCTTGGGAAATGTTAATATTCCCAAGATCATCCTAAAACTATTTAGGCCAGTTTAGATAAAAGAAACCAGAAAGTATGAATAATGACTAGCTGGCTAGAGTTCTACCTATGGGTCTAGTTTATCCATTTCCAAGATGGGCTTATCTCAGGAAAAAGTAAGAGTTTTTTAATACATACATTCCACCATTCCTCCAAAACTTCCTCCATTCCATGTTTGACAAAATGCATCAGATACATGCCATTTTCAATCCAAAACTCCTTTTCCAATTTTTTTTTCAGCCTTTTAGATTGTGAGGCCAAAACCAGTTTTAGGTAGTCATGATTTTACATATCTCTCAACACCACAAAACCACCTTCTAACACTTGTAAGGAGGAGGGAGATCTGGGGCCCAGCAGAGACATCCTTGGAGAGTCAAGAATGAGTGGGAGCATCAGCAGGGGACAGCAAATACTGGGAGCTGAAACTCCTATCACCCTTGGTTCCTGCCTTTCTGGCATTTGCAAGCCCCGGGAAATCTGGGTAGGACCTGATCAAGTATCAGCTTGCCAAACTGGGAGCCTCAAGAGCGGCTGCAGACAGTGGGATTTGGTGCTGTAATGATAAGATGATTGTGTCCTTGGTAATGATAAAGGTTCCAACCCAACTCATTCTCCAGCCTTGGAACTCATGCGAGGAAAATTTCAAAGTTCTGAAGTGTTTGCGTTTTTTTTGTTTTTAATGTTGATTCTCTTCAAATAAGTTAGTCTAGAAGCAAGCAATACTACTTATTAAGTATCTTGGTGAAACAGAGTGATGTAATTATCCTGGGCGATTCATGGTTCTTGCTCGACATATTAATCTCATAGGTATTTTAAAAAGAGTAAAATGTGCCATGTCCTGATACCATCTCTACTAGATTTGGTCCAGTCTGCTTTGGATCTTGTACTGAACAATGGGAAAAAAAAATCTTTATTAGTATTAAAAAAAAAAAAATTCCTTAGTCTTTCCAAACCAAGGCAAAAAGAGCTGATTAGCTGATTCCCTCATCTGCCTGGGAACTGGGTGATTCAATATAAAATTGTCAAGAAGAGCTAGAACCTAGAGGAAGAAACGTTATCCTTGTGCTTAAATCCTTCTTTCTGTCTCTAGTCATGAAACCTGTATTTGACCAGGTTTGAAGAAAGAGGGGGATGTGAAGAGAAAACTAAAGAGGAAATATTAATTCCAAAGGGGTTTCTATGGGGGTCATAAATTGCCAAAAATAACCTGTTCTATACCATATGTGAGACAAAGAGATTCTTTACAGGCTGGATCCAGTATATCAGGTTCCCTATAGTTATGGTAAATAGAAAAACATTCAGTTCTATTCTGGGGTTAGATTAAGTGAGAGCAGTGATATTAGATCATTTCTGGAACTGGCACATGGATTCTTCATCAAATTTTACGTGGAGTAAGAGAAAGGAGTTTTGCATAGGATTCTGATAATCACAGACTGTATAATCTTTTTGAAAGGGGACTCCTCTTAAAATCATTAAATTTAACATTTCTGTAGGTTTAGATTATTGCCATTAGGGTTAGGCTTAGGATTAAGGATAAACAATAAGCTCTCTTAGAGTATCCAGCTCATCTTATTTGCAAATATATTTGTTGAGCTAATGAAGGAATACAGCCACTCACCTCTTTTCTTCTGCCATGATTCTATCACGTGCGATACATAGAGCAATTTGTAAGTCAATGCTTTCCTTACACTTTGATCTTTTTGAGAAAAAAAAACTATAGAAGAAAATTTGGCTATTTTGATTCTAAGTTATGTGTTCTCTTGGTCCTTGATATCCTACCTCCTTCTAGTGGCTGTTGAGCCCTTCAATTTATTCCCATATTATTGAGATATAATATTTTTATGATAACATTCAGGAAGGGGGTGGAATTACCTCACACAGGCACCTAATGTCCATGTGGCTTTTGAACCTAACTCCTATGACGGTGAGACCAGTGCCCAAGGTTATGAGAGTAGCAGCTGTTCCCTGAGGCCACAGGAGGAAAGGCCCAAGCAGGATGAGTGACAGGCAGCAGATGGTCCACCTCTTCTCAGGAGCTTTTCAAAGATGTGTCCCATCGAGATTTAGAGTAATTGCGAGAAAATATTTCTGAGTACTTACTCCATGTCCATTCTCATGCCCTAACTTTCATATTTTTTCTTTCTTTAATTCTCAAAACAACAACAAACATGTATTAAGGTTATAGTGGCTTAATACTAAAACTGAGTGCAGTCAAACTTGTAGAGAAGAAAAAGCACTTTGGAATTCTCTATTCTTCCAACCATTCACACAAGGAGTTTTGGGAATTATCTGAAGGGAAGAAAGAAGTGAATGCCTGGATATCTATGTATATACACTTTCTCTTTATTTCTTCCTTTAGTCTAGCTCAATGGCTCCCATCCTCAATGAGAATAGGGATGACTACAGGCACTAGTTCACATACACTAAATTTTAAGCATGATTTAAGGGAGTTCATGGTAATTTTGACTGCACCAGATTTCTGTTTTCGGCACTAACTTTAAACTTTGATTAACATGAGACTCCACTTCATTCAAAAGAAGCAACAAAAATTTAAAATATAAAACAAAATTCTAGAAACAGTGACTATTGCCAAGTGGTATTTCAATGTGTCATGGAAAGATTGAGAAAGTAATTCAAATAATCTTTTCTAACATCAGCATCTTGACACATTTGGCTCTGTTGCCAAATGCAGAAAAAGAGAGGGGATCAGATAAGGAAGAGTCTTCAGGTTCAAAGTTTCTTTAATAAAGCTGTCCTCCTTTTCCAGTCCTATACAGCATAAGAGAAATCACTCCACCTTTATCTGTATCTTTTCTCACCTATAAGAAGGAAAGGTAGACACTTATTTATAAAAAGTTGATTTTAAAAATCTCACTTTTTCCACCTAAGATGAACAGGGTTCTTGGAAAAGCCCCTTCTTTCTTAAGCCTCCCCTGGTAATCCTTTGCCACATGGTTCCATGGGCCAGGGTTTAAGAGCTGGGACCTCAGGATCAGGCAAATTGAGGACAGAGACCAAGTCTGCCACTTAGTAGAAGTATCACTTTATGCAATTTATTTAATCTCTCTGAGACTCAGTTTCCCCTGTTATACAATGGAGATCATTTCTCACTTCTATCTAGGGCTGTTCAGGACAATGTGCCTGAAATTCAGCTGACATTCCAAAATGTTTGTTGGCTAAGTGGAAGGTAATCATGAAACAGAGAATACAGAAGGAGCACAAGTCAGTTCTCATTAAACTGGAGTTGATATTATTACTTCCATCATCCAAATAAAGGGGAATGATTTTTGCTTTAAACGTTTTTAGTGACCGGAAAGAACAGATTCAGGAGACATGAGGAAATTGACAGGCCTACCGAATATCAACATATAAGTAATGGGACAGCACTGGAGAAACTTCATTTGTAAATTCAAATTTTGTTCAGTTAAGATTCTGACATTAAAACTCACTCCCTTTGATGGCAGCCAGCTTCCACACAGCTGTATGGCTGTCGCTAATACCTTTGGCTTAAACTGTGTTCCCTCAGCATCAGCTCAGCCTTGCTCTTCTGGTCCCTCTTCAGGTCTCAGTGGTAACTACTGAGGATTCTTCCTACTGCCCCTGGTGGGCCCCTACCAAGCTCTCTGGCTTCCAACTCAACGTCCAGTTAGACTAGATTTCAAGGCCCCAGCTGACTGTGGTACCATCAGGCTTACTGGGATAGGAGTGATCTCCAGACTGGTATGGAACATCCTACTGGGTAGCTTCTTCCAGGAGAGCCAGAGGGCAACATGGCAAGAGCTCCCTTCCATGCAGCTTTTCTCTGACCTACCTAATTCAGCTCCTGCCCTCCAGGCCCAAGGTCTGAAATGTGCTCTCAGGACACCTACGAAGCCCACGGTACTTAGCTGTCCTTCTGTTTTCCTAATGTTACCACAGTCCTCTTTTACTACCTTCATATCATATACTCCTCCATCTTAATGCCAGCTAAGCCTTAATGGACAAAAAGATAGCTCCTCTCTGCTCTCTGTTAACTCCATAAACTTAATCCCCCATGGTTGGTTGTTGATCTGCTAAATAGAGGACGAAAACAAAGGACAAAAAAAAAAAAAAAACAACTTCTCCTAAGACAATATCTTGGTTTGCAAGGTGATGTTTTCTCTGCATAATCCTATTCTGTGTGTCAGAAGCGAAATATTACCTTGGTCTTAGTCTTTGCACAGGTTCAGAACCAAATTATAATCTTTGTAGGGAGATGGATGTCCTGGATGCAACAGCAGAACGTCCTATACTTGGAAAGAGAAGGGGGTAATTCTTGAATATTTCTGTATAATGATTCTGGTTCAAAGTGCAATTTACTGTGCAGTTTCCTTTTAAGAGCATCACAGAGACGTTCAGGTTGTGAAAGTCTGCATAACATTTTTTTAACATATCTCATCCATTATTTGTATAAAGTACAAAATGTATGAAAAGTAAGCCTGGCTCTTCAAATTCCATGCAGTTATAACTGTGTTGTATAGGCATATTCTCAATGTAAACTCTTTCGGTAACTTTATGGTATTGACATTGATCTATGCTGAGCTAAGCTATGATCAGTTTCCCTAAATGAAGCCTTAAAACTACACAGCTGTATTCTCAGAGTAAGATTGATGGTTTTGGTTATGATCAAACCGATACGTTGAATAGGTTGGTTTAATCTCTAGTATTTCATGTACACATTGATGTAGATTTTAAACTAGAAAAGCAGAAAATGAAAGTATGTTTTCTTTGGCAGGCATTTGATGTCCTTGGGAGAGTTGAAGCCTACCTTAAGCTCCTTAAATCAGAAGGTTTAAGTCTGCCTGTCTTGGCAGCGAGGCATGAGGAATTACACAGAGAAATTATAGACTGCACAGCTGATGCTTTGCAAAAAGGACAAGCCTTAATCAGCCAAGTAGACTCCTGTAGGTGAGTAAGTCTATTTCTTCCTCAGTGTAACAAGCTTTCTCACAGTTTCCACAACCTATTAAAAAAATAAGTTACAGAGGTTTTTTTTTTTCTGCTTCTGATATTTTGCTGCATTATGACATGGCTTAAAAGGATCTGTTGAATTTTGGTCACCAGTGATTCTGAACACAGCATTACTCATTCAGAAGTGAGTCCATATTCTGAGCCTGAGGACCCAAAGATGCGAAAGCTTTTTTTTTTCCTTACAAGTTTCTGAAGTGGGGAGAAAGAAAGGACAAAAGAAAAAATGGAGTTTAATTCTCAGTGCTTTTCATAGCCCAGCACCTCTGTGGGGTTTCTTTCTCCCTTTTAATTCATGAGCCTTGAGTCTACCCTGTTCCTTTTTTCCTTTCTGGAAAAAAAAATAGAGTACCCAAATTCCCTTTCGTTTATGACCTTGGTGTCTCACCAAGTAGAGCCCTAAATAAAAGGTCCCAATAACAATAGCTCACTTTTTAAAAAATTCAGAGTCCACCATGTCCCAGGCACCATGCCAGGAGGCTTAGGAACATTCTGTCATTAATCCTTACAGCAGCTCTACAAGACACACAAGAGTGGACCCCCTTATCCAGGAAGGAGTTTTTCCCCCTAGTGGATGCCTGCAACAACGGATAGCACCAAACTACATATATATATATATATATATATATATATATATACACACACACACATTTATAAATTAAACTTTCTCACAAGTATATGTGTATGGAAGATAAATATAATATATATATTGTGTATATAATATTATATATACAATATTATATATAATATTATATATGTGTGTATAATATTACACACACATATATATAATGTGTATATATACATTATAATATATTATATTATATACATATATACATTATAATATATTATATTATAATATTATATTATATATAATATTATACACACATATAATGTATATATACACATATACATAATATGTGTGTATAATATTATACACGTATATAATATTATATATAATATTATATATATAATATACACAATATATATATATTATGTTTATCTTCCATACACATATACTTGTGAGAAAGTTTAATTTGTAAATTAGGCATGGTAAGAGATTAACAGTGATCGCTAATAATTAAATAGAACAATTGTAACAATATACTGTAATGAAAGTTATGTGAATGTGATTTCTCACTCTCTCGTTCTCAAAATATCTTCTTATAGCGTATTCACCTTTCTCATTGTGATGATATGAGAAGATAAATGCCTGCGTGGTGAGATGAAGTGAGTGCATGATGTAGGTAGGCCTTGTGACATCATGTTAGGCTGCTCCTGACCTTCTGATGATATGTCAGAAGGAGGATCATCTTCTGGACCATGGTTGATCATGGGTAACTGAAACCGCGGAAAACAAATCTGCAAATAAGGAAGGGACCACTGAACTATGAATGTTCTCCTTTTATAAATGACTGAGACACAGAGAAGCTAAGTAACTTGCAAAAGGTCACATAGCAAGTTAGTGGCAGAGTCAGAGTCTGAAACCAAGTACCTGGGCCCTAAACCACAAGTTCTTAACCAGAGTGCTAGGACAGGTTGTTTTTATGAGCACATTTGGTGAGTGTATCATGAGTGGGTTTAGATCTGGGTGGAAATGAGGAGAGAGAAGGACCTTGAGAAACAGAAAGAGGATGCAGTGGGAACCTATGAGAAAGAATAGGATTGGAAGAGAAAAGGGAGATGCTGGGGCAGATGGTGGAACATATATTATCTAGGAAGAAATTAAGGCAGGTCTTACATTTTAATAGAAGGAGACAAAAAGATTTGTGCAAATGAGATAAACCCAGTTGTTTATCTTCCATATCAACAACCTTTGTGAAACTTAGAGACATTAAATTTGAAGAATAATTAAATACATCAAATATGGTAAAATTATTTCTCTTTATTTATTTATTTTACTCTTTTAAAAGACTTTATTTCTCTTTAAAATCTTCATTCTGCTCTATTTTAGATGTGTTAAAAAGTGTTGATTTCCTAAGTTTGGGTTTAGGCAACTTTCTTTTCGGAAAACAGTCTGCATCTGGACAGAGATATTTAGCCAGGGCTGTGATGGCCGCTATGGGAGTATGTAAAGCTAAGATCGGAAATAATCCAGGGCCTTCCAGCAGGAGCCAAACAGCAGAAGCTATGAGAAGGACAATGATTCTCCGCTTTTGAAAACCAACAATTACAGCTACTAAGTTTCTTTAATTTCGCTCCAAGCCATACATCAGGTAATGGTGTGTTGGCTCTGCTCCAGGAGCCCTGGCACACCCATGTCTGGCCCCAAAGTGTGGGCACACTCCTTTCTACTCTCCCCTGCTTAAAAGTCTATGTGTCTTGCACCATGCAGAGGCTCTCCTGCAGGGTGCCTGGACTCAAGGTACATGTCAGACACCTATCTGAGTCATGATGATTGGATTAAGTTGATGAGGTCTCCAACTGGAATTTGGGGAGTGGTCCCTGTCCATTTGCAAGTGAGTCTCAAAGCACAGAGACTCCATTCAGGATACTCTTTGCTTGTGGTACTTTCCCTGTCCTTGGGAAGTTTCCTTTCACGCATGGGTAGATCAGGTTGCAGCCCAAGACCCTTCTCTAGATCTCTGGAAGTCTGTCTCTGGTACACTGCCCCAGAAATTCCAGGTGCCTCAGCCTCCCCAAGCGTGAGCCCTGTCTCCTATACCGAGCAAGACCTCGGGGCTCCCTTTGGGTTCCACCTCCCCAAGCTTTGGTCTGGAAATTACCTCTCAGGGACTAAGCTGATGTTGTTCAGTGTCTGAGAACTATTGTTTCATATACTTGGTCTATTCTTCTAGACGTTTCAAGCATGAGGGTAAATCTAGTGTCTGTTTCTGGCCAGAAACTGAAGTTCCCTATTCAGTGTTGATGCTTAGCTCCTAGAGTTGGAAAGCTGGTCGTAATTTGTCACCCTTAAACTTTATCCTATTTGACCTAATTGGTCATGTTTCATCTTCGGTACTTAAATATAAGTACTAAATATATATAGTACTAAACTATATATATAAGTATATATAGTTTATACTAAATATAAGTATATTATATAATTATATAAGTATATAAATATAAGTATAAATTTATACTAAATATAAGAGGAGAAGTGCTTATATTTTATATTGCATTCTGTTTTCAGGGCTTTAGTGACTGCTTTTGGCCACCTACTTTGTCATGGTTGACATGTTTATTTACTTAGCCAGGCTCATTCTTTGTGCCTTCTTTCTAGTCTTAATTTATACATATATGTATATGTTGTTTTTGAAAGGGCATCTACAGTTCTTTTCTTCAGGCTACAGATTGTGTCTTAATAGAAGAAGTAATAGTTAGGGATGGTTTCAAGAAACTTGAATTAAAATTGTTAGGTAACTAGATTAAAAAAATAATAATTATTGTTAGCACAGTTTCTGTCAACATCCTAGATATATGAGCTTTCACAGTAGTTCCAAGGCGTTTTGTTGTCCCAAGATTTCACAGTAGTTTACAAATCAATACTATTTTTCCATTTTGCAGGAAGAACTGAAGGTAAAGTGAAATTGTTACCTGACAAAGGACATTTTTTATTCAGAAGGTAGATATAGAATAGAAATCATTAAAAACTGAATTGAAATGCATTAGAATCTCAATGGCAAACTAAAGCCACACATAGCTACAGACCTCAATCCCATGCATTACATTTGAGACTTGCTTCCTTTTCTCCTCTAATGACTCATCTGTTCAACAGTGTGGGCCACCATCATAGGAAGGAAGCAGAACCTAAGAAGGAGATTTGAAGTCGCTGACACTGCTGGAGTGAAGGTGGAATTTAGAACATTGGCAATGGGGATAAACTTACTGCCAATTTCAGCAGAGAAAAGTACATGTCCCTGAACATCACAATGGTGTCCTAGGCTTCTGAATGTCAGCCACACTGCGAGGATACAAATGACTAAGGTCCCCATTATCAGACATTTGAAAACTGATGTGGATAAGAAGATTAAGATTTAGTACCAAAAGAGCTCTATTTCATGCATTCTTAGGATCAAAACAATGCTATGGCTTTTTTTTTAATTTTTAATTTTATTATTTTTTAATTAACTTATAATGTATTATTTGCCCCAGGGTACATGTCTGTGAATCTTCAGGCTTACACATTTCACAACACTTAATATAGCACATACCCTCCCCAATGTCCATAACCCAGCCACCCTATCCCTACTCCCCTACCCCCCAGCAACCCTAAAAAAAATTTGTTTCGTGAGTTCAGGAGTCTCTTATGGTTTGTCTCCTTCCTGATCCCATCTATCCCATCTTGTTTCATTCCCCCCCCAACCCCCATAACCCCCTGCCCTGCCTCTCAAATTCTTCATATCAGAGAGATCATATGATAATTGTCTTTCTCTGATTGACTTATTTCACTTAGCATAATACCCTCAAGTTCCATCCACGTTGTTGCAAATGGCAAGATTTCATTTCTCTTGATGGCTGCATAGTATTCCATTGTATATATACACCACATCTTCTTTATCCATTCATCTGTTGATGGACATCTAGGTTCTTTCCATAGTTTGGCTATTGTGGACATTGCTGCTACAAACATTCAGGCGCATGCGCCCCTTTGGATCACTACATTTGTATCTTCAGGGTAAATACCCAGTAGTGTGATTGCTGGGTCATAGGGTAGCTCTATTTTCAACTTTTTGAGGAGCCTCCATACTGTTTTTCAGAGTGGCTGTATCAGCTTGCATTCCCACCAACAGTGTAGGAGCGTTTCCCTTTCTCCATATCCTCGCCAACATCTGTCATTTCCTTACTTGTTAATTTTAATGCTATGACTTTTAAACTTAACTTTTCTGAACCTGTTTCCTCATGTATAAAATGGAGGGTTTTTTTTTTAATCGAATGAAACCACTAATCTTAGCAATTAGTTCACTTATTTTTTTTTAACTTCTCTGCAAAGAGCTTTAAAAGCAAAATGTGAAGAGTTACATGGTTGTTTCAAATAATTACCGTAGAGTTAGATGCACCACATTCTATTCATTTTCACGAACTGGGCAAGGTTATATTTGAAATAGGGCAGATAAGCATTTATTTTAAGGTAATAAAAGGCAAAATTTAGTATTGAGGCACATAGGAATTTCAGAGGCCTTTAGATCTAACTTTTTTTTCCCTGTTAGTCAACAAAATAGGACTTCAGAAGTTCACATTTATCTGAGATGATGTTTCCCAGTAAATCTTAGACCTTTGTTGTTACTTTTCTGTAACTATTGCCTTATTAGGAACAGATCCACACTGTTTTTCTATCCTGGAATCAAACACTTTTGAAGTGGGAGCAGCCTCACAAAATAAATAATGGTTGTTTACATGTTTCCTTGCTTTTCTATTTTCTGCCTGTAATCGGGTAATAATTCTGAATCATTGCTAAATAATTTACTATCTTTTCAAAGTATAATATCTGTCATCTAAACCTAACTACACTTTAATTTTAAAGACATTTTCATGCATTTATTTGCACTTAGTTATGATGCAAGTTGCTACATCTGATAATGGTCAAACTTAGACTTACAGTGAAGTTAAAGTTCCTGGCTTCCAACCCCCCTCACCTCTTCCTAAGCTTCGCTTGGCATCATCCTTGAGCAGCACGTCTAAAGACAGGCCAAGGCATTCCTTAAGCCATGAAGTCCTGAGTTGGAGACCTTGTTAGAGGGTGAAGTTTTCCATAATTGGACAAAATCAAGGGACTGCCTCATTTCTCTCCATGTAGCTAACAATTCAGAACTAAAAAACATACAAGGCCATCTTGTGTAATATCCATTCACCTTTTCCTGTTTGCTGAAATTAACTTAAGATTTACAAGTAAACTTGCTTCAGTATTGACTCAATCTCTATCTTTGCATACGAGACAGTACTAGTTTTCATTCTATCTCGTTATGGTGAATTTAAGCGATGAACCTCATCGTGACTGATAGTTTGCTGTCGTATAACATCTGTCGTATATTATCTGTTTTGATCTAACACTTATTTTACTTACTTAATGTTAATCTTTATATTTTTATATTTTATAAAGAAATAAAAACAGGAGATAATTGGGATTTTGCATTCTCTTTTCACAATTTTTCATTTATGTTGACTACCACTACTTCTGTTGTTTGATAGGGTGAATGGTAATGAACTTTAGACAGAGCACGTTCATTTATTTATTCATTTATGTATTCCAAAATATTATTGAGCATCTTTTATAAACCAGGTGCTCCTATGTACCTACTGCAGTAGAGGAAGCATCTGCCCTCATGCTGTTTATATTCTAGTGGAAAGAAACAGCCAACCAACAGCTAAATCAGGAAATGAGAAGCTTGTGCACAGCAATGAGTACTATAAATTGAAGTGGGATAGGGAGTCACTGTGGGGAGGGGACCATTGTGGATGTTGTAGTCAGGGAAAGATTCTTCATGGAGAAGGAGCTACCACTCACACAGCTGTGAGATGAGTGAACCCAGAACAACAGCAAAGATGTAACAGAAGGGAGTGCAGTGTGGCTGGAGGAGAAGGTGGCAGGAGAGAGGAGCAGAAGACAGATCAGAGTAGGTGCAAATTAGACTATTCAAACACTTATTGACGAAAAGGCAAACACGTGTGCTTTATATATATTAAAAAATCATAGTCCTTAAAATGACCCTGTGCTATGGGTACTACTATAATCATTGCCTCTGTTTTGCAGATGAGGAAGCTAGGGCACAGAGAAGTTCAGTAACTTCCCCTGCTACCTGTCACACGATAGAAGGAGGCGAAGTGAGTCCTGGAATGCGGTCTAAACCACTATGTTAGCTGGCTAGTTCTCTGTTCCTTTCATTCCACTTTAATCAATAACAAGGTCACATGGATTTTTTTTTTTTTTTTATTCTGGCACGCTTAAAATGTGCTGTCTGTGAGAGTCACTCAAGTCTCCCCTTCCCTGCAGATTTTTTCTTTCTTTCAGTTTATTGAAAGAGTTATTGAACTTACGAATAAGCATCACATATGACATACCAGCACCACGTTTCAAGGGTAGTCAAAGATATACAAACCTGATTCCGAATCTCCAGAACCTTACTAAGGGCTACTCAGGGAATGACACAACAAGGGAGTGTGCTCTAGGCATGAGGAACCCTTGTGGGCAGTGGGTGTTGAGGCCACCTCTTCACAGAAGGGAGACACGATCCCTAGCTTCTATGATCTGGATAGGTCAAATGAAGGACTTAAGAAGGCTGTTGTTGAGTTTGATAGTCTAAGTTGGACGAAGGCTCTACATCTAGCCAAGATGAATAGAATCAATATCTGCCATACTCTAGTTTTGAATTCCTTTTATTGGTCAGCTATATCTCAAGGATCCACTTTTCATTCTGCAGTGTTCTGAATCATTCCTTAGTTGTTTGACTTGTAACAGTGTCCCCTCCTCTTCCAACTCATGACATTGTTTTGAGATCAGCTTCAAGGTCAACCAGGTGGGAAACCTTTTTTTTTTTTTTTATGTTCTTTATCTTAGTATTTACAAAGTAGGTGGCTTGATTTGAAATGTTATGGTGCCGGTACGATATTAAAAGAAAGCTTTTATCATGGTGAAAATATTTTAAAAAGATCCTCCTAAGTGGAAAACAAACAAAAACAATCCTCACCTTCCAACAAAACAAAACAAAAACAGAAATTTCCTTTGCCTGATAGAGTTATCTGTGGTTGCATTTTAGAGTTTTTTTTTTTTTTAAGATTTTATTTTGTTTGACAAAGAGAGAGAGACCACAAGTAGGCAGAGGCAGGCAGAGAGAGAGGGGAAAGTAGGCTCCCTGCTGAACAGAGCCTGGTGCGGGGCTTGATCTCATGACCCCAAGAATGACCCAAGCCAAAGGCAAAGGCTTTAACCCACTGGGCCACCCAGGCACCCATATTTTAGAGGAGTTCTGCCAGGCATTTAAGGACTTAAAATAACTTAAAAAAAAAAAGTTTGATGATGCATTTTGAGGGTGAATGTCAGATACTGAAATTTAGGATATTACAGAGTTAACTCAGCTATTTTCCAAATATTTTTAAATGTATATTAAGTTGTTCTTTTTAGAAGTTGAGTAAATGTCCTAAACTACAATCTGAGCCTGGTAACATTGAACAGGCTTTTCTAATTCTGAAACTGTTAGTATGGAAAATATGCGAAGTTCACACTTTTCCTGAAATCTAGGCATAATTAGAGTAGGTTCTTGTGAAATACCTAGGAATCACGCACTCCAATATGAATGTATTCGTTTATGATTTTGATGATGTGATATGAAGTAGCAAGCATCCCAGAGTCAGAAGATCTGGAGCTGCAGAGTCTGGAGAGGAAGGCCGACTTCAGGGGCAGAAATCTCTGTCAGTGATTTCTGTTGGAGAGAGAAGTTCTCTCCGAGTAGAGAGAAAAACAATAACAACAACAAAAACAGAAAAGAGGGGCACGCCTGGGTGGCTCAGTGGGCTGGGGTCTCTGCCTTCAGCTCGGGTCGTGGTCTCAGGGTCCTGGGATCGAGCCCCGCATCGGGCTCTCTGCTCAGTGGGGAGTCTGCTTCCCCCTCTCTCTCTGCCTGCCTCTCTGCCTACTTGTGAGTGCTCTCTCTCTGTCAAATAAATAAATGAATTAATTAAAAAAAAGAAAACAGAAAAGAGGGAGGGAGAAAAGTGAGTGGGCCTACTTATGAATAAAATGCTCATCATGGTGCTGTTTATAATGGTGCAACCCAAAAACCACCTAAAATAGTCCCCCCCAAATAAGGAAATGTTTGAATAGTTTCAGCATAGATACATTGTGGAATATTCTAAGCCAATATGAAAAGTGTGTTTTTGAAGAGTCTTTGAAGACAGAGTACCCTCACCGTATAATGTGAGGATCCAAATTGTTTAGATAACACCATTCTAACTTTGGAGGAAGAAAAGGACTGCAAAGAGAAAAACTTTTTTGGAAGGAATACATTAAAATGTAATTTTATATTTTCTAAATTATCTTAAGTGAGACTATTGGTCTGTTTGGTTCTTCTCTGTCCCTTTTATCTGAGGATTTCTGTCATCAATCATGGAAAATTTTCAGGGATTATGTATTTAAATATTGATTCTCCGATGTTCTCTCTTTTCTCTCCTCCTTTAACTCCTGGTAGAGAATTCTGGAGTCTCTGGGTCTGTCTCTCAGAACTCTGAGCTGCCTTCTTGATTTGTCATTCCGTCAGCTCTTTGCCCTGTACCCTCAGGGAGTCTCTTACACTGGTTTTCTCTTCAGTTGATTTTTTCCCCCTAGCTTTCATAACCATATTCATTTCATTTCTGAGATTTCTTTTTTTATGGTTGTAAATTTAATTATTTTTATTTATTAATTAATTTATTTTTACTTTTTTAAAAATTAACATATAATGTATTATTTGCCCCAGGGTACATGTCTGTGAATCATCAGGCTTATACATTTCACAGCACTTACCGTAGCACACACCCTCCCCAATGTCCATAACTCAGCCACCCTATCCCTACCCTCCCTACCCCCCCAGCAACCCTCAGTTTGGTTCCTGAGTTTAGGAGTCTCTTATGGTTTGTCTCCTTCCGGGTCCCATCTTGTTTCATTTCACACCCCCCACATTTCTGAGATTTCTAAATCATTTTTTCATATCTATTTTTGTTTTATTTCTGACTGTCTTATTTCAGAGTTTCTTATTCGTTTATAATGGGTGTTGTTTTTTTTTCTTCGTCTTTCTAATGATCTCAGGTGTATTTATGTTAAGGTCATTTTCAGATTGCTCTACTCCGCTTTCGTTTCAGGTAGAGGACATTTATCTCTCGATTGTGATTATTGAGTTTTCTTTTGTTAGGATTTATATACCTCGAGTGTTTTGAAAATTTAGATTGTACTCTCATCTGGAGTGGGAGGTGCTTGTTCTTCGCTTATTTTCCCTGCTTTGTTCTCTGCTCTTGGCCCTTTCCTCCTTAACGACTTTGCCGTGATTTCCCCCTGAGCTCCGTGTCTTCCGTCCAGCTTGTATTGTCCAGTCATGGTTACCCATGGAGATGCTGTGGCTCTCAGAGATGCAGCAGGAGGTGGGGCCCGGTCCCTGGCTGCCCTGAAGGGTTTGAGTTCTTGGCTCCCACACCAGTTGGCGGTAGCGTTTTCCAACATCCTTTTACAAGGAGGGAGAACACCCTCCCTGTTACCGATTTCAGGTAGAATTCTGGCTACGGTACCCTTTGCGCAGGATACATTTTACTGTCTGTGTCCTCCTGGGAGAGGAGCTCGTGGCTATCTCTGCCATGCATCTGGACCAGAACCCAGGAGACCCGTAGCTTCAGCCTCACTTACTACTTTTTGGTGGTGAGGCATTCGCAATGTGACTAACTTAAGTCAGAGGAAAAAAAATGGTAAAAACGTACATTTCACTTCTACAGTATGAGAGGCACTTTTTTCAAAGTAGGGATGAAAACTAGACAGTAGCCGTTATTTCCTCCAAAATAAAGATCGTAGACATGAAGGGACACTGTCTGGGTCCCTGTCAAAAGAAGCAGCAAGCTAAAGATAAAGAAAATATTTCCTTTTCCATTTTCAGAGTCTGATTTGTTCATAGACCAAAAGAAAACTATGATCAGCTGATTCCTTCGGATGAGAGAGTAAGCTGTCAAGTGCTTACCATCTGGTTCAGCTCCTAATCCAGATGGGCTGCCAATAGTAATTTATGAAAGGTTTGAAAGCAACTTGCTGTCCTCCGGAAAGAATCATTAGAGCACATTAACATTGGGATTTGATCCCCTCCCCCAGTCCCAGTTTGCAACAGATGCCGAGATGGGGCAACTGCTTCTGTTCAACAAATAGAACCGTCTATTTTTTTTTGAGCCAGGAGTCAATATGTCTCTGCTCCTTAGAAAAAAAAAAAAAGTCAGGCATTTTTCTTTCCCCTTCCCTCTCCTCTACTGGCTCAGTAAGTAGAGGAGAAAATGCTCCCATGGTGGAGTTTCTACCGAATGTCTGAAGAAGCCCTTGCAGTCTGTCATTTCTGAGTATCTGTGATGCTTGGAAAAGTCAAAGTCCACATCAGGAATAATCTAGTGTACCCTCTAATCCATTCTTATGGAGAAAACCCAAAGGTCAATCAGTACGTGCAATGCAAATTGTAAAGCCAGGGTTACTAGACTCAGAAGTCTGCTGTTAGTCCCTCTCTCACCCAGCGAGGTGGTACGGGGGCAGGTGGCCTCAGAGCGAGAGAGAAATGGCAGGGCACTTCTTCCAACCAAGTTCTGTTATCTGCCCTCTGTTCTGGCCCTATCATTCAGTTAATACTCCTGGGAAGGAATGAGACTCATTCCTGAGTGACTGATGGAATTCTAGTAATTTATTTTTAGTTCATGTAAGAATTGCCGGCAGAAAGTGAGGTCATATTTTTCCTTTGATCAAACCATCTGTTTTTCAGGCTCTGAGATAATTGCCAATATGCATGCTATAGATGTTTTAAAATGTTCTGGAATGTTCAAAAGAAAAGTCTGGAATCAGTGTTTAACATTTCTTTCTTTTTTTTTTTTTAAGATTTTATTTATTTATTTGACAGAGAGAGAGGAATCACAAGTAGGCAGAGAGGCAGGAAGAGACAGAAGGAAGCAGGCTCCCCGCTGAGCAGAGAGCCCGATGCGGGGCCCGATCCCAGGACCCTGAGATCATGACCTGAGCCGAAGGCAGAGGCCTCAACCCACTGAGCCACCCAGGCGACCCAGTGTTTAACATTTCTCACTGAAACTGATGGAATCAGAGCTGGTCGTAACCTGCACCTTAGGTTCTTTAGTAAGAAAGAACTGTGGGAGGGAGGGATTGGTCCTGGGGTTAGAGGTGTGACGGATCTATGCCCATTGGGAATCAGGGAGAGGAAAGGGTTTACTGCCTAATCAGAGAGATAATCTAGTTGACACAAGAAAAGGAAAACCAAAGCTATGTAGGGTACACAAGATAATTCAGAACTCCTCCTACTGAGGAAGGAGGTCTAAGCCACAAGTAAGAGTGTGGAGCGTACCCTGAAAAGTCAATAATGCACAGCCAAACAAGGCAATTCAGTGGGCCCCTCTGAGGCTTTAAATAGAGGAGGTCACTCAACCTAATGATAAATGCCAAACATCCAAGAACAAATTAGTCAGTCTTTGGATAGCTTAAAACTTCTGTAAGTGAGCAAAGGGCAAAGCCATCATTGTTTAAAAACTATTGGACACTTTACTAGTGACATTTTTATACAGTAACTCTCTGCATATGTTCTTTGTTTTTTTTTTTTTAAAGATTTTATTTATTTATTTGACAGAGAGGAGAGAGATCACAAGTAGGCAGAGAGGCAGGCAGAGAGAGAGGGGGAAGCAGGCTCCCTGCTGAGCAGAGAGCCCAATGCAGGCTCAATCCCAGGACCCTGAGATCATGACCTGAGCTGAAGGCAAAGGCTCTAACCCACTGAGCCACCCAGGCTCCCTCTCTGCATGTGTTCTTCTTAAATCTTTATCTTCTCTCCCTTTAATTTTGATTAAAGTATATTTTATTTAATTTGAAAATATGGATTGATCCACTAACTAGTTTATGTGCTCAGGCCTACATAGGATATATGGATGAAAAGAATGTGGTCCTTTCCCTTAAAGAATTTACAATGTGGGACATCTGAATGGCTCAGAGAATTAAGTACCTGACTCTTGGTTTCGGCTGGGGTCATGATCTCAGGGTTATGAGACTGACCCTGCATCGGGCTCCATTATTCTCTTTATCCCTCTCCCTCTGCCTCTCCAGTGCCCCCTAAAAAAGAAAAAAGAATTTACAATGTGTTAGATATGATAAGGCACGAATCATCACAAAATGAGACCCAATCTCCTGGGTCATTGAAAAATTGAAAAGGAATCATCCTTCCAAATACACAAGGAGATTTCATTTGCTTGGTTGTGATTTATCTATATTAAAATTGTAAGTTGTTAAAGAGCAATATTTTCACAAAAGGAATGCTGGATCTGGTTTTGTTTCCCCATTTATTTTCTCGGCTGGAAGGTTCCTTTAAAACATGAACTTGGACAAGTATCCCTCTAGTGGCCACTTTGTAAACTACAGGCAGATATTGCTTTAGAGAACCCAGCCAATGTCAAAAGAACATGCCAGCCAAGATAACCCTGTTTCCATTAACGGTCAGCTCCAGGGAAGGTGAAATCTTAGAGGACGAATACCCTCTCATCCCTTCATATGTCAAGAGTATGGACTCTGAGCTCGGATGAACAGGTTCAAATCCCAGGTCTGCCACTTAATAATGGTTACCTGGGCAAATTACTGAGCCTTTCTGTTCCTCAGTTTGCTCATTTGCAAAATGGAGATAATAATTATACCAGATGATAAGGTAGTAATGAGAATTAGAAAAGAGACTATTTAAAACATTAAAAATGCTGCCTTGCCACAGTAGCGCTCAAGCATCGTTTTTAGAAAATGTTTACTTTCTCTAACTGTTCCCTGTATCTTCTTTCCACATTACAGCTACTTCACTTTCTTTGTTACTGGTCTTTCTTATTCCAGATTTGCATATTCTACAGAGAACTTGGAACTTATAATTCATAGGACAACTGGGCTTTTAAGTGCTTTTTTAGCATATAATGTCCTAAAGTCTAAAACCTTACTGAAGTACGGTTGGTATTACCAATACACTGCTTTTATTTATAAAATTTGTGGACTTAAGTATCACTAGAATTCTTTCTATAAAACCCTCCTGATTTCTTGATTATACTCTTTACTGTCCCTGAGATATTAAAATGCAAAACGAATTGTTTTAAGTGTAGCATCTGTGGAGCATTGTGTGTCAGGAATAAGATTCCTCACAGTGGTTTCCTTTTCTCCCCCCAAACTTCTCTGGGGCTCCAGTGCTACCCACAGGATACACATGAATGCTATGCACATCTGACAAGATTCTCAAGCTGGCTGATGAACTCTCACCCCTTTGGCAGCTTTATTGTCATTCCTATGATGTTACTTTACCTCTCAGTTATATGGGATCTTGCCCTCATTTCATTATTAATTAAATTCATTTTTACAGAGTCATAAATTAATTATTTGAGGTAAAATTACTGAAATCTATACCTCACTCCAAGATCTTTTTTAACTCTGGGTAATTAAATTTCAGAGTTATCATGTTAATCTTTATTAGTATTTGAAGGAAATGACTGACACAAAATTAAAGACTTCAATTTCTTATGTAGTAGCAGAGGCCCTCTTAGGGGTAAGTGGACAAATTAAAAGGTGCTCATTCCACCAGCAGGCTCCCTTCATTGTCTTGCATGGCTGATGGGCCTACATTGGACATGGGGAGGAAACTTGCTAATTTATCTTTAGACCAGAGCAAATGGGATCTGACTCTAAGGTCACTTGTTGTTCTAAAGGCATGTGCATTTTATGAGCTTTCATGTCACTTTTCTCTTTCTCATGACAGGTGAAAAATGACAATGTGAGGCTCAGTCTCTTTTTTTATGAACAAGTACGTTAGATTCCTAATTGTTGGTGATAACTTGGTTTTCACTTAATGAATATAGCCTTGAGCATTCGTCATCATCGAGAACAAGGAACTTAGTGTTACATAAATATTTTACCCTGTTGGATTAGTAAATGGTTTGTTAATTGGCTGATCCACATTTCTATTCAAAGAGCATCTTTAGATAAATGAAGCTTTTAAATCACACCTCCAGGAAAACTCTTGGCAAACATACTGTGCTTTTTGCCATAGGGTTTTTAAAATATCTTAGAGAAATATTAAAAAGTAAACCTTTAGAAAAGAAGACTAGACCTGTTTACAAAAACCCATAACTCATCTTTTCCCTCAGGACTGACTGATTTAAACAAGGGAACATAATTTGGTGCTACTCAACTTCTGTTATCCTAAAGCCTGAAGCTTGATAACTCGTATCAACTCATCCCTATCATGAAAGAGCAAATCCACTTCCAAATGTTCCCTGTTCCTGGGGCTTCTCTATCAGGGCAGAGTGAACTAACAGCTGACTTATTCCATTCAGCTCTCGGGTAACCGGAGTCCAGGAGATGATGGGATGCATTCAGAGACGAGTGGACCAACTGACCCAACAGTGTTCAGCGCACAAAGAATTTGCTCTTAAGAAACAGCAGTTAACTTCCTTGGTGGAGGGCCACCTCAAGAAGGTAGTCTTTTAAATGCGTCCTCCATTGGCTACTACTTAGATGCAACTCCTTCCTTGGGGATACCAGACGGCACAGCACCTGCGGCGCGGGGCATGATGGGAGGACAGCAGCGAGTCTCCCTTGGTTTCTTTTAGGTTCCACATGAGGGTTTATCATTGAACAGCAAGAGTTATAGTTCACCCTTGCTCAGCAACCATTCCTGTCCCAGGTTGCTAAAACTTGCTGTGTAATCCTACCCGCCACACCAGCCAGCCCCAACACACACACACAAAAGCAGTTCAGAACTGAACCGTGTGCGTACTGGGACTGTGTCCTTGTTTTATGTGGGTGTGTGCCAGGTTCCAAAAGGCACAAATTTCAGTTAACGTGGTATCATGCAGTATGAGGACAGCACGTAAATACCGAAAATGAAGTTGTAGGGATTTCCAGGGATAAATTGTCATTATACATACTTTATTAAAGGTCAGCACAAAGGACGTGGTCATTCTGAATAAAAACATACATATGAAAATCCTCTTTCTGCAGAGTGGATACAATGATTCGGTACAGGAAAATTTATTTCCTATTTTCCAAGAGGAATAAAACCAAGCAGCTGCTATTTGGCTAAATAAAAAATGGTTTATCTGTAGCTGGGACATACAGCAAAAACTATCTCACTGACTTTAATGCTAATGAACCTTGATGTCCCGGCGGGCATCAGATTTTCAGTGATGTCTTCATCTGATACAGTGGGCTCATATGCCTGACTTCAATGAGGAGAATTAGCAGACTTCACAGGAGAGGACATGAAATAACCACATCTCTATCCACATTGCTTTCCCACCTGTTATTGATCCAGAAACTTGGGAATTTGAGACTTGTTCTGATGCCTAGGTCCAGGGAGATTCCAAATACGGCAGCAGCTGCAGTGCCACATTCCCCGGAGCTTGAGACTCAAGCTAATTCGGTGGTGGTGGACAACACAGTAGGAACTCAGACAACTGTTGTTCTTTGTCTGACTGCCAGTTCAGAGCCAACTTGACTCTGGGAAGTATGGACTCTGGCGAGAGCCAGGAGATGAAGAACGTAACTTGGATGATATAGAACCATTTAAAGATTGCTTTTCCATTGATTCGTGTGTACTAAAAATCAAATCATAGTCCCCCACATTCATCAATTACATGGCCCATGCGTGTCCCTGTGTTTCACTGTCACATGTACAGGGTTTGGTACTGCTCCAGAGTCCCTAAATATAGCAACCCTGAGAGTGATTTAATGCCCAGGCTTTGGAACTTTATTTTATGATGAGCCTGTGAACTGGGCCCCCTTCAACTTACAGTGGGTGATTGTGAGTTAATTAATCAGATAAATTCATCTCTGCTGATGTGTTAGCAGGTGCATTCTCCTTTCTAGGTAATATAGGTGATAAATTCTTAGACGGTGTGGATGACTGTTTATATCGCATTGCTATTAACAAAGCATATATCTGTTAGTAAGTATATGTCTTTAAACATATACCCTCTCTTGGTGGGTCAGTAGTATCACCTCATATGAAGAGCAACATTATTAATTTAAACATGACATTCTAAAATATTTAAAACTTTGTTTAGATGAAAATTGATATATCCATTTAAAGTACAATGGGGATGGAGAGAGTAGTATTTATCTTTTCTATACATATGCAATCATGTATGCAAATATATATTACTAAGACTGCAATATATTTTTTATTGCTAAAGGTGGAAATGTCAATTCAGAAAATCAGTCCAGTACTTTCCAATGCAATGGATATTGGTTCCAGCCTTTCTGAATCAGGGAAGATTTTGAGTAAATACTTGGAACTAGATATGCAAGCTAAGGTAAATTAAATAGGAATTATTATTGTGGTTATGATTTTGTAGATATGACTTCTTTTCTTTGTATTCAGTGGCTTTAGAATTTAATGCTAGCTCTCTTGGGGGTTGTAATTCTAAATTAATATTGTGGTAAATAATGATTTAAAACTTCTATTATGTGTATCTAAATTATTTATACTTACATATGCATTTATTAGGGTGTTTGAGCTCACTATAACTTTGTAACCCGATATTAAACACTCTTTTGGCCCCTTTTCCTTGCCTGGAAGATGTTAGCAACTCCTTTTGGGATGCCACAGGACGCAGAGAGAGTGCTTTTCTAAGACCATTTGTGATTTTCTGCTAGAGTAAGTTACAAAAGAAAATTCCCAGAAGCAACATGTATTAATGCAAGATTCCAAGAAGCAAATAAAACCACAATCCTGTGTGAGCCCAGCATTCAGTGACAGAAAATACCCTCCTCCTCCCAGCACCTTCTCTAGGTCCTCCTCACCCCCTTCCCCTGGGACTTAGGTTTGAATAAATTCCTGCTAGTAGCTCCACATCCGCACTGAGTCCCAGCCGGCCCCAGCAGATGTTTAGAAAGGTGAGTCTAGCACCTCTCCCGGCTCACTCAAGTCCGTAGGCAATGGCCTTGTTATTCCCTCGATCCTCAGCCAGAGGACCTCCTGCGTGTTTGGGAACTCACAGACAGACCGATTTTTTTTTATGGAATTTTTAAAAACTCATTATTTCAAATGTTTAAAATAAAACATATGTCTGAATTCAATTTCATTTTTTTTATTTTAAGAACTTTAGAAGGAGGGAGGAAATGGCACGGGGAGAAACTCCGCTGCTTCCTCCTACCCAGAGTGCTATCTGGAAACAACACTTGGAAATGAAAATTAGCTTCATTCAGTGGAGTACTTGGGAAGCATATTAAATACAAGCAGGGGAAGCAATTCCTTCTTGCTGCAAATGACAAGGAAGCTTTTTTCTTTCATTTTTGCTTGATTCCTAGCTCAGCCTCACATAAAATTCTACATGGCTCTTTCTGTGGCAATTGTAGATATAATGCCTACCATACCTGCTTATCCATTCTATCCATGAGATTTTACATTTCAGAAATTGCACTCAAAAAAAACCCAGAAAAGCAACCCATGGGCTATTAGATTTCTCGTGTAACATTTCCCCTGCCCTTGTTCAAAAACCCTTCTAGACAGAGATTTAAATAAGACTGCATAAGTGACATGCTATTTTTTATAAATTAAATAAGGAGTAAATAATTTCTATAAACTTGCCATCTCTTGTATAACAAAATTAGTTTAAGGATTTTCTAGAGCTCTTGTTTAATTTCATAAAGCAATCCTCATATATAATTGTTAACTAACTCACTCAAAACATTTCTACCATTTTGTTTCATAACTTTTCATACCAAACAACCTTTCTTCTCTTTGTGACACAAAAAATAGAATGCTCCAAATGAAAAGCAGAGCTGATAGAGTAGGAGAATAATCTGAGATGGTTTTCATTTTAAGATAACTTTTTTTTTTTTTTTAAGTTTTGAAAGTTGTGCCTTTCTTTCACTGAGGAGAGTTCTGGTACAAGTTCAATTAATAATCGTAATAGATGGATGTACAGAAGGTAATGAAATGTGAATGTTCATGATTCCCCTGTCAGCTTCTGACCCCCTGTGCTTTGCTTTCATAGGAGACAGCACATGAATTAGAAACAGCTGCAAAACTTATGACAGAGAAAAATGAATTTGAACCCGACGAAGTGGCATTACTTTCTTCTAAAGCTAAATGTCTAGAGGAAGAATTAAAAATACTTGAACAAAGCATCAGTTCCAGGTCACAAGTCCTGCAATCTTATGTGGCATTTCTAAAGTCCTCAGAAGAGGTATGGTGCCTACATGCTGACCTTCTTCAGCAAGGCGACCTCTACCCTTCTTCCCGCTTTCTCTGGGGGTAGAAGTCCTGCTGGGTAGTCCCGTATCCTCTGCTCCCATGCGTGCACTCACTTACTGGTCCTTTATTCTCCAAGGCACCATCCAAGGACTCAAAGAGTAGGTTTTTTTCCTAAAAAATAATGTGAGTGTTAGGTGTAGATATATTCACAGATAAGCAAGGTGATTGTGTTGGAACACTCTTTACTGTGGCCTACGAGCATTTACAAATCCTAACTATAGAACAAAATTATTTAAAAATAAGTTACTTTTTACCATGTTCTCTTTGAATACTCAATAATTACTGTGATTCATTTAACATACACACACAGAATCAGAAATTACGGGTTTTTAGGTCATCTCAGATCTGTCTTGTTTGATGCCTTTTAACAAGTTTACCTCAGAGAGCATCTTCTGAGGCGCTATTTTGACAGCGCTGTCCTAGAGAATCTGTGAAATTCCCTGTCATAGACTACGATTCCATCTCAGAGGTCACAGTCTCTGAGAGAAGATATCAGTAATGAAAAGGGCTAGGGTGCCGCCGAGGAGCATGCACACTCCGCTGCTCTCAGGGAGGCGGGCATTGGCCTAGCGTGAGGTAGAGCCTACACAGTCCACTCCAGGGGTAAAGCCAACCAAAGTTAGGGTGCATGCTGGAATTCCGTTTTTCTCACCCTGACCCTCCCACTGTCGCCCTCCCCTGCCACCCCTGCACCAGTGTCCTGCCTAAGCACAACTCCTCTGTCAGCTCTGCTTCCATAATGTTCTGAATTCTTGCCACTCGGGAGGAAAGCCATGCCCAGTTCCTGCAAATCTTAGGTAACCACTGCCTCCCATCCCACGTCTTTACTCCACCTTTTGTCACCTAAACTTTTATTTAGTTTTTCTTAGACCCAAACCCTCATGGTTTAGGAGCGGTGTTGCAATTGACAGGATTATCCTGTTGAACATTTTTAGTCAGAACTTGAAATGGTGGAGAAAGTACAAAGAGATGCTATTTTCTGTGTCATCATTGCCAAAAATGCACCTGCTTGGCTTCTAGTTCGGCATCTATTTCCATGCCTGTTCTGGTCTTTGGGACCAAGAGCCTCTCTAGGGCTGGACCTTAGCTTCACCCTCCGACCCCCTCAGGCTTTCCTTCTTTCCTCGCCAGCTCCTGGTTATTCATTTGCAGCCCACTCCCCATGCCGTCATCTCCCTGTGGCCCACCCTGACTCTCCCTGCCAATTCCCAATACCAGACCAATCCAACGCTCTGTTTATTCAGCTTTCAGGTGCTCCTACGGAAAATCATACAATTGATTGATTGAAAGTTGAAAGTTGATCGATTGACATTTGAAAATCATACAGTTGTGCTGATTGGCACCGTTACAACGTATGGATCTCTTCCGCCGCTGGAGTCCCCCCTATGTTCCCTCGCTGGCGCCCATTCAGTAGCAATTCTCAAACATCTTACCCCAGTTTCCACCCCTAAATCTCAGCCAGCGCCCTTTCCTCGTATGTGATTAACACATATGACACGAAAAAACCCTTGGCCTCCTTCGACTTGCAAACCTATTGTCACATGGCATCCCCCGATTGCCAATAACATGAAGCCTCTCTTCGTGCCCAACACAAATCGGCCGTCAGTTCCTCCCTGCACACACCTGCGCCCTGCAGACTCGAGCTTCAGCTAGATCCACCCCCCAGTTGTTCAAGTCTGCCTTTTCTGTTGCTTCCTTCTCGTGGGTGTACAGCTGTAGCCAATGGTGCTGCCCTCACCAAGGCTGCTGCTCTGTAGTTGTCCTTCCCTTGGCACCTGCACCCTTGGAATGGGGACATGACAGTTCTGGCCTCTGCCCGCCTGTCCTCCCCAGGCCTCGCCCAGCTGCCTCTAGAGTACTCCCTTTCCAGTCCTGCCATTTGCCACCCCCTTCCCTCCGTCAAAAGTGTTCTGATAAGCTACTCGCTAGGGGACAAATGAGATGATGTATTTTCAGTCCTCGTCCCTGTTAATCTCTCTGCCACTTTTACTCAACTGTCTCGCTCTCACCTCCCGTGACTTTTTAAAAGGCAGATTTGTCAAAGTACAACTTATATAGGATAAAATTCCCCTATTTTAGAGTGTGAGGATTTTTAGTATATTTATAGAGCTGTGCAGGCATCACTGCACTCCGGTGTTAGTATATTTCCGTCATCCCAAATAGGGGCCTGCTGGATATTTTTAGTCAATCCTGGCTTCCAGCCTCCAGCTTCAGGCAAGCCAGGAAATGCTTTCTGCCTCTGTAGATTCACCTTATTTGCATATCCACAGAAGTGGCATCATCTTGTCTACTTCTTTTTCTGTTCCTTCTCCTTTTTCCTCATTTAGTTTTCTGTTTCTGAGGTGTGGTGGGCCATGGAGCTCTTACCTGCGCTCCCTTTTGGACATTCTATACACTTTCTGTACAAAATCACACTTCTGCCTGTGGTTTTCATTCACCAATAACTCAAAAATGGCTCCTTAGCCCCCACTCTTCCAAGCCCCAGATTAGTGCTTTCAACTTCTAATCATACAAATTCCCTTTATATCCTGTAGGCTCCTGAAGCTCAACAAAACGCACCAGTTATCTCTTTGTCAAACGTGTTCTTCTGTGGCTTGGCATTGGATTAATGACCCCATCACTTTTTAGAAGGCTTATGTAGAAGCTTCAGAGTCTTTTCCAAGACCTCTCTCAGTGAGCATTTATTTTGTATGAGGTCCCATGCTTTTCATTCCTGATTTTATTTACTTATTTAAAGATTTTATTCACTTATCGGAAGTGAGAGAGAGAGAACAAGCAGGGAGGGGGAGGGGTATGGGGGGGAGGAGAAGCAGACTCCCTGGTGAGCAAGGAGGCCAAGGGGGGATCAATCTTAGGACCCTGGGATAAGGACCTGAGCCGAAGGCAGATGTGTGACCAACTGAGCCACCTATGTGGCCTCATTCCTGATTTCTTTTAATCCTTGTAACAACTCTATGTTTCTTTACTATTATCCCTCTTTTACAAATGAAGGAAACTGAGACTCTGAGAAGTTAGGTATCCAAGATCAAACAGCTAATAAATGTCAAAGCTGAAGTTTAATCCCCAGTCTCCTCCCTTTTGTCTTTTCCTATGTCAAAGGCCATGCTATCCCTTGTTTATCTATGGGGACAACCTTAAAGATTTCTGAATTCCCCTTCCCCTCCACCTGAACCATCTCTTCATCAGTTCAAGCCCTCACCACCTGGTGCTCAGCTTAAAGAAGTTGTCTTCTGCCTGTGCTGCTTTCTATAATTCTCCACTTCACTCCCTACGAAAAAAGGTCATTCTAAAGCAAATCTGATCATGTTACCTCCTGCCATTAAGGTAATATGACAAATGTAATTTGTGAAACAAATTATAAATAACTTTTTTTTTCAAATTATAAATAACTTTTCCCAAAAATGAAGTACTAAAGTTTATCATTAATTCTCTTATAGCATAAACTAGTACAGATTCAAGGGAATTCCTATAAATGGCATCATTCTCACTTGTATTCAAGGCTTCTCTGAGCTGTTGGAACAGGAGGATAAATTAAGATTTATGTTTTGAGAGTTGCACAAAACCGACAGCCCATCAGATTGACACCCCACCCTGTAGTGCACAACCCCCCCCCAGAGAAGTGCTGATAATTGTCATGTGGATTCTGAACTATTGTGACAGCTATCACTTGTTTCAAACTAATGAGAATCCGTCACATTCTGTTGGTTAAGGTAGAAAACAAGCTGAAACCTGCTGGCCAGCTTTACCAAGCACCATGATCCCTCTAGCTTCTTTCTTAACCACTCAGCTCGGGCAACCTGAAATTCACTCAGACTATGATCTTTTATCGCGCTCCGAACCAGCCAGTATTTTCACACTTGTTAACCCTTCCATCTGGGATCCCCTTCTACTGCCTTTCATCCTGGACAATTCTGAAAGACACAGATCAACGGTCTCTCCCTTCTTCCCTATTCACTCCATGTAGACTTGGTGGTCGGTCCTCAGCAGCCCCATAACATTGTGTGTAGACTTGTCTTTGTGTACTATAATTTGCTTATGGTTCTGTTTCCCCCTTCTTCTTCCCAAAGAATTATCTTTGGGAATGCAAGGGTACGAATGCTTAATTCTTGCCAGGGAATCTTAGGAGCCTCCATGGAGGAGGCAGCATTTTCACTAGTTTATGAAGGATAAGTAGGAGCAGAAAATAATGGAAAGCTCGTTCTAGGCTGAGGAAATAAGCATCGGCAAAACAGAAGAATGAATAAATGGAAAAAGGAATGAGGATAGAACTTCGGTTTCTGAGTGCCATTTGCAGGCCGATCTATTAAGTTCATTTAAATGATGAATGATGTTAATGTCTTTAAAATATGATGACTAACCATTGCCTGAAATTTCTCACCTTGTTTAGATTGCTTCTAGTAGTTATGAGCTCCTTGAGTCTTATTATATTGGCCATTAAATATTACTCAAAATGCATAAAAGCTTGTATCCGAATTTTTCTACTATTTTCTCATTACCCGACTACATGTTAATTTATAGTTCTATAAGTGCATTTGATTTTATATAAGCTCTGCTCAAAGAGAGTGATTTAAAATAAACCAGTACTGCTAGCATTGGTTAGCAAATGAGAAAATACAATTTCATACAGGCAAAGTAATATACCTAAGTAAGATAAGCCTATGGAGGCAGCTTAATATTAATACTTGCACAGAAAATCAGTAATTGTTTGCACTTTTTTATTCTGGTTTATCGCTGATTAGTAGGAAACTGTGATTAATAATTACAAATAATTTATCACTGGCTTACATTTTTCTTTCTTTCTGATTTGCATTCCTTGGTTGCGTGTTTGTGTGTGTGTGTGTGTGTGTGTGTGTGTGTATCTTCCTTCTGCGTTATAAAACTCACCTATGAGGGAACCACATTGGTCTTTGACACAGATTGTCCCCAGTTGCAAAACATGCACATATGTAATACATAAATATGGTATTGGTTATGGTAGTGAGGTCTTATGGGTAACAAACTTGTCAGCTTATTTTGCTACTGAGAGGTAGTCCTCTCAGTCAACAACCTAAATAGATTTTCATGCTTTTTCAGTAAATTGACAATATTCAATAATAACTTAAAGAATTCTGAAATGTAGTTTGTTTACTTTTTATAAAGGTTTTTATTAGAATCTACTGTTATTTTTCTTTAAAAATGTTTTTAAGTGTTCTTAATTTTCATTTATAGTCTCCTTTTTTTTTTTTTTCTCTTTCTTTCAGGTACAGGAGCAGTGTCAGAGCCTAAAGGAGTTTTACCAAACTGAAATCCTGCAGAAGGAAGAGGATGATGCTGAAGCCAAGCATCGATCTGACTCAGCTGAGAGGCAATGGCAGCTATTTTTGAAGAGGAGTTTTTTAACTCAAGACCTAGGGCTTGAGTTCCTTAATTTAATAAATATGGTAAGAACGACATTAAATGTGTTACACCTTCTGCAAGGATTCCCTGTCAAAGTCAAAACCATAAATTCAAAAGGCCATCTCTCTGCTAATCAGCCTTGCTGATTTAAGAAGTTGTTTTTGGTTTTTGGTTTTGGTTTTATTATTGTTATTTATTTTTTTTAGCTTTATTCAACCTAGAACAGTCCTAAAGCCAAGCATTTATATGCTTATCTGGTCTTAGACCTCCTATCCGTTGCTAACAAGGCTATTTTAACTGTTAAGAAGAAAGAGTGGCTATAATTCAAATACAACACTTCCATTATTACATTGCGACCTCAGTAGAAGTCCACCTGAAAGTTCTGTGTTATTTTGAGAATGTGCAACAAGGTCCTTACAAAATTTCCAGGGGTTAAAGACAACATCTAGGGTGAATTATCATTTTGAAGAATTTCTTACCATAGCAGACCTTTTCATAGTGAAGCTCCATTATATTTAAAAATGTAATCTAAATTTTAGTTGTCAAGTTGTATCTGTAAAATACTCTAGAATCTTTATATTACCCTCTGCCCATATAAACTTCTCTACAGAATTTTTTTTAATTTTTTATTAACATATAATGTATTATTTGCCCCAGGATGTCTGTGAATCATCAGGCTTACACATTTCACAGCATTTGCCATAGCACGTACCCTCCCCAATGTCCATAACCCTATCCCCACCCTCTCCCAGCCACCCTTAGTTTGTTTCCTGAGTTTAGGAGTCTCTTATGGTTTGTCTCCTTCCCTATCTCATCTTGTTTCATTTC
>CM052810.1:126148155-126206807 GCA_028533885.1 Nasua narica | reverse complement strand
GACCCTGACCCGCAGCTTAGAGTTCTGCACCACAAGGGACAGTATAAACGAGGTAGGGTGGCAGGGGTGAGAGTCGACCTTGTCAAAAGCTGCTCTGAACCTGAAGCACGTGTCTCTTGTCTGTGCGTGTGCACCCATAATCAGGAGACCTTTTATCCCACCGTGACCTTTCCTGTACCAAGCAAAGTCTCAGGGCTCTGAAAGTTTGAGTAAATTTCAAGCACCCAAGTCAGTATGTTGTCACTACCTAGAAAAACCCAGAATACACTATTATGGTGTTTTGTTTGCTTTCTTACCCCCACTCAAGCCTCTACAGCAATGGCTTGCTTGAGTGGATACAGCCCATCAGGACAGAAAGGGTGATGCCGTCCCCATGAAGTCAGCTCCGACCTGCTGAGATTCTATTTAAGTACCATTGACTCATAGTGAAGGGGGTGCCAAGGGCCAGGGGAGCAGGCTCTTTGCCTCGGAGGCTACAAAGTGTTATCACCAAAGTCAAGTGGCTGGTTTCATATTTACTCAAATGGAGTGGCTTACTGGCAAAACATCTTCTAGAAAAAAAGGGGTAACAGAAAAAAGTCATCCATGTACATGCTCAAACACATAATTGCACCTCCTCTCCCTCAGTTCTATCCAAACCCCCACCCCCACACATGTAGCAAGCCAAAATAACCCTCCCCTAGTTAAAATTTCCATTTCCATTAACTTATTCTGGGGAGAAAACATAGATCAAGATAGCAAAGCCTAGTTCCTGAGTTTTGACTGAGAATTGACAGTGGGATACAGAGTACTGTAATTCTAGACTTATCTCCATTTAGAGCAAAATGTTTCCGAGTCCATCAGTCACAAGTTCATTACAAAAGAGCGTGGAGGAAGAAGTGGAAACCTTCTCAGATGTTTTGCTGATGCCCAATTTACACATTCTGGGCCCAGCAAGTATCAAATATTAAACAACATTAGCTCATGAACTCAAGTATGAGTAACTAAACTTGAATGGCGGTCTAGCTCTGAAGTGCTCCTTCCTGCAGACCACACTTTTATAGACCACCCGCAGGTGCAGGAAGGGAGCAGGGCTCGAAGGGAAGTGAGAGGGGCGGAGAGCAGGAGAGGCCACGTGCACCCCAGCAGAGAAACAGGAACAACAACAGTGACTTTCATTTTAGCAACGTGCCGCAGGACTGTAGAGTTGCTGCTCAGAGTCCGTGTTCCAGGGACTCATTCTGAGCTAGAGATTCATTCAGGGTTAAACCCCGAAGGTAGCCTACCTGCTATGGCCTCTTCCGGTTTCAGCTAACAATGCTTCATTCAGGTCTTGTTAAAGAAAACAGTATTAAAGAAAACATTGTTCTCCCTAAGGCTGTAACATTTAGATTTGCAAACAATTTTTTTCCCCTACCTTTCCCCAAAGTCATCTTCTTTCTTCCCTTCCTCCTCCTCCTTCTCCCCCTCTCCAGTCCCTCCCCTTCCTCCTCTTATTCTCCCTTCTTCTTTGGTAAACTTTTGTTTTGCCAAAAATCTCTCTCCCCGCAGGGATGTACAGCTCTATACTAACAGAAACCACAAGTGGAGGAGGCTGAGGGTTACTCCCAGCTCCCTGTAGCTCAGTTTCCATCTTCCTGATGTGCTATGGCATTTATGGAGCTGGGTCTCCCCGTGTAGGCCCTTCCCACAGGGGTTCTATTTACAGGCTGCCTCGTGATGAACCTCTGCTGGGAGCCAGCTCGCTGAGATGACAGATGTCCCTTGTAGTCACAGTCGGGACGCCCCAGGATTGTCTGTACCATAATGAGCAACCAGATACATGTGGGTTTGGTTTAGGAATCAGATATCACTTTTACACGACCTTAAACATTAAGAGAACTAGTCTTCCCATTTGCTTCTACTTCATATCCAACTAATCTTCGATGTAAGTTACAATTTCGCATTTATTTTTTTTAAAGATTTTATTTATTTATTTGGCAGAAAGAGAGAGAGATCACAAGTAGGCAGAGAGGCAGGCAGAGAGAGGGGGGGAAGCAGGCTCCCCGCTGAGCAGACAGTCCCATGTGGAGCTCAATCCCAGGACCCTGAGATCATGACCTGAGCTGAAGGCAGAGGCTTTATCCCACTGAGCCACCCAGGTGCCCCACAATTTCACATTTAAAGGCTCTTTGAAAATCTTTGGTCCTTTCCTCCTTTCCTTCTTGTAGAAATATAGTAGGCATGTCACATTGTAACATCCACATCCTGGACTTTCCAACCACAAGCTGAATGAGAAGATAATCAGAGGAATATTTTTAGTGTACTTTAGCAAAATAAATATATGTACACTCTAGTTTGTGTTATGAATATCAGAGTACAGATGGGTAGATTCCAAGTGGTGATAATATTTACACACCTATAACATAACATTTTTGTTATATATATTATCATGATTAATATTTGGCATAGGTACTTAAAACATTATAAAAAATTAAAACCAATATGTTACACTACTTTTTTTTTTGTATATAAAAACATTAAAGTCAAAAATCCCACCAGGGAACTAGAGAAAACATTGCATTTTTTTAAAAAAATATTTTATTTATTTATTTGAAAGAGGGAGAGAGCAGGGGAGAGAGGGAGAAGCAGGCTCCCCAGCTGAACAGGGAGACCAACACGGGGCTCGATCCCAGGACCTTGGTATCATGACCTGAGCTAAAGGCAGTCGCTTGACTGACTGAACCACCTAAGAGCCCCAATGCATTTTATTTTTTAAGTTGATTTGGAAACATGTTGTTTTGCTTCCAGTGTGCTTCAAGTGCTTCTTGGAAGTTCACAGACTCTGGCTGGAAATAGATTTTGGGGGGAGGGGGGCCTGGGTGGCTCAGCTGTTAGGCGTCTGCCTTCGGCTCGGGTCATAATCCCGAGGTGCTGGGATCTAGCCTCCCCTCAGGCTTCGCTGCTCAGAGGGAAGCCTGCTTCTCCTTTCTCCTACTCCCCCTGCTTGTGTTCCCTCTCTCACTATCTTTCTCTCTCTGTGTTAAATAAATAAAAATATTAAAAAAAAAAAAGGAAATAGATTTTGGGAGATCTCAACTTTGACACATCTTCCTGTTTAGGGTGAGAAACCTGAGGTGTGTATGATTTGCATTGGAGCAGTGCACTCTAGGACTGTAGGGCTTCTGTTCACGGTGTGTTGAGGAGTCTGCTTTGGGCCAAAAGCTCATCTATTGGTCGTCAGGCTTTATTGGGCACCAACTCTTTGTCATTTGCTAACCCCAGAGCCCCCACTCTCTCCCACGGCGTGGTCTGATGCGCCACGTATGCTTCCTCTGCCAGCCTTGTTTTCCGCCATAGCTCTTCTAAGCTGTTCGGAAGCTCTGATCCAATAGCACAGTTCATTTGGTCATTTCAGCCAAAATTACTTGTCAATGGTGCCCCAACTAACGTCCATGGTTCTAACTGCACTAGAACTCCTCAGCAGAGGACTCGGTACCTCAGGACACAGTGAAGCGAGGTGTTCTAAATGTGATTTTTTTTTTTTTTTGGATGTGATGTGAGAGTCTTTAAAGACAAAGAACTATGGTTCTGTGCCTTGATTATCTTTGGGTAAAGCATTATTGTTTTCTCATTTCCTACACTACATAAGGCATAGGAAATTGTAAAACCTCATTTTCTCCACGTCTACCTTCACACAGACTTCCGACTGCCAGATTTCGTGGCCTTTTTTTTTTCCCCACTCATTTCACACAAAGATACATTGGTATGCATGAATGTTGAATTTCACCATATATTTTCTTGCCTGACAGCATAAATAAGCTGTTAATACACAAAGCATTACAGACATTCTCTGTGGTAAGACATGACAGGACATCATTAGTTACTCATTCTTTTACACGTCTTTATTTAGAAACGTAATAAGTTAGTATTAAGCATGTTTTCTATCTGCAACCTAGCCAAAAAAAATTACTTTTACATTTACATAATATTAATGGAAATTCGTAACTGGAGTCTCATTATGGGTCACAATTACTTTGCTGGGAAAAGAAAAACAGCAATGACAGAACTGGGTTGGTATCTATTCTCTCAAAATAAGTTTTGCAAACAGAAGCTTTCATATAATTAGATTACTTTAGCCTGAAATTTTTTTCCACTGTAGCAACATCCTACCCATCGGGAAGGAAGCAGAAAAAGACTTGGTATATATATAGGTCTGTTCCATATGTCGGAGTCTCATGTTCCAGTTACACAAATTTTTTTTGTCAATTTGGAGAAGTCGGTCATCTGAGTTCCAGACATACAAGGCAGATGAGAAGCAGCAAATTAGGATAGAGGAATAGACACATGCCCAACTCACGAAATCGAACTTCCTGACATCGTAGAGCACTCTGCTGTTGACAAAATGGCCACAGAGAGGACCCCACTGGCAGGATAAGAAGCAGATAAAGAGTGCCGGGATGGCTAAAACATGCAGCAGGCAGTTTTGTGGTATGGTGCGGGGATTATAATTTTCCAGATCGATAACCTTATGCTTGTCATTTTAAGAAAAAAAAATAATAATCTATCATCATTCAACGCATATTGCCAATGTAGCCACTGTGTACTATGAAAGTCCTCTGGGAACATGGAGCCCAGAGTGAATTAAAGCCCGTGGGACTTCAAGTCACAGCCACTCACGACCAGGCCACACCGTGGGTCCATCCAGAGGGTATCTAGAGGAGAATAGAAAAGATATATTTGTTCTGAAAATGTCCATCCCCTAGGCATAAAAGGTGTTAAAAGTTTGGTGTTTCACATCTGCAAGATGTCTCTTTTTCCTGAAGAATATAGAGAGCTGAAGTTCAAAATCATAGTTAGCATGTCCAGGAAATAAAACAAACATAATATGAACCCACAGAGCTTGCAGGGTGGAGACAACAGCCATGACCAAGACACGATGTCAAACGGAGCCACTGTCCTCTCCCCGCAGGCCGCCCCACTTCCCCTGCCACAGCACTGGCCTTGAACACACGAGGACACCTGCACGGCTGCCAAGCGAAAGGAGGCCAAGGGAGCCTTGTCCTGAAATCTCTCCAGGACTTAGGCTTGATATTCTAGCCATACTAATCATAGCAAATCACTCAGGTTGAATTATGAATCTTTGGGTCCCTTCATTTCAAATGCAAGCATTCCCTGGGCGGTGATAACTGTGAAGACTTTTGTTACCGAAAATGAGTATCAGAGAGCTTTTTGTCTGGAGTGTGCAAAAGGATGAGCAAGAAATGAGGCTCGTGAAGTGGACATGAAGGAAAATGGACTGTCTGTTTTGTAATTTTGTGTCTGACCAAACCTGTGCTATAGTTCCAATGAAGGCTTTATTTTTAAATTTTTTTTTTTTTTTAGCAGGCTCCATGCCCAGTGTGGAACCCAACATGGGGCTTGAGCTCAGGACCCTGAGATCAAGACCTGGGCTGAGATCAAGAGAGTTAAGCAAGAGATGCTTAACTGACTGAGCCACTTAGGTGCTCAGAAAGGCTTTTGTTTTTAATGTGTTTCCTTAGTTTTAAAACGTCCCATGGCCCTCTCTTGAATTGGTTTTGCCAGCACCAGACTCACAATAATATATTCTTATGCCAAAGCAGCCTCAGCCAGCTTAGTCAAGACTAAGAATAGCTATCCAGCCTGGTCGTCATCAACCTCTTTTTGCTTCTGCTGCTTCTCAAAGAAGCTTTGTTCATTCCTAACCCTGAGAGAAGCTGACTGTTCCCTGGGAAATATGGTGAAGATGTTCATTCTGCTAGTTTCAAAAGAGCCACAATTTTAAAGTCTTAATTTCATTCCTAAGTATAGCTGTATTCACTCAGTCTGCTGATTCCATAACAAATATGGGGGAGCTAAACAAGTGGAGAGATAGGAAAATCACATTATTTATTCATTAGAAAAAAATTCCTCCTGAAGTTTTTTTAAAGACTTTTAGAAAGGTTGTTAATATGGGTTATAAGAACATTTAAATTTTTCGAGTAGGGTGAGCTGTCCTGCCCTAGCTTTGGGTGTTTTTTTCTGCTTACGTGTTCCGTTGGAGCAGTTGCCTTGCCATTTCCACCATTACCCATTGTTGACAGGCTAACTAAAGTTAGAAACAGCTGCAGGAACAATGATCCCATAGCCAAGCAACCATGACACTCAGTTCCTTTAAAAATACGATCACAAGTTATATGAGGATTAGATGGGAAGTTAAGTTTTCATGTTGGAATGTGCAGGTAAGAAATTTAGGCATGGTCAGGTTTTTCTGAAAATCTACTTGCTAAAGGTAGTTCATGCATGCTGCCTTCCATTTGTATCTGCAGTAGTCCTAAATTTCCGCTGGGAGAGGCCCAAGATTTAAAATGCATTTCTAGTGCGACCAAAAGAGAAAAATGCCAGCAACTTTGTCAAAGGAGCTCATGTGTCAGAAAGAAGCTGATTCTATTTCACATACCCATAGTGCCATGAACACTCTCTGGTCTTATAAATCATCTTCAGTGGAAGTGCCTCCATTCTGAAGCCACAGAAATAAAACTATGTTCCTCATTTATCGGTCTTAAATTTTTTGATCCAAAGCAGATTTAAAATTTCATGGTTTAGAATTATAGTGTTGAGGCTCAGCCTTTCTCCATTCATCACCTAGTTTTCGAATAGAAGTTGATCTTTCTCATTTAAACAAGCAGACGTAACCCGGTGATTATCAGATTGATGACCGGAGCCCCTCTTCCTTTCTCTAGTCTGAAATTTATAATGTGTATCATATTCTAGTAAGAGAAAAAAGAATATAAAATTTTCTTTTCCGAGAGATACTTATTAGTTACAGGACATATTATTTTCCCTTTTCTTTTTCCTTTTATCTGTTTATTTTTATTAAAAATAAAAATTTTATTTTTAATTATGGTAAAATACACGTAACATAAAATTTACTACCTTAACCATTTTAAGGGTACCAGTAAATGATATTAAGTACATTCACATTGTTCTGCTATTATTACCACTATCCATTTCGAGAACTTTTTCATCATCCCAAACAGAAATTCTGTACCCTTGAAACAATAACTCTTTATTGGGGACATGTATTTTAATACAAGAATCTGTGGTTTCCTCAGATGTGGTAGTTATTATACCTACAATTGCAGATTATGACGTTGGGGGAAAAGAGTTCCTGCCCAAGTTTTATGTGAATAACTCAGGATGTCCCTGTATATCTCAATCCCATTTGTCTTTTCCCACTAAAATTGAACATATGCATATTAAAACAGTGAATGTCAAGGAATTTAAATATTAATTGGTTATTTTGTAAGTATACCAAATGAGTATGATCTTCTCAAATATTTGTGTGAGTTCTAATAGAGAAATGGTTTTCAAATTTCGAAACTATAGTTCTTGCCATCTCTTCAGAATGTTACTGATTTATCAGTTTAA
The DNA here is from genome assembly GCA_028533885.1 of Nasua narica. Taxonomy (NCBI): domain Eukaryota; kingdom Metazoa; phylum Chordata; class Mammalia; order Carnivora; family Procyonidae; genus Nasua; species Nasua narica. Next base: position 126,199,418 of record CM052810.1, on the reverse strand, counting down.
ATGTTTAATATGGTCTCTGTGGTTGGCTTAATTGGTAGCTTAAAACAAGCTTTCGATTTCATTTACCATATAAAATAAACAACACTGATTAAGTATAGGTATGTGAGAGGGAAAAATTGCATCAGCATAATAATTCCCATGTATGCAAGTGTGCTAGGGTCTTTATAGATAATTGTCTCCCAGAAATGTTAAAGATAAGGTCAAGTTTCTGTTAGTATAATATGCAGGATTTAAAATAAGCTTTTGGAGAAAGCAAATATTTTTTATGGCAGATATGTTTTTTCTGTATTACAAGTCTAAAATCTAGCATGTACACGGCCTTTATTCCCTTCCAAATAATTTATTTGCTGTCATTGAAAAGAATTTTAATGTGTTTCTGACTTTTCTTATCATAGCTCAAATTTATCAACCATGACATTGTTCATTTTTTGCTGTTAAATGCTTCCATATAATCTGAGAAGGTATGTTTTCTCTGTACTTCTCTTTGCTGATAATATAAAGAGAGAGTTGCCTGTCAATATGTTTATCTTTCTTGAATATGGAAAAGGGCACAGAAAGTGGTGTGTTTAATGGAACTGGACTGCTTAGGGCTTTGGTTCATTGGTAAAGTTGAAGTGTTCTTTTTTTTCAAGATTTTTATTTATTTATTTGTCAGAGAGAGAGCACAAGCAGGCTGAGTGGCAGGCAGAGGCAGAGGGAGAAGAAGGCTCCCTGCTAAGCAAGGAGCCCGATGCAAGGACTCGATCCCAGGACCCTGGGATCATGACCTGAGCCGAAGGCAGCCACTTAACCAACTGAGCCACCCAGACATCCTGAACTGTGTGTTCTTAAGGCTGTCATAAAGCACGCTCCACTCTCAGTTCATTGCCAGATGCTCTGTTTATACACAAGCTAGCATTGCCATCAGTGGTGATGCTGTCACTTTACTTTCCGGTTTGGAAGGACATCTGAAGTTAGTGGCCTCTATCTAAGAAGGAAATCTCTTCTGGAAACTGCTCATGAAAAATAATTTTTTATCTGGATTTGGGTGAGTAATGTATTTTTCCTACTAAATCTCATATTGGGTCTCCTCTTTTATCCCACTAATGTCCTCGGTGATCTGAATGTCGACCCTTCATTGACCCCTGCAACGGGAACAGCTCATTGGAGCCTAGTAGATTTATTCCTGATACTGTAAGAAAGCCTTGGGAGGCAGAAGGATCTGGGGCAAATGCTAGCACACAGAGAACAGAATGAATGGGAAACATAATGTCAAATAAATACAAATAAGAAAATTAGAGTTGTTGCGGGGCATCTGGGTGGCTCAGGGGGTTAAAGTCTCTGCCTTCAGCTCCGGTCATGATCTCAGAGTCCTGGGATCGAGCCCCACATCAGGCTCTCTGCTCAGCAGGGAGCCTGCTTCCCCCTCTCTCTCTGCCTGCCTCTCTGCCTCCTTGTGATCTCTCTCTGCCAAATAAATAAATAAAATCTTTAAAAAAAAATTAGAGTTGTTGGGCACCTGGGTGGCTCAGTTGGTTGAGTGACTGCCTTCGGCTCAGGTCATGATCCCGGAGTCCTAGGATCGAGTCCCGCATCGGGCTCCCAGCTCCATGGGGAGTCTGCTTCTCCCTCTGACCTTCTCCCCTCTCATGCTCTCTCTCTCAGATAAATAAATAAATAAATAAATAAATAAATAAATAAATAAATAAAACCTTTAAAAAAAAGAAAATTACAATTGTTAAAAATCTATTATATGTTAAAAACTGTCTTATTTGGAAGCCAAAAGATATTCTATACTGATAAATCTCATTATAAATTACAAATCAAGGGGCACCTGGGTGGCTTAGTTGGTTAAGCATCTGACTCTTGATTTTGGCTCAGGTCATGATCTCAGGGTCGTGAGATCAAACCCTGCATGAGGCTGTGCACTGGGCCTGGAACTTGCTTAGGATTCTCTATCTTCCTCTCCCTTTGCCCCTCTCCCACACTCTCTAAAAAGAAATTACACATCAAAAAGCACAAAGAACACTTTATATTTGTATTTTGGGGATATGTTTAAATTCACATTATATGTTCACTTTGCAGACTTGTTTCCTATTGAAAAATCACTGAATACATTTTGAAGATTATGAATATTTTGAAGTGTTAAGATTTTTCTATTTATTGCAAGTCAATATTTGTGTCCTCATTTTAAAGAAATCACCTCTTTCTTTTTATTGAACTACAGCTCAAAGAGTCATTCAAAGATATCAAAAAGAAATTCAACAATTTAAAGTTTAATTACACTAAGAAAAATGAAAAAGCCCGGAATCTGAAGGCTCTTAAATATCAAATTCAACAAGTTGATGTGCATGCTGAAAAAATACAGGTAAAGAGAAAGTGCCGGTGGTGTGTCTGTGTGTGCATCCATGTGTATGCGCGTGCATGCACTATATGATTATTACAAAATCAGTTTGCATTTCAATTCTAGATGCCTAACACTTGGACTTTTTTGCAGCATCGGGTCTCAGAAGGTAGTTTTCCGCTTTTCAAAAGTTAAGTTCCTCATGTAAAATGTATAAGTTAATTTATCTCTTGAGGCAGCTCTAGAATGAATTCTACCAAACCTCCCCAGCCTCTCTGCTTCCATTCTTCCCCACAACACACACACACACACACACGCACACGCACACACATGCACACACGCATATACACACCTTGTATACACCTCATTTCCCTTCCTTGCACATGGCTATGTCAGGAACTTCCTCCACTGCTCCCAGAACCTCTTGTGCTACCTCAATTACCACATGAACCAGCTAGATTATTTGAATATCTTTCCCAGGAAACAGTGAGCTTCCTGAAGATAAGACAATATTTTATTTTATGATCAGTGTCTTTTTTTAAATCATACTATCATCCTTGAAATCTAGAACAGGACCTGGTATATAATGAATTTTCTATATGATTTTAATGATGGATCAATAAACTATGTGGAAGAAAACCCATTCTTTCCAAAATACATTTGTGATCATTATGATTTTAAAATATCATCAGGGAGAAAGTTGCAAAAATTTTCCCCAAGTTTTTCTCTCAATAGGTTATCACTAGCTAGCCTCATAAATAGAAATTGAATCTTATTTTTAAAACTGTTTCTTTTTTGCACAGGCTTTGAAAAAGAAAATGGAAAAAGTTGAGAATAAAACTTCTGATTCTTTCTTAAGTTATCCAAATAATAAAGTTAATGTTCTTTTGGAAGCCATGAAGGATTTGCAAAAACATGTGGATGAGTTTGACAAAGTCGTGACAGATTACAAGATGAATTTGGACCTGACCGAACACCTCCAGGAGATGATAGAAGAGGTAGCCTCTTCTTGTTGAAATGATGTCCATATGTAATGTTTTTTGAAATTGCTCTACTACTTTAAAACAATGCTACTGCAGTTAATTTTGTCATTAAGTCTATTCATCATCCTCCTTTTCATGATTATTGCCTTAGGATAATTTCTTAAAGTAGAATTGCTGGACCAAAGGGGATGAATGTTAGGAGGTTTGATTGCATTGCCCAGTTGTTCTTCAGAAACATTTTACTAATTTACTCTTACCAGCAACATCTGCGAGTTTTTCCTTTCTCCATAACTCCATCAACTCAAGACGTTTAACCATCATGAAATTATGCTCAGTGCTGGATATCTGTTTAAAACACTCAAAATGACTTATTTATTTCACAGAACTTGAAAATGTTTAGAAAGAAACGTGATAGTGGGATGTTTCAGGTACACAAATTGTTATTGGTGTTCTTTTTGTTTTTGTCAAGAGGATAAATGGTAGAGGATGCATAAACTATATGAAACTGACAAGACAGTTGTTATTTGCACACTTCATATTAAAGCAATTCCACACTTGAAGTTCTTTGTGGCCCATTATTCTGTGATACAGAACATCTATCTCTCTTTGCCACGGATGCAGCAGTTTTTAGTTTTGACACTGCACCGAGGAAGATGAGGATCATTGTTTTTCTATGTCTGATCTATAGGTTTGCGTGACCCTGTGGGACTTATTGAAAGCCAGCTCCTAACGGAGTCATGTGTTTCTATCTCTCACTCATCATAATCGCTCTAGCCTTGGTAAACACATTCCTTCCATCAATATTATTTAGTATTTTTGGTGAGAAACGGTCTCAATTCTCCACCATGCTTTGAAAATATGACTTGAGTACCTTCTATTAAAAACAAACAAAAAGGTCAAATGCTGTTCTTTAGGTGATATTTCCTCAACTCGTAAACTAAATCTCATTCTTAAAAGAGAATTTACTTATTAATCAGGAAGTACTTTATCCATGTATTGTTAACTATTTCAATTACTTAGGGAGGATTCTGTATGTTTGGTCTTTTTTCTTTTCTTTTAGCTGATGTTTGAATTCTTTATTGTGCCATATGCTTTTTATATTTCCTGTACTTGTGAGTCTGCAATGTTCTTAGCAAGTCTATTTCAGGCAAATCTAAGAAGGCAGGAAAATCAAACAAATTTCCATACCTTTATTTTCTTGTCTAACTCTAATACACTAGTGCAGAAGCCTATGATCATATTTTGACATTTTCCTTATTATGACTTAGCAAGTTCAAACTAATGTGATTATAAAGTTTGAGGAAATTGAAATTTGATACTTCAGTGGTCAAAATGAAGAACTTTAGAACGATGGTGTCTCTTTAATCTATCCTTTATCCCATTTTAATTTAGTGTCACTTTTGGTGTGAAGATGCAAGTGCCACAGTTGTAAGAGTTGGAAAATATTCCACAGAATGCAAGACAAAGGAAGCTGTGCAAATTCTCCATCAGCAGTTCAATAAGTATATCATGCCCTCCGTGCCTCAGCAAGAAGAAAGGATTCAGGAGATCAGTGACCTAGCTCAGCGCTTATATGGTGAGGTCTCTTAAAATATCCAGCAATTTGCCCTCGAACAAATCTATAGTGAACCTAATCCAGCTGAAAGCAGAGCATGGCAAGCCTACAGGGTTCTCACTACAAGCACTTATTCAGGCCAGAGACTCAAGATAAGCACCCATATCTACAAAAGTAAACAGCCCGGAATAAAGGAAGGAATTTCTGCCTATGGGAGAGGAAGCCTTTGGATTTTAACTATCTTGTGTAAACCCTCCTTCTCTATTTTCTTTTCTCCCCTATTCCTGTTGGTCATCCCCTGGGTATGACCTAGGGGATACCCAGGTCTATTTTTATTAATAAAAGTAATAAAAGTAGAATTACTTTTATAATAAAAGTAGAACAATGCTTATTTTACGTAGACCAAAAAACAAACAAACTCATTTCCATGAGGGTGATTTCTTAAAAAACATGCAAAACTCCCATAATACTTTAAGTGGGTGTTAAGCTAAGATTGACATCTATAGTCCTGATATTTCTATGAGGGGTGTGGGTTGTAGATTTAAGAAACAGATCCCTACTCTCTGCCTACTTGTGATCTTTCTCTCTCTGTCAAATAAAATAAATAAAATCCTTTAAAAAAAAACAAAAAAGGGGCGCCTGGGTGGCTCAGTGGGTTAAAGCCTCTGCCTTTGGCTCAGGTCATGATCTCAAGGTCCTGAGATCGAGCCCCACATCCCCTGCATCGGGCTCTCTGCTCAGCGGGGAGCCTGCTTCCCCCCTCTCTCTGCCTGCCTCTCTACCTACTTGTGATCTCTCTGTCTCTCTGTCAAGTAAATGAATAAAATCTTAAAAAAAAAAGAGAGAGAGACTTTCTTTAAAAAACAACAACAAAAAACTCCAGATGGTTTGGTTAGTGATTTAAGGAAGGATTCCCTTGCCTTCCTCTCCCTTTAAGGAATAAACAGGAGAACTCAAATTATCATCTCACTGGTTCTGCTTTTCTCTTCTCCATGACCAGGAAAGATAATACAGTTGTCAGTCTCAAGAGTCTTTCTATCTAAAGGAGGCCCTCATTTCAGAAACCCTCTGGGTCATGATAGCCCTTGGGGTTACTGAGGAGTAAGTTCCATGGATCCCCTGATATTGTTCCTGTAGACCAAGGGTAGTTCCCAGTGGCCAGGCAAATCTAGCCCAGAAGGAAGATAACAGCGGGTGATACAAAATGTTTCAGCTGGCTGCCCACACTGCTGCCAGGTGGATATTTTCTCACCTGACATAAAATGCTATCCATGGCCATAAAAATGTGCAGAACCATATATACTGTACTACCTAATATTAAATTATTGAGAATAAATTATTAATGCTTTTCCAAAAGAAAAAGATAAACATAAAACATAAAAATAATAAAATATAGATTGAAAAATTAATGAAAACTAAGGCAATGTCTCATTCTTACTGTGCACTAAAGTGCACTAAAGTGCACTAGTGCACTAAAAAATTGTGAACGCCCTCTGCATTCTCCACAGCATTGTATATGGTTCCCTCTCTTTTTGTACTTTCCAGGCTGTAGCAAAATTATTCATCTGTTCATCTGTCTTCTCTATTGACCATAAGCTCCTTGAGGGCAAGGGAAGCATGTTTCATCACTGTTGAGTGCCTATTCAATTTCAGGACACTGTTAAGTACTCACAAAGACCCCAACACTAGTTAAATTCCCCTCCCTTCATGCATACCCTGAGTCCTGCTTTATCTGTGTTCCTGGCGCTTATCACCAACTGACAGATTGTATGGTTATTTGTCTATTGTCTGGCTTTTACACCAGCCTGCAAACCCTGTGAGAGAAGGGATTTTACTTGTTAGTTTACTGCTTCACTATACATACTAAGTGCTTAACAAATATGTGATGAATAATGAATCATTAACTGAATACCTTGAACAAATAAATAAATGTCATGAATCTTCATGTGCTCAGTAGAGAAGCTATGCAATTTTTAAAATCCGCAATAAGTAAGAAGCTTTAGGAATAGTATATTAACTCTTAAAGGCCACCCAATCATCATTGGACCCAGAATTATAATGCAGATAAATTTATCGCAAAAAAATTTTTTGAGTACCTATTATGTATGAGAGGTATGAATGATAAAAAGATAAATAAAACTTAGTTCCTTCATTCAGGAATCCACAACCTAGGCCTAGAAGTCATATTACAGTTAATGCAATAAGAAAGGCATGGGTTTTGGTTTGGTAGGGTTAACATCACAAAATACCACAGACTGGGCAGGGGAAACAGGAGAAATTCATTTCCTCACAGTTCTAGAGGATGAAGGCCAAGATCACAAGATCACGGTGCTGACAGGATTGGTGTTGCCTGAGGCTTCTCTCCCGGCTGGCAGCTGGCCACCTTTTTGCTGCCTTTTCACACGCGCATCCCTCTGTGCACATGCTCGCCCTGGTGTCTCTCCCTCATTTTACACTGGTGGGATCCACTCATGCTGGATTAGGGCCCCAACCTCATGGCCTCATTTTAACTTAATCACCTCTTTAGAGATCGTATCTCCAAATGCGGTAACATTCCAAGATACCAGGGATTGAGGCTTCAACCTGTGAGTTCTGGAAGAGACACAATGCAGCCTGTAACAGTGTGAAAATATCTCTTAGTCTAAACCATGGAGTCCCAGTTTCAAATCCCTGCTTCTGCAGTTACTGTCTGGGTAACCTGAAGACGCTCTCTGAGCCTCAGTTTCCTCATTTGTAAAATGCGACAGAGCCTAGAGAATCCAGGGAAAATTGCATTAATGCATATAAAGTGCTTAGCTATAGTCGAATAATAAGCACTCACTGCATGGTAGCTATTTTTATTATTATTTCAGTAGAGAGAGAGAAAAATCTACGTGGGGAGGATTAAGAACATGTCACAAAGAGGCGCCTGGGTGGCTCAGTTGGCTAAGCGACTGCCTTCAGCTCAGGTCATGATCCTGGAGTCCCGGGATCGAGTCCCATATCGGACTCCCGGCTCTGCGGGGAGTTTGCTTCTCCCTCTGACCTTCTCCCCTCTCATTCTTAGTCTCTCTCTCTCTAATAAATAAATAAAATCTTTAAAAAAAAAAACAGGGGTGCCTGGGTGGCTCAGTGGGTTAAAGCCTCTGCCGTCAGCTCAGGTCATGATCTCAGGGTCCTGGGATCTAGCCCTGCATTGGGCTCTCTGCTCAGCAGGGAGCCTGCTTCCCCCTCTCTCTCTGCCTGCCTCTCTGCCTACTTGTGATCTCTCTCTCTGTCAAAAAATTAAATAAAATCTTAAAAAAAAAAAAAAAACATGTCACAAAGTACCGGTATTTGAAGTAGACAGCAGGGAGTGGGGGAAGGACATTCCTGGTAGAGGAGAGAACCTGGTAGAGGAGAGAATACTTGCTTTGGGGAAGAGCCACTGGTGTGCTTTGACCAGAGACTAAGTATGTGAGGGAATATATATGGTGACATATATACATGGGCATATATATAAGGACATATATATATTCCCTCACATATATATATGTGACATATATTTGGTGACAAACATTTGTCAGAAGCACCTTGAAACTGTTTTCGCATGCATAAATGAAGAATTGACCATGTTCTAAACAGAAAACAACTGATTAGAGTGGTGCCTTAAGAATATTAGCATAGCAACATGATTGAGGTTACATAAAACGGACAAGGTACAGCAAATGTAACGTTTTTCTGGGGTACCCATTTTTTCAAAAAATGCCTTCATTCATTTATTTTTCTATTCAACAAGTATTTATTAAGCGGTTTCTATCTACCAGCCTTTACACTAGACACTGGGGAGGTGAATTAATGCCTGGGATTTTTTTTTTTTTCTGCTAAGGATTTGACCTCAAAAATAGTTTTTTGTCCCTTCTCCTCCCCAGGTTTTGAAGAAGGGCAGAAATACGCTGAGAAAATAGTGGCAAAACACAAAGAGGTTCTTGAATCTATCACTGAATTATGTGTCTCTCTCACAGAGCTTGAAGAAAAGCTGAAGGTAATTTCTTCTCCCCAGAATATGTATTTTCCAGTGATATAAATAAAAATGTGTTGATAAGTGTCTCTAGTGCAAAGATGTTCTAATAGAAATTCTCAAGGGACATAATGTGCACGTTTGTTTCACAGCTTTCTAACATAATTATCTGGGTGTTTCTGATAATTAATTCTGTTTCTTTTCTATCACTGCAGAGAAAAATATTGCTGGGAAGGAGGGCTAAACACAATTAAGGTGTCTCATTTACATTTTCATGGATCACATCCTGAAGGATAAATGTGTGCCATTAAAATCAAAGTAAAGTCTGTATTAAGTAGCCTTATGTTTTCATTCCCAAATGATAAATGGAAGAGTTTTTTTTTTAACTCTTCCAAATTGTGGCCCCAGAGAAAATAAAACTAAATCTTCAGGTATTGTATTCATTGAACGTTTAGCTTCATGGAAATATTAAACTAATCATTAGCATCCTTCATGAAATAAAAAGTTGATGGAATAAAGACTAGAGAGGAAGTATGTTGATGTCTAATGCCTAGGCAAATCCAGTTAAAAGGAAAAAATGCACATATTGTTTTGTCTGTATTTTGTGAAAACTAGCTTCATTAGTACTGTTTTAATGACTGGCTGAAAGAACTGGTTACTTAGGATGGAGAGAATAACAAGGTAATTAAGAACATGGGCTTTAGAGTAAAACACAGCTACCTACAAATACCAACTATCCAAATTATTGGATTTGTGATTTGGGGTAAATTGCTTCATCACTTTGCATCTCAGTTTCTTGATCTGTACAATGGAGGGAAACCCAATCACAGAGTAACCCTGAGAATTGAAATGTGAAGACATCCATAATTATTATGATCATTGTTGATATCGAGATATAAGGGTCCTTTTGCAGCTCAGAGCAGAATTATATTTCTAGCAACCATTTTTTCTGTATGAATTTCCAGGTCATAAATTTGAGTACTCAGTCCATTCAAAATAGTTTGCTAAGCTTTTAATTGAGTGGGTGACCAAACAAATTATCTTTATTCCTTAAGAAACTAGATATTAAACTTTTTTTTTTACCATTTTATATAACACTGCAATGAACATCTTCGCACATAAAGATTTTTTTTTTCTCTTGTATTGTTCCCTACACATAAACTCCCCAGAATAGATTTGGGTAAATGAGCGTGAAGTTTTCAATGTTTCTAATATACATATGTTAAATTACATTCCACAAATATTTTACAATTTTAATGCCACCAGTAATGTATGACTATACCATATGCATATTATCTTTTTAAACAATGATCATTTCTTCTCCACCCTCACCCAACCCTCCTGACTTCCAATACACAGCTTGAAAAGCACGGCTTCCTCTGATTCTTTGCTCTTTATTATCTACAACAGCCCTCCTATTTCTGTTGTACATCTTCAAGTGAGGTCCACTTAACAAAATTTACTCTCTTATCCCTGTCTGTTTTTCACCTTCATGGCCATTCTTTCTGAAAGTTCTTGCCACTCTCTCTGCCCACTTCCTCATTTCCCATTCTTTTTACACCTCTTAGTTAGGATTGCACCTTCCTTTTCTCATTTTCAACCCATCACTTGGATTCTCTTTTGCACTAGTCAGGAGCCTCCTAATTATAACCTCTAGCTAGATTACTCTTCCTAAATACAGCTGCTAGTATCATTTTTACACTCAAAGTACTCCACTACAAACTCTTCATTGCTTACCAAATAAAGTTAAAATTCAAGATCTTCCAATGCTCTGAGGCTGAGTGTCTTTCCAAATTAGCGTGCTTCTATATTCGTTGTAGGTCCCCGTCTCACTGATGGACTACCCTGTATTTCTGAGTTTCCTTCCTCTAAACCTTCATGTACATGACCTTCTCTCTCTGTCTAGACTTTACTATTTCTCAGAGCCCAACCCAAATGTTGCCTCTTTTGCAGCTCCTTTGAAGGTTGTGTCCCTCCCTCTCTGATCCCCCAAAACACTTGTGTCCTTTCCTACTATAACCATCGCATGTAACAACCATCACAACCCCAACCCATCTACTTGATCACATCTGAGGAAACCCTATGGCTCTGTTCAGTTTAGGGTCTCACACAATGTTTAACACTGTGCTTTGCCTAAGGCTGATTCTCCAGAAAGAGTTTTGGCATTTGTAGTAAAAACTCAAAGGATTGGTACAGAGAAGACGAATCCTTCAATAGCTCAAAAAAGTTTGATTTGGGTAGATATAAAAATGAGGAAGGGCCTCTCTGGTAAGACATGGGCATCAACAAGGCTCTTATAAGTTAGAGCCTGAACAAAAGCTTGTCAAAGAATGCTTACTAACACTTTACAGATATTCGCATGAGAGCATAAATGTCTAGTTTTTATGTTTTTAAGGTTGATGCTATGGCTATTCTGTAGGGGTTATTAAAAGTAAGCCCAGAAATCCCTATCACAGCTGAAATAGTGATAATAATCCTTTCTATTTGTATAACAATTTGAGATTTACAAAGGCTTTTCATATATATTACTTCAGTGATTTCCAAATAACCTTATGATGGTGGTAAGGCAAATGTTGTTTTCCTATTTTATTTATTTTAAAGATTTTGTTTATTTATTTATTCATTTATTTATTTATTCATGGAGAGGGGGAGAGAAAGAGCACATGAGCAGAGGCCGGAGGGGCAGAGGGAGAGAAGCACAAGTAGACTCCTATGCAGGGCTCGATCTCACAACCCTGAGATCAGGAGCCTCCTAATTATAACCTGAGCTGAAACCAAGAGTCGGATACTTAACCACCCAAGTTAATGAGCCATCCAGGGGCCCCATTTTCCTTGTTTTAGAGGTAAAGTTCAAAGAAAGTAAAAGTGCTCTGCCTGAGGCCTCACCATCAGTAGTGATGGACTCTAGAATTAAATACAATTCAAAATCTGGCATTCTTGCCACAACAACTGCCATTTTGAGATTAGATATCACATGTGTCCTAAAGCAGAGTAACTTATCCACTAATACCAACCAGCTTACTTTTTAGAGTTAGACTAAAATCTGAATCTCCCTCAGAATTCTCTGAGTCGGTATAGCATGTGCACTTTAAGGAGTGTGCTATTTCTTTAAGGTCCACCCATCTAACGACCATGTTCCAGGTGGAATAGAGAACATACTGGTGTGTTGTAATCCATCATCCTAAACCTGGTATACCTGAGGCTCCTTTCACCTTTACAGAGTCTTCTCAGCCCTCACAGGGGCTCCCGAACATCTTGCAAATGCCTGTACTTCCATGACTAAAACAGCTCCATGAACTACAGGAGCAAAATATCATCGCCCACAGAAAGCATCCTTTGTTCTCATTTTTTTTTCTTTACCACACCCAGTGATGTTTTCTACTTCTCTTCATTTGCTTATGCATATTCTCTGGATTTCCTCTTTGTTCTCCACCAAAATCTTCAGACATTTCTTCCTCAGGACTGCTCCCCCAGACTCTCCCAATGGCTTCGATGGCCATGCACAATGATTCCTTTCTCTAGAGAATGCTCCTGTAGGTGTATCCTACTGCAATAATGACTTTGCTCTGGCTGGGCCTTTGAACAACCAGTTTCTACTGGCAATGAATTTTATCAAAGCAGTGAGGTAGATGGGGAGCTGTGAGCTTAACAAGATAATTTTGTAAATCACAACATGGGAGTAGTCAGTTTCCCGGAATACATTTGCTGAAAGGTTCCAAGTGGCCTATGTTTTCTTCCAAGTGGTTATTGTGTAGCACTGTACCTCCAACTTTCATGGCCCAGGTGCTCACTAACCATGGCTTTGTACAGCAGGGGGACATTTTAAAGACAAATGTGGATTTGGAAGACTTTCATGATGACTTCGTCGACCTGCTAAAAGAACCAGCGAGAAATAAGCAGACATTATTCAATGAAGAAAGGAATAAGGTAAAGAAAACTATGTAATCTCAGTTATTCATTTTGTTTTGAGTGTTAGAGCCCTTGTTCATTGAAAAAAAAGAGTGAATTAAAGCCTTCTTATCTATCAGAATCAAATCTTTCAATGCACATGCAATGTGAATGTCCTTATCCTGGACTTCCTTTTTACCCTTTACTTAGTCATTCTTCTTCCACTTCTGCTATTCTCCTCTGAACACCTCCTGTTTAACAGTGGGACCACAGCATTACAGAGTGGTACTGGGACAGCCATTTAGTCATCACACTGTCACTCCAAACCACATCTATTTCTGCCGCCTTTAGCTGCCTTTCCCATTTTCCTTTTATAGTCAATCCCAACTTCAAATTTGACTTCTCTCTATCATACCATATGGTTCTGTTGTTTCACACTATCCACTGGAAAATCTTAATACATGAAATTAGCTTGTGTCTTATTCCACTGAAGCTATCTCTAAGATGATATTTCCAGGTACATGTATAAAAACATAGAATCTAACTGAAATATAAGTACGAAAGTAGAGAAATATTTAAATTACTTTAAAATCTATGTATTACAGATAAATTAAGCATGTAGCAAAAACTGCAAAAATTCACAAAATGCAAATGTTTCATGATTTCAAAAGCATTATTTAAATCACATCATTATGGATTTTCAGTATAAGTTGCTCACTCTCTATTCATAGCTGCTGGACTATAATTAGCTCCTATCTTTTTGCTTTGCCAAGTTTGCTTCTAATGTTTCTCCTTCTCCCAAGGAACTGAAGGAACAAACAGAGTCAACATTATTCTCAACTGCCTCCAAATTAATAAAGTATACTTTTTGTGACATGAGAATTCAAAATAAATATCTCCCCACTTGTAGTTATCTCATGGAGAAAGATTTATCTTTCCTTCAAGTCAGTACAATTCTTAGATCTTCTATATAGCCTTCTATAATCTTTCCACAGGTTAAATCTATGTTAAGGTCTACTGCAATTATACAATCTCCAGGCAGCAAGTATCATACAAACTGGATTTTTTGTGGGATGGTTTTGAAGCATTTAAACTCTGATTCTACTCTGAGGCAAAGGAAAGTTGCCAGACCTTGATCACTTTGTTGTATCTTAGTCTCATATCAAATGGCCTTTGGTTATTGTGATTGATCTCTGGGATTTCTCAATCTCAGTACTACTGATATTTTGGCCCAAAAAATTCTTTGTTGTGGAGGGCTTTCCTGTGCATTATAGGATATTTAGCAACATTCCTGGCCTCTATCAGCTAGATGCCAGTGGCACTACCCCCCATTCACCCAGTTGTCATAACCAAATAATGTCTGTGAACATTGCCAAATGTTCCCTGGGGAGCAAAATCACCCTTGATTGAGACCAACTTGTTGATATAGTAAAGAATAACATTCAATGAATCATATTTTCTTAAGTAGCTATTTTTTTTTTTAAGATTTTATTTATTTGAGAGAGAGTGAGAGAGAGGAAGCATGAGCAGAGGGGAGTGGCAGAGGAAGAAGGAGTAGCAGTCTCCCCATGAGCAGGGAGCCCTCTGTGGGGCTCAATCCCAGGACCCTGGAATCATGACCTAAGCTGAAGGCAGACACTTAACTGACAGCCACCCAGGTGCCCCTTCTTAACTAGGTTTCTAAGAGATACTAAATTCAACTTATTTTTTAAATTCTGCACATTGTCTACACTGTCAACCACACCCATTTACTAAGAATTGAAGTGAAAGTCATTGCTACCAAAGCAAATATACTCATTTATACTTGGTAAATGTGGATTTTCTTGCTTGTATTTATTTTTCTTAGAAAAAAAATTAAAGGAAAAGATTCACTTAAATAAAAAAGCTAGGTTTATTTCCACTGTGAAATCAATTTTATTTTAATATAAATTAAAAGGTCATCTGTTATTTAGTGTAAAAGTGAAGGCCCACAATTATAGCTGTCAAGAACTCTCACTGACATCATTTCACATATACATTCTGGTGCAGTTGACACAGACAGCAAAATGAAAGGGTGGCAGTAAGCCTCCCTTTAAATAGCTCAATCACATTTACCATTTTATTGTCTCTATCATTTATATTATGGGTCAGATGTGATGATTTCCCAAAAAGCCATGTGGATAGATAACAAAAATCACCAAGTAAAATAAAAGCTTATCTGGGAATCATTGTGTCCAATTCTGATACCCAAATGGTGTTGATCTTCTTTGGAAAGTTATTTGACTCAGAAAGAACAATTCCAGAAGTGTTTGGTCAGAGGAAGATGGCAGCAGGGTAGGAGGGCCCAAGGCTCCTCTAGTCCCATAAACACAACTAGGTAACTATCAAATCATCCTAAATATCCCAGAAATCGACCTGAAGACTGACAGAACAAATTCTACAACTGAGGGGAGAGACGAGGCCATATCATAGGAGGTAGAAGGTATGAAGATGTGGTTTAGGGGAGAAACAGATCACAGGTGCTGTGGAGGGAAGGTGCTGTGGATGCAAAGAATGGTGAGAGAGGAGCACGCAGGAGAATGCACAAAGAGAATGTTTTCTGAAAGACATTGGCTTGGAAAACAAGAGGGACTGAATTTTGTGAATTCTTGCAACCAACAGGGCTTAAAGCCTAGAGTGTTAAAGATCAGCAGGTTTGGCTGGGATAGACACAGAGGGCACTGCCCTGCTCCTAGAGAGAAGGCAGGCAAACAACCTGGGGGCAAACAGTGTGGAAATAGCAATCTGAAGGATGCCTGGGGCACACAGTGGGGAGATTGTTCACTCTACTTCTTTGAGCAGAGTGCATCCCTGAGAGGCAGTGTTTATGGAAATGCCTCTCCAGGAACAAAGGAGCTGGATGATACCAGTTTCATCCCCAACCCAAAGCATAAATACATAGCCATCTATGGGAAGCAGTGCTGTGCCAACACTAGCTGTCTAACTTGCTTACACCAAGCCCCACAGCCCTGTGCTCTCACAGGACTGCCGCTTTCAATCAAACTTGCCTCAGTCCTAGCACAGCAGCCTCTCCCCTGAACACCAGTACAAACCCCTGCCCACACCATGTCTCCCAACCAGAGAGTTCTGCAGGGCCTCAGTTCTGGTGGAGGTGGTGTCTGTTCTCATTTCACAAGCAGTTCAGAGCATGTGTAGGTAAAGCTCACTACAGAGAGGTAGGGGACCAAACACTGCCCACAGCAGACAAGAGACTCTCTCCAGATGACTAGCCTGAAGAATAGAGCAGCCCAAACACAACAGCAGAGCACATGTAGCACACACCAGAGACACTCCCTGAAGTGCCAGGCACTGGGTACTACATGACTTCTTCTTCATTAGGCCATTACTTTCAGCTTTCCCTCTATGGTCAGGAATAAGACATGGATGTCCACTCTCATCACTGTTATTTAACACTGTACTGGAAATTGTAGCCTCAACAGTCAGACAACAAAAAGAAATAAAAAACCATCTAAATTGTCAAGGAAGAAGTCAAACTTTCACTATTTGCAGATGACATGCTATGCTGTATAGCAAACCCAAAGGACTCTACCAAAAAACTGCTAGAACTCATAAACAAATTCAGTAAAGTTGCAAGATACAAAATCAGATACAGAAATCTATTGCATTTCTATACACCAATAATGAAGAAGCAGAAAAAGAAATTAAGGAATTGATCCCATTTACAATTGCACCAAATACAATAATATACCTAAGAATAAATCTCACCAAAGAGGTGAAAGACCTATACTAGAGAAACTGTGAAATACTGATGAAAGAAATTGAAGATGACACAAAGAAAGAGAAGACATTTCATGATCATGAATTAGAAGAATAAATATTGTTAAAATGTCTATACTGCTTGGGGCACCTGGGTAGCTCTGTTAGTTAAACATCCAACTCTTGATTTCAGCTCAGGTCTTGATCTCAAGGTTGTGAGTTCAAGCCCTGGGCATGGAGCCTACTTAAAAAAAAATGTCTGTATTACCCAAAGCAATCTACAGATTTAATGCAATCCCTATCAAAATACAAACAGCATTTTTCAGAGAACTAGAACAAACAATCCTAAAATTTGTATGGAACTACAAAAGACCCAACTAGCCAAAGCAATCTTGAAAAAGAAAAGCAAAGCTAGGGGCATAACAATTCTAAACTTCAAATTATACTACAAAGCTGTAATGATCAAAACAATATGATACTGGCACAAAAATAGACATATAGATCAAGAAAGTAGAATAGAAAACCCAGAAATGAACCCATTGCTGTATGGTCAATTAATCTTTAACTAAGCAGGAAAGAATATCCAATGGAAAAAAGACAGTCTCTTCAACAAATGGTGTTGGGAAAACTAGACAGCAATATGCAAAAGAATGAAACTGGACCATTTTCTTACACCATACACAAAAATAAATTCAAAACAGATGAAAGACCTAAATGTGAGATAGGAAACCATTAAAATCCTAGGGGAGAACACAGGCAGTAACCTCTTTGACATCAGCCATAGTACCTTCTTTCTAAATATGTCTCCTGAGGTAAGGGAAAAAAACAAAAATAAACTATTGGGTCTTCATCAAGATAAAAAGCTTCTGCACAGCAAAGGAAACAATCAGCAAAGCTAAAAGGCACCCTACCAAATCAAAAAAGATAATCACAAATGACTTATTTCATAAAGGGTTAATATTCAAAATATAAAAAGAATTTATCAAACTCAACACCCAAAAAAACAATCCAGTTAAGAAATGGGCAGAAGACATGAACAGACATTTGTCCAAAGAAGACATAAAGATGGTCAACAGACACATGAAAAGATGCACAGCCTCACTGATCATCTGGGAAATACAAAGCAAAACTGGAATGAGATATCACCTCTCACGGGTCAGAATGGCCAAAATTAAAAACACAGGAAACAATAGGTGTTGGCAAAGATGTAGAGAAAGGGAAACCCCCTTGCACTGTTGGTGGGAATGCAAACTGGTGCAGGCACTCTAGAAAACAGTATGGACGTTCCTCAAAAAGTTAAAAATAGAATGACTCTACAATCCAGTAATTGCACTACTAGGTACTTACCCAAAGAATAGAAAAATACTAATTCAAAGGGATACATGTATCCTCATATTTACACCAGCATTATCTACAATAGCTAAATTATGGAAATAGCCATTGTCCATTGACTGATGAATAGACAAAGAAGTTATGGTATGTATATATAAAATATGTATACATATATATACATGTGTATACATTATATATGTGTACATATGAAAATATAATATATATTATATAATGAAATATTATTCAGCCATAGAAAAAAATGAAATCTTGCCATTTGCAAGAATATGGATGGAGCTAGGGTATTATGCTAAGTGAACTAAATCAGCCAGAAAAAAAATACCATATGCTTTCACTCATATGTGGAATTTAAGAAGCACGACAAATGAACCTAGGGGGAAAAGAGAGAGAGAAAGAGGCAAACCAAGAAACAGACTCTTAACTATAGAGAACAAACTGATGGTTACCAGAGGGGAGGTGGGGCAGGGGATGGCTGAAATAGGTGATGGGGATTAACCAGTGCATTTGTGATGAGCGCCAGGAGGTGTCGAATCACTAAATTTTATCACTATATTTTATACCTGAAACTAATACTACTGTATGTTAACTAACAGGAATTTAAATAAAAACTTTAAAAGAAGAGAACAATTCCCCCAGACTGTTAGAAGAATATATTCATCCCAGGATTTTCTCTTGGAGATAATAAAGTGCTTCTCACTTTTTAAACCCCCAAATGCAACAGGTGGAATTAGGCAATTTAGTAAATGCAGTGCCCACTGTACTGCTAACAGATTCGTGATGGTATTTTACTTCCAAGGTGAGCACTGTAGCTAAATCCATAGTAATATTTGAAAACTTCTAAGGTAAATGGACTCCCGGAATATGATGAGACTCCCACAAAATCACAGAGCTAGTCAGTAGAAGATGCAGGCTTGCAGTGCCCACATTCACAGTTATAGAATTCAAGTGCTAGAAGGGATTTAACAATCATCTGACCCAATCTCATTTTACAGTTGAGGAAACTGACACTAAAAGAGATCAAGTATTTTGCCCTCCGTAAATCCCAGAAACTAATGTCTGAACTGGGCGGGACGCCCCATTCTCCTGAATTTCGGACATGCTAACTTTTTCCTCGGGATCGAAGGAGAGCAAGGAACTGCTGCGTATAAATGAGCGGCTTTGTAATGACACTGTAGAGTCCCACGCCAATAGCATGGAAGTACCTTTTTGATATTAATAAGAATTTTTAATTCCATGAAGTAAATTTGTAAGTTAGGGGCTTTCCCGGGCCACAGAGGAAATCATAGCTGAGAAATGATGTTGCCAGTTTAAGACTCAAGTGTACTAGTTAATTCTCATAGGTTGAAGATACTGCCAACAAAAGCAGGAAATTTGAAAGCCTTCTTTGAACTGAGCTCATTTAACCAAATACTTATATAGAATCAATTCATTTTTTTGCAAAGAGGGATAGCAGCCCAATCCTGTATGACTCAGAGCCAGGGACACACAGGCAATGAAGGCATCATTCCCCCACTGCACAGTGATATCTTGTTGTTGCATCCCAGGAAGAGCAAATAACATAAAGCAAATTTATGTTTTTAAAGTTTCCCCCAATATACATTATCTGAGAGTCCAGTTTGGAGGTAACGTATCAGAGAAAAGACAATTTAAAAATTTAAGAACTGGTTCCTTTACTCCCCCACAGTCTTGGAACCAGACCAGTATGGGAGGGGTCATTTGCTCCGATGGAGTAGAACACAAGACCACGGGTTAGTCCATACTCTCCCATCTCACAGAGAAAGTTGTCTGGATCCACATGCCTGGAATAAGTACATTGCTGCAAAAAAGAAAAAAATAATGACACACAGTGTTAATGCTTTATTACAGTTGGCAACATCAAAAATATCTATTGTAGGTACTTTTTTTTATCATTGCTTTATAATTTATTTTTTTAATTAAAGTACTGTTATTCAGGTGTACAGCAGAGTGATTCAGCAAGTCTATCTGTTATGCTGTGCTCACCACAAGTGTAGCTACCATCTCTCACCGTACAACACATTTAACACTATGTTAATTATACTTAAACTTTAAAAATTAACTAAAATTAAGGGACGCCAGATGGTTAAGTGACTTTTGGCTCAGGTCATGATCCCGGAGTCCTGGAATCGAGTCCCGAGTCAGCTCCCTGCTCAGCAGGGAGTCTGCTTCTCCCATTGACCTTCCCTCTCCGATGCTGACTCTTTCTCTCATTCTCTATCTCTCAAATAAATAAATAAAATCTTTAAAAAAATAAAAAATAAATAAAAATTAACTAAAATTAAAAAGGGAGTTTTGTAAGATTCCATAATGACTTAAAAGCTGAAAGCTTGTTTGCCTTTGAGAATAAAGGCAGAAGTGCCAAGGGCCAACATGGATTGACTCAGGAAAAATTGTATTAAATTCATCTTATTTTGCTTTGTGAGATGATTATTTAATGGATAATTCTAGGTTAGTGCCATAGGCAAAAATTATTATGATTTCAAAAAGTCATTTGATAAACAATATTCATGATCTCTGTCTTACAGTAGGTGGAAAGATGTAAACTGAATGAGTTTGGTCAGGTTATAACTGCTCCAAGAATGTTAGGTAGTTCAACAGTGTCAACCTGGAAGACAGTGTGCCTTGCCTTGGGGAGACATCTGACTTTGTCCTAAACTCTGCAATGTTCAACATTTTTGTCAATGGCATTAGTAGAGAAAGTAGAAAATTTTAGTTGATTAAAAACTCAGTATGAATCCATAGTCACATTTGGTTCTTATAGAAACAAAAAAACTAATATAATCACTTTAACAAAAATATATCATATAGATTAAGGAGATGTTGGTCCACCGATTAGTTCCCATCTGAAAGTAAATATATTCTAGAAATAAACATATTTAGGGGGAACATTAATAAGTTGAAATATTTCTAGAAAAAGATTTGGTAACACTCCCTCTCTCTTATTGTCAGTAGAAATTATCTGGTAGTATTATTTTCTGTGGGCAGTATTTTTCTACTTTAGGAATTGTATAGGGCAAAAAAATAATATTATTGGATTCCCTTCTGAGTTTGGTGCCATCTGAACAAGAGTCACAGGAGTCAGGAATCAATCACTAGTAAAAACTGGCTTAGGGAACATGGCTTGGACTTTTCTAGTGGATTTCCTAAAACTTCGTCACTGATTTAGATAGGCTGCCTACCCAGACACTTGGGTGCACAGCTAGACAACCACATGCTTTCTGTACAGGGCTTTTCAGACTTTACAGCGAGTGTGAATGCACATATTTGCTGGAAGGCAGATCGACAAGAGAGGCTTCAGAAAGTCAGAGCTGAACATGCTCGGTCTAAACCTGCAGTTAGCTAAGTCATTTCCTCCCCAAGAGGCAGGGAGGAGTGAAGAGACTAGACTGGATTTTTATTCAAGTTTCTCTCCTAAGCTTGTTGCAAATTTTCAGACAATTCTTAAACATTATTCTTCTCTGGAGAGACACAGGTTACCCACAGTCATTAAGAAGTTGCCTGGCCATGGGTGACCCTCCAATCAACAGATGTCCTGTGAGGGAGCTTATAGCCCAGTGGAAGTGCGTGGGATTTCCCAAAAGGTGCAGAAGTCCTGAAGTCAAGGCAGACGAAGACCTGGAGGTTTTATTTCAATGAAGAGACCGAGAGGTTGTGGCACCAATTCCCCAAGTAGTCAAAAGGCTGTTAAAGGAGGAGAGCAGTCCTAATCTGTGTTGCTCTGGGAGGCCAATTCAGATCCGTTGTTGGATACCGAGTGAAGGCATAGCTTTGCTAAATATAGGAAGAGATTCTTAACCCAAGTGAAGCATAAAATTCTTTTCAAAGAAAGCACCCTTTCGGGAAAAGTGTTCCCTAGAGGGAACCAGAATGTCATAGAGATTTTCTAGACTGAACAGGAAGTTGGATCAAAGTCCCTATGAAAAAAATAAAGACAGAGCTAAGCCGAAGTAGGAAAACCAAAAGAAGGAGGGGGATTTCCTATTGGCTATGTGCTTATTTCGTAATTTTTTTTAATGACAAAGACTTTTAAAAACATTTGGCTTATTTTTAGACCTAGAGTTTAAACTTCTACTAAATGGCTGAAGTAGAAGCTACGCTTCTCTAAAGCTACGCTTATGCTTTCTCTTGCTTATGCTTTTCTGGGGAAGTAGAAGGAACATTATTTTGTTTTTGCTTCTGAACTTTGACCTGAAAACATATTTATTTCTCAAAAATTATTTATAAAATATATATCAAGAGCAGGACTATGAGCTAAAATGAAGAACTCAAACTCAGGGTAAGACCTAACTTTCTTAGGTGCAAATAGTAGCAACAGGACAAAACCTAGTAATTGCTAAGTAAGTGAAAATACACCCAAATACTGAGGAAAGGCCAAAAAAAAAAAAAAAAGTAGATGTAAAACAACAGGTTGAGATAGATGAGATTGCTTTCAGCTTCAATGCTCTTTCGAGTCTATGCCAGGAAGGATATTTGAGCGTCTTCTGAAACCAGAGATAGACATGGATTAGTGAGGAGAAATACTAGATCAGCGTAAGTAGGAGGTGCATACTGCCTTTCACGGTCTCCTAGCATGACCTGCGCTACACATGGCATGAAAAGATAAGTGGCAGGCCTTCCTCTTTTATATCTTGTGTTCTCTTGTGGAAGACCATAATGTGTGATTGTCCCATTAATGTCTACCTTCCCCACGAGACTATTATCTCCCCAAGGGCAGAAAATGGGTTTCTTTTACTCATTTCATCTCACCAATGCCTGGCATGGTACTTAGTGTGAAACAAGTGCTCAATAGATACTTTTTTTTTTAAGATTTTATTTATTTATTTGACAGAGACACAGTGAGAGAGGGAACAGAAACAGCAGAATCGAGAAAGGGAGAAGCAGGGTTCCCACTGAGCAGAAAGCCTGATGTGGGGCTCGATCTCAGGACCCTGGGATCATGACCTGAGCGGAAGGCAGATGCTTAATGACTGAGCCACCCAGGCACCCCAATAGATATTTTTCAATGGAAGAATAAACGTAAGGGACTTAAGAAAACAAACCAGACATTAAAAATGACTTTCTCCATATGGGGTATATAGAGTTATCAAATTCATAAAGACAGAAAGTAGGAGAGGCTGGCTAGAGAGGAGAATGGGGAATTTAGTGTTTAATGGGTACAGAGTTTCAGTCTGGAAAGATGGAAAAGTTCTGGAGATGGGTGATGGATGGTTGCATCAATGTGAGTGTACGTAATGCCTTTAAACTATACGCTTAAAAGTGCTTAAAATGGTAAATTTCGTACTGTACGTATTTTACCATGGTAAAAATAATTAAGAATGGCTTTCCTAAGAAAGAAAGAGCGGTTATTCTTAGGAGGGTCTGAGAGATCGCCTGACAAGGGAGCCTCTGCGATTTAGGAACTATGTGTCCCCATGGAGTGTAGACCAATAAAACAAAGCAGAATTTGCTGGTGGGAGGAGATTCCTCAGATCATGTTTTGGAAGACATTGATCCATTTCAACCTCCTCATTATAGGTAAAAACTAGGGCTTTCTTGCCTCTGCTTCACAAGGCCGATCACATTTCATACAGAAACCGGAGGTCAGTTTACCAGCTCCTTAGTCATGGCATGGGACGGGGTCCAGGTTCCACAGACCGACAGTTTCAAGTTCTTCACTGCTTGTGCCAGGGCCCCAAGCTTTAACTCACTGGTAGGTTTTCTCAGATTGTCTGCCTGATGGAGGTTGAGGCCTGGAAAAAGAAAACTCAGTGACTAACCCAAAGCTTTGGCTTTTCTGTTTTGAAGGCACAGGGAGCAGGTGTTCTGGCCATCAATGGAACAGGAGAGGGTCAGTGTCACCAGCACCTGAAGCAGCCGCCCTCTGACAGAGAGGATGCTGTCCAAGGCCAGCTCCTGCCTGCAGACATGCTTTCAGGGGAAGAATATGAATGTGTCTCACCTGATGACATCTCCTTGCCTCCACTCCCGGGAAGCCCCGATTCCCCTCTTGCCCCGGCTGCCATGGACGCGGAGGAGCATGCCAGCCCTTCCCTCAGCCTTCATGCGAGCAGCTACAAGACGCAGACTGGGGCCAGCAGGCCAGGGGAGGCCCAGGCATCGGGCATTCCACCACCTGCTGCTTTTGCCGATGCTTACAATGATAAGAGAGAGACATTTTCAAGTCATTTTGAGAGGCCTTACCCCCATTTCAAAGCTGAGCTCCCATTAACCTCCCGAGGATTTCTGGAAAAAAGTACTGCCCTCTGCACAATCAAGGCTAAACATTCAGAAAGCATGCTGAGTGACGTGCATGAGAGAGCTTCACAGCAGCACCCTCAGGCTCAGGGATGTTTGCTAGAAACCTGGGAGAAAGTGCATGTTGATAATAACATCACTAAACCCCAAGACAGGCTGCATGCTTCCCAGGATGCATTCTCAGGCCTTGGGTTTCGCTCAGGCCCCGGTTGGGCCTATCAGAGGCAAACAGTCTCCCAAGATGAGATTAAATGTACATCAGCAAAGAACACTGTGGTCAGCCTCGCTGGCCAGGCACCTAATTTCTCCAGACTCCTGTCTAATGTAACTGTCATGGAAGGTTCGCCAGTGACTTTGGAAGTTGAAGTAACAGGATTTCCAGAGCCTACTCTGACATGGTGGGTAGCTTATAATGACAAGTCATAAACACATTGAATGACCGAGCAAATCATTCTGTGCACTAACTTAAAAGTGTAGGGATAGCTCATTAATATTCTGCAACCCTGCACCTTGCATGATTCAACCTCACACCATCCCCCAACTCTCCCTGTAGGCCCAGCTTGGCTAATACCCGGAAGAAGCAAAAGGAACCACATAAAATAATCATGTAACGAACTCCAAAGGCACTACAACTTAGCTGTGCTCTTTTGTGGGGTTCGGTTTTTGGTTTGTTTTTGGGGGAGGGGTTTGGTATTAGTTTAACATTCCACATTTCTGAAGATTGTGGGTTTAAATTCTTTCCTATTGCTTATTTCTACATAAGCATGACATTTAGCTTAATATATTTGATAAAAAACATAAGAATTTGGGTTTTCCTCTTTTCTTTCATTTACCGGTTTCATCTTTTCCCTCTTCCCAACAGAGTCACACATCACTTTTGTAATGTTTGTTTGTTTCACTAAGATATCTTTCTATAAATTTCTTCAGTGTGAGAGATGGAATAAAAATATTTCTTTCACAGTTGCTCCCAGTGACAGGTAATAAACCCATTTTTGAAAGGTGGCGTAATAACTGAGCTGTGAACAATAGGATTTCCCTCTGGAGACATTATTTTTTAGCGTATTTGTTTTAATAGAAAGTAAACTGCAGAATACAGGTTTTGAATCACTGTTGTTTTAAAAGTAGTTCTCACTTTCTCACTATGTGGGTTACCTCTAAACATTTAGAAATTTTTCATGTGAGTAGATTTCTCTGAGGACAGAGTTACAAATATGTGAGACTGAATTCATATTCGTAAACTAAGTAAAACAACATTTATTTATCATAGTATTTCAGTAGACAGTTCATCAATAGTTTCAACTATCACGTGTGCCCATTGATGATACTTGAAGTGTGAAGAATCTGTGAGAAAACTTGGGTCTCTCAGATGATGAAAAGAGACTACACTTGCACTACAATGCAGCCATTCATGCTTTTGTCTAATTTTCTTGTTTTTACGACTGCATGGGTTTTTTTTATAGATCAGAAATTTCATATTTATGAATTTTAAAACTATTTAATTCATTATTAAATATCAGTTCACACCAAAGAGAAATGTTGTCGGCAGTGTTTCTTGGTATTGTCCATACAACAAATAACTTGGTTAGTATTGGTTGTTGAAGAATTATCACAATATTGTGAAAAAATATCTTCCTTTTGGATTTACAATGATTTTGCTCAATTAGCAACTGGCAAGCTCTTGGAAATAAACATTCTTAGGACACTCATAAAAATGCAAAATTATCACATAGGCAATGGGAACAGAAAATGATTCTGGTTTGTCACCACTCCTTAGGTAGGTATTTATATCCTTGAAAGAACATGGATATAAATAAACAAGAATCTAGAATATACAAAATAAATTGTTTGCTTCCTAAAAAGAGGCAGCTAAGTACTCATGTTCGTAGGAAACTTTTAGAAACATATCATTAACTGTAATAATCCAATTACAGAAATGCCTTTTATAATTATAAATCATTTTGTAATTATAAATCATTATAAATCATTTACATTATAAATCATTTTCTTCTAATGAAATTAATTCATAAAAATGAAATGAACTCATTTTGCCAGAAATGTTGTGTAAGTAACTTCCTCCAAAACAGCGTATTTTTATTCTTACATGAATCTTGTGGGGTGAATATGATCAGTCTCCCTCCAATATAGATTCCCAGAACTCACAGGCTGTTATTCCATAGCAGCTGAAAGAATGACACAGGCCAAAGAGAGGGGTCCCATTTCACACTTCAGGTAATTGTTACCATAAGCAAATAGTGGCCCTCGGTGACCAGATGGGCTACGTTTTTCTCGTGGGTTTTTTTGTTTTTGTTTTTGTTTTTTTGTCGTTGTTTGTTTTAGAGAGAGAGAGAGAACAATAGGGCACAGGGAGGGACAGAGGGAAAGGGTGAAAGAGAATCTTAAGCAGGCTCCAGGCCCAGTGTGGAGCTCCACACGGAGCTCTATCTTACGACCCTGAGATCATGACCCGAGCCGAAATCAAGAGTCAGATGCTCAAGTGACTGACCCAGCCAGGCACCCTGTTCAGGTTTCTTTTTAAAGAATAGTTGGATATCTGAATTTTTACATGCAATATTCCAATTGTTAAATGTTGTCCAAAAATTCAATTTTTTTGAAAAATATGGTCTGATCCAGTCATGCACTTCTCAGGCACAAGTCTCCAATCTCTGCTTAAAGGATGAACAGCCCCACTGGAATCCGTGGTAGCTGCAAAGTTCCTGCTAATACTAGAGAGAGAGTATTGCAATGGTAATGGGCTTGTTTGCAATGGGTTTTAGAGCTTGGAAATGATGTGAATATACAGTGATCCTGACTTTAAAAACTGACTCTCTGCTTCAGGTACAAGAAGGGCCAGAAATTGTCTGCAGATGGGCACTTACAGGTTTTACACAAGGAGACAAGACATTCGGTGTTCATTCCGAAGGTATGCAAGGCAGACGCAGGCCTCTATGTGGCTCGGGCCCAAAACGCTAGTGGCATTCTCTCTTCCAATGTCATCCTCCACGTGACAGGTAACCACAGGCCACCGATCACAAGAATAACCTGGGTCACACTGTGTGTCATCTATATTAGTGTGTCCCTTATGTACTGGGTACTCGCACAGTAATTGCAGGGTTGGCACTCTTGTATGTCATTGTCACAAGCCTAAAGAATGACACTGTGGTTGTTTATTTTCCTGCATCTCCCACATCTTCCTGCATCTCTCCTCCAAGTGTACCCCCATTCTAGCCATGTTGTTTGCTTGGCTAAGCTCAAACTCAGCAAAATAAGCAAATTTTCTTTAGTGTTTTAGTATATTCGAGGAGCTTGGTAAGTTCTTAGCAGCAGATAAGCATACATTTTTGTATTCTAGAAAGAGATGTGTTTGATATAAAGCCCAGTAAAATTACATTACGTTTATTCCCTTCTCACTTAAGAGCATGTATATCAAGGCTCACATCAGCAGAGAGATGTGAGTCAAATTTCAAATCTAATTGTTTGAGAATTTATTTTTAATTGTACTCATAAACATCTCCATAGAATAACAGGAGAAATATCGAAGAGAAGCTATAATTTACCTTATCACGTCAGCTGTCTTTTCATTGCATTTCATGCCTTGATCTCATTTATTCAAACACATTCTGTGTAGTTTCAACCTAGCCCGCCTTCCTAAGTCTGAGGAGGCCACAGTAAATAATCCTCATTCCTCATGTCGATCTCATGGGTCTCACAATGGCAAATCGATGTGCTGTCGACTTCAGATGGAGTTTCAAACTTCCGTCCGCTGTATCTGTCACAGAGTAAAATGGGGCCCAGGCTACAGATGGACCAGTGTAATTCCTGTCACGCCGCTGTCATGTTTTGGGCAGCCATGTATGTACAATGGCATCCTGTTCCTCCTGCATTCTTCTCTTGATTCTGCTGCTGACCACTTTCTGCAGCCTGTGGTAAAGACATCTCAATGCCTCAGTTTCCCATTTGGAAAATGGGTTCATCATCTACCTCTCAGGCAATTGAGAGTTTTCTTTTCGTGTCTTGTAAAGATTTGGAAAATGGAAAGCATTCTACGAAGAATGAAGGTAATTATATTATTTGATGTGACTTATCATCACTTTGCCTCCTGCCTCCAACATCTCATTTAGATGTTGTTTCTTTAGAATATTAAAGGAGTGGTATTAGTCTGTGATTTCCAACCTTTCCCATGTGGAAAGGTGATGTTTTATGAATTGGAATTTAAATTCCTTTCTAATTTCTTAAGATTTGATCTTTTTCAAAGACTTGAAATTAAACTTAGGAGGATGCATTTAGTATGATCTAGGGGGAAAAGTATGTAATGAGGCAACATAAGGTGAATTCTGTCCTTTTCTTTAATCATCACTGTAATAATGAAGAATTTTCCTATGTATTTCTGAAATATATTATTCAGAAAAGAGAACCTTTTCTTGATTCCCTTTAAAAATAAACATGAATGAGAGAAGTATTTGTTTTTGAATTTTAAACATAGTCTTGTCATGGTAGAGTAAAATCTTTAGTTGAAAGAATAATTTATAATAGATTTTTTATAAAGGGAAGGAATTAATTATGTTGCTGCAAGACTGTCTACAATAATAAAAATATATAAATGTAATTTATTCAAGTTAATATTAAAAAGCTACTGAATGTTATTTGAAGATATAAAATGTGTGGTTGAGTAAAGTTGACATATTTTATTCTCTGCATCAATTTAATTAAATTATTAAATCTCTTAATTTTCTTCCAAATTCTGACAGAAAACCAATTAGAAGCTTATATATACAATGTCCTAGGGAACACATAGTCTCTTAAGTCTCCTATCCATTTTGTCCACTTTCACATATTTTACGTATCTTGCCTAACTGCTATTCCCATGTTGAAGCTAAATAGTAAAGTCTAGTCATGTCCAAAGAGAGCAGGCGAGACCAAATAACAAATTCTTGTCCCACTGTCTGTCTTTTTCTTGTTAATTTAGTAATATCTCCTTTCCCATTTTGTCATCTTGGTTGGATTTGTGGCTAGAGGTTGTTAGGGCATTGGACTTGTTTGCTTTACCTGTTACATGCCAGTTAAAGGCTAATAGGGAGTATTAGTGGGAAGCAGAGTGGAATATATATATATATATATATATATATATATATATATATATATCCCCTCCCTCTATGGTGTGTGACTAAATAAGGTATAGACCCCTGATGTATCTGATGCCTATACTAAATATAATATGTATTTGACATATATCAAACACAAGTATATACATACATATATGCACACACACATAGAGCTTAAATATTGGGAAAAAGCATTATGCTGATATTCAAGATATAGTTCAGCTAGCTATCTGTATGTCAGTCTGTCTGCCCAACCATTCGTTCATCTATCTATCCATCCATCCATCCATCTGGTCATCTATCCATCCATCCATCTATTTACATACATACCTACCTATGTATTCTTTTGTGCTATCAATTGACTATCTAGTAATTCCCACAGCAGTGAAGAATAATTAGCTATTCAGTTATTCTTCTGGTTATATTTTAATTTCAAAGACTTAAGTGTGATTTTCCTTTGGCTAGGATTGCTGTCTTGATCAAAGAATTCTCCTTATGAAAGTATGAACTAAAATGATTGATTAAAATGAAAAACCTAGGAAATTCAAATGATGTTTCTTTTTTAAGACATATATATACACTATTTATACCCATTTTCCTCTAGGGAAAATTCTGGACAGTTAGTAATATCGAAATACTTCTCAACAAAAAAATGTAAATGACAAGGAAGATTAAAAAGAACATGTACTTGACACTTTAAAGAAACACAACACAAAATGTGTTTTGAGCTTCCTGAAAGGCAAAATCAATTGAGCTTTCTAGTTCTGATTTTCTACTAAAAAGTATATAAACATTTAGTGGTAAAATTTTTTCACACTTAATTCCAAAAGAAATTTACTGCAGG
This sequence comes from Nasua narica, assembly GCA_028533885.1. Classification (NCBI taxonomy): domain Eukaryota; kingdom Metazoa; phylum Chordata; class Mammalia; order Carnivora; family Procyonidae; genus Nasua; species Nasua narica. The sequence continues at coordinate 126,169,410 of CM052810.1, read as the reverse complement.
AATCTTTACATTCAAATCTCCATGTATTCTAAAATATCTAAAATTTTTGGAAAAAGAAATAGTGAACAATTATTTTATTCAATAATGCTAACCCTCATTTATAATCAAGATGTAGGCTTAAAATAGATTACTGCAAGAACCTTCTAAACACTTCACTCAAGTTTAAATGTCTTCAAGTGTTACACAAGGCCCTTTAGTACCTGCCCTCCCCTTCCTAATCTCTGTTCCATCCCTTCTAATCCTCCCCACAAAGTCACATTTTACTTCAGGTTTTTAACCCATCGTTCTCTTTCTTCTCTCCAGTCCTTTCTTCTGAGATCACCCTAACTATATCCTAACCTATCTTTATGTGGTTTAACTCCTGCTTATCCTTCTTGGTCCATTTGAGACACAACTTCTCCCGGGAAGCCTTCTGACCCATCAAGTCCAGTGTAGATGTTCCTGCTATGTGCACTGTCAGCACCTGAGCTATGCTTGTCATATCCCTTGATACATAGCATTGAAATCGCATGTTTGAGCATCAGTCTCCTCAGGCTAGAGTGTGAGCTATTTATCAGCAGGATCTGTGACAGCCTACCTTATCATTATACTCCCAGCACCTAAGCCATAGTCATACTCAATAAATATTTCTTCAATTGTTGTTGGAGGTAAACAAAGATAAACCTAGCTTATTTGTTTGTTTTTCTGGAGAGAGTTAGTAGGGGAATGTAAAAAGAGAAAGATGTATTTGTTACCTGATTATTCTTTCTTATTATGGACATTAGCCAATCAGAATCAAGTTCTAATCATGAAGTATGTGGGCATACTACAATGACTATGTCCAAAATGCCCAAACCAGAATTTATGTACTTCTTTAGAACATTATACAAATTATCATTATTTTATTGTAGTAATCAATAATCTTGGTAATCTGGTTATATCTTATTTGAAACCAGCATTTCATTCATATATGTAAATATTAAAAAAAATATCAAATCCAAGTAGTTTTCAGATGAACAAAGGAAAAAGTATTGCATTTTGTTCCACTTGTTTTGTTTTTATTTATGACTATTCCCTACTAGAAATTGCCATCCGAAGATTTTGACATTCCTGTTGTATGTACATTAAGTGTGACCATGAAATAAGTTATTTGAAACAAAATAAAATATATCCTCCTAGTATTCTCTGATATTGTGCATGTCAGTGCAAATGCCAAAGCATGACAGACTGTTTTCCATTAGCAGAATCTTGAGCTGTATCAAAGAGCCAAAAGATTTGCACTCACTAAATGAAACAGTGTCCTGCTTAAAGCAAAACAATTCATTTTCTCTTCTCTCATTACATGAGATGAGATTTGAATGTTATCAGCTGTGTATGAATTCAACCTTAAAATGGAAAGCACAGAGCTGCTAATTTAGCCTTTACCCATGAATCCCCACATCATTGTTCCTTGTGTTGAGAGTTTATGTAACACCATCAACAGCCCAGGCATCAGTGGTGAAGGCTGGATGCATGACGTTCCTCCAGATGAACACATCTTTGATTCTGGAGTTTGAGTGTTTGGCCATATAGCTCTTTCTTCTATTCAATGGCAATTTGATCTGTATAAGCCAGGACCTGTCAAATCCAATTCTTTGGATTCTCCTTTTTGTATCATAAAATTAACACCCTATTTTTCTTAAAGGACAATACAGTATTTCCTTAAAAGAAATACAAAGAGTTGTATAGACAAGAATGTTTGTGTGCATGTATTTCCAATTAGCCCAATAAAGACTGGCTGAAATTGAAACGTATTTTAACCATAGGAGTAGCTGGAAAACATTTGTCCAAACTGATTTTTCTTTAAACCAGAGCAATAATAGTTACATACTTTGACGTTTTTCAATCTGTATTCAGATGGCTCCCTGCTATGGCTTTTTCCATTTAGGACCCACTTAAATATCAATACTTGTGAAATAACAGCTCCAGAGCTAGCTAATGAAATAAACTTTTCCCTTTGACATTCAACAACTGTCCTTTTCCAAGAACCTTATTGATCCAAACAACTACAAAATGGTATTTTCTATCTCATGTTAGCATTAAAAATCATATAATGAAATCTTTTGAAGATAAAAATTTGAAAGATGAAATATAAAGAAACATAATTTATTCATGGTGAATAATCTTCAACCCATATTATTCTCATGATGCCAGAGAGCTTTTCTTTGTAATAAGTATTATGCAAACCCACACATACAAACAAGCTGTTGGCAAACAGGGCCACTGGAAATGCAGATAAAGTAGGAAACCAGTTACCTGGCAGGATTGGAAAGGCTAAACTGAAGTGTCTTCCCTAGCAGCCATTGCCATGTTGACTCTTGGAGGCCTGCCTTTGATTAAAGTTAATGCAGCTCCAGTAGATGCCTCTTAAAATGAATATTTATCCTTTCTATTACTCTTAAAGGAGGAATAGAATTTCTCATCATGTCCTGGTCTTGGTTATCAGATTAAGTAAGAATGCTTCCTCCACCAAAAAAGATAAATTCTTCTGAGGAAATGGAATATGCAGGAACCTGAAAGAGTTGTGTGCTATGTTTCACTAAGTGTTGGGAAATATAGGACAGGAAGGGAAAAATAACCAAACATCAGGGTGAGGAAACCGAGTGTCAGCTGTGGGTTTCATCCTCCTGTTGACTGTGAATTTCCTCTAGATTCAGGAAATGCATATGGGGATTATGCATGTGGGGACTATCTCCCTGAGAGGGAGTTAGAGGCCACAATAAAATGTGTCTGCATGACATTTTTTGTTATCCAAAGTAGAGGACTGTACTGGATTGAATAGCATCAGGGTGGCCTTAAACCGAGTGCCTGGTGTTCTTATAAGAAGACCAGGACATGGAGACAAAGGAGACACACAGGAAAAGGCCACCTGATAAAAGAAGCAGAGATTGGTGGCAATGTCATCTTCTGCAAGCTATGGAGCACCAGAAATTGCAACCCCAAGGAACAAGAAGAGGTAATAAACTATTCTTCCTTAGAGACTTCAGAGAGAACATGGTTCTACCAATGCCTTGATTTTGAACTTTTAGCCCTCAGAACGGAGAAAGGAAAAAATTATGTTGTTTTAAGCCGACCAGTTTATGGTTCTTTGTCACAGCAGCCAATACAAGGACCGTGTTGTAGAAAAGTTAATTCAAGCCTTTCTCTGGTGAAAAAATTCCCAGAGACCTTCATTGATAGACACCAACCAGCCTTTAAACCAGCACTCCTGGGGTATGCTGGAGGACCTCAGTTCTCTTCCTGATTTGGAGGATCTTGGCACATTCCAATCAATCAGCAGTTATATTCCTCTTCTGTGTGAACATTGCCCCCTATGTGCTAAGAATGCTAGGAATCCTAAAGGAAGCAAAACTCCTGATGAATTGACTACTTGCATGATGATAATGCACACATGAGAACAAGAACAAGAAAAAACAAGGCAGTATGTAATCAAAGTGAGAAAAAGAAAGACGAAGGGAAGCTGTGGTTAAAATGTGAACCAGAGTTGAAGGTGTGTTATGACACAGTGTAAGGAAGAAGAGAGAAGTTGAATAAATGGGACCACTAACACCTAAATATTAGGACATACATGACCTAAAAGAGCACTATCAATCAATTAAATCCCATTGACATTTGTAGAGTATTTTATTCAGCAACAGCACAATACACGTCCTTCTTAGGTTCACATGAAGCGTTCACCAAGATAGACCATATTCTTGATCATAAAATACACCTTACTTAAATAGAAAAGAATAGTAATCATACAAAGCGTGTTCTTAAATCACAACAGGATTAAAACTAAACATCAGAAAGATAGCTAGAAAAATCTCCAAATATTTGGAAATTAAACAAAACACTTCTAAACAGCACATGGGTCAAAAATAAATCTCAAGAGAAATTTTTAAATATCTTGGAAAACATAAAAATATATCAGTACTGACCCGTGGATATTAAAAGCCTAATAAAGAAATGTTATAAGGAACTCTAAGCCCACAAATTAGATGAAATGAGATGAGATGGATCAATTCCTTGAAAGATATAAACTATAAAAACTCACAGAAGCAGAAAGAGACAACCTGAGTCACCCAATATCTCTTTAAGATATTGAAGCAATAATAAATAAGCTGCCAAAAAAGAAAGTACTATGCTCAGATGGTTTCACTGGTATATCTACCAAATATTTAAGGAAGGAATAATACCAATTCACCAAAATCACTTCAAGAAATAGAAGTATAGAGGGCATTTAAAACTCATTTTATGAGATCAGAATTACCCTAACACCAAAACTATATGAAGATATTAAAAGAAAGGAAAACTACAGTCAATATCTCTCATGAATATAGACATGAACATTCCCAACACAATACTAACAACTCAAATACAACAATGAATAAGTCAAATTATATACACCAGTGGGATTTGTTCCAGGTGTGCAAGCCTGGTCCAATATTCAAAAATCAATGAAAATAATCCACCGCATCTACAGGCAAAAGAAGAGAAATCACACGCTTATGTCAATTGATTCAGGAATAATATTTGACAAAATTCAGCACGTGTTCATGATAAAAAAAAAAACTCAGAAAACTAGCAACAGAAAAAACATCTTCAGCTTGTTAAAGACTATCTACAAAAACCCTGTAATTAACATCACACTTAATGGCAAGAGATTGGACATTTTGCCCCTAAGATTGGGAAGAAGATAAGAATGTCTTCTCACAGTTCTTATTCATCATTAAACTGAAAGTCCTAGCCAGTGAATAAGACAGGAAAGGAAATAAAATTTTTGCAGGTTGGAAAAGAAGAAATAAGGCTATCTTTATTTGCAGATAGCATGATTTTCTACCCATGAATCTACCAAAAACTCTGGGAACTAATTAGTGAACATAGCAAGTTTACTGGAAGCAGGTCTGCAACAACTGCATTCAGGAGAAAGGCAGGGAGTTAGCAATAAATGAATCGCAGTGAATCAAGCATTTTCAGAGGCAGGGGCAAGGGTAGGCGACATGAATTTGTCCCTTTTCTATAAATTTGTTAGAAACATCATGGATATTTGTCATCCACTTGCAACATTTCATACTTGATTTTTCTTGCAGCTTTCTGTGATATTTTGGGGATTTCAAAAGAGATAAATTATTTGAAGGGGATGATGCTCACCTGAGCAATGGGATATTTGATGAGGAACATAAATCAAATTTGATCATTTGCTGGCTGTTGTCATTATCAACAGACCAAGAGAGAAAAATTAGAAAGACATTGTAATTTATAGCATTGTAGAGTGGAGCTTTCACCAACAATAATGATTTTAGTATTAGAAGAAAAGGAGCTCTTTTGGCCTCTGACATCAAATCCTGAGTGGACAATTTTATCAGCTGGTACTCTGCTACACTGCAAGAATGAATGTATCTTTCATGAATTAGTTCTTCCTACCACCAAGGATGAGATTATGCTGCTAAGTATATTTCTAAGATTTTTTTGATAGAAACCAGAGCTAAAATATGTCAAGCATTATATTATACTTTAGAAAGTAATTAGAGCCATAAAGTCATGTCTTGGTTTATTACTTAATTGAAGGCTAGAATACAAATGACTACTTTGGCACCTGCATTTAATTGGGAACTTCAATGAAACTAATCATTTTGTATTTTCTAAATGGTAACTATAAGTGCTTTCTTTATTTCCATGTTTCTAAAGGTGAGTTTTGGTCATATACACCATTTGTCTAAAATAGCATGGTATTATTCTTTATCACTTAAAAGAAAACTAACTGATGTACCACAAAGCCAAGTATGGAACATGTATTTTATCAAAAGCTTTGTAAAGATAACTGTATAAACAGTGAAGTACTGTTAAGATCCCATCCAGGACTTAGAAATGGATATTCAAGCAGAGTATTCATTGTAGTTTCTGTTCAAACCTGCAGCAACATATTATATATTTGAATAAATATTAATTTACTACTACAATTAAAAATGGATCATAAAAAGTGTACACACACAAGTAAGTTAGGACCACAGTCTCAGGTACAGGCACATGTGTCTTGGCACATGTGTCCCATTCCATGCTCTGACATCTAACCCATCTGACCCATCAGCTAGTGAGAGGAATGATGCTATCTCACAGGGAGTCTTAGACTAAGAAAAAAATCTATACAGTTTCTTTAAATGTGAGAAATTTTCATAGGTTGTCTTAACCATGGTTACACAGTACAGTGTATCACATGTCATTAGAATCATTATGAATTAATAAAAACCATTTCAAGTGTTTCAGATCTTGGTAATACAAATGGTGTGTGTGTGTGTGTGTGTGTGTGTGTGTGTGTGTACCTGTTTGTTAGTATGAGTTCTTATCTGTATGAATTAGGTAATATATAAAATGCCCAGGTGATGTATGATGTAATGAGGTTAGAAAAACACTTGATGGGACCAGTACTATGAGCAACTGATGACCAAGAGTTAATGAAGAAACAGACTTTTTTTATTTTAGCATGGTATAATACAGACATGTATTTATGAGAATCCTACAAGATAAATACTCAGCCAAACTCCAGTTTTATAAAAGTATAATTAAAAACCAGGATATTTCAAACAGAATTCCCAGATAGCAGATCAAAATAGGAAAATACTATTCCAATCTATATATGCATATATCAACCTCAAATATAAATCCATTTAAATTCCTCAGATAGCAATCCTAAAAGAGTTATTCTAAAATAGAATTTAGAGGTTACTTTTATTTAAATGTAATATCATAAATCATGCTCAAGAAGCTGCTGTTGGGTTTTTTTTTAATCCGTTGGCTATTGTATTTGAATTTTCCATATGAAGTACTGAATGTGGTTTTTAAAGGCAGATTTCTCTAGCTCATTTCTTGAAGTTATTAAAGCATATATGATTACCTCAAGAACAAATGTTTTGTGTGTTCATTTCTTTCCTACTGCTAATGGTTTATGCATGTGGATAATGAAATGTATATTATGTCTACTAAGTACCTAGAAACAGCAGAATTTACTTACCTCTTTCTTTGCTCTACTGGGAGCTTCTTAAAATGTAGTTCTTTGTACATTAAACATTACATCTTTGTAAAAGTAATACATTTAATCTGAGTGTTTCATTCAGCCTCTTGCAGATAAGGGGCATTTATTCTTGTATAAATATTGACTCACAAATGCTCTTAATAAATGCAACTGCTCAATTCAAGAGGAAAAATCATCATGGTGTTTAATATTTGATAGGAAATATACTCCTATTTAACATTCCAGTGTAGAAATGTGATCTGTTTTATAATTAGACAGTAATCAAAGCAAGTGAAGACAGTTTTCTGACTTCAAATTTACTGATTTCTCATAAGAAAGTACTCTGAGAGTCGTAGGGTCCTGTTTGAAAATGAATTCAGATTCAAGCATCACATGTTTGATCACATAGTTTTGATGATGTGTGGAATTTAAGCAACGCCACCAAGAACTCTGCAAAACAGGTATCCGGAGAATAGCAAACTTCTCTATTCCAAACCCACTGTGCTGCCCTACTAAATCTCTTAGGGCCACAGTAGGCCAGGCATATTACAAAGTGCTTGTCTGTTTGAAAATATGCCAAAGGTTTATTCAGGATGGGAAAAATATTCTCTTTATTTAAACTCCTCTGGGGGAAAAAAATCAGAAATCACTTGCAGTTATGCTCAGAATTATATGCCCTACCGATGAGCATATCCTTTCCCTATGAAAAAAAGAACTAGCTATTGATTTCATTTTTTCCTATATTTTCTTGCCATGTCATTAATTTTAAGGAGAAAATGTCTAGGAGAGACGAAATAATAGCAAATCTATTTTGCCGGGCACTAAGTCACTAATTGTATGCTGTATAGATCATTTAATCCAAAGGTCACATTAAATGTGTTTCAGGTTCATGGAACTGTGGTGGTGAAATTCACTGAAATGGAATTCCAAGTCAGACACAAACAGGAAATATTATCTAAGGCAATAAACAGGTGATATGGTAAAGACAAGATGACAAACAGTAGCTGTAACAGTATTATGTAATGACGAATGGGATGAAGGATGGGAACAATTGTGGTGCTGAAGGGGAAATGCAAACCCAGTTACAATTGTGTGTTAATATTTTTCTCTAGGGCATTGGCTTCTTTTAAAAAAAGGAAAAGTATTCTCTTTCTTTCTCTGTTCTGTTTTGCAGTAAACACACACGTATACATACACGTCCATATATACCTGGAAACTCATATATGAATGCAACTAATTGTATCTATGTCCATAATGGTTGTCCTTTGAAAGTCTTACAAAGACTTGGTGCAGAAAGTCATCCCAGGCCTCCTCAGAGTCTCCAAGTGACCATTCCACCAGGACCGACCCTGAGAATCCTTGTGCTAGCTTCAGGGAAGTTTCCTCCATGTTAGTATGCAGACACTGTAATGAAAACCTCTAAGATTTAGCCTGTGTGAGCCAATCTGCAAAATTTCAGATTGATAGAAAAGAAGAACATTTCTCCATTGTGTATTAACACTTGGCAGCCTCCCAGCCTTTTATATCTGGTCTTCTTTAAGTGAAGGGTTACTATAAAGTAGGAGAAAAATATTTTATCACAACTGCTATGGAGTTACACATCCTAAAAATAAGTTGCTATAAATCAACTGCTTGATATTTTTAAAGATTGCATTATTTATTTATTTGACAGAGGGAGAGAGATCACAAGTAGACAGAGAGGGAGGCAGAGGGCGGGGGGGTGGGGGGGGGTGGGGGGGGTGGAGAAGCAGGCTCCCTGCTGAGCAGAGAGGCCAATGTGGGGCTTAAGCACAGGACCCTGAGATCATGACTGGAGCCAAAGGCAGAGGTTTTAACCCACTGAGCCACCCAGGCGCCTCTCACCCACTTGATTTTATCTGGTATCTTTTAAAGCCTTGCTACAGAGGACCAGCAGCATCAACATCACCTGGGAGCTTATTGAAAATGAAGAACCTCAGATTCCACCCCAGACCTATTGAATCAGAACCTGCATTTTAGCAAGATTATCAAGTCATTTTTATGCATATTAAAGTTCAAGAAATACTGTTTTAGAAAATACCTTGGGTTTTAAAGAGTTCAAGCCTTGAATGTAATAATTTCATACAGTTACATCTGTGCTCCAAATTTATAAGATTCAAAATGGGAGAATTCAACATAGGTTTCCATAGAAACACTGAGATTGACAGATTTCTACAGAAGAAACAGTAAAAGAAGTTAGAGTGATACAGACCACTCTAAGAGTGGTAGAGTCCTATTTGAAAATGAATTCAGATTAGGCATCACATGTTTAATCAGGTAGTTTTGACGATGTGTAGGATTTAGGCAACACCACCAAGAACTCTGCAAAACCAGGAGGTACCGGAACAGTAACAAACTTCTTTATTCCAAGCCCATGGTGCTGCCCAACTAAGTCTTGTAGGGCCATCGCAGGTCAGATATATCATAATGGCTATAGTATTTGTTTGAAAATACGCCAAAGGTTTATTCAGAATGGGAAAAATATTCTCTATATTTATAACTCCTTCGGGAGGAAAAATCAGAAACTCCTTGCAGTTACACTGAGATTTATATGTCCCACCGATGAGCATAAATAGCCAATAAGTCCATGCCAACATTATATGTTATTCGCAAAGTTTAAGCTGAGTTCCCAGACCTATTTCAAATGACCTAAAATCTTGAGTTATGGTGGCTCACTTAAACATTGTGCAATAAAAGTAATCAATCTAATTTTTAGAAGATTATGATCTACTGCTGCCATTTCTGCAAATTGCAATTACCAAGGAAATTTTGCTATTCATGTTATTAACATTAAAGTATATCTTTTACTTCATATACAATACAAAGTTCATATGTCTATTTTAATAACGTTGACATACATATTTAAAATGAGTATCATTGGTATTTAAATTATTTGACTCTGACTGTGTACATTATCAGAAAAAAATTATAACTGAGGTTCACTTTCACTTTCATTTTATTTTTTTAATTATAGATATGACTTTACATGTCTAATCTAGAATGGCCATTTGGAGATAAAGTAAATGAGATAAAACTCAGTCCTTCTACTAAGGCTGCTCTGAGAAACCTACAGGCATCTGAATCTTTTTTATTTTATTTTTAATCTTTTTTAAATTGAATAAACATAGCTTCCTTTGTTATGGTTGTTACGTACATTTTTACAAGTTAATTGAAATTCTTAATGCTTATTAAAATAGTGAAACACTGATTTTATAAAATACATCACACATTTGAGCCTATTTTAATCACCTTGCCTTCATATAGAAATGAACACTTGTTTTAAAGAAATGGGCTGTTCTGTATAACTCCTCTTAAATGTTACTCTTTTAAACAGCTGGCCCTGATCCTAGCTCTGTTACAGAAGAGCTCTGAGGACCTAAGCAACTAAAATCTCTGACCCTCATGTTCCTTGCCTGTGAATAATGGTACAAATTATACCATCTCTAAAAGTGCTTCCTACTCTCACTGATCTCTAAGGGGTTTTATTTTTATTTATTTATTTATTTATTTTTTCTAAGGGGTTTTAGACACACAAGTGCATTCTTGATTTTCTCATTAGTACAGGCAGATGATATTACCAAGGACTTGGTATTTGGGGGCCAAATGATTAAGAGGCTGGCTAAATTTTAGAGTAAAGTTTAAAGAAAATTCCCTGGAAGCAATAGGCAGATAAGAACTTTCTTTGGTGAGCCTAGTACACTCCTTGGCAGTCATTGAATGTTCTCTTTATTCACCAGAGAAGAAAAAAATATATGTAGCCGTCAGACTCCAAATAGAGTCAGCTAAAAACCTGGTATACTGAAACACTGTCAGGCTCTTATTCAACCCACAGAAGTCCCACTGTCAAGGTCCTTTAAGGCTGAAATGCTGTTGGCAGTGTACGAACCATTTGAATGATAAAATAACTGAGAATATCGCACATAGGACTTGCTGAAAAATTATCTCTGTATTAGAAAAGAGGAAGTTAGTTGGCATAGATCTTGTCATTCTATGACACTGTGACATGCTATGACATCTTGAACATTCTTCTTGTGTGGAATGAGTCTAAATATGCGCAGTGGCATAGTGGAACCTCAAAATTCATTTCAACATGTTTAGCATGTGGAATCTTGAAACACCTCGTACATGGATGACCTCATGGGACTGTAGCTCTCTAAACCGGGTTATCCGCATGTCTGTCCCCACAATACCTGCTTTAAAGTAAAGCTCAGTGCCAGTATCAGGCAAATTAAAAACAATTTTTAAAGGTTTTATTTATTTATTTTTGAGAGAGGGAGGGAGAGAGCACGAGCAGGGCAGAGGGGGAAGGAGGCTCCTCACCGAGCAGGGCTCAATTCCAAGACCCTGGGATCATGACCTGAGCAGAAGGCAGACGCTTAACCAACTGAGTCACCCAGGAATCTGGCAAATCAAAATATTTAATCTTCATTATATTGAAATGAAATCAAATTATCTTTCTATTGTGATCTCTTTTGAAATAAGCCTTTATATATTCTAATGCTCTCTTCTGAATTATTCGTATAAATTCATGTTTTCTCTAAAATACATTGTTTATTTTCATTTTGATCGGCTTCGGCTTTCATTCTCAGGAAGAGACAACTTTGTTTAAGTCACTTTTTTAAAAATGATATCTTCTTTCTGCGTCTAGACCAATTACAAATAGAGCATTTCATAATTTTCTTCTAAATTGAACTTAAGCCTGGATGTTTTTTAGGGCCCAACATATTCAAATATCATTTTCCTTATTTTTTTTTATTTTTATTTTTTAGAGAAAGAGATCACAAGTAGGCAGAGAGAGGGGGAAGCGGGCTCCCCGATGAACAGAGAGCCCGATGTGGGGCTCGATCCCAGGACCCTGAGATCATGACCCGAGCTGAAGGCAGAGGCCCAGCCCACTGAGCCACCCAGGCGCTCCCATTTTCCTTATTTTTAAAATGTTTAAAGGAAAAGATTGTATGTTTAATTAAGAATACATATCTGAAAGGAAAATCTGATTTTGTGGCATTATAAATTCTGGTTTTCAAAGTGAAGATAATTCTGAGAGAGAAATTATCTGGGCCTTGTCTGAGGGACTACAACCCCTCCCCTTGTCCTAAACACACACGCGCGCGCGCGCGCACACACACACCCACACACACACACACACACACACACATCCATTCCCAACCAATGTGACCAAACCAAGGAAAACGAGAAGCAGGAATGTAATTACACAAGTCGCAGCCAAATAAGAAGAGTAAAAATAGTATCATAAGCTTTCAGAACCACCAATTTTCAAAGTGAGCCAGAGGGCCCAGCAGCAGCTATAGTTTCAAAGGGAAGTAGTAACCACATCTTTCTAATCAGCTACCCTGTGATAGAACATCAACTGCAGTAAATCATGACTTAGTGTCCTGTTATGTATCGGATGAGCAAGGGGAGGGATCACTGGCGGGCTTTACTTGGGAAATATGTGTACTGATATGCTTAATAAACAGATGCAATAAATTTATTCCTCTTAAGCCCTCTAACGTAATAGAATGCTTTAAAAAATTTTTTCAGCTTATATGTACATTGACCAGAAACTGCATTTTGCTTGGATTTTGAGAAAAGCCTTCCATAGGGTATCTATATACTTACGGAAGTTGGCAAAAAATAAACCAACTGTGGTTTTCATGATGTATTCCTCCCAGGCAAAGCTCCTCAACCCCGGCACTACGAACATTGGAGGGAGACTGTCCGGTGCGTCAGAGAATGTTTAACAGCATTTCTGGCCTCCGACCACCAGACACAGTTAGCGTGCCCCTCCCCCCCGCCACCAAGATGTGACAATCAAAAATGTCTCCAGATACTGCCAAATATCCCCAGCATAAAATCATCTCTGGCTGGAAATCACTGTTCTAAAAGATACAAGTTAGCATGGGCTCGGTGAGGATCAAACATGGGTGCTTTGTTCAACAAAATTTGGAAAATAAAACCACCAATTAATGTGGACTTCATAAAAATGTTGCTTCGTTATTTAACCTTATCCTTTATCAGTTTTTTCTTAAATGGATTGTTACTATCCTGGGTAGATTACTGAATAGTTTTAGTTGAAAAAATTTGTTATGAGAGCTAAAATTTCTGACATATCACCTTCCAGTTTAATGATAACGATAATGCTTGATCAAATATATCAAACAGAAGCCCACAAAATTTTTCAGATTGGAGCCTACATTCTCCTGGAATTTGATAGGAAAAAAGATGTAAAGGATATCATTTTTTTGGCCAAGAGGCTAGATCCATTTTGTAATCAAGGGTTACTTGCTTGGTTCTAAATATCATCAATATCAATTCTGTTGAAATCTGTCTATAGTATACTCTCCAAGAATGTGGCTTTTTAAAAAAAAGATTTTATTTATTAGAGAGAGAGAGAGAAAGAATTTGAGAGCAAGAGTACAAGCAAGGGGGAGGGGTAGAGGGAGAAGCAGACTACCTACTGAGAAGGGAGCCCGATGCAGGACTCGATCCCAGGACTCTGGGATCATGACCTGAGCTGAAGGCAGACACCTAACCACCTGTGCAATCCAGGCACCCGGGAGTGTGGCTTTTTGCTCTGGAAACCCTTATTGATCCCCCAGAGAGCATGTAAATTCAGTAGCTTAAAAAAAACTTCCCCCTCTTATCGGGTCCTTCTTTCCCCCTTACATATGAGGAAAGTAGAATATAACAAGATGACTATTCTTCAGATAAAATCATCTTAACGGGTTTTGGCCTTTCTTTTGCCTTTGATTTTGTTTTTTCAGTTCAGGAAACTATTGGCAATTGTTAGATGTTAGGAGCTGGTAAGATTGTAGTAAAAGAAAATTGGCATTGTTAATGTATACTTCTAAAAGTGAACACATTTTAAATATTGCACATGTGCCTTGTATCAGCAATCCCAAGTATCTTTTTCTTTTTTAGTACTAGACAAAATTCCAACATTCCTAGAATACATCGGACCTGCCCACCTCCAGGAAGGAGAGATGATTCCACCCTGCGGTATCGGGAATACTGGCCTATCAACTGTGACAAGTGCACTTTGCTAATGAAAGATGTTAGTAATAAGGGAAATTATATGTGTGGGAAAGGAATACATGGGAGCTCTCAAAACTTTCTGCTCAGTGTTTCTGTAAACCTAAAGCTTCTCTAAAAAAATAAAGTCAATTAGTTTTTTTAATGGCTCTAAAAAGAAAGCCTCTAACTAATTTCTGAAGTGATAAAAATGTGGTCTATCAAATTATGGTTCTTGCACATAAATGGAGCCATTGTTTTAAGCATCGCTTAGATTTTTCAGTTGTGACACTATTTCTCAAAACTTTAGTAATCTATTTTAAAGGAAAAATATATTGCAAGTCCCAAGAATTTTTTTACATTGCTTTTAATACCTTATTATTTCAATTGGTGCAAATAGTAAGCTAAATATAAGTCTTTTATGTTTACAAAACTAAGAAACAAAAAACTGCAAACCAAAGAGGAAACAAAAGCAATGAAAGTGTATCTATTAGCATTCGTTAATGTGACAGGTGATATGTTGCTGAAACTAATCACTCCTTAAAATGTGAATATGGGTTTTCTTATTTAAATTCAATGAGCCGATATAGAGTACATCATTAGTTTCAGATGTAGAGTTCAGTTATTCAGCAGTTGCAAGCTACCAGCGGAGCCAAGTCACCACTCAAAGGGCTGCTCCATGAGGAGGATATGTTTTGAATTCATTATCATTAGGCTCATATGGCCTGACGTGCTTCTCCCAACACGGTGGTGGTTCAGTGGACATGGGACTTTGAGAGTGTGCCAAGCCTGCCTGCTTTCAGATGGCTCTGGAAGGGACAAGAGCCAGCTCTGGCCTTGGTAACTCTTATTTCTGCCCTCCATTTCTCAACAAGATGTGCATGACTTGTTAAAATAGTCTTCTTTCCATTCTACTCTTGCATGTCATTTCTCTAGTTTATATAGCTTTTTTCACTTATTAGACGTAGCAATAATCTTCATTGTAGAAAACTGAAAGTATATATAGACAAGCAAAAAATAAGAATATCAAATTAACCTGTAGCCTACCCCCCAGAGACAAATACTATTCATGTTATTTATGTTTCCAGGCTTTGTGTTGTGAACAGATACACATGCGCATATATAGCTATCTGTAAACATAAAACATCAATGCCTCCCAGCCAGGGACCATATCCACGGTTAAACATGCTGGGCTATCGCTTTTGCAACAAAGGGAACCACGGGGCACCTCTGTAACACGGGGATAGAGACAACTTACGATCGGACGTAGGCTTGCCTTAGGTGACTTTGGGGAAAGTCTAGGGCATTGTTGTGGATTGGAGTTAGGGGTGAGTCTGTGTTTCAGTATCTTACATTTTATTTGTAGGGCAGGAGGACTGGATAGATGTAAAAGCTATAAACTGGCCAGAAGTCACTAGCCTGAGCCAGGGGAAGGGACTGCTGGGTCATTGTTGTGGACAATGTTCATGTTTGTGTTCGGACAACACGATAGGGCAGTTTTGTCCCTGTCTCGAGCCATCATGGCTCAAATCGCCTCTTTTATGTTGCTGTTCCATGATGTTGTTTATGTTCAATAGAAAGACCCAAGACCCAACTGTTTATTTTTTGTAAAATAAAAATGTTTATTTATTTT
This sequence comes from Nasua narica, assembly GCA_028533885.1. Classification (NCBI taxonomy): domain Eukaryota; kingdom Metazoa; phylum Chordata; class Mammalia; order Carnivora; family Procyonidae; genus Nasua; species Nasua narica. Next base: position 126,153,739 of record CM052810.1, on the reverse strand, counting down.
TTATAAAAAGTGCCTGCTTTTTATTTTCTCAAAGCTTAGAGGGTTTTCAAGCCTACATTAGACCTTACGCTTATTACTCTACTAACCTCTACTGAGTGTAGATTTTGCAGGGTGAATAATACTGTTTCCCCCCTCTGGGCCTCTGTAAGCATCCCCAGGCGCCACCACAATCCCCTACCACACATGCAGGTGGTAAGTGTATCTTCACTGTAAAGAGGAAAAGACTTTGCTAAAGACAGAACTTTACAGTTAATGCTTTAGCTTTTTAAATGGGAGAGTAAACATTTAACACTTAGATGCCAAGTGAGGGCCAAAAGCTGGGCCGTCTTTTGCTACTGGGATATTGTAATCGGCAGCTGGAAAGGCCCACCTGCTCCAGGCTGCTGTCCGCTCATTTCCTTAAAGCAAGCTTCAGAGCAAGTCAGTCACCAAAGAGTCCCCGATCGTTTTCTCTGGTGAAGTTGTTCATTTCTTCCAGAAATATTTCACTGAGCACTGCATAAGTTCGTGAGGGCTGCTCTAATGAAGTTACCACAGACTAGGTGGCTTCAACAGCAGCAGTTTGTTTTCTCACAGTCTCAGGAGCTATAAATCCAAGATCAAGGTGCCAGCTGGGTTGGTTTCGTCTGAGGCTTCACTCCGTAGCTCGTAGATCACCGTCTTCTTCCCGTGTCTTCACATAGTCTTTCCTCTGTGTCTGTCTGTGTCCTAATCTCTTCTTATAAAAACAGTGGTCGTATTGGATCAGGACCCACCCTAATAACCTCATCTTAACTGAATTACCTCTTTAAAGTCTCTTATCTCCAAATACAGTCACAGTTTGAGGTACTAGAGGTTAGGATTTCAGCATATGGACTGTGGGAGGGGGAGGGGGACACAATTCAGCTCAAAACAAGCACTTACTGTGTGTCAATCGTTGTCGGCAGGGCTGCACTGACCGTGAGCTGGGCAAAGTCAAAATAGGGGCCAGAAAGTCAAAAGTGGAGGAAAATGGATTGTTAGTCTCTCAAGTGATGCAGAGTTCCCAAGACTTGCTGAAGATTTAAATCAGGGAAGTGGTATGAAACTTGCATTATGGAGCATTTATTTGGGTTTCGGTGTGGAATTTAGATTGGAAGTAGCCAAGGACAGTTAAGAACTAAATCCAATAGTACAAGTGAGAAATAAAGATCTGAGGGTGGCAGCAGGTAAGAGAACCTCAAAGATTCAGGATATATTTAGGTGGCAGAATTAGAACCATTTGTTGACCTCTCAGAAGCAGATATGAGGGAGAGGGAAGAACAACTCCCCGTGCTCTTCATTGGGTGATTGGATAGATTGTGACATTACTAACTCAGACAGAAAAGTCAAGAAGAGGAACAGGTTTATAAGGAGTTCAGTCTAGGTATTTTGGGTTTAGGATTCTCTTGGAGATACCAAGTAGACAGTGAAAAGTGAATCCGGAGCTCTTGGGAGTTGAGAGGCTTGGAGATATCATTTTGAAGTCATCAAGATGTAGTTGAAGCCTTGAAGGTAGATGAGCTAACACGAGGAAAGAGGCAGGAAGAAGGATTGCTCAGGAATGAGCCAGGAATATATGAAAAGAGTATCTCCAGAGATCTTGGTATCATGGGATTCAAGTTTAGAGAAAACTCTTAAAAGAGGAATTGTAAAAGTTAGTAGGTGCCGGTGGTGAAGTGATGGAATGCAGGAAAATCTAAGTGTTGTTAATAAATAAAATGTTTTATTAAACAATCTGAAGCCAAAGGAAGACTAAGGCGTAGTTCAAGTTCAGTGCTCTGAACTCACTGACTTTTCCATCATTCAGTATAGTTTTCCTTTAGTAAATTTTATTTTGAAGTTCTCTAGTGTATCATGTACTAGTGTATTATGCATTAAAAAAATACTGTATTTTTAAAGGACCCATTGCAACCTGCTGGGGATGCATCAAGAATTAGTAACAAATGAAAATGAAAAATGCTGCAAAAAAGTAAAAAAAAAAAAAAAATACCCATTGGGTTTATAAATAAGAAAGACACTGGAAAACTTAATGTACCATGAGAGGAATGAGGAAAAAGCTAAATGAGGGAATGAAATGAGTAGGAAATGAAACAATAAATGCAGCAATAATCTCAGCTATAATTTTTTTAAAGATTTTATTTATTTGACAGAGAAAGATAGCACTAGCAGGGGGAGATGCAGAGGGAGGAGGGAGAAGCAGGCTCACTGCTTAGCATGGGGCCCAATGTGGGACTCAATCCCAGGACCCTGGGATCATGACCTGAGCCGAAGGCAGATGCTTAACTGACTGAGCCACTCAGGTGCCCCCAGCTACAAATTAAATGAGAAAACATATGGTGTGGCAGCTATGGTGACTGGCATATAATAGGGACAGACCTTCAATTAATGCAGATTGCTATCATAGTTGGAGTGGTTATTGGAAGAAAAGAGATGGAATGGCACCCAGAGAGCAATGCCGTCATGAGAAAGTTGTATCTTTTATTATTTTTTGCTTTTAAGACAAGACCATGATGTATTTAAGAGATAAGGGGCAGAAGTTTCAGAAAGGGGAGGTTAAATTCATAAATGGAATAGTGTAAGTCTGGGCAGGGACAAGAGAAGAAGGATCCAGAATATTGGTCTCACCTCGAAGAGGAATAGACCCATTTCTTGTGAGACTGGAGGAAAATAGATAAGTGTACATACGGTTATAGAATGCATGTTTAGGCTTTGCCCATGTAAATGTGATTATAGGAGATATAGCTTCAATGAGTCTGTTGATGTAAGAAGAAAGCAACTCTCCAGGGAAGAGACCCAGAGAGGACAAGATGCAAAACACATAGTTGGAGAGGGAGAGAAGTGAATGTCATCCGAGACCTGTAGGACAAGAACTGTATGGTCAGGGTGTAGAAAAGGCCATGCAAATCACCTCTCTCAACAGCTTCCAAATGGACCATTTACTACATGCTTATGATGAAAAAGCAAATGCTAATTATGATGTATTGAAAACAGAGGTAAAATACAAAATAAAACGAAAACTTTAATAAAATAAATGTTTACAGCAACATGGAATTTCTGGAGGGCCTGGGGAAGGTAAGGTCATGTTCAAGAGAGGCAGACAGCGCACCTACAGCAAAGATTTTTCCAGATGGCTAATTTTCTGATCTGTCTAGCTTACGTTGGTGATGGTCATAACTACTTTTTGTCAGTGTTTGATTTTTTTTTTTTGCTCTTTATAAAAGTAATACATGCACCTGAATAACATAACTAACACTTCAGTTTATTAGGCCTCTTTCCAGGCATCCTTCCCCTGCATGATTACGGTTTCCCTTGTTTAGATTTGGGTTCAGCCTTTAGTCACTTTCAGCCATAGAAGAGCCATTTAAGGGGGTGTCATTTGGAGAAAATTTTTTGTTTGTTATCTGTTTCTCATTAGCTAGATTTTTATAAGTTTTATTTTTTAATTTCACAAATGGTTTCAGATACATTACCCTAATACTTAGTCTCCTTAAATGAAAGTAATATATGCTTATAGCAAAAAATCAAATGCTTCAGACAGATATAAGATAAAAATTAAAAAGTTTTCACTCTAAAAAAAAAAGTTTTCACTCTTGGGGCACCTGGGTGGCTCAGTGGGTTAAAGCCTCTGCCTTCTGCTCAGGTCAGGATCCCAGGGTCCTGGAATCGAGCCCCGCATCGGACTCTCTGCTCAGCGGGGAGCCTGCTTTCCCCTCTCTCTCTGCCTGCCTCTCTGCCTACTTGTGATCTCTCTCTCTCTGTCAAATAAATAAAATCTTTAAAAAAAAAAAAAGTTTTCACTCTTGCCTTGAGACACACAGGCCCAACTCTCTAAGGAAAATCACTCTTAACAATTTTTCTGTGTCATTCCAGAAGTTTACCACGAATTTTCATTAAACATATATGTAATGATCATCTTCTGTCTAGAAGAGGATTTAAAGGCCAACTAAACAGATTTTGTTGCTTAGGAAACTTATAGAATTTACATCCCAGCAGGAGAATCAGGTAATAATCAAGAAAATAGCAGAACATACAAACAACAATAAGTCAAATGACTGCGACAGACTGCTATGATCTGGAATGATATGCGTTGTGTATCATTCTGCAACTTGGTTTTCACCTACTGTCATGGCTATCTTTCTGGGGTAATGTGTGGGTCTAACTCATCTTTAACTGCTGGATATAGTCATATCATGGTTATACCATAAATCATTCAATCATTCCCTGGTAACTGACATTTAAAGTATTTCCAGAATTTTCCCACTTCAAACAGTGCTAAAAAAATATTTTTATACTTATACTCCTGTGTTTTGAGGCACTTGACCCTTTACTGACATATACATGCAAGGATTCCCTCAATCTTTGGACTTTGACTAGGGTAGATTGTACCATACAAAATTATTTACTTGGCGCAGTGGTTAGTCTTTGCCTTAAAGCCTCTGAGTTTCCAGTGTAGCTTAAGATAATTTCTCAAACCTGTGAGGTTCCACAGATATTTTCCTATAAGTTGTTATTGTATTTTATTATGTTCTTCTTACTTTTAGATGTTTAATCCATTTGAGATTTATTTTACATGGTGTGAGGTGCCTTCTTCTAAATAAGTATCCAGTAATGTCAGCACCATTATGAACAAAACCATTGTAGATTAATTCCTCAGATTTGCTTAGACTATTTCTGGACACTCTACTTAATAATTTACTTTCATATTACTGTGTCAATATCTTGCAGTTTGGTTTCTGTAGTTTTATAGCATGTTTTAATTTCTGGTAAGGCAAGTTCCCCTCTACCATTATTCTTGTTTTTCAAGAGTTACCAAATGGTCTATTATTATCAGTATAAATACTCCCCACTGGCAGACATACAAGTTGTTTTCAGTGAATATTTTCTATTACAAATTCCCAGGACAAGTGTTTTTTATCATGTAATATAATACTATGTAACACAAGTGGAGAACTAAAGCCACACATTAATGTGTCTCTCATCCTCTATAGGCTCACTTATTAGCAAGTGACGCTCTGGTACACAGCTGTATTATATTCATGATTCGAATTCACTTTTCCCCAAAATTAACAGCAGTTATCTGGACTCGGAAGGTTCTAACACTGACCCATGACATGGCTTCATTTTCAAAGCCAAGCCATGTCACGGACTCCTGAAAAACATATAGCGAGTATCTTTAGGCTTCTGACGGAGCAGTAGGGTCTGACCCTGGGAAAGATGCATTTGCATTGCTTGTTGACCTTCCCCAGGGTGTCTCTTGCCTCTTACACATTTACAAAGAGAAGATCCGCTCAGTGTCTCTAAGGACCATTCTAAATTCATAGTCTACACTCCAAGACCATAATTATCAAACTGGAAGTGGACTTATTTACAAAAATATAAATTACTTGGTAACTGTGAAGTAGTGATTGTTAATGCCAGTGAGAAAATGTGGAAACCTTCACATTATAACAGGGAATGAGATCTTTGTTAAACGCTCTTAAAGATAACATTAATCACTATCTGTCAACCATGCAGAACACCAAGATCCTAGCCAGAGGACTCTTGGCTTCCAGTTTCACGTCCTATCAGAGGAACACCTGAGATA
>CM052810.1:125781897-126147655 GCA_028533885.1 Nasua narica | reverse complement strand
AATTTGGAGACAATCTAGGGTTTTTAACAGTAAATTAAGAGTTAGTGATTCTGTAAGTCACAGGTCCCCTTATCAAACCAACCATCAGAATTCATTTTAATGCAATTTACTGAAATATGCAAAATTACTTTAACAGGTTAAGGTAGTACTAGATGGGAGGCTGGGAGGACATGTCCAAAAGACTCTCTAAAAACGTTATAACAGGGGCACCTGGGTGGCTCAGTGGGTTAAAGCCTCTGTCTTCAGCTCAGGTCATGATCTCAGGGTCCTGGGATTGAGCCCCACATCCGGCTCTCTGCTCAGTGGGGAGCCTGCTTGCCCCTCTCTCTCTGCCTGCCTCTCTGCCAACTTGTGACCTCTCTCTGTCAAATAAATAAATAAAATCTTAAAAAAAAATAAAATAAATAAAATAAAAATGTTATAACAATATGGAGGCTTTTTCTTAAAAAAAAAAAAAAAAATGGTGGCTTACAGCTCCTAAACAAAAGAAAGCAAATAAAAATAAAATATGGTGGCAGGATTACCTCCTGCCATCTTCTGGCTCTTTTCTTGCTATCCTATGCGTGAACTGGGCTCAAGGACAGTCAAGGGTGTTTAGTTCAGGGAGTCATTGCCTCCTTTTGGAAACGGAGCTGTGATGGTTTAAAAATAACCTGTCGGGAGTACGCTGACTGGCCGTCTTGACTTTCCTCGCTTCCCCCTGCAGCAGAGACAGCGCCACCCAACTTTGTTCAACGACTGCAGAGCATGACCGTGAGACAAGGAAGCCAAGTACGACTCCAAGTGAGAGTGACCGGAATCCCTACACCTGTGGTGAAGTTCTATCGGGATGGAGCGGAAATCCAGAGCTCCCTTGATTTTCAAATTTCACAAGAAGGCGACCTCTACAGCTTACTGATTGCGGAAGCGTACCCCGAAGACTCCGGGACCTATTCCGTAAATGCCACCAATAGCGTTGGAAGAGCTACTTCGACTGCCGAATTGCTGGTTCAAGGTATGTGCGGGGGGTGGAGACACGGGGAGGAGAGAGTACTTACTGATGGAGGATGAAGTAGGCCCAGAGGACCGCCCACTGCCTCCCCTTAGGGGACTCGGGGATGCTGTGAGCTGAAACCACAGCTGTTTTTTCAACACCCATGAAAAGAAAAGTCTCTGAGATTCCAAGCAGGAGCTCAGCATCACTGAAGCGCTCTGCGCTTATTAAGCCCGTTAGAAACTGGAAAGTATTTCAATTAAGTCATCTGTGTTTTCAAATTATTGACCAATAATGGATTAAAAAAAAATGGTTCTAAGTAAATCCTTATCTAATAACGAACATATTCTATTTCAAAACCTAATTTATATTAATGCAAAATCCAAAACTTCCTGCATTTTCCTCCACTGAGACTAGAAAATTCGATTGACTTTGTAGTCAGAATTAACATCATCTCTTTAGAAATGGGTCGCCACGCCTCCTCCTAAATATCGGTCTTTCCCTTCCCACAGGTGAAGAAGTAGTACCCGCTAAAAAGACAAAGACAATTGTTTCGACTGCTCAGATTTCAGAAACAAGACAAACCCGAATCGAAAAGGTATTTTTCTATATTGCTGGTTTTCAGACCTTTCGGAAAAGTTGCCAACATTTCCCCCTCACCACGGGCTTTGTTTTCATCTTTTACAGAAGATGGAAGCCCACTTTGATGCCAGATCAGTTGCAACAGTTGAGATGGTCATAGATGGTGCCGCTGGGCAACAGCTGCCACATAAAACGCCCCCCAGGATCCCTCCCAAGCCCAAGTCAAGGTCTCCCACCCCACCATCCATTGCTGCCAAAGCACAGCTGGCCCGCCAGCAGTCCCCGTCGCCGATAAGACACTCCCCGTCCCCGGTCAGACACGTGCGGGCACCAACCCCGTCTCCTGTCAGGTAAAGCCTTTTAAAGGAGAGCTGTCATTATGCATGTTTGAATTGGGTTTCACCCAGTAAGGTGAGAAATAAGAAGAGAGAGAAGGAAGAGAAGTAGAAGGAAGCAGTAAAAACTGTAGCGTGTGGTAAAGGAGGTAAACCGAAAGGTTCTGCGTATGATTTTCACAAATCTTCACTGTCCACAGGTAAATTGGACGACTTCATAAATGCTCCTTCTGATTTCTTCTTTGTATTCCATTTAACAAATGTCTGCTTTAGGAGCCAAGAGGAAGCTGGGAAATAAAAAGAACACAGAATTTAAGGTTGGAAGCCCTGTGTTCAATTAGCCTGATCATTTGCTAACAGCGTGACTTAGGGAAATAATTGTAACAATAAAAATAGTCGCTGCTATCTATCGGCTACCTTTTCTCTGTCAGACATTCGATTGCCGTTCTCTGTATATTTTCTCCTTAAATATTCACAGCAACCTCTAGGAATTCCAAGAGGAATATAAATTATAAATTCCTAAATACAAAATCTAAATTCCTAATTTTATAGGTAGGTGAGTTGGAGCTAAAGAGGTTAAATAATTTGCTTAGGGTCTTAGTCATACCATTTGTACGCTAAAGAAAATCACAGTAAGAATGTTCTCAAGGTGTGTCGTGAGGATTCAGTGAGATAATTAGATGAACGTACTTGGTATGTGGAGCATAAGAACATTTGTGTAATTATTTTCTGATAAGTAAAACCTAAGTATTTTGCATTTGCTTATGTCATTTTCCATAGAAGATAAGATGGGCTGCTATGCTTTACTGCGGAGGTATTTCAGAAAGTGAGTGTGTCTCACCAGGGCTCAGAAATCCTGTGATCAAGTGTAGATTATCCATAGCAAGTTTGAAGCTTTGGAACTTGGCTTAACCTGCTGAGGTTTTTGATATGATGAACTAAAACAATGTCCAAAATTTGGAGTAAACGAGAAAATGTTTCTCGATCAATGTATATCATTGTTTTAGTGTAGAGAGATTTTCCCTGCCAAGAAAAATTTTAAAAGGAGAATGATAAGCAGATAGTTAACCTAAAAAATATTCAAATTTACTTAAGTTACTGAAATCGAAACACTGTGGTATTGGTAAGTAAATAGGACATATATCTGAGAAGCAGAACGGAGCGTCTAGAAATAAATTCAAGTATCCAGTAGATTCCATTTTTAATCAAAGTGACCTTTCAGTTCAGTGGGAGAAAGGATATATTACTCGATAAAGAATGCTGGCCCAATTAGCTATCTTTTTGGAAGAAAGCAAATATAAACCTCTACCTCACACCATTTACAAAATAAATCTCAACCGGACTAAAAAAGCTGAATTAAAAAACAAAAACTAAAAAAAAAAAAAATGAGGCTATTTGGGAAAACATTTATGAGGGAGAGCTTTAAAAATAGGTTTGGAATTTCAGCTACATTAAGATAAAAATGTATGTATGGCAAAAATAAGGTCATTGCTAAACCAAACAGTGCATTTGTGAAAATATTTTAAAAATGTCTCTTCCTCAAGATATTTCATTGTTTCTGCTTGAAAAGTATTAATATCAAATATACAATGGCTACCGTATGAAATGTAGAAGCCTCAAAACCTTGCATAATGTACAAGACTGTATACGTTGATGCTCAACGTATACACAACAACCCCACAAAGAAGCAAAGTGCAAACAGTAGATCTAGGGGGGAAATGTTTGCAAAAGTTATGAAATAGCAAATGTATTAAAAAGCTTCCACAAATTAATTTTTAAAGGAAAAAATAAGCAACACAAATGGGAAAAAAAATGAAAAGACAAGCATTTCACATAAGAGGCAATGCAGATGTCCAAAAAAATATATGAAAAATGCTAGCGATTTCCCAATTTTTATTGGCTACTATGAAAAATTGTAGGTACTGGCAAACACTAATATGAAGGAAGACTTGAACCCAAAGCTCAGTTTTAAAAACATGTCTAGCTATCAAACAAATAAACATGTCTAGCTATCAAATAAAGTTCTGTCCCAGGCCCTCTCCAAGTTTGCACACCATGCAATCGCAAGACAGGCCAAATGTGATTTCTGGGGGAGATAACAACCTCCCTTTAATCCAAGCCTAAGGGTCATTTAAAATTACAGAGCTTCCTTGATTTCATGGAGCATTCTGACTGTCTTAACAGCTCAGGCAGTTGATTAATAACACTCCCCATTACTCAGTCCCTGAAATTTGCTTTCAAATAAGAAATAGCAGTTTGTAGAAAAAATAATGGCTATCCCAGATAGACTACTTCCTAAAATGTCTAAAGGTTTAATCTTGATTTTTGTCGTAGAGTAAGGCAAACATATTTTGTTGAATAAGGTACATGTATCTAGCTGTGACCAGGTGGTTATGTTTTATTGTAAGCACAAAAATAAGCACTTTCCTATAATGACTCAAATTACATTGATTTTTTTTTCACAGTTATGGGCTTACCTGCAGCCTGCTGCTAATCACTCAAGTCATGCTAATCATGTCTTTAACTCTTTTGGAAATAAACCCACTTTATGATGAACAGCAAGAGGGAGGCATAGGTTGAAACTTGGAAGTACATGTCACTTTGCTTTTCTTCACTTGGTGTAGACCCTACATTTGGAACAGTGTTGGGTGTCTTTGTTGTATTCCTAAGGCAGTCACTTTTAATTTTTTTTAAAGATTTTATTTATTTATTTGACAGAGAGAGTGAGATCACAAGTAGGCAGAGAGGCAGGCAGAGAAAGAGGAGGAAGCAGGCTCCCTGCTGAGCAGAGAGCCAGGTTCCGGGCTTGATCCCAGGACCCTGAGATCATGACCTTAGCCAAAGACAGAGGCTTTAATAACACTGAGCCACCCAGGCACCCCGGCAGTCACTTATAAATAGAGCCCTGTTCCCCCAGATTTCCCTTTACTTGATTATGACTTCATGTATAAAGTGTAAATTGATGTTCACCAAAAAACCTTCCTTTAAGAAAAGGACTAAACCTTTCTTCATGAAACCGGTTAATATTGTAGTGTACTGTTAAGTTACTCTGTCATTTAGAGCAGATATTGACGGTGCCTTGAACTTTAATTCAAATAGTTGTTTCACTTATGATCAGTGTAAGTTAATGCCTGAGTATATTTATGTTTTCCTAGAGGCAGTGGTTATATTCAATGATGAGGCAATACTGCCACCTAGAGGGAAGAGTTGATTAAAAATCGATCAAAAAGTAAATTATGAAAATTGTTATCTTAAAATAGTTGGCCAACCCCTAGAATTATTGGTGTATATCAGGGACCGTCCTTTTTGGCCATAAATGTCAGTCGTTAGCTCCTAGATTCTTCAGATGATGCTGTTGCACTTGGGATATACACAAAAAGCAATGAAAACTATTTTAGAAGAAACACTTTATCAATTTAATAGAAAAACGGTGGAATCCTTGGATTTCCAAATAGCCAGTTACCATAGTAACTATATGGATAGTGAAAGAAGTCCAGAGTGCAACACAGAGTGAGGGTAAACACAGAAAATTAAAAAGAGCAGTTCACAACACTTTGACCGTTGCACAGCCCACACCCAAAAAAGCTCTGCAAGAAGGCTTCCAGGAAAGCTCCCTCCTGGCCTGGAGGTTCGCAAGTCCTCTGGGCATGGTGAAAGCTGTGAGAAGTCCGCAGGGAAGGAAAAGAGGCAAGACTTCTTTAGCCCAGAATTGCACGAGCATTTTGATCATAGAAACCTTTCTTTGTTCGAAGCCTGTCTGACATAGCCTCCCCCATTGGGAGAACAGAGAAATTTAGAGTTCTGGTTACTGTATTCTCCATGTCCTTTCTTTCGCTGTATTTGAAGACCTTCTGCCATCTTGACGTTTTTAAAAGGTGAGAAGGTGAGGCAGGGCACAGCGTTCCTTAGCTTAGAATTGAGTCTGATTCTCTTACAGAGTTACAGCAGATGAGATTAAGGCTTATTACCAAGGTTTAAAACAAATTACTCTCAATCAAGTACATTATCTGCCTCTGGATAGGTTATTGGGGCACACATGTTGAAACTCTGCCTTAAGCACTTCCAGATTTTCCTTCCATTATTCAAATGCGATGACCCGGAGAGGAGCTCTGGGTCTTACCATCCCTGACCTCTGCTGTCTGGTTTTCAGATCCGTGTCTCCAGCGGGGAGAATCTCCACGTCCCCCATCAGATCCGTTAAGTCTCCCTTACTGGTGCGGAAGACCCAGACACCCGGCGTGGCCCCGGGCCCCGAAGTGCCTCCCCCTTGGAAGCAAGAGGGCTATGTGGCCTCATCTGAAACCGAGATGAGAGAAACCACGGTGACAGGCGCCACCCAGATCAGGACAGAGGAGAGATGGGAAGGGAGATACGGGATCCAGGAGCAAGTGACCATCAGCAGGGGAGCGGGCGCTGCGACCAGCGTGTCGGCCAGCACCACCTTCGAGGCGGGGGCTGCAGCTGCTGGTGCTGCCGAGGTAGGTCAGGGTGCTCCTGCTTTGTCTTCCTTTCTCGGTGGTGTCTCCAGCCAGAACCCGGCCACGAAGCTGCGTCTGTGTGGCTTGGAGGGGAAATGCCTGTGAACAGAAGAACGTAACAGAAACTGAAGGTCAAATTTGGCTCATGCTTTGGAAAATCATTTTTTTTTTAAAGATTTTGTTTATTTATTTGACAGAGAGCGAGAGAGGGAGCACAAGCAGGGGGAGTGGGAAAGAGAGAAGCGGGCTTCCTGCTGAGCGGGGAGTCCAGTGCGGGGCTCCATCCCAGAACCCTGGGATCGTGACGTGTGCCAAAGGCAGACACATAACGACTGAGCCACCCAGGCACCCCTGGAAAATCATTTTTAATTGAGATAAAGGCTCTATTCTGTGAGGTTTTCAGAAAATACAGGTTTTAACGATGCATGCCCTCTCTCTCTCTCGGGAACGACACACGCTTATCCCATGCATGTTTTACTCGAGGCAGCTCACTTCCACTGCACTGTCGTATTGTCTGCTGGGTGTGTCATTTGAAAAATGGACTTGGTCATTTCCGATCCAGGTGAGACAAGAAACCGACAAAAGCGCAGCTGTTGCGACGGTTGTTGCCGCTGTTGATCTGGCCAGAGTGAGAGAACCAGGCATCAGCGCTGTAGAGCACACTGCTCAGAGGACAACCACGACTGCCGTGCACGTCCAACCTGCTCCAGAACAGGTAGGCATGCGTGGCCCGGGCGAGCCGGGGGGCAGGGACCCCGTGGCAACCCCGTGCTCCGGCGTGTGGAGGGAAGCCCCGAGCGCACTGTGGCCCAGGCTTCTAGGACTCCCTGAGCAAAAGATTGCCTGAGATACCCAGGGTGTTCAGATCCTGCTCTATGTCAGGCAGGTAGACAGACAAGAGTGAACTAGCAGAAAGTTGGCACAGGAGGTCAGAAAAGGAATTCAAGTATCAGCACGATCCTGGGTGGAGACAGGCAAAGGGTGGCCAGGAAAGCCAGCTAAACAAGAGGAGTGCGCGTGCGTTCATTGCTGTGATCCCAGATCGGTCAGTCCAGTGCTCAGTTGCTCCAAGAGCCAGGAGTCAGGGGAAGAGGGGGCATTATTGAAGGGCAGACGTTACTTTTCTCTGAGGTTCCCCAAAAGACCTTTGCTTTTACTTTCCTCAAAACAAACGTGATCCTTGATTCATGGCCGGAAAGCGTCATAAATCCAAGATAATTTCCCAACCTCCTATTTGAATAGATTTCTTTGATAGTTTAAAATCACTCCAGCTTTCCCCCTTATCCTCTCTTGTGTGGCATTTCTGTCTGTGTCCTGATTGATTATTGGAACTTTTCTATAAGGTTGCATGAAACTCTTTCCTTCCTTTCTGAAATTTAGATTAAAAAAGAGGCGGAGAAGAAGACGGCTGTAACTAAGGTAGTAGTGGCCGCCGACAAAGTCAAGGAACAAGAATTAAAATCAAGAACCAGAGAAGTAATTACTACAAAACAAGAGCAGGTGCACGTAACTCATGAACAGGTGAAAAAAATGGGTTTTGATGTGAAATTCTTGCTGTTTTTCCGTGTGTCAGCACACGTAATAATGGGTGAAGGATTTTGTTTCTTGGGCAACATAGCCATTATCACACTCATAAAATCCCCCTGCATTTGTGTATTCCTGGGTACCAGATACCAAGGTCCCTTAGAGTCCCCAAATGCTTCGCTTGTGTAGACAGAAGAGACTTCTTCGAACACAAACAAGGGGTTTCATATCTGTTGCTCTGGAGGTGCACTGACTAAACCTGTGACTACGAGTGAAGTCAAACCTGGAACAGTAGATGTTGAGGAAGGAACAGAGAAGGGCACTAGGTGCACACTGCTTTGACAATAGCTTGGCAACTGCTTCCTGACCCCTTCGGAGAACCTTGGAACCTGGATTTGAAATGGAATGGACAGCATGGGTTTTATAGGTCAAATGACGCCCCCCAAAAAGTGAAAAGGACAGTCGTGATTGGAGGCCTTCAGGGACAAATTAGATTGAGGCCAGTTGGTAGGGCCAGTGGAGCCAGTTGCCATCTGGGGGGTTTGAGAAGATGAACCTCCAAGTCTTTTAAACCCCGAGACCGGAATGTCAGGGGTGGTGTCAGAGAGTGGCAGAGAGGAGAGGGGTGAATGGGGAAAACTCCCCACTCCCCTCCTTCACACACACCTTCAGCATCCAGATCCAAACAGCCTCCTTCAAAGGGTTAAGGATTTGGAAAACATTTTGCCTGGGAAGTGTATAAAAATTTTCTGCCCATAATGTCTCAATTTTAGAAAAGTAAGTCTGGATATTCCAAGCCATCATAATTAGGAAATTTTCCAAAGCAAAAATATCATATAAATATAGATTGTAAATTGTCCATACTTGGGTTTTCATGTATAACACTGAAGAGTCAGGCAAATTACTTCTAAGGCCTTCCATTCTAATATCTGATTCTGTAAGATCACCTTTAGATGACAGAAGTTGCACAGAATAGTATTGCCCATATATCCATTTATGAAAATTGGAAGTCTTTTCAAAGAAGATGGCAACTCTCCAATTCAATTAAATGGTATTGAATCCAACTCCCCCCCCAACCCCGAGCAGCATAAATTATGGTTTAGCCAGAAAAAGAGGATGGTCCTATTAAGGAAAATGAGATGATGTATTTAGTGATATCTCCAGAAAAAGAGGATTTTACTTCTTTCCTCAAAAAAGGAAAGAAGTTTGTTTGTTATATTTATATTTAATAAACATTATGTCATTTCTATTAGAGACCGAGAGACAATAAGAGTGTATTTTTATCATTGATTTCAGATAAGAAAAGAAACTGAAAAAGTATTTGTACCAAAAGTAATAATTTCTGCAACTAAAGCCAAAGAGCAAGAAACTAGAGTTACTGGACAAATTACTACAAAACAAGAACAAAAACAAGTAACTCAAGAAACAGTAAGTCCAATTTTGTAAAGGTTGTAGTTCACTGACACATAGCACGTTCTAGCCAGCCGCGTGTTCCCTCTTACCAAAACCTCTAAATGGAGGAGTCTTTCGTATGTATTTTGTTTTTGTTGTCTCTGTTTTGTTGTTTTTCTGAAACTGTTTCATGATGGAGATTGTTTTCTTTTCTCTTTTTTTTTTTTTTTTTTGGAGATTCTGTTTTCATTGCACAATTTTTCACTCAGCTGATCAATATGACGGAGCACATCGATGACATTTCTAGAGCATATTTAAATGGAAGACGGGTACTGCCCCAATCCAGTTACCCCCATCACAGCCTCAGCCCTAAGGCACTTTGGTTGTAAGACATATGCGTGTGCACATGCATGCACCAGCCATCAACATGCCAAGTAAATCTCAAGGGAAAGTGGGGAAATGTTGGATGTGTGAGGGAACACTGGTCCTTCTTCAAGAAAATGTCCTAGTTCCTGATAGATAAACAGGGACCTAGAAGCATTTGGTGCTTTTGTGCCGTAGAGCCACCTGCGAACAACCTCAGTGTCACCAACATCCCCTTCTCTTCCACGTGTGACATCCAGCCTTAAGGGGTCAGGAAAGAAGCATCTGTTTTTAACTCTTTTGTGCTCAGGACAGTGCCTGCAGTCACCGATCTTGATCTCCTATTCTTTGCTGATCCCAGAGCTACTTTCTAGAAAGGTCTAGCTGAGAACACTCTATCCTCTTTGAAGGCTGACGACAGGCTATTGAATGAATTTCCCTCTCCTCAGTGAGGGAGAGATTTTGGATGCCCACGTACCCTACCTGGCATGATCAAGGGCGTAGAGGTCCCATTGCCATGCAATGCCGATTACTGGCGAGCTCAGCCTGACTGGTTTTCCATCCATTCGCCAGTGGCTGCTCACTGGGTCCTCATGTGTCAACACGCCTCAAAGAGGAGACCTTTTCAGTTTCTAGGACAGTCTTTGAAGGAGCAGGTAGGCAGAAACAAAGCCTCCTCCTCAGGAAAACGAAAGTCTGTGTTTTAAACGTTTTAAGTGTTGGCCCTTAAGATGGAAATGTGATACTTTCTCTCTTGCCGCTAAACATTTTGTATTCTTCTGAACGTTGCAAGGGTATCTCAGCATTTCTTTTGAATCTCAAACCTTTATTTTACCCTGAAAATCAGATAAGACAGACAGCTATGACAGCTGCTGCGTCCGTGGTGGTAACTGCCACTGCAGAGTCCACAAAACTAGAAACAATCCTGGGAGCTCCAGAAGAAATTGCCATACACCATGACCAAATGCACGTAACTCAGGAAAAGGTGATGACCCCCTGCTGCTGTGCAATTCACTCTCCATCATGTCATTTGCAAGCTGCCTTATGTCCATCATGGGTCTTACTCATCACATTTTCACATCCTCTTTTTATAACTTGAGTAGAAAACTCCCCCCAAATCCCTCACAACCCCTTTGCCACCTCTCTAGCCTCCACTGCCACATTTCATTCCTAACTTTCAAACTTTCTTTGGATTGTTACTAACATGACACTGTAGTTCACTTTAATTCTTTCAGTTTTGGAGTCATTTGACAAAATGCAAACGTATGTGTTGATTCTGGCTGTACCAGAATTTTCCGTGGGTTATAATAAGAAGCATGTGAGAAAGAGAGATGCATCCTTTGGTCTTCTATGGCTGATCACATTTTTTTCTTTTAGACTGCACTTATTTTGATACTGTTAGCAATGAAGCAGCACAGATGATCCAAGCAACAAAATACGATAGGTTTAAGTGTGATTGAAGTGTCTGTGAGCAGGAAGAAAGTTGCTTCCTTTCTCCATTTTGACTTGTTTCTTTTTAGAGGCTGTATGAAATTTGATGACCATTTTCTCACCTTTCTTTTTATCATATGACCAGATAATGAAAGAAACTAGGAAAACAGTGGTACCTAAAGTCATAGTTGCCACACCCAAAGTCAAAGAACAAGATTTAGTATCAAGAAGTAGAGAAGGCATCACTACCAAAAGAGAACAAGTTCAAATAACTCAGGAAAAGGTGAATACACATATGGAGATGGGAAAAGTTGATCTTTAAACTAATTTCTAGCTGACCATTAACTATGATATGCTATGAATTATGAGTCTGTATTTTCCTTTTTGAATCCCAGACTAAAATCAGAATGGTGAATGTGTGACTGCCTACCATTAATTTTATTTCCACACTTGATTTTCACCCATCTGTAACATGTGTAATTCATTTCACCCCACCATTATTCTTTGCATGGAGATGAGCATTTTTAGCCTGATTTTTAAAAAGCAATATATGGAATCATCTGGAGATTTTTTTTTTTTTTTGGTTAACATTTCTAAGTTTTGTGATTCCCAGTTATATGCAAACATTGTCAAGTAACTTCTTTTGTGTAGTTAACCCTGAATAACTTCATCCTGGATCCCCACTAGGCTGGGGGAGGGGGGAGGGTCATACTATGTGTGTCTAAAGCCCTGTGCAATCTCAACTTTGATTTTACTGTAACAATTAGATGAGAAAGGAAGCTGAGAAAACTGCCTTGTCTACAATAGCAGTTGCTACTGCTAAAGCCCAAGAACAAGAAACAATACTGAGAACTAGAGAAGGAATGGCTACTAAACAAGAACAAATCCAAGTTACTCATGGAAAGGTGATGCTCGCTATTCCAAGTGTGCAATCCCCTCATTTGTAATACATTAATCCCAATCTTAGAATTTCTTATGTATGAGACACTATTAACCTAATTTATTTTTTAGATGATTAAATTATTGGAAACTAAAAAACCAAATTATTGTTGTTAATATTACTACATATTCCTCTCCCCACTGATCTCTTCACTATTATCTCCCATTTTTTATTATTAACATCTAGAAGTTCTCTGAAAGTTGATGACGGAAATTGCATGCAGGCTTATTTTAAGATATTTCATGAACATTAAAGAAAAAAGTTTAACTAAATGATGAATCTTACTGTTGTGAAGATGTATATTTTGAGGGGTTATAATATCAGTATCTTATATTGTAAAGTGTGGACTTATTTCAGGAAATTACCCATAATTTTTTTAAGTGAAAATTTATCTTTTGTTTTCTGTAAATACCAGATGAGAAAATTACAGTGCCTGTCATATTAACTCCTGCTAAAGATAAACAAGATGCAGTATTAAAATCTAGAAAAGGAATCACCCAACCAAAATACACATAAGTTTATTTGTAGGATCTTTTTGTAGTAGTGTGAAATCTCCGTGAATTAACCAATTGACTGTTATTCTGTCATTTACCCCAAATAAGCTATTTCCCTATTTTTATTCCTTATTGTCAAGATAGTATTTAGGAATTACCAGCTAAATTTCTTTAGTGTCATGGCTGAGTCCTGTCTGTATTTCTCTCAGTGTTGTTTTCTCTCTCTCCATCTTTGGGGTTTTTTTCCTAAGGCATGATACAAAATCAACTTTCTAAACCTTTACCCAAGTCTGATACTGAATGGCACATCAGCCTTTCAGAAATCTCACTGATGACAGAAATTACAATATGTAACAGACTTCATCGGTGATTATGTTTAAATTGTTGTTGTTTGCTCTGAATCACATCAATTTTACTGCCTCATTTTTGTTGTTAAAAATTAGCTAAGAATGGAAGCTGAGAAAATACCTAGACCCAAAGTAGTAGTTACCCCAGCAAAATCTACTGCACCAGCCACACTGCCAAGGACTAGAGAAGGATTTGCCATTAAGCAAGAAGAGATCCATCTTTTCCGGGAGGAGAGGAAAACTGATGCTGTGGAGGTGAAAAGCACTGCCTCATCCCATTTCATCAGCAGCACCATAACTTTTCATCCCCCATGAGTCTCTGTGTGTTCGTGGTGAGTCTCGTTGTGCTCTGGTGTTCCGTGTAATTGCTCAAGCGGTCACCAAGCATGAGAGACGATTAGACCCCGCCCAGCCCCTCCGGGGCAACCGTCAGTGTTTCTCGCTGCGAGAAGCCAGATAAAATAACTTTTCTTTGCATCTCCTAACTTAATTCTCAGCATTTAACTGATCTGAATTGGGGTCTCCTGCTCCAATTCTTCTTCCTATTGGTCTAGGTTCCAAGACTATGAGAGATGTGAGTCCAATAAGAAAGAAAAATGGCACCAGCAAAGAGAACACACCAGTGATTATCCACCAAACAGCTTATGCCTGTGAACTCGATATGTAATAACTCAGGGGAAAAATACATAGATGCTTCTCTGATGTGAAGTGTCCTGCCCATAATTCAGATTCTTTTTCTTTATGTAAGTTTTCAGGGAAGAACAAGATTTGTATATTTGTACATTTCGGTTGGCAAATGATTTCTTTGAGCCTAAGTTTTCTTGTTAAAAGAAATAAAACTGAAACTCAACCTGAGTATCTCATGGGCTGGTTGAAAGATCCAAATGAGATATAATGTAATTACTCTTCAAGCAAAGTAATAGATGTTAAGTATATACACACACATATATATAAGCATATGTAGAGAGAGAATGGTATATCAGCCTTTACATATATATTAAAAGTGTCTGTATACTTAATACATATTACTTTGCTTGTAGAATGATTGCATTTAGATCATATCATTTGAATCTTTGGCTTACATTAAATATATATGATATATATTAAATATATATATTCGTGTTATCTGTCAAAGACAGATAACATTTTAAAATATCTGTAAAATTCAAATCAACGAATGGCCTATATAGTTTAAAAAAGAAAAACAGATGAACAAAGTTAACTCACCTAAGCCTGATGTATATTTTACAGTTTCTCCTATGATGCAGTGGTAAAGTGAAATAGGCATTTGCAATCCTTCAGGGAAGATTAGATTGTTTGTGGCTTACTGGAAAGAAGCACTGACTGGAGCCCATGATCACTAAAGGCCCAATTTCATCTCAGAAAAAGTCCTCATTTATATCCTAAATGATTCCGAGAACAATTTTAACAGATATATAGGTAGCATCCTTGAAAGACATTTCAGATGTGCTCTAGATTTCATTCACGGCCGCAGAAAAGAAAACTGGACATTAATAATATTCCAGCATTACTTTTAAAGAGCACTGACGGACACGGCGATGTGATTTTTAGGCTATGCTATTTCCAAGTGTTGCACAGACTCGTAATTTGTAAGCCACATTAGCTAGTTTGCTTTCTTTAAAAGAGAAATACCTTTGCAGACTGTTTTCATTTATGTTAATCAGATTCATGGAAATGAGAAAACAACATTTCTATTTTTTTCTTCACTTTACCTCCCAGTAATAACGAAAGTAAATTGAACTTCACTGCAAGAGGTTGTTGTCTTGAATCCAAATATGATTAACACTTTCATTTTAATCAGAATCTCTTCACTCATGTTTCTTAAGGAAGATATTTTCTAATAGGTTAAAAATTCTTATCCCTAGGGAATCATAACAAAAATAATATGCTCACTATTGTTTCGTGAGCTTTCATATTATCTCAGATTTGCATGCAACTGTATGACTCTGTAGCAGCTGATTTTTCTAGATGGGTCTGGGAGGGTTTTGAGTGCCTTTTTTTTTATCATTGCTGTCATTGCATCAATACTAAACTAAATGATTGACAGGATAATAAAAAGAATCAATGAAGATAACCAGCCCCAGAGTTCTGATTTCCCAAGTGCTCATCAACTGCCTCAGATAGAATACTAGAAAAACTCAAAATCTCTTTCCTCTTCTATCTTCGTCCTATGTTGTCCCATGTGGTATGTGTGTATGTGATCTAATGTCTCATCTAATTAAGCAGGTATGTATAGAATGTATCTAACTAGATATCCATTGCATCGTCATAATCAATGAGATATTAAATTCCTAATGTATCTGTGCGCCACGTTCCTGGAGACATTCACAGAGCCGTATAACGCAGGTGTCGTCTCCCTACCACACCTTCAGGCATTTGTCTGTTCTCAGTGTCTGTCCTTGGAGGAGCTGTCCCGGCTTGAGTTTGACATGACTGTGTATTAATTCTGGAAACCTGGTCTCCAGGTGGACGTTGGGAAGAAGGCGGAAGCCGTAGCGACAG
The DNA here is from genome assembly GCA_028533885.1 of Nasua narica. NCBI lineage: Eukaryota > Metazoa > Chordata > Mammalia > Carnivora > Procyonidae > Nasua > Nasua narica. Next base: position 126,132,273 of record CM052810.1, on the reverse strand, counting down.
TCGTTGCCGCGGTAGACCAGGCCCGCGTCAGGGAGCCCAGGGAGCCCAGGCACCTTGAAGAATCCTATGCTCAGCAGACCACTATGGAGTATGGCTATAAGGAGCACATTTCCGCCACAAAGGTAGCTGAGCATCCCCAGCGTCCAGCCTCGGAGCCCCACGTTGTCCCTAAAGCAGTCAAGCCTCGGGTGATCCAGGCTCCTTCTGAGACTCATATCACAACTACTGATCAAATGGGAATGCACATTTCATCACAGGTGGGTCTGTGCCTGCTGGATCTTCACCCTGTCCGTGAGGAAGCGAGCCTAACTGCTGTGGTCGTCTGGTAAACCGTGGTGTCACTGAGTCTCATTTCATTGCAGATCAAGAAAACTACAGATCTCACAACTGAAAGATTAGTCCATGTGGATAAACGCCCCCGCACAGCAAGCCCTCACTTTACTGTTTCAAAAATTTCTGTCCCTAAGACAGAACATGCATATGAGGTAAGAAGTTATAAAGCATGATGCAGATATGACTGGCTTGAACCTAATGTGTGATGTGTGCAGGGTTTTTGGGGTGTAGGCCAGTGGGGGCCTCTCTCTGGGGATGTCTGTTTATGGTCATGGTAGACCCCAAAGCCCCTGAAATCTGGCTTCCAAAACTTGTCCAGCAGGCTAAGTGTCAAGCAGCAAGAGGGGTTAGCATACACCTCAGAGAAGACGCAGATCTGTACAGCCTTCTCTCTCTGCTTCACAATTTGTAAAAAGATGGTGTATCGCACTGTTTAGTTTTATGCTGTGAGACACTTCAGGCTGCGAATGTGTATCGATGATAAAGTCAGACACTGAAAAACCATTCGTTCGTATACTCAGTATGACGAGATGCAGAGAGGATGTGTGTGTGGGAGTTGGGTTGGTTGGCGGAATCACACAGCCTCGGGTTAGTGTCCTAGCTCTGTTATCAGTGGCAAGTTAGTACATATGAAAACATTAGCTAGTTGGCAGCACATAGTAACCCTTCCTATGAGTCACTGTTCTCCTTCTTATACCCATCTAAGACATGCAATGCAAATCTTGTGTGTCTTCAAAGAATTTTGTAAAGTACATTTAACACCTATATTGGAATAGCCCCAAATTACTATTGCAATCAAATAACCATAGAAAGTGACAGAATAAAAAAAAATATTTCAAAATATTTTTCAAAAATATTTTTCAAAATACTTCAAGATATTTTTCTGAATGTCTCCATTTTCTCCTTCCACCCCAATTTTGAGACTGCAACTTCACAATGCTATTTTTTTTTTACAAGGCTATTTTTTTTTATTTTTAAGTTATTTTATTTTTTTTTAATTTTTTTATTAACATATAATGTATTATATCACAATGCTATTTTAACGTAGTTCTCAGGCACTCACCAGATACTTTCATAATTTTCTGATTTTGAATTTCCCACGGTGGTGTTTTTAGGGTGGATAAGTGTAGATTCACAACTGAGCTTTAGAAGACCCTCTATCCCTTTACGAGAAGAGCATAAAATAAGGAGCTCTAAATACACCCCTTGAAGAAAGATATTTTCAGATGTTTTTACAGATTGGCAGGAATGATGACGAGCTTTATACATGGCTTATCTCTCACTGCCTTTTCGTTAATCATAAGAGTGATAGTGAGAGCATTGAAAGACCACATTAGACCGCAGTCTCAGACCCCCGCAGAATGAGTGATGGCGGCTGTGTGCTTTCTGAATCATGACACTGAATCGTGACAAAAGATTGCTCCTTTTCCCTCTAGGCATCGATAGCCGGTAGTGCTATCGCCACATTACAGAAAGAGTTGTCAGCCACGTCTTCTGCTCAGAAGATCACCAAGTCGGTGAAGGCGCCGACCGTGAAGCCTGCTGAGGCTAGAGTGAGAGCCGAACCGACCCCTTCCCCTCAGTTCCCCTTCGCCGACATGCCGGACACTTACAAGAGTCAAGCTGGCATTGAGGTGAAGAAGGAGGTAGGGGTGAGCATCACTGGTGGCACAGTCCATGAAGAACGCTTGAAAGTCCTACACGAGCGTGAAACCAAGGTCAGTCCCTGGATTGCACGCTGTTTCTTGAGCCATTGCTCTCGAGCGGGGCCAGGCACATGGCCCATTTGTGCCACCGGAGTCCTCGGCCGGGTGCCCTGCCTTTCTCCTTTACCATGTTCAAATGTAGTTCTTTTGAGTCTGGTGTGGGTCAGAGCTCCTTCCCCTCAAATTGTTTTTGCAATTTTGCATGTGCTAAGAGTTGATGAGTTTGCCCCCTATTCCGTGGGCATTTTGTAACGTCCTTCGTAAAATTCATAGGTGACAGAAACAGCAAGGGTACCTGCGCCTGTTGAAATCCCGGTTACTCCACCAACCTTGGTCTCGGTGAGTGACGAAGTTGATGCACGTGTGGTCAGATACTTTTAATATATGCACAGATCAACTTCTCAAAACGGCCTTAGGGAGTTCACAAATGCTAATTGTAAGACAATACACTATTTGGCAAGAAAAAGAGGAATTCTGTGTGGCAACAGTCAGTCGCATAGTCAACAGGCTTAATGGTTTCTGTGAGGTACAAGGCTCTATCGGGAGAGTTATGGAGATATAAAGACCAGTCCAGCCATCTTTGATATCTTAGCCTTAGTATCAGAGAAAAGCCTATGTATAGAAGGTGACAAGGATAATGTAGCAGGTGAAAAGCACCTTCTTTCAACAGAGGAAGGATAGAGTACTTCTGATTGAGAAAAGCAGGAAAAGCTTTGTTGAAGTAGCAGCATTTGCTACTGAGCCTTCCAGTTCAGTTAGGGTTTAAATATGTGAGAATAACAGAGGGTACAGAGTTCCCCATTATCTGGTGTTAATACAGTTCTGGCTTATGAACTTGGTAACCCTTGACATTTATTTCAAGTTAGGTATACTTGATTTCCAAGGGAGTCTCTTTACTAATATTTCTAGAGTCTTGACCTTTAAGAAAAAACTATTTTACGGCCATGAGAATGTGCAAGTTCAAATCCCTCCACTTGTCATAACTCATAGAGATGATTAATGACTATGCACGCCTTATCAGTATTTCCTTTTTCTTCTCTCTTCAGGGCTTAAAAAATGTGACGGTTATAGAAGGTGAATCCGTCACCTTGGAGTGCCACATCTCTGGATACCCATCCCCAAAAGTGACATGGTACAGGGAAGACTACCAAATAGAAAGTTCCATTGATTTCCAGATAACCTTCCAGAGTGGAATTGCCCGTCTTATGATTCGTGAAGCCTTTGCAGAAGACAGCGGGCGATTTACCTGCAGCGCCGTGAATGAGGCTGGGACCGTCAGCACATCCTGCTATCTAGCTGTGCAAGGTTGGTGACCACACCCCCACCGCCCAACCATCCTCAGCCGACATTTTCCACGGCACGGTTTCTGCACGCCTCGTAATGGTGGCCTCTTGGGGGATGGGGAGTCCATTCAGAGGGTCAACTTAGCTGTCACACTAAGCAGAGGTCACTGACAAAACAGACTCAATGCCCGACTTAAATGAGAAACTTCTGTCTTCTTCTAGCATCAGAAGAGTTTGAAAAGGAAACAACCGTGACTGAGAAGCTGACCACGGAAGAGAAACGGTAAAATATTCTTTTGCTTTTGTTCTAGTACAGTTTTGATCTTTTTCGGTCTCTTTGGTATTGGCAGATTGCACCCACAGAAGCTAATATGGAGGGAATTCTCTTTCCAGCTTTGTGGAGTCCAGAGATGTGGTGATGACGGATACCAGCATCACAGAGGAACAAGCAGGACCCGGAGAACCTGCCGCTCCTTTCTTCATTACAAAACCGGTGGTCCAGAAACTGGTGGAAGGTGGCAGCATCGTGTTTGAATGTCAGGTTGGCGGCAATCCAAAGCCCCACGTCTACTGGAAAAAATCTGGTGTTCCTCTTACCTCAGGATACAGGTATTTTGATGGCTGACGGATAGAGTTCTCTGTGATTTGTTTGATATGTATATGAAGCCTACCGAGAAATAGGCTTGGCCCCGCCATGTAGGCTCTTTCATTATGGAAACTTCAGAGTGTATTTGAGGTATTTTTACACTTTTGCACAAAGTCTTACTGAGAAACAAAGCTATGTGACGAAAGTAGATAAAGATACATTTTTTCTACATTCTTGTTTGATTCATGTATAGAGCTAGTGAATAGAGAAAATGTGGAATTTTACACATGTTCTTCCAGAAAACATCTAAGACAGCGTTTAATAAAAATGCATAATAATTAAGTCACTAAAAGATAAAAAAAAACAAGGGTCATATAATAAAGAAGAAACTTAGTGATACATGAACATCTATACTAATAAGTTGGCTGTAAATGAATGTAAAATTTAGCTTTGAATTTTCTGCAACTTAAGACAAACCAAAAAATCTAGTTCTTTCATCTTAATAAGAAAAAATATAGTATACCAGAGGCTTCATATTGAAATATTTAAAGGAATTTATTATTTTGATTATTCATTTGATCTTCACATGAAACAAAGAGGAAAATAATGAACAAAGAGAAATACCTTAGTGTTTAAATGATCTTGTCATTTGCTAACATACTGAAGCCCTTTCCATATGGTTGATTCTAGCAGTATTATGTTCTATTATTTATTTCAAAGAATAGATGACCTTATTTAAAATGAAAATTTTAGGTGGTTTGACCCTCATTAGTCATGTCCATGCATTTTCCTCAATTTTCAGCAATCTTCTATTCTGCATGCTTAGTCACATATTTAGGTCATTGCATTTTATACCACCGATCCACAAGAGGGCTAGTTTCTTCACATAGGGTTTTTTGTGACTGAATTTTGGGTGTGTTCATTTCCATAAAGATACAAAGTGAGTTACAACAAACAAACTGGGGAGTGCAGACTGGTGATTTCGATGACCTTTGCCGATGATGCTGGAGAATACACTATTGTCATTCGTAACAAGCATGGCGAGACTTCTGCATCTGCCTCCCTGCTTGAAGAAGGTAAAGGCAGCTCTGAGTAGTTTGTGTGTGCATGATAGGAAAGGAAATGCAGGGAGGTAGCAGTGCTGTGTGTTTGTCAAAAGGCCTGTTAAAATATCCCAGTTCTAAAAAATAAAAAAAAAATAAAAAAATAAAAAATAAAATATCCCAGTTCTGATACCCCAGCTCTGTCTCCATTGCTACCCTCTCTTGGCCTCAGCTGTATGGGAAATGTTTTAGACCAGGTGGCCCCAAAAGATTGGTGTTAAACTTTAGGGCTCTAGCACTAGTTTCTATTTGGTACGTTTATCTCTAGGCATATTTTGAAGATGCAGGGATTCCAATTCCAGTTGCCTTCCAGATCCAGGCAGATAATATTAGTGAGTCCCATGAAGACAGCGGCAAACTGGAGAGCCTGTGCCCTGCCTTAAGGGTACAGTAGCTCCCCACCCCCACTGTGTTGTCGCCAGGTACACACATGCCAGGCTCAAGGTTCCTAGAGTTTCTGCTATTTTAAAGAAAACCTAGAGAGGCGCCTGGGTGGGCTCAGTTGGTTGAGCATCTAACTCTTGGTTTCAGCTTAGGTCACAATCTCAAGGTCATGAGATTGAGCCCCGCATCAGGCTCCATGCTCGGTGGGGAGTCTGCTTGAGGTTCTCTCCCTCTCCCTGTGCTCCTCCCCCCCCCCCCGTTCCCATAGACATGCTCTCTCTTTTTCTCTCTCTCTAAAATAAATGAATAAATCTTTAAAAAAGAAAGAGAGAGAGAGAGAATGAAAGGAAAGAAAGAAAACCTAGAAATCAAGATTTTCAGTATTCAAAGTAATTTGACAAAAAGTATAATGGCATTCGGGCCAAACAAAATGTATCTGTGGGTCGCATTTACTTTTGCTTAATTGTTCACATTACAGTGGACATTCCAGGTTCTATCTCATTTGTGCCTTTGGTCTGCACAACACCCCTTAGAGAAAGTTATTATCCTCGTTTAGAGATAAAACACCCAAGACCTAGGAAGGTAAATGAATTGTCAAAACCACATAGCAGATTAGGAAGAGCACTAGGATAGATCCTAAAGAACTAACCAGTAATATAAAGTTCTTTCTACAATAGTAGCAGCTACTTTGACTTGTTAATAAAAATTTGGTTTTGGATCTTGATTTAGTATAAATTAGGCACTTTGATGGTAAAATTTGGGAAATTCAGCTTTTGGTTATCAATTTTCCCTAGTGCGGGGTTTGCCTGAATGAAGTGGCATGAACACTTTTTGTAGGAACGTTAAAATTAGGTTCCTAAAACAAACAAGCAAAGGGGAGAAAAGGGGAGAAAAAGACAAACCAAAAAAGAGACTCTTAATTATAGAAAATGATCTGAAAGTGGCCAGAAGGGAGGTAGGTGAGGAAGATGGCTGAAAGTGATGAGGATTAAGGAGGTGATGGGGATTAAGGAGGCCACTTGTGATGAGCACTGGGTGATGTATGCAAGTGTTGAATCACTGTTTGTACACTTGAAAGTAATACTGGGGCTCCTGGGTGAGTCAGTGAGTTAAAGCCTCTGCTTTTGGCTCAGGTCATGATCTCGGGGTCCTGGGATCGAGCCCCGCATCGGGTTCCCTGCTCAGCAGGGAGCCTGCTTCCCCCTCTCTGCCTGCCTCTGCCTACTTGTGATCTCTGTCTCTGTCAAATAAATAAAATCTTAAAAAAAATAATATTATACTGTATATTAACTAACTGGAATTTAAATAAAAATTTAAAAAAATAACTTCCATTCTTAACTTCTAGCTGAGTATGAGTCACTGATGAAGTCACAGCAAGAAATGCTTTACCAAACACAAATGACTGCATTTGTGCAAGAACCTAAAGTTGGAGAAATAGCACCTGGATTTTTATACTCTGATTATGAAAAAGAGTATGAAAAAGAACAGGCCTTAATTAGGAAAAAAATGGCCAAAGATACTGTAATGGTCAGAACTTTTGTAGAAGAACAGGTGAGTAGAACAATTATGACCAAGTAGGGGCACCTGGGTGGCTCAGTTGGTTAGGTGACTGCCTTCAGCTCAGGTCATGATCCTGGAGTCCTGGGATTGAGTCCTACATCGGGCTCCCTGCTTGTCAGGGAGTCTGCTTCTCCCTCTGACCCTTACTCTTCTCATGCTCTCTTTCTCTCATTCTCTCTCTCAAGTAAAGAAATAAAAATCTTAAAAAAAAAAATAAGGACCAAGTAAATCATTTCATAAATGATGAAATTACCACCCACAGTGTCCCTCTTTTTGTTTGATATTTAATTTTCATTAATTATGAAATTACCGCACACAGTGTGCCTCTTTTTGTTTGGTATCTTCATTTTCCAGGGGTGGAGTCAGGGTTAGACTACGATGAGTAGGTTCAGATTCACTGCTGACGAGTTTCCTTAATCTTCATGACATGTTGCACAACATGGCTTTAGAGGTAGGGATTCCATATATGTAGGAAAAGACAAATGTTAGGACAACCAAGTGCACTACTGCCCAAATCCTTTCATCTGCAGGATGAACATCCCAAACATAACCCATGCCCTTAGACTATCATTGACCCACGATGCCACAGCATGAACTGATAAAGGTGATGATAATGCAGATTGAAAAACAAAACAGTGACTTGTCTAACTCTCAACAAAAACAAACAAAAAGCCTTCTAGAATTTTCTCCCAGTCAAAAACTTTAATCAATCCTTATCTCTGAAATTAATACTCTTAAAGATTATTTCTGTCTGGCAGGATATGTATTTTTTAACAAACTTTTTTTTTTTTACTATATAGGAATTCCATATCTCTTCCTTTGAAGAGAGGCTTATCAAAGAAATTGAATACAGAATAATAAAGACTACATTAGAAGAACTTCTTGAAGAAGATGGAGAAGAAAAGATGGCGGTTGACATTTCAGAATCTGAAGCTGTTGAAGCAGGATTTGACTTAAGAATAAAGAATTATAGAATTCTTGAGGGGATGGGTGTTACTTTTCATTGCAAGATGTCTGGATATCCATTACCCAAGGTAAAAGATAAACATTAGGTCTCCACGTTACAATAAAGATACAAATCACTGACAGTAACTATTTTACCTAAAATTTTTTTCAAATATGTGTGATATTTTTTTCAGATTGCATGGTACAAAGATGGCAAACGCATCAAGCATGGAGAGAGATACCAAATGGACTTTCTGCAAGATGGCAGAGCTAGTCTACGCATACCTGTTGTCCTTCCAGAAGATGAGGGCATCTATACTGCCTTTGCCAGCAATATTAAAGGAAATGCAATTTGCTCAGGGAAATTGTATGTAGAGCCTGCTGCGCCTCTTGGTGCTCCGACTTACATACCCACGCCAGAACCAGTGAGCAGAATCAGGTAAGACTTGGAATAATTCGGGTTGATTAAGATTTAAATTGTTTAAAAGACCAAATATCCCAGTAACAAATTGCTATTGTGTGAGGGACAAAAAAACAAAACAAAACAAAAAACGAAGGCTGAGAAAGCACAGAAACTTGCCACGAGCCATACAGATGATTGCCAAGCATTTTTATTTCTTGCTCCTCTGTAAGGTGAGGAAAGCATTATCCTTAGAGTGGCATGCTATTCATCTTGCCAGTGCTATAACTAATGTAACGAAAACTATCAAGGTTTCCTTAACTCCTAATTTTACATATGTTATCCCTACTTTATACAACGACCCTGCGATGTAGGTATTATTATTACTGCTTTGGAAGTGGGAGCACTTGATATCTGTGAGCCGATGGAAATTGTCTTTGTTCACCCACCCCGTAGACAGTGGTGCCAGCACTTGAAATCCAATCCACGCCAGTCTGGCTGCAATGTGTAGATAGGGTTTGGGCTTTTTCTCAAATATAATTTCTATGTTTTCCCTTCTCTTGGATAAAAAATTATATTTCTGTTTTTCTATAAATGTGTTCATTGGTTTATTTAGCCAACCAATATTTATTGAGATGTTTTGGCAGTCGAATCAGAAGGGTTGGTGACTAATTAAAACCAGGTGGTGAGGGAAAGATCATTAAAAATTGTTCCAAGATTTTAAAGGCTGGGTACCTGGCTGTGTTGAAGAACTACTGACTGGAATTGAGGATATATAAAAAATGTAGATTTGGGGGCAGTAATAATGTATTCTGTTTTGGATCCTGGTGATACTGAAGTGCCTTCTAATATGTACATGAAGCCAATTCTAAAATGATGTTAGGAACGAGGTTTGTTTATTTTGCTGGGTTTTCTCTATGCCTCATGAAAATACTCTGTTTTGCCTTGGTTTTTCAGATCTATCTCTCCACGTTCAGTGAGCAGATCTCCTATACGCATGTCCCCTGCACGGATGTCCCCTGCACGGATGTCCCCCGCACAGATGTCCCCTGCACGGATGTCCCCTGGACGTAGGCTGGAGGAAACAGATGAGTCACAACTTGAGAGACTGTATAAGCCAGTCTTTGTGTTAAAGCCTGCTTCTTTCAAATGTTTGGAAGGGCAAACGGCCAGATTTGACTTAAAGGTCGTTGGTAGACCTATGCCAGAGACCTTCTGGTTTCATGATGGTAAGTATGATAAGTTTTTACTTACAAGTCGTTAAACACAAAATTAAGTTTATATGTGCGTACGACACTTTAAAAACAATTATTTTTAATATATGTTTTCCTTTTTACTTAATTTTTTACAGGCCAGCAAATTGTCAATGATTATACCCATAAAGTAGTCATTAAAGAAGATGGTACCCAGTCACTGATTATTGTCCCTGCAGCACCCAGTGATTCTGGGGAATGGACTGTCGTTGCCCAAAACAGGGCAGGCAAATCTTCAATTTCAGTGACTTTAACGGTGGAAGGTATTTGCTCTTAAAAAAGAAACTGCCTTATAACTTGGGCTATAAACAGGTATTTCAGCCTACTCACTCTAAATCATAACCTTTCTCTTCCAGCTGTGGAACATCAGGTAAAACCAATGTTCGTAGAAAAACTAAAAAACCTCAACATAAAGGAAGGCTCTCGACTTGAAATGAAAGTTAGAGCTACGGGTAATCCCAACCCTGATATTGTATGGCTGAAAAACAGTGAAATCATTGTACCTCATAAATATCCAAAAATCAGGTAAGTTTGCTTGGAAATAATAAAACTAAAAGCTCATTATACAAATCCAATAACCAAGGAAGCAATAACTACTTCTGTCTTGATTTTTTTTCCCACTTTTTCTAGAATTGAAGGAACCAAGGGAGAAGCTGCCCTTAAAATTGATTCCACTGTCAGCCAGGATTCTGCCTGGTATACTGCAACTGCTATCAATAAGGCTGGCCGAGACACTACAAGATGCAAAGTGAATGTTGAAGTTGAGTTTGCAGAGCCTGAACCAGAGAGAAAATTAATCATCCCACGAGGGACGTACAGAGCAAAGGAGATTGCGGCCCCCGAACTGGAGCCCCTCCATCTGCGATATGGTCAGGAGCAATGGGAAGAGGGTGACCTCTATGATAAAGAGAAACAACAGAAACCATTTTTCAAGAAAAAACTCACTTCCTTAAGACTCAAGCGCTTTGGGCCTGCCCACTTTGAGTGTAGGCTAACACCAATTGGTGACCCAACAATGGTGGTGGAATGGCTCCATGATGGAAAGCCACTTGAAGCGGCCAACAGGCTCCGTATGATCAATGAGTTTGGGTATTGCAGCCTTGATTATGGAGTTGCATATTCCAGAGACAGTGGCATCATTACTTGCCGAGCTACTAACAAATATGGAACTGATCACACATCTGCCACACTTATTGTTAAAGATGAGAAAAGTCTTGTGGAAGAATCTCAGTTGCCTGAGGGGAGGAAAGGCTTACAGAGAATTGAAGAATTAGAGAGGATGGCTCACGAAGGTGCACTTACAGGTGTAACAACAGATCAGAAAGAGAAGCAAAAGCCAGACATTGTCCTGTTCCCAGAGCCAGTAAGAGTACTTGAAGGAGAGACCGCTAGATTCCGTTGCCGAGTGACAGGTTACCCTCAACCCAAAGTCAACTGGTACCTCAATGGACAGCTGATCCGCAAAAGCAAAAGGTTCAGAGTTCGCTATGATGGCATTCACTATTTGGACATTGTGGACTGCAAATCCTATGATACAGGGGAAGTCAAGGTCACTGCAGAAAATCCCGAAGGTGTGATAGAGCATAAAGTGAAACTTGAGATCCAACAGAGGGAAGATTTTAGGTCTGTTCTCAGGCGAGCCCCTGAACCAAAGCCCGAGTTTCACATACATGAACCTGGAAAACTTCAGTTTGAAGTACAGAAAGTAGATAGACCTGTTGATACCACTGATGCCAAGGAAGTTGTGAAGTTGAAAAGGGCTGAAAGAATTACCCATGAAAAAGTGTCTGAAGAGTCCGAAGAGCTGCGCAGTAAATTCAAGCGCAGAACTGAGGAGGGATATTATGAAGCCATTACTGCTGTGGAGCTCAAATCTCGAAAGAAGGATGAATCCTATGAAGAACTCCTGAGGAAGACAAAAGATGAGCTTCTCCACTGGACCAAAGAATTAACTGAAGAGGAGAAGAAAGCCCTTGCTGAAGAAGGCAAGATCACTATTCCAACGTTTAAACCTGATAAAATTGAACTGAGTCCTAGTATGGAGGCTCCTAAAATCTTTGAAAGAATCCAAAGCCAAACAGTGGGCCAAGGATCTGATGCACACTTCCGGGTCAGAGTGGTGGGAAAACCAGACCCTGAATGTGAATGGTACAAAAATGGCGTAAAGATCGAACGCTCTGACCGAATCTACTGGTACTGGCCTGAAGACAATGTTTGTGAACTGGTCATAAGAGATGTGACTGCCGAGGACTCTGCCAGCATCATGGTGAAAGCCATCAACATAGCTGGGGAAACCTCAAGCCATGCATTCTTACTTGTCCAGGGTAATTTGAATGTCTTTGGTTTGATGGATCTGTCTCTATTTATCCGTGACTATCCATTAGTGTATTTCTTTTTATTTTCTTTTCCCATTATTCAAATTGTGAATTTAATTTAATACCATGTCTTTTTCTCCCCCCTTTCCTTATAGCCAAGCAATCGATCATTTTCACACAGGAATTACAAGATGTTGTTGCTAAGGAAAAAGACACCATGGCAACCTTTGAATGCGAAACTTCAGAGCCATTTGTCAAAGTGAAGTGGTATAAAGATGGTGTGGAGGTTCATACGGGAGATAAATACAGGATGCACTCTGACAGAAAGGTTCACTTCCTCTCCATACTGACAATTGACGCATCTGATGCTGAAGACTATAGCTGTGTACTCGTAGAAGATGAAAATGTGAAAACAACAGCGAAACTTATTGTCGAAGGTAGTAAATAATAATTTCACTATTTATTTCGGTTCTAAAGTCACCATTAGTATGTGATAGAATTAACTTCGCAGTTTTCCTTTCATAAATTATTTGGGGGGGCGCCTGGGTGGCTCAGTGGGTTGAAGCCTCTGCCTTCTGCTTGGGTCATGATCTCGGGGTCCTGGGATGGAGCCCCACATCGGGCTGTCTGCTCGGCGGGGAGCCTGCTTCCCCCTCTCTCTCTGCCTGCCTCTCTGCCTGCTTGTGATCTCTCTCTCTGTGTCAAATAAATAAATAGATAGATAGATAGATATTCAGGAATTGGATATAAGCTGCAGAGCAAGATTCCTGAATTTATGTCAGTAATTAAGAATATTGACAATTTGGATTTTTTTAAAAAATCAAGGTTATTTTGATGTCTTATTTTTAAAATTTTATATTGAAATAAAATTCTGTGCTTTAAAAAATAATTTAGGGGCACCTGGGTGGCTTAGTTGGTTAAGCATTTGCCCTTGGCTCGGGTCAGGATCCCAGGGTCCTGGGGTCAAGCCCCACTTTGGGCTCCCTGCTCAATGGGGAGCCTGCTTCTCCCTCTCCCTTTGCCCCTCACCCCCACACCCACACTCATGCTGTCTCTCTTTTTCTCTCAAATAAATTAATAAAATCTTTAAAATAAGTTAAATATCAAAATAACTTCTTTTTATTAAAAATATATTCTCTCAGCAGGTAGCTATTAAGAATATCCTAATAGCATAGGGGACTTTAGAGATTTACAAGAATTTTTTCTACCTTAAGTCTAGACGTGTAACTCTCCAGGGAAATCAACTTCTCTTTATCTTATGCCTCAGGTGCAGTTGTTGAATTTGTGAAAGAACTTCAGGACATAGAAGTTCCAGAATCATTTTCGGGAGAGTTAGAGTGCGTTATATCCCCAGAAAATGTAGAAGGCAAATGGTATCATAATGGTGTGGAGCTGAAATCTAATGGCAAATACACAATTACATCTCGCCGTGGACGTCAGAACCTCACAGTTAAGGATGTGACCAAAGAGGACCAGGGAGAATACAGCTTTGTTGTCGATGGGAAAAAGACAACCTGTAAACTAAAGATGAAACGTAAGTCTGCGTGTTCCTTTTGATCTGCGTGGAACATCATCATGGCTTATCGATAAAGAAATGATCATAACATTCTTTTTTCTCCTGTATTTCACAGCCCGCCCTATTGCTATCCTACAAGGACTTAGTGATCAAAAAGTCTGTGAAGGTGACATTGTGCAGCTCGAAGTGAAGGTCTCCTTGGAGAATGTGGAAGGTGTCTGGATGAAAGATGGCCAAGAAGTGCAGCCCGGTGACAGAGTTCACATTGTCATAGACAAACAGTCCCATATGCTGCTCATTGAAGACATGACTAAGGAGGATGCTGGAAATTACTCCTTCACCATTCCATCCCTTGGACTGTCAACCAGTGGGCGTGTCTCTGTCTACAGTGAGTACAGCTTACATATTTTTATGTGTACCCTGTTAATGAGGTAGGGAACTTTAATAAGCAGGCATTTAAAACAAAATCCCTTTTCATAAATCTTTTATTTGCGTGTGTGTGTGTGTGTGTGTGTGTGTGTGTGTGTGGTTTTGCAGGTGTTGATGTGATAACTCCTCTAAAGGATGTTAATGTGCTTGAGGGCACCAAGGCTGTGCTCGAATGTAAGGTCTCAGTCCCCGATGTGACTTCTGTTAAATGGTACTTAAATGATGAACAAATCAAGCCTGATGATCGTGTACAAGCCATTGTCAAAGGCACTAAGCAGCGACTAGTGATTAACAGGACCCACGCTTCGGATGAAGGACCTTACAAGCTGATGGTTGGCAGGGTTGAAACCAGCTGTGATCTCTCTGTGGAAAGTAAGGATTCTTCCATTTAACTTATCAGTGTCTTAAGCCTTCTGCTTTCCCAGTGTGATATTAACCAAGTGATGATTTTTTTCCCCAGAAATTAAAATTATCAGAGGTCTTCGTGACCTTACCTGTACAGAAACCCAAAATGTGGTCTTAGAAGTTGAGCTGTCCCACTCAGGAATTGATGTTTTGTGGAATTTTAAGGGCAAGGAAATCAAACCCAGTTCTAAATATAAAATTGAAGCTCATAGAAAAATATACAAGTTGACAGTTCTAAATATGATGAAAGATGATGAAGGAGAATACACATTTTTTGCCGGAGAAAATATGACATCTGGAAAACTTACTGTGGCAGGTTGGTACATTTATCATTCAGTCTAACTTCTTATGTGGGGCAGTTATTTTAATTTAATAAATTACGGCCAATTTCCTTTCAAATTCCCATCCGTTTTCACTTCGTGCCTCTGCTTATGCTGTTCTCGAAGCCAGTAGTTCCCTCAACACTGTCCCCACCATGTTCTCCTAGGCAGACCTACCTCAAATGCCATCTTCTTGTGAAGCCTTCCTTAATCTTCCCATCTGTGTAAGATCTTACTCCACCAACTACAGGATTATTTTATGTGTGTCTCTTCCATGGCCCTTATCACATACTTGTGTTATTGCCCATTTCTTCTTCTCACACCAGAGTGTAAGCCCCCAAATCTGGAAATGTTTCATTCTCCTCTGTGTTCTCCAACATATTGCACATGATAGGTGATCAATAAACATTGGTTGAACTGAGCTTTGTTTAAACTTCCCTACCCTAAAAGTGTATTTCTTTCTTTCTTTTTTTTAAGATTTTATTTATTTATTTGACAGAGAGAGAGAGATCACAAGGAGGCAGAGAGGCAGGCAGAGAGGGGGGGGGAAGCAGGCTCCCTGATGAGCAGAGAGCCCGATGTGGGGCTCGATCCCAGGACCCTGAGATCATGACCTGAACGGAAGGCAGAAGCTTTATCCCACTGAGCCACCCAGGCGCCCCAATGTATTTCTTTTTTTTAAATCACTCTTGTTTCTTTAACTTTTGTTTCCTTTGTTCCCTTCATACTTGTTTCATGAACCCAATGAACATTTTAAAATGTAAGTCAGTGTATCTGTGTATCTCTGTCTTATGAGATGAAGTAGACCAATCTCATTTAGCAAAAATCCCTTGCTTTGAAATGAAGAACCAAAAGCAGAAATCAATCGTCAAGAAAAAACTAGAAGTCATCATAAATGTGTTTGGTTCATTACAATTTAATTATTGAGGAGTTGGGATATGACATCGGGATTAAATTGTAAAGTCCATGCGGGAATTGTGTGTCCCACTTTATGTGAAAGTTTCATGGCTTATACTTTATTACATTATAACATTTCCTCAGATATTCGACCATAAAAAAAACTTCTGAAACAAAATTTTATACCCTGCATTTTGACATGTCTATTATAAATTGCATGTTTTTAAATGTGTGCAAACAAGGGAAAACTACGAGCCCCTATGTGATTTTACTCAACATTTTTTAAGGACCTACCATAGGCAAGACACTGCTAGAAACACAGGACACAAAAATGAATAAGGCATGATATTTTTTTCTTCAGGAATTCACAATTTAGAGAAGGACAGATACATTAGCAACTAACGTGCCGAAGGAGTAACTTTTTTTGCCAGTGGATAATGGCCATGGAGGCAATAGGGGGACGTGGCATGAAAGAGATAACACATGTCAAAACAGTGATTTTGGGGGTGCCTGGGTGGCTCAGTCGGTTGAGCTCGGGCTGACTCTTGATTTTGACTTAGGTCATAATCTCAGGGTCCTGGGATCAAGCCCTGCATCAGGCTCTCTGCTCAGGCAGGAGTCTGCTTGAGGATATCTCTCCCTCTCCCTCTCCCTCTGCCTCTACCCCACTCTTTCTCAAGTAAATAAATAAACGTTTTTTTAAGAAAAATAGTGATTTTTAGTATATAAGAATCTCTAATCTTATGGAAATATTGATGACTGAACATTTTCTTAGCATATCTTTTCCCAAATATTAGACATACTTACAGCAAACAATCCTTAGAAGATTTAAGTAGAATACTTTTAGAAGAAGAAATGAGTTAGAGGCCATCCAGGTGGTATTGTTTTCAAAATTCTATATTAACAGTTGCTTTCCCTTTGCAAAGCCTTCCTGATTCCAGTGTTTCCCCTGGTTATCAGTCATGCATAGTAGAATGGGGATTTCTGTGATATATTCTCAATAGGGGCAAAGATAATTCTACTAGACATTTCATGATATTCAAAATCATGTCTTAAAATTTGATATTTTATATTTAATTGTTCAAAGAGTTCTTTTTTGCATAACATTTTTTAAAGGACTCACACTGACACTTTTGTCCCAAAGGAGGTGCCATCTCCAAGCCACTCACAGATCAGACTGTGGCTGAATCGCAGGAAGCTGTGTTTGAATGCGAAGTTGCCAACCCAGACTCCGAAGGCGAGTGGCTGAAGGATGGCAAACACCTACCACTGAGCAACAACATCAGGAGTGAATCCGATGACCACAAAAGGAGACTTATCATCGCTGCCACCAAATTAGACGACATTGGAGAGTACACCTACAAGGTGGCCACCTCCAAAACATCTGCCAAACTCAAAGTTGAAGGTTTGTGATATAATAACAGATGTATTTGTTCCACATCGTATTACATTCTCGATAGCCCTCATTTTAAAAATCAGTGGTATAACCATTCTGGATGCCATAACTCTTGGTTTCACAAAATCATTATAAACTCTCTAAACTTTCTGAGCCATCTACCACAAGGTGCAAAATTGCTTTTAAAATGTGTTTCTGTGAAGAAGCCATTTCTTAGGTTCTAGCTCAGAGGAACAGCCTAATTAGACTCTCTCATTCTCCATCCCGCTTCTGCTCTTCTCCAGTCTTTTAAGCTATTAGTATGCAGCTATGCAAACTTCATCTCATTTGAGTATAGAAAAAAAATCATGGTGTAGTGTGCATCTCAAACTGGGTCCGAGGTTTTCCTAAATAATCTCAAGGTGTCTTTTAAAATAGAAGCGTTGCATAAATGCAACATTTCTGATAACCGTTCTTTTGCAAGATGACCAGGTAATGATCTTATCCCGGGACTTCTTTTAACTGGACCGTACCGTCTTTATTTCCTAAACCAATCATAAATTTGTCTTCAGCTGTCAAAATTAAGAAGACTCTGAAGAACCTCACAGTGACAGAGACGCAGGATGCTGTTTTCACTGTCGAGCTTACTCACCCTAACGTAAAAGGCGTCCAGTGGATCAAAAATGGCGTTGTGCTGCGGTCTGGTGACAAGTATGACATCTCAGTCAAAGGAACAGTTTACACTCTGAGGATTAAAAACTGTGCTGTTGTGGATGAATCTGTATACGGCTTCAAACTTGGAAAGCTAGGAGCCAGTGCCAGACTGCACGTTGAGAGTAAGTTGATGTAGAAATATTTTACAAGTAGCCAATGTATGGTTACCACTAAGTTAACCATATCGCTGACTTGCTTCAACTTTCCTCGGTAGCTGTCAAGATCATTAAAAAGCCAAAAGATGTGACCGCCTTGGAAAACGCCACCGTTGCCTTTGAAGTTAGTGTTTCCCATGACACCGTTCCAGTAAAATGGTTCCACAAGAATGTGGAGATTAAGCCAAGTGACAAGCACAGACTGACCTCAGAAAGGAAGGTCCACAAACTGATGCTGCAGCATATTACCCCCTCAGATGCTGGGGAATATACAGCTGTGGTGGGGCAATTGGAGTGCAAAGCTAAACTTTTCGTGGAGAGTAAGTATTAGCCCCTTACGGCATTTCCCAAGATGATCCCCATGTGCTCCTTGGTTGGTTGGTTGGTTGATTTCATCCTTTTTAATTTTTTAAAATTTTTTTAAAAAATTTATTTATTTATTAACACGTAATGTATTATTTGCCCCAGGGTACATGTCTGTGAATCATCAGGCTTACATATTTCACAGCATTTGCCATAGCACATACCCTCCCCAATGTCCATAACCCTACCCCTCCTACCTCCCAGCCACCCTTAGTTTGTTTCGTGAGTTTAGGACCCTTAACTGAAGTGCTTTTTGATTTTTCCCAAGCATTACATATTACAAAAACCATGAAAAACATCGAGGTACCTGAGACCAAAGCTGCCTCCTTTGAGTGTGAGGTGTCCCACTTCAATGTCCCTTCCATGTGGCTGAAGAATGGCGTGGAGATTGAAATGAGCGAGAAATTCAAGATAGTCGTGCAAGGGAAACTCCACCAGCTGATCATCATGAACACCAGCACAGAGGACTCCGCAGAATACACATTTGTCTGTGGCAATGACCAAGTCAGCGCCACCCTGAAAGTGACCCGTAAGTAAACAAACAATATATATATAAGATATTTGGTAAACTCATTGTTATTACATATCCTGCACTTTTCCTTCCTGACCAGTTGATCTACTCCAAAAATCCTTGATTGAAATATCCTACTGTGTGTTCACCCTAAGTTAGGCACTAGCATCTCCACCTGGATAAAATTTTCTGATTAGAGTAGCCTTGTAAGTCTACCTATAAGGATCTGATATCTATCCCTAGCTCTTCCTGTTCCTCTGTCCCTTGGTATTGTCCCATAGAGGGGTACCTGGAAGATAGCATAGCTCATATCCCTGAACTATAATCTCCACAGACATATTAACACATTCCTAGTTTTCACTCTGTGCTCATTATGACTCACATCATATTGACACAAAGTCTCCTTGGGTGTATTTCCTTCCCCCTTTGCAGCAATCATGATTACATCCATGCTGAAGGACATCAATGCTGAAGAGAAAGACACGATTACCTTTGAGGTAACGGTGAACTATGAAGGCATCTCTTACAAATGGTTAAAGAATGGTGTGGAAATCAAATCAACTGACAGGTGCCAGATGAGAACCAAAAAGCTCACACACTCACTGAACATCAGGAACGTTCACTTCGGGGATGCAGCTGAGTACACGTTTGTGGCTGGAAAAGCTACATCAACAGCCACCCTTTATGTGGAAGGTATGGGATCATAAATGTCTTATCCATACAACTAGATGTCAAACGCACCATATAAAATATTAGTGCATTAATTAATGAAAAAATAAAATGTGTTTCTGTGTAACGAAATATTGCTAGCGATAAAAAGCAAGTGCCAATTCATGCTACCACGTGGATGAACTTTCAAGACTTTATGCTAAGTGAAAGAAGCCAGTCCCAAAGGGACCACATCATGTCTGATTCCCTTTATAGGAAATGTCGGAATACGCAAATCTATAGAGACCATTGATGGGTGCCTACATCTGAGGGGAGGCAGTAGGAGGGATGTAGAGGGTGATGCCTAAGGGGTATATGGTCTTTTTGGGGTAACGAGGATATTCTAACACCGATAGTGATGGTCGTACAATTCTGATTACACTGAAAGCCCCTGAATTGTGACTTTAAAGCAGTTAGGAAGGTTCATTTGTGTACATGCTGTTTTCCAGCTCGCCACATAGAATTTCGGAAACACATTAAGGACATCAAGGTTCTCGAAAAGAAGCGAGCCATGTTTGAATGTGAAATTTCTGAACCTGACATCACTGTTCAGTGGATGAAAGATGGCCAAGAGTTGCCGGCTGTGGATAGGTCAGTTGTATTCCTTGGCTCCATGCCAGTATTTCCCAGTTTGCCTTGAGTCACCATTCACTGAACTTCCATTTCCGTGTCATCCATAGAATAAAGATACAGAAAGAGAAATACGTCCACCGCCTCCTGATCCCGTCCACCCGGATGTCCGATGCCGGGCAATATGCAGTGGTGGCGGGAGGCAACATCTCCACTGCCAACCTCTACGTAGAGGGCAGAGACGTCCGCATCCGGAGTCTCAAAAGGGAGGTTCAGGTATTGTCTATGTGCCGAGCGTGGGGAGACGTCATCAAGAGCTCGTAATCCATAATTTGAGATTTTAATTTTTTTAACCTCAACATTTTCTAACCGCAGTCTTCTGAAGAATGAAAACAGCTGATGCCTGCTGGCTGAGACTCTTAATCTGACATCAGTTTAGTCACAGTTTTCCCTCACTTAGGGAAATAGTGTGTCCTTCGCAGCTGTCTGGATACTTTAATTAAAGCAGCTGTAGAAACTTCGCTGCCTCATAAATGGCCACCTGCCAAGCCGCCCAAACCAGGAAAGAGCTAAAATTTACGCTGTGGTGCTTACACAGCAACTAGAACCCAGGGAAGGTAGAACGAGGTGGCGTTTCATCAGACGGGGTCTGTCACGGAGAGGCAGGGATGTAGGGACTTGGCTGCCCACGCTTGTTCTGAGGTCCAGGAGGTAGACCAGTTTGAGCAAAGCCAGACTCCCAGCAGGGGTGCTGGGCCAGACAGCTTTGCCCTCTACCACACGTGCAGAGCTTGTTCTCACAAGTGCCTGTCTTCCCAAATGGTGGAATGGAGAGAACGTATTAGGAGAAATATCATTTGAATTCAGATTTACCCTATTGCTCATCTGAGGAGAACCAGGCTTGACAGGCCGTAGTGAAAAAGCCTTCGGTGAAGACTCAGATGACCTGAATATGTCTTCCGTCGTTGACTGTCCAATTCTTAACTTCGATTTCCTCACTTTTAAAAATGAGGCTAGTAGTTTCTACCTACCCCAGGGGGTTCTTGTTCATACCCCATGAAATCAAAATAAATAGTAGAAGAGCTTTATCAAAAATGAAAAGCCCACAGATATAAGGTATTTTTATTTCTGTTGTGATTAGTTAAAAAGCAAACATTTTAAGGATTCCACTCACGGTCTCTTTGGGACCACATCTCTCCTCAGTGCAGGTGTAAGCAGGATTCTCTACAGAAGTTAGGGCACCGTTTGTCTAAGGATTTGCAGGACAAATTAGAGTGCGCTTCGCCCAGTCAGCTTTTCATTTCATAGTGTATAGGTTTGGCATGCTCTTGAAATGAGCAGTTTTAGAAACCGGTTAAAACCGAAAGGAAAGCAGGACTTCAACTCTCTTTTTATGTCTCTCCATCAAAAGGTCATTGAGAAACAACGTGCTGTCGTTGAGTTTGAGGTCAACGAAGACGATGTTGATGCCCACTGGTATAAAGATGGCATTGAAATCAATTTCCAAGTTCAAGAACGACACCAGTATGTGGTGGAGAGAAGAATCCACCGGATGTTTATCTCGGAGACCAGGCATAGCGATGCCGGCGAATACACCTTTGTGGCAGGAAGGAACAGGAGTTCCGTTACTCTCTATGTCAATGGTAGGTAGTTCGAGTTCCTTGCTACACCCCCACACAGACCCCAACGAGGAAAGGGGTGATCACATGGTGCCAGGCTCAACACGCTCAGCAACAACCCCCTGACCAAGCCTCACATACCACAAGTATCTTTCTAAAGTCATTCTATCTGAAGACAGAGTTCCCAACGTTTCCTTTCTTCTTAGCGCAAAGAATGTTCCGATATCCTGAGGCAGGGAAAGCTCTCACAGTTCCAAAGTTTGGTTTCCGGGCACGTCACCACTGGCCCCAAATGAACGTAGGCTTTCACATATTCTCCCGTGTTTTCACGCTTTTTCACAAGCTGCTGGTTTTCATTCACTCCCAGCCCCAGAACCACCTCAGATCCTTCAGGAACTCCAGCCCGTGACTGTGCAGTCTGGCAAGCCGGCCCGCTTCTGCGCCGTGATATCCGGCAGACCACAGCCCAAGATTTCCTGGTACAAGGAGGAGCAGCTGCTTTCCACTGGCTTCAAGTGCAAATTTCTTCACGATGGGCAAGAGTACACGCTTCTGCTCATCGAAGCCTTCCCAGAGGACGCAGCTGTTTACACCTGCGAAGCCAAGAATGACTACGGTGTCGCCACAACCTCTGCTTCGCTCTCGGTGGAAGGTAGAAAGGCCTTGCTACTTATCGGTTTAAAACCTGAGAAACCCACCTTTGCGTTCTCTGACTGCATTTATAAATACAGTTTGGAGCTCCTAAAAGTAGACTGCTACCCAGCTTTTAGAAAGATAATTAAGATAAATCCGTACGCTCCATTCTGTGCAGTCTGTAAGTGACTTAATCATGACCAACCTTGTGGTCCCTTTCTTTAGTTCCAGAAGTTGTGTCTCCAGATCAGGAAATGCCAGTTTATCCTCCTGCCGTCATCACCCCACTTCAGGACACTGTCACCTCTGAGGGACAGCCAGCCCGTTTTCAGTGCAGAGTTTCTGGAACAGGTAGGTTTATGAGCAAAGGTATCAGTGCTAATATTTACGAACGACGATCTGAGGCAAGGTTTCTCACCTTTTCCTCCATCACAAACATCTCTCATGCATAATTTGACTTTTAATGGCAATCTTGCAGAAGACTTACTTGAATTACTGAATAAAGGAATAGACCATCTTTTCCATTACTGAGTGTATACCTAAAAATGATTAAGGTCGTAAATTTTATATTATGTGGGTTTTTTTTTTTACCACAATAAAAAAAAAAGAACTTGATCAGTGTTTTCTGATGTTCAAAAGATGTCACATTCCCTTGTCAGAGGGAGTAGGCAAGAGCAAGAAAGAGCAGGCAGCATGCAGAAGGAAAAGCAGCTTCCTGCTGAGCAAGGAGCCTGATGCAGGACTCGATCTCAGGACCCTGGGATCATGACCTGAGCTGAAGGCAGATGCTTAACCAACTGAGACACCCAGGTGTTCCCCCTTGAGACAACTTTTGTTATCTCTTGAAAAAAAATATAAAATTACAATTATTAATTATAATGGTATCTGCATGTATTTCAAAAGAAGAGTCTGTTTATATGTAAGACATTATTCAGTCTAGAGACAGTGCTTGTGTGAAAAGGTATATTCCTTTGGAAAGCAGTAGCCAGGAGCATCAAAAGTATTGGCATTATAATCAGAAGTTGGATTTGAATCATGGCTCCTCTCTGTGACCTTAGGCAAAGAGAAGATTTCTCTGGTTCTCTGCTTCATGATTGTGTTTAATCTTAGAATGTACTTTTCACAAGGGCAGGGACTCTGTCTTAGTACCTAGAACCTCTTGCCTAAAAAGGCAGTAGCTACTGGAAAATACTATCCTTGGCAGCAAGGGTGGATCCTTGTCCTAGATAGCTTTATAGATAGTGTATACTCAATAAGTAATGTTAATTGGACAAAAGAACGATTGTCCAATGACTAATACCGATCAGGAGCATGTTAAATCACACACACCAGTACCTAGAACAGTGTTCATCAGGCAGTAACCCCCAGTCAGTTGTTATATTCTTTAATAAGGGCACGCCTCCCAGATAGCCCAGGCACTCCCCGCAACCTCAGGAGTCCAGTCTTAGAAGAATGACACAAAATGTTTGCCACCATTTGAAGCCAATTATTATTGAAAATTTATCTCAGATAGGGTAAATCAACTTTATCCCAAATGAAAGTCACTCATTTGCATGGCCTTTTATGTAAGACCACCAAAGGGAAATTCTTAGAGCCAGGGCTTCTCACAGCATTCCTAGTAAGTGTGGGGTTTTTTATTATTATTATTATTATTATTATGCTTCTTCCATTAGTTTATGACTCAATTTCTGCATTGCCATGAGCCATTTTCTGAAACAAGTTAGTATTTCAGTTGGCTTTCTATGACCTGATGATTTCCTCCTCTGAGATAGAGATGCTGATCTGGAAACCAAATGGACCTATTTGATTTTTATGAGCATAATTAAAAGGTAGTATATATGTAAAGTACCTATCGGCATGGCTGACAGGTGACTAGTGCTCAATATATTAATTTTATTATAGCCATAGAGGGGAATTACATAAACATAAAAGTGTGGTATTGGGTGACCAACATAGGCAAACACCATAGACTTTGTGACTTCAAAGCACAGAGTTTGAGAAATACTAAATATCAAGAAATAGGGACTGATTTGATAATATTCTGCTAACACAATAAAGAAAAATGCATTTTAATATCCAATTCACTGAAGTCACACTAAATAATTTACCCTTTCATTGAATTTTTAGAGGAAAATTTTCAAATCAGTATATATACACGATTGTCTTAAAACAGTAGTCTTCACTTAGCGCTTTTTAGTTTATAAATAGTATTATAGTTTTGCCTTTAAGGTGTCGCAAAAATATGTTCAAAGCCTCCTATAAGACTCCAGTTGGGGTAGAAAGAGAAAAATATCTCTTCTATATGACTGGCATCTTTAAATGTTTAAATGGACTTTATAAATTCGTGGGCTACTAACTCTTTATGTGTGTACTATTTATACACATACAGAGGTTTGAGCATCCTCTTGCATCCTCTTGCAACCATTCTCATGTTTTCTTATATGGAAAAAAATTGTTTATTAAGTAAAATGCCCTTTTAAAAGCTTACTAAATGATAAACTTTCATGCCCATGTGACTGAAAGTATTAACACCACTTCCTCTGGCTAGGTACTACCCAAGGGGGACAAATTCAGCCCTGCCTTCTACAAACTGGAAAAAATGGAGTCCTCAGAAAGCCCAGTCACATGTTTTTGGAACTCAGAACTCACTTAAGCTTGGAACTTACTTGGCCTTGAGCAATCGGGTGGGGCTTTTATGAGAAAGTGTTGCCTGTTGAAGGTCTCTGGTGCCACCTACTGGTGGAAAAGCAGTTTGGAAGAGTAGAATTTTAAAACGTAATAAAAGCAGCTTTTTGCTACTGTTTATTCTACAGCTAGTATCATTTGGAGGTTTACTGAGCAACTTCAAGCTGAATAAAATGATAAATAATTAGCCTAGAAATAATGTTTTCCCACTGTTCGTTTAAGTATCTCTCCAGTTGTATTCTACCAATGTCAATATTCCTGCTATTGAAACATTATTACATTAGCTGCTGTATGGCAAGGTTGTAAGTGCGGTAACAGCCCACAGACTCAGTGCTGTCTGTTTGCAAGATAGTCAGAGAGAGATGCATGGACTGGGCATCGAAGAATCAATAGGATCATTGAACACAATGGTATTCTAGGCAGAGAATGACATTTACAAGTCATAGAAGCCTGCAAGAGTACTTTATGTGCTGGAAATGACAAGTGGCTTGAGTATGGTCGGAAAGTGATGTCATTAGTGAAGAAAGCAAGGGCCAAATCCTAAAGGGTTTGGTATTCTCCGCTTAGGATTTTAGATTTTATCTTGTTTGCATTGAGGAGTCACTGAAGGATTTTTAAGCCTCTAGGTAACATGATCAGGTTTGCTTTCCAGAGACAATACTATGATAGTGAAAAGAATGGACAGATGTGGGAAGTAAGACCTGGTGAGGACCAAGGGTAGGCTTGAAAAGTGCTGATGAGGCCCTCACCTAGGGGAGTCGGGAGGAAGAAGGGTATAGATTGTGGGAGAATTTGAGAGGTCGAAGGGAAAGAATTCAGGGGCCAAATACAATGGAGTGGTGGAATGGGGAGCAGGAAGAGCAGGATGGCCTCATGGAAGCCAAAAGAGGCCAGTGAGTGACAGATAGTGGCAGCCCTATCAGAAGAACCAAGTCCATTGCCGAGAGAGGTCTTGTCTTTTAGCTTATTTATTTTTGGCCGTGCATGCCTGTCCTAGGGTTTCATTATGTTCACCAGAGGAGGAAATTATTGTAGGAATATGTGGAGAACCCCATAAAGAGGTGGACAAACTCTTCTTCATTCCATTTCCATTGGGGTTTAAGAGACAAACTAAATGGTTGTAGAATGATTATTAAATTTCATGTGATGGTGTTATCTATTATATCACATGACCCTGTCTTGGGGCAAAGTATTAAAGGCACTGATGATCCCTCGTGGGGGTTAAACAGTCTTGCTTTAATGACTTGTGATGGGGGTTTATAAAGCCCTTCCCATGTATAAGTCATTCAGTTCACACAATTTTTTATTGCAATATGGAGCTCATGAATTATTATGCATCTCATTTTACAAATGAGAAGACTGATCCAGAGAGAGTAACTGATGGGTCTAAGGTCACACGGCTGGGAAATTGTGGTATCAGGGTTCCATTTTCTACTTTACCTTGCTACATAAGTGAAGAGATTTGTGTCTTTAGAAGAAGAACCTGTGACTTATAAACAACTACCATCATGGGCAGGAGGGAAACCTTCACAAACCAATATTTGTGCTAAAATGCAAACAAATGCTAGCTGAATGGACCATTTAGAGAATCCCTCCACGGATGATATGGAGCTAAGGAAGTGATATCGTGATCACATTCCCAAAACAAGAAGTCTTGGGTTGTGGCTTTTAAAACATGTGACTAAATTTAAATTTACTCTTGACTTACAGGGTGACTGTTTCAATGGAAGTGTAATTTTTTTTAAAGTTCACTTCACCTTAAACTCTAACAGCATAATGTTATTTTATCTTTGCTTTAGAGTTAACTTTCAATTCTTTATGTGAAAAGAACCAGTTTTATTACCATTTATTGTCACCGCTACTTTGAAAAAAAAGCCAAATATATCTAAGAGACCCAAATTCCATGACTCTTTCTTTCAGTTTTAAAAATTATGTTTTGCTGTGCTGAGACATCCCAATGCCTGTTCATTGGTAATGAAAGTATAGAAATTTTGTCTTCAGCCTATAGGGTGTCTGTTTTAAACTTGCGAGAATGTTGATCTTCTCAGATCTCTTTTGGATCGATCTCTTTGCCCCCTACCCCCAAGCGCAGTAGGCAACCACAATCCTAGATCAAACCCATCATGATGACTGTTCGTTAGGACAGTCTTTTTCTCAAGGTCACTGACTATGTCAAAACCTCGTCCCGGTTTCCACAGCATGACCTGCACATGGTTAAAAAGAATATAACTGAAATCGTAAAATTCCAAACATTAGAACCAGCCTATGAGCTGGATTTTTCTAGAAAATCATGTCTCTTTCTTAAAGATGAAAAGAAATCTTATAAGAGCAGATGTGGCATGTCCAAAAAGAAAAATATAATATCATGAAGATAAATAGGAAATGTAGTCACCAATATAATCAGTATTGTGTTTGCAGGTAAAAATATCTGCCACTTTTTGTCATTTAAATGTCCTTTTTTTTCCTTTTGTGATGCAGATCTAAAAGTGTCTTGGTACAGCAAAGACAAGAAAATTAAGCCATCTAGGTTCTTTAGAATGACTCAATTTGAAGACACTTACCAACTGGAAATTGCTGAAGCTTATCCAGAAGATGAAGGAATTTATACTTTTGTTGCCAATAATGCTGTGGGTCAAGTATCAAGTACAGCCAACTTGAGACTGGCAGGTACAGTAAACAACCTTCAGAATCACATTTAAATATGGCTCTAATCTCACAATGTCAGTAACAATCACTAAATATTCCATGTAAACCATTGTTGGCCCTACCGTTCTCTTTTAATGCAACTAACTGTTTCCATGTTCTATGCTACATTCTCACTTTTCATTTATCCCATTTCATTATGAATCACAAACCATCATTTCTTATTTTGCCCTGCTTTGTCTTTGTAATGTTTGGTAATGTATTGCTGTCCTTACCAGCTTTCATGCTTTCTGATCCGCATGTATCAGATTGGAGAGAAACATGCTGAAGAAATAGGTAGATTTGTTTTCTTATTTAGCTAGGATGAAAATTAAAAAAAAAAAAATTGTAATGTAAGCATTACTACCGCCCCCCCCCCCCCACTGTCTTGACACAATTCTGATTTCACAGAAGCTACCAAGGATGATTTCAGGTCTGTATACCAGGTAGATGGATTCACCATCTTTCAAAGAATACCTGAAGGTCGAGAGGCCCAGTGCTAAGATGGTTTAGCATTTCTGATACTTGGGGCTTTTAAACTGCCATCAGAAACACTTCCCTGGTAGTAGAGGGCACTTTGTTTCAAAACAAGATAACGATATTTTTATACAGTTAGACTATTTTTGCTGAGCTAATTTAGTCTGTGTATTACTAGCTATGTACAAATACATCCAGATTGGGGGCAACTTTGGTTTTTCCTTTAATTTTAGACACTAATAGTCAGATATTTTCTTAATAATCCATTTAAAGTGGTTTATGAAATAGAAAACATGTAACTTTACAACCAGAGGGGAAAAAATAAAAACAGAAAACAGGAATACCTAAACCAAATTGTGTACTTCACTAGTGCCTTCTCAAATAATAGAGTGAACTTTTTCGGACTATTTACGTATCAACTTGTTTGCCTGGAAAGTGGAAGGGAACATGTGTGACTTGGAACCAATGATGGCAAACATTGACAAGACATTAGGATTGGACTGGATTCTAGTCCACCATTGAAATTTGCAACAGATCTGTAGACAACTCCAAATGAGTTCTGGTTTCAATGCAGGGTAAGACATTAAAGGTTGGCATGCTTCTTTTCAGGATTTAGCAAATTTGAAGAAGTTACATCAAACTCCCAATGGCATGTCTCTTCATCAGTTTCATTTAAGAAGGAATCCCTTGGCCAAAAGCCCATCTTCATCCAGCCTCTGTCGAGCCTCAGGGTGCACAGCGGGGAGACAGTCAGATTTCATGCAAGGGTTTTTGGCATTCCCAAGCCAGAAATCCAGTGGTTTCATAACCAGCAGCCAATTCTACCAACAAAAGATGTAGTTTTCCATTTTGAGGAGGCCACAGGCATGGCTTTAATGCTTATAGTTGATGCTTACTCAGAGCATGCTGGGCAGTACTCTTGCAAAGCCGCCAATAGTGCTGGGGAAGCCTCTTGTGCAGCAACACTGACAGTGACTCCGAAAGGTAAAGCTCATCTTGCTGTAAAGACTTGGATTTGCTTCGTACCTCCTGCTCCCACCTTTACTAATGAGAGTCTCTGTTGTTTGTCTCATTGCATAGTGTGGTCAGTCCGTAATTTACTAATAAAGTAACACCCAGCAGGTCCTCCTAAGTTCTCAATTAGGGGTTAACCAATATGGTTTACATCTCTCTGAAGTATAGAATCTTTGCATTACATTAGTATTTTTTTTAGGCATCAACTTTGCTTGATGTTTTTACTTTTGTAAAGAACGTCTCATCATTGGATCATTAATGATCCATTTGCCGTATGTTGTATATACAGTATATGGGAGAAGGGGGAGAATGGTATTCCTGGGGGGTGAGGCGGGGAAGGGAGAGACAGAGAACAAGAGACTGTGTCACTCTGGTTAGCTGCGGTGACGACAGAAGGAAGGACCCAGATACTCTACATCATCATCAGGCATCGCATGAGCCTTCATCATCCATTCATCACTGGACCGCTGGGAATGAACGTCCCTTTGTGTGATGTGACACCCTGGAGCACACTGCGTCTGGCATGCCGCTTCCAAGTGACACTGATGTCTTTCATCTGCATCTTCCATTGTCTATTACTAACCTAGCCAAGTGACAAAGCTTAGATCTTAACATTCTTTTCTTTTTCTTGTCACTTGATTATACAGTGCGAGCCCTAGCTAGGCAGAGTTCTGGGAAAGATGTAAGAAAGTCCACCAAGTCCCAGGCAGTGGCAGATTCCTCTTTCACAAAGCAGGAGAGCAAAATATCCCAAAACGAAATTAAGTCATTTCAAGGAGCATCCTATGAATATGAATCACAGGTTTTTGAAAGTGTATCTCAAAGTTCCACCCACACAGCCTCATCGGTTCAAAACGTAGAGTTGCGCCATACTGCATCCCTTTCACAAACTGCAGAGAGCGCCGAGTTCTCTGGGAACTGGGCGGAAAGCGAGGCCCCGCGGATTCTCCTGCCGCTTCAGGACCTCTCTGTAAAGTGCGGCGACACGGCTCAGTTCCTCTGTGTCTTACAAGAGGACTCTTCTGTTGATGTAACCTGGATTCACGAAGGCGTAAAGATAGAGGACTCGGAAAGAGTGAAGCGGTCCCAAGATGGAAATGGTCTGTTTCTCATCCTATGTAACGTTCAGCCGGTAGACCAAGGATTGTACAGCTGTATTGTACACAATGACTATGGAGAGGAGACCACGTCGGCGATGTTGCGCATAGAAGGTGCTTCTTTGGTTTTCAGCTATGACTTGCTTCATTCCATCCTCATCGCTTTATGCAGCTTTTCTGCCACGCAGATGGAATCAGTGAATACGTTAATTAGCGTGTCCCTAACTTAGCACTCTGTTGATAAACGACTTCTGAAAGGCAGCCGGGTCATTGGCCAAATTTGTGGCGAACATTCAACTTTCCCGTCTAGATTCAAGGAAGTTTAACTCTCAAATCTCGTTTCAGAAGGTTACGGTTCATTTCACATGTGCTGCTTTTTCTAGTATTTACCAAATGTGCCGCCTACAAAGTAGACCGAAGAAGGTCAAGATGTTATAGTTCGTCAGGTATGATTTATTATTGTGGCTGATACTGTGCCAAGATTAAATTTAGTTATTTTAACATGAGGAGGCTCAAAATTTCTCATTTCTGCCCTTTGCTTACAGATCTGGCAGTTCTGTATATTTATAAGGAGGTTAGGTAAATAGCAACTTGGGCACCAAAAATGATAGGGTTCTGTCTGGACCAAAATTAGGAGTCTATAGATATTTCTCGATAGATGATATTGCCTTACAGTCTCAGATCCTCCTGGAATCATAGAATTATCTAATGGCAAGACTATTATTTTTGTTGTTCTCATGCTTGGTTTGCCACCATGTCCAGCAGGGCACAAATTAATTTGTCTTGGAAGAGATAAGTTCTTCCTTTTATCCATGGACTTCCTCTTAGATACTAAGGAAATGGGAAAGTTACTCTTCAGGTGGTAGAATCTCATGCCGTATGTCGGCAGATAAAGGATCTTCTTGAGTCCCATGGAAGGAAGCTGATGGAAGAAGTTCCAGCATCTCCAGGGGTCCATGGAGAACTGTGGCCTCAAAGTCCTTCCTGACCTGTCCATACCATTTTTGAGATGTTAGAGATGAGCAAGGGGGTAATACGGCACTATGTGACCGCCATCTTGGCTCTGAATTTTGAAACAGGTTCATACATCATTTAATATATCTGTAATCCTCAGTCACCCACAGGAATCTTTTTTCTTTCTTAATCTGATGTTCTGTTCTATAGCCATTCCTGGTAATATTTCCACAGTCCTCATAGGGACTATCTCAAGAACTGAGGTCTAGTCATGCAAATGAAATGGGAAATTCCATTACCCAAAGAGCTGACCCTCATTTTGCTGCTGGCTAGTGCAGTAATCACCTAGAGTGACTATTTATCATTGAAGTGTTCTTGGAGCATGAGCATTTTTCTCTTGGAAAGTCCAGACTGTCTCTCTTAGACTTAAGCAAGTTGAAAGATAAGCCACTTTTAAGTGTTCAAAGAATGAAGGATCAGGCACAGTTGTCTAATCATGGAACATAAGACCAGCCTTCCTATGTTCCTCTTTTGGCCTTATAACTTCATGTAGGCTGCAGTTATCTACGATGATCAAGTAGGAATATAAATCCCTCTAAGTCTGCTTGAGTGGAGTTCTTCTGTGTGCAGTAAGCACAGATATATCCTATATTAGTTTGGGGACTAACATGCTGCTTTCCTTCTCATCCTAATGACATGTCACCTTCTCTAAATTCAGCATGTTTTATACTCTTATAAAACACAGCTAATTTATTCCTTTTCCTAACTTTATTCTCACCTAGCAAAAGAATCGCAAACCAGAGCAGTTACAAAAATTGCCCTTGGTTCAGACATTAAAAGTATTAAAACCCTCAAAGAGTCACAAATTAAAACAAGCGATGAAGTAAAGAGAGAATCATCAAACAAAACATCAAGTTTGTCATTCACTTCATGCCAAAGCCCGCAAGGAATGGAGAAGCCTGGGAGGACAGCCCCCGCGCACAGTGCCTCACAGATGGACGGAAGACTGAGTGGGAACCGGGGCACCCGCCTTGCTCAACAGGCTGCCCCAGAGACGGCTGTGTCCATACCTGTGCCTTTTCCCTATAAAATAAAAGGCATTTTGAGTTGAGGGCTCTTTGTTTGGCTCCTTAGTATGTCATCAGGCTTTGTGTAAAGTTTTTAAAGGTGGTTCAAATCAAAGGACTACTTACTAGCAGGAAACACTTAATTCCGCGGGAAACCCTGAGAATAGCCCTCGTCAAAAAGCGGCAAGTTAGAAAATGCATGCTCCTTCTCAATGTGACTCCATCTTAGTCTCTTAGCGATCAGTCAATAGGACGTTAAAAAAAATCCTGTTGTTCGTGGATTGCTTTTTTGAATGCATGTAAAGGCATGAGGAATTATGGAACTAAAAGTGGAAATTTCACAGAGAACCTAAAATAAAACTTTTTTTTAAATCCTTCTGCAAATATTGTCATGTACTTTATCAGCTCATTGGTTTGTTTGGCATGGATTTTTGGGGTGCATTTGGGAGATGTAGTTTTCTATTACCAGAATAAAGGAAAATTGTAATCGTATGAATATACGAATTGAAGCAAAGTATATGGAATTAATCATTAAAATCTCCATATATGTTTTTCCATTTTAGCCCCAGAATCCATTTTGCACGGGAGGATTGAAGAGCAGATTGAGGTGGAGATGAAAGGTATTGTTATATTGAATGTGAAATTCAAGTAGAAATTCCAAAGGATTAATAGAATCCTTGAGCTGCCTACTTTCTGTTAGTAATATTGAGAAAAATGACATAGATGTACAAATATATCTCCTAGAGTATATATTACTATGTCGCATGCCTAGTTTAGTATGCTGATGGTTACATGCATTTCATGGTAATTTGTTTGATGGTAATTTAAAATTTTGTATTTAAAATTTATCGGTCACATTCAACTTTATGTTTGCAGCCATTTTCAAAAGCGCGTATTGGAAAAAGTTGTCACCTTAATGCATGAAATCAAGAAGTAGAAGTTTGTTTTCAAAATCACAGAGAATTAAATTGAACAATAGGCAATAACCTAGCTGTCGTTCTCAGAATGCAATGTCATGAATGAATTATGATTGAAATGCTACTTTATTTAGGGTGTGTGGAAATGTTACATTCCCATTCTCGTGTACACTTCATGCACATACATCATTTTAACATTGATCTGTCTCTTACACTGGCTTGCAGATAGCTGCCTTTACGTGATCCTTATTGCCTGCTTTCCTTTGCATAACATTGTGACTTTATGGCTGTATTAGTTCGAATAAACGCCTTCTCATTTTATTTTAGCTAATTATTTATGGTTATAGTTCTTATAGATATTTTTTAAATAGTTAATTCTCAAAAATATAACAATTTAATCTGCAATGAAAAGGATCAGAAAGGGCGTTTATTCCACTCTCTGCAAGTCAGGTAAGATTTTCCTCTTAGCCATCAAAAGAACAAAGTTTTCCTGATCTCAATACAAACATGCACAGGAACATGTTATTTTGAAATGCATTTTTGCTTGTTCAAGAAGAAATTTCAACAGTTTGAAGAAAAGACCAGACAACGAACGATTTTCGTGTCAGAATCTTTTAAACAGAGCATGGTGTTGCGTTTATTCGAACAAATATGGTGAGTGAATTTTTTTTTTATGGATTTGTGAGAATCTGTAGCATGCATTTTATTTTATTTCCTATTTTGCAATTTCATTTATTTTCAACTTTTTCAAATACTATGGAAAATAGTAAAATGCTTTATAATTTACTTTTCTTTTCAGAATTGTTCTCCGATGGGGAATCTGAACATTCCGAAAAAGATACACGCGATGCCTTTTCAGATTCTGAAAGCTTAGACCACAGCTCCATGGCCGCTAAAAGATACGCAAGTCGAATATCATCTACGAGCTCCTGGCCTGAATATTTCAAGCCTTCTTTTACCCACAAACTTACCTTTCAATATGTTCTAGAGGGGGAACCTGTTGTTTTTAGGTGTAAATTAATTGCTTGTCCAACTCCAGAAATGACTTGGTTTCATAACAATCGGCCTATCCCATCGGGTCTTCGACGGGTTATAAAAACTGAGAGTGATTTACATCATCATTCTTCCAGCTTAGAGGTTAAAAGCGTCCAAAGCAGAGATTCTGGAAGTTATAGATTGTTAGCAATTAATAGTGAAGGGTCAGCTGAATCAACGGCATCGTTGCTTGTTATGCAAAAAGGCAAAGATGAGAAATGTTTAGAATTTCTGAAAAGGGCAGAACAGACACATGGAAATACGGAGGCTTTAGCTGGGAGGAGAGAAGACAGGATAGAGGTTGGCCTGAGGTTTACTGGCTCTCCCTTTAACAAAAAACAAGATGTAGAACAAATAGGAATGATGCGAACTATACACTTTAAGACGGTAAGTCCAGGCAAGAAAACTGACTTGCCGTATGATGAAGAATATTTAGAAAGTAAATCTGACATAAGGGAATGGCTTAACATAGGTGAAAGCTTCCTGGATAAGGAAACGAAAATGAAGTTGCAACGTTTGCGGGAGGCTAGAAAAATGTTAATGGAGAAGAAGAAATTATGTATTTCAGATGTGTCCTCTGAAATAAGCGCAAGAACTCTGAGAAGTGAAGCTAGCGATAAAGACATTCTGTTCTCTAGAGAAGAAATAGAAGGCAGGCTTGTATCGGATCTAGCCCCAAAGAGGGATAAGTTAGATCATTCATGCGAGGGCATTGTCCAAAATCCACAGGTCCTTCCTAATCAAATGGTTCAAAATGTAGAATCTGGAGAACCTCCCACAAGCTTTCAAACTACTGTTGATGAAGAAATCCTCCAGACTGAAATAAGAATGAGCCAAGAGGCATTTCTAAGAGAAAGTCTCCAAAAAGACCATTTATATGGTAGGATTCCAGTAAGCGAGGATACCCATGGAAGAGAACAACTTGAAGAAATTACAACCAAAACTGAAATTGGAGAGTCTGCTAAATATATCACTGTTGTAAATAAGAACAAGGAAATATATGAAACTCCTGAGGAGATGTCCCAAGTTATTATATCACACACCAGTGAAGCTTGTGGTGCAGTTATAAATATTGAAGAAGATACAAAACTAGATAGTGAGAAAATAAGAAAGGATGATTTGAGAGAATTACAGCACTCTACTTCCACAGAAGCTGATGAATTTGAAACCGAGCAAGAAGGAAAGACCACAAGATTTTTGGAAAGCTCTTTCCAAAAGCATCTACAACATTGCCCACCTTCATTTCTTCAAGAAATTGAATCTCAAGAAGTTTATGAAGGTGACAGTTGTAAATTTGTGTGTCACTTTCAAGGATATCCTCTACCCATAGTGACGTGGTATAACAATGACGTACCAATCCCACGTCACCGAGGCTTCATCACTCATACCTCGGAAAACTATTCAGTATTAACGTTTTCTTCTGTTCTTCCTCAAAATGAAGGTTCTGTTACCTGTGTGCTGTTTAACCAGCATGGAACAGTAAAAACAACTGGTGTACTTAAAGTGAAGGCAAAACAAGGGCACGGGGTTGATGCACATACAGTCCCGGTGTTGCGTGAATACACTGATGAGGAAGAGGAGCTGGCATTGGTGTTCGACCAAACAAAAGGCATTCAGCCATCTTGGAGACACATGGGCCAAAAACACCTCCAAACTAACTTCCCTGTTCCTCCCTCTGCAGACACAGAATTGCTTTCCTTTCCTGTAGAAATTCAGATAACAGCAGCTACCCCAACCCCAGAACAGGATAAAGAGTCACTAGAATTGTTTCACTCTGAGGAGTTGGAACCTACAGTAACACCTCAGGATGAGGCTCCTCCATCACCGAAACACAAATTTATATTTTCATCAGATATTACTAATGAGCCACCAAAAATGTTACAGGAGATGCCAAAGCGTACCAGGTGTAGAGAAGGGGATTCCATAGTATTTGAATGTGTATTGTCTGGTGAGCCTAAGCCAGTTGTGACATGGTTTCAAAATGAGCTCCTATTAGAGCAGAACCAGAAGTTTCAGTTTGAGGAAATTAATTTTAGCTACAGATTATATATTAATGATATTACTTCTCAGGATTCTGGAAAATATAAATGTGTTGCTGAAAACAGTTCAGGAACAATTGAGAGTGTTTCAAATCTGACAGTGGAACCAGTCACTTACAGGGAGTATAGTCCATTAGAAAATACTGCTGGCATTTATGCAAAATATTCCAGAGATCAACAAATTCAGGGAGAATCTGTAAGGGCTCATTTTGATGATTATCCACCTGGGCCTTTTACTCCCCAATCTAATATAAAAGAATATTCTGTTAGGGAATGTTTTCAAAGCCTTGAGACAATTGAACAGATAGTTCAGAAAGATCATGTTCGTTGCACTTATTCCAGAGAAAAACTACCCAGATTTATGCAGGGTGCTTCTAGAGCCATAAGAATCAACAAACCTGTCAGAGCCAAACTCATGCAGTGTCAGGGTGAAGGGAAAGAGGGGCACAAAGATGAAAAGTCAAAGCTGTACCAAGCAGAGGGTACTGTGTATCCATTTGTTGATGATTTCAGTGAAGTTAAAAGAATTAGGAAAGAGGTAAAATATGATTTCAGAAAAGTTGGTGACTCAGGAAGGGAAAATGTGCAAGAATATGCCCAAAGAGACTATTTGCCAAATATCCAGTCTGAGAGAACTGATAGCTACAATCCAGAAGATGCATCTGTCATTGTATATGAAGAACCCCATGAAGAGAAACACTACCCAAGGAAAAATGTGAAGCACAGAATCATTACTTTTGAGAAGTTACAACATGTAGAAAAAGGAGTTCTAGAAGAAAGACTTACCAGGAAATCATTTGTCAATCCTCCTCAGAGGAAGCTTGGGGACAGAGACTTCCCATTCAAGCAAAGAGAATCAAGATCAAGTAACCTAAATGCAAATGTGTATCAGGCAGAGACAATGTCTCCAGACACTGAACCCAAGTCATCTGACATCGAAATGAATTTAAAGCTGCTTTCTTCTCAAACGTATAAGGAATTTGAAGTACAGGAGAGGGAACAACAGGAAGAAATAGATCTTATAGATCAATCTGTAATTTCTGGAAGGGCTGAACATGAAGCACCTATTACATTTGACTTAAAGCAGTTCCACTCTCAGATAGAAAATGCAGATCTAAAATTCCAAGCATTAGATGGTGGTCAACCCAAAGAAGCTGCTTTTGAAATCCAACATCCTGCTTCTGAAATAGCCGATGGTGAGAGCATTGTATTTGATCTAAAACAAATGTATTCTCATATAAGAGATCCAGCTAAGGAATTTCAAGGGCTAGAAACTCAGCAACAGCAAACACCTCATAAAGAAGAAATTGCTGGCACTGAAACATTACAAACTGAGACACAAAATGCCTCTAAAAGTGTGCCAAATAACATATTTACCAGTCCAGAAATGTCTTCCAGTCAGGAGTTTTCAAATAGGACTGTAATGGAGAAAAGTCATTTTGATGAAAATATCCTTTCTTTGGAGAAACATGTACAGAAACATGGGTTAGAAATTTTAAATCCTGATACTTCTCTTACATCCCTTTCCGAAGAAACCCATGGTGAATCCTGTGCCCTACTTCAAACCTCACCTGCTGATGTAGGAGAAACTGATATTTCTGAGGAAAAAAGTTCTCTAGAAAATGGAGGTGGAAGTTTCATTTCACATTTGAAAAAAGCAGCAAGTGAGGAAAAGCTCTTAGAGGTCTGTGAAAAGGAAGAAGAACACACTTTGGAACCAGAGTCAGCATCATTTCAGAAGCAGGATGGAAGGACACAGGGATATGTCACTGGAATTTTGGGAGACCGTAGAGGTGATGTTCACGAGGCAGCCCCATGCCACACAAAAGTCTTGAGCCAGCGCTTTCCATTCTTGACGACTGAGGAACAGCAGAATCCAAATGAACAAATAAGGGAAAAAATTGATACGTTTGGAAAAGAAAAACATT
The DNA here is from genome assembly GCA_028533885.1 of Nasua narica. Lineage (NCBI taxonomy): Eukaryota > Metazoa > Chordata > Mammalia > Carnivora > Procyonidae > Nasua > Nasua narica. The sequence continues at coordinate 126,094,295 of CM052810.1, read as the reverse complement.
ATGAAGATGTTCAGGTTCAGAATGAAGTTTCTCTCTCCACTACTGAAGGAGAAAAGATAGAAACTTGTTTTTCTGAAAATCTTCCTAAATCGGATGAGGCACGTACAACAGAAGTAATGGACTCTGAGACCTCCCTAACGCAATATTTACTCGCTGCTGGAAAGCACGAAGTTCCTCAAATGAAAGGCACCAAACACAAGGCAAAGTTTCTCCAGAGTCAATCAGTCATGTCAATGGAGGTTGAAGAAGTAACTTTCAACACCGTGTATGAATATTACAACCAACAACAGGAATCATTAGGTCGCCCATTTTCCCCTGAATCTGATATTTCAATTGATGTGGGAAGTACCAGCAGTGAAGAAATCTCAGAGTTGGATCAGTTTTATACCCCACCATCCTCTGTTGAACATTTTGAAACTCCAAAGTCTCCCGATGTATATTTTACTCCTTCAGATACAACTAAACAATCCGCAACGAATTCAGGAGGTGAGACCGTGGAAAGATCTACACCTTTAGAGGAAGCTGCTGAAAGGTACTCCACGCCTTCTGAAGGAGAGGTAGCAGAGAGATATTCCACACCCCCGGGGGAGACACTGGAGAGATATTCCACGCCCCCAGGGGAGGCTCTAGAGAGATATTCTACACCACCAGGAGAGGCACTGGAAAGATATTCTACACCCCCAGGGGAGACAATAGAGAGATATTCTACACCTTTAGGAGGAGAAACAGTTGAAAGATACTCTGTTCCTACTGGAGGACCAAATCCCACTGGAAACTTAAAAAGGTACCCATCAAAAATAGAAAGGGAGGACAGTACACCAAATGAACATTTCCATACACCTACAGGAGAGAGAAGTTCAGCTAATGAACTATGGCGTTCCGATTCATTTGGCACACCCAATGAAGCCATTGAACCGAAAGACAATGAAATGCCGCCATCTTTCATTGAACCTCTGACCAAAAGGAATGTATATGAAAACACAACATTAGGCTTCATTGTTGAAGTTGAGGGCATTCCAGTTCCTGGTGTGAAATGGTATCGAAATAAATCTCTGCTAGAGCCAGATGAAAGAATCAAAATAGAAAGGGTGGGTAATGTGTGTTCTTTGGAAATTTCTAACATTCAAAAAGGAGAAGGGGGAGAGTACATGTGCCATGCCGTGAACATCATAGGGGAGGCAAAGAGCTTTGCAAAAGTAGACGTAGTGCCCCAAAGAGAAAGAGCAGTGGCCCTCCCACCTCCAGTAACACATCAGCACATCATGGAGTTTGATTTGGAAAACACAACATCATCAAGAACTCCTTCTCCTCAAGAAATTGTCCTGGAGGTTGAATTAAGTGAAAAAGATGTTAAGGAATTTGAGAAGCAAGTCAAAATAGTCACAGTTCCTGAATTTACTCCTGATCATAAAAGCATGATTGTGAGTCTGGATGTTCTACCATCAAATTTAGCCGATCCAAATATGGCCTCGAGGGAGGAAGAAGACAAAGATTTAAAAATTGATTTAGAAGCATTTGAAATGCCTCCTCGCTTTATAATGCCTATGTGTGATTTTAAAATTCCAGAAAATTCGGACGCGGTGTTCAAATGTTCAGTCATAGGCATCCCTAGCCCAGAAGTTAAATGGTATAAAGAGTATATGTGTATTGAACCAGATAATGTCAAATTTGTGATCAGTGAGGAGAACGGAAGTCACACCCTAAAAATTCGAAACGTCGGTCCGTCTGACAGTGCGACTTATAGGTGCAGAGCTATGAATCGCGTAGGAGAGGCTATCTGCCGGGGATTTCTCACCATGGGAGATTCTGAAACATTTGCTCTGACAACAAAGAAAAGCAAAGTGACTTTAAGCAGCTTGAAGGAAGAGTTAGTCTTAAAGAGCAAATATTCAGGCAGCTTTTTTGAATTTCAGGTGGTGGAAGGGCCTCCCAGGTTTATCAAAGGTATTTCTGACTGTTATGCACCTTTAGGCACAGCAGCTTATTTCCAGTGTTTAGTCCGTGGCTCTCCACGACCCACAGTTTACTGGTACAAAGATGGGAGATTGGTGCAAGGTGCACGGTTCAGTGCTGAGGAAAGTGGCATAGGGTTCCACAACCTATTCATAACGAGCTTAGGCAAAGATGACGAAGGTGAGTACAGGTGTGTGGCTACAAACAATTCAGGAATGGCAGAGACCTCTGCAGCCCTCACCCTAACTTAGTTTCTCGTGCAAAGTTTCAGTGCCTCCGTAATGATTGAACTGATTTGAGTGCTGCCATACTTTCCAAATTACATAGATCCAATAAATTCCCAAATATGTGTACTCGATCCGATTTTGATACATTGAAAACCCCTGGGAAAACAGTCTCTCTCTGTAGAAATCTCATGTTTGTAGCACATGTAAATATTCTGTGATCTCAACTATGGAACCATCACTGTGTCAACTCTGCTGTGAATCATCAAGCACGATTAAATATCTCCGTGGCTACCTAACCGTTTGTACTGCTGCTTTACCCTCGTGCCTCCTCCACAAAAGTTTCCATAGGATGCATTCTCTTTTAGCAGATAAATTATTTACGTAAAGTAAAACATAAGGTGGAAGACCGAGTCAGATGACCACACAGACAATTGGTAAGGTAAATCTTCTCTCTGCTCTGAGTATTAAGTCATGTTTGAAATCATAACCCTTTTGTATCCAAATCCGGGCTTACTGACTTGGACTTAGAATAGATAAAACAAATAACAGAAACCAGCCTCATCCAATTAATAACGAGTTCTCTAATCTGTTTTACGTTGCAACCTTAATATATTTGTTTGGCTCTTTTAAAAACATTTTCATTAATATCCCTCTTCTTCATAAGTGTTTTAACTCTTGCTGGTTTTGAAGGGACCAGTGGTGCTTTTTTTGGGTGGAGTTCATCTAGACATTTGTACATTTGCAAAATATGCAAAGAAAGATCTTTTCACTTTTGGGAATACCCCATTTTCTCAATTTTTGAAATATAATCAAATGATAGATGCAGCATTCACTTGATACTGGCGCAGGGGAGAGGGGAAACTGCTATATTACATTTATATAGAGAGATTTTAAACCATAGTCCAATTTCAGAATCTTTAACATTAGAAAATAGAAGGTAGGGCATTTTTATAGAAAGCAATACAGTAATTTGTATCTCAGATTATATGCAAATAAGAAATAATATGCTTTCCTGTCATTTTTAAACTAACTAGAAATTAAGCATTCAAATTTAATATATGTCTCTAAAGTGACTTTGTTTTTCAAAATTATAAAAAATTCACAAAATCTTGACAATGTATTTATGTATCACTGTGAACCTCAATCTTCTCACATAAGATATAATAAATAGAAGACAATTCCGTTTTCTTATCTAAAAATAAAGAGTTGGACCACAAGACCTCAGAAATAATTGTTCAACTCTGATTTTGTGTCATCCCTGTAGTAACTTTTCTTAATATAATTTGGGATAAACTTTAGTTTTACAACAAATGATGAGAAAATAATAGAATTTAGTAATGAAGTGACGAATCTTTCCTCCCTCCAACTCTGAATTACTCACTATTACCTAACAGCTGGATTTGTCTTCTGCATGATCATATTAAAGATACTGCTTTTAATTATAAAAACTTAAGCAATTTAATTTTCAAAAGAATTCACATATTTAATTATGTTTCTTTCATCTATCCATTTTTTATTCCCACAGTAGGAGTCCCTTAAAGCCTTCCGAATTCAAGGAGCAATTGAGAATGTGGAGAATATAGACAGAGCAGTTGGGCTTACACCCCTCCCCACCCTACCCCCCTAAAACATCTGTTTTCCTGTCTTGAGTCACCATAACTCATCCAGATAGATGTACTATTGTGGAACAATCATTTGTTTCAACCAGTGAGCACATAGTATCTGTGATAATAAGTATAGATACAATAGAATATATCACAGCATAAATCCCTGAAATAAAACTAATTCTGTAGTTTAGGGACTTAGGGATTTATTCTACTCTTAGTTACAAAATGGATGTTTCAGTAAATTAGAAATTTGGGTCATGACAAACAGGACAATGGCTGGCACAGGAAAGAAGGAAGGAAGAAGGGAAGGAATTGGAAGAAGGGAAAAAAACTTTGTAATGTCTTATTGAATTTGCAGGAAGGAGTTTGATTTTGCTCATTAGAATTCTTTTAGTCTCAAATGCAATGAATTGAGTATATTCAGAATAACAAATGACTGAAGGAAGAAAATTAAGCCTTGTCTTACTTACCTAGCTTACTTATTGTTGTAGATAATTAAATGAATTTTTTTTCTGATTCAATGGCACATAACTTAAAAGCCTGAAATATTAATTTCTCTGATGCTGGATAAAGAATTCATTGTAATATATGTGGTAGTGTTTAGACATAATTATTAGCTGCTACTACGACATACACTTTTAACTATACCTTTGATGCTTCACATTTGAATTTTATTTACTGTATTTTTTTATGGTCAATACACCATGTTAGAAATGAAGGAAAACAACTGAAAATATTTGAACATATTAGTGAGTTGGAGTAATTTAAATATTCACATTCATTCCCTTTACAGATTTTGGGGAGTTCAAGTGAAGGGACATGAGTAATAAATGTAAAGTTAAGTGGTCACCATTAGTATGCGAAATTAATCAATGGTTATATGGCTTACTAATTGAAATAATAAATAACTGAATATGTATTCTACATGCCATTGATAAATTTTGCCAGTACATTTGGAGCCAATAGACACTGGAGTTGTGCCTTCTAATGCTTCCATGCCAGAACAGAGAGGAATTAAGGCATGACTAGTCCATGTGATGCAAGGGGAGTGAATTAATAAAATAATAATTCTGCTTTTGGGGAAAGTAATAAAACTATTATTTACAGAGCTGTTCTACATTCCTAGCAGATTTAATGAAAAGCCCAATTCCTTCTTAATCAAATTATGCCTGTCATTCATGATATTGTTTAAAGAATATCTGTTATTCACTCTTTTGTTTTTCTGTTCAATAATGCTGTGTAGGTATTTCTCACACAATAAAGTACAATCCCATTTTTAATGTTGGAGTTATTTTCTTTTGTTCCTGATTCTCCCATTTCCTGATTTAACAAAAGCCTTGTTATAAAAGCTGTGTTGAAATACTATGACAATTTACAGACCAAAGAAGGCCTGAATTTCTAGTATGTGAGAACAATGGTTCTCTTACAAATTCAAATTAAGTATTTCTTATAGCCTCTTATTTTTTTTATTTTTTATAGCCTCTTTTTAATAATAGCTTTAGTTTATAAGCAGTAATGGAAACGTAAGTGTTTTATTTTGGAAATAAACAGTTTTCAATTTGACAATGGCTATCATTCTTAACTCAAGAAAATTCTAAACATAAATAATAATTCTGGATCTTTTTAAATTTGATTTAAATAATTCTAGATTCTTTTATTTTAAATATATGGGCAGCAGTTTTTCAAACTTTAGAATTGGGATTATATCACAGAGAAAAACTCATAGAATAGCTTTAAGATTTATAAACTAACAAATGAAGTGGATTGAAAGTTGCATGAGATTGGTATTTATAGCTACATAATATGTAATGAGCTAAGATTAAAAATTTAGAAATGTGCTTTTTTTTTTTTATAAATCTCAAGATAATTGAATGATTCCAGGAATAAAGCAGAAGAAGGCCATCGGCTGGTGCATAATTTTTTTACTTCTATTTTTTGTTGTTGTTAAATAAACTTGATAGTAAAATAATGATCACTTTTTCCCATACAGAGTTTTCTAGTTTTCTTCTGTCTGCTGAAGAAGAAGGATTCCAAACCTATAGCTCTGGCCTTCAGTTATCTAATAGAAATGAAACACTTGAACTTTTGTCTGAACCTCCAATTCATTCAACTACATTTGATTCCAAAAAGGAAGGCCATGTTCCAGTTTTCATCAAAGAAGTGTCAAATGCTGAAATAAGCATAGGGGATGTGGCTAAACTGTCTGTTACTGTCACTGGCATTCCCACACCTAAAATTCAGTGGTTCTTTAATGGAGTAATGTTAACCCCTTCTGCTGACTACAAATTTGTTTTTGACGGCAATGATCATAGTCTGATCATTCTGTTCACCAAATTTGAGGATGAGGGAGAGTATACATGTGTGGCCAGTAATGAATATGGACAGACAGTATGCAGTGCCTCTCTAAAAATCATTTCCAAAGGAGAGGGGCATAAAGAGACAGAACCAGAACCAGTGGAGAAATTTCTGGAAAAGTTTGAGGGTCCTTGTCCTCCTTACTTCTTAAAGGAATTCAAACCAATTCAGTGTGCTCGGGGGCTCCCTGCTGTCTTTGAGTACAGGGTTCTTGGAGAGCCTGCACCCACTGTTTTGTGGTTCAAAGAAAACCAACAGCTTTGCACCAATGTTTATTATACCATCATTCATAACCCTGATGGTTCTGGAACATTCATTGTCAATGACCCTCAGAGGGAAGATAGTGGCCTCTACGTCTGTAAAGCAGAGAATATGTGGGGTGAGTCCACCTGTGCTGCAGAGCTGCTTGTACTCCTGGAAGGCACGGACATGACTGATGCTCCCTGCAAAGCAGAGCCCACACCAGACGCTGCTCAAGATTCTCCATTGAAGGCTCCTGCAGTTGACGCAGTTGACTCAGAGCAAGAAATTGCAGCTTTTGTAAACAACACTATCTTGAAAGCTGCTTCCATGGCAGAAAAAACCCAGCAGCTTTCTTATGAGTGTACTGTTAAAACCAGTGAGCTGAGTAGTCAAGTTACGTTAGTGGCTAAGCAATTGCAATCTGCAGTCACGTTGGAGCAGGATGTGCCCGATCCAGAAAGCACCAGGGCGCTTCTTTCCATCAACGGCGCCATTCATGTTCAGCCTATAAAGGAACCATCTCCCAATTTACAGCTGCAGATGGTCCAGTCCCAGAAAACTCTCCCCAAAGAAGATGTCCTAATGCGTCAAGAGCCTGAACCACAGGTGGTCCTATTAGATACTTGGGAAGAAAATATCTTCCCCAGTGCTGTGTCCGTAGAAGAAATCAGTTCATTAACGGTGGAGCCTCTGAAAACTTTACTAGCTGAACCAGAAGGGAGTTATCCACAGTCTTCAATAGAAGATGCCCCAGCCTGTTCATATCCAGCCTCTGTGGCTGAGGAAGAGCTTTTACCAGAAGAAAAGACAATGTCTTCAACAGACAAAGAGCAAAGACTGACCCTTCCTAAGCAAGAGGCACCAAGTGCTCTCACCCTGAGTCAGAGCTCAGCTGAAGGAACCGTGGAAAGTTTTAAGGGTCCTGAGGTCATCACCTCTGAGGTCAACCGGGAGTCCCGGATCCCTTCAGAACACACATGCACAGAAGATGAAATTTTGATGGAAAGTGCAGATCAGCTGGAAAGCGCAGGGCAAGATCTTGCAGCCAGGACTGAGGAAGGCAAGTCCTTAAGATTTCCGCTAGCGTGTGAGGAGAAGCAGGTACTGCTCAAGGAAGAGCGCTCTGATGACTTGGTCGTGCCCCTGAACCAAACCAGCGAGTATAAGAAAGAGCCCATGATGATAAATGGGGTGCAAGAGGTGCAGGCAAGTGACACTCTTTCTAAGGAGAGTCTGCTTCCTGGAATTCCAGAAGAACAGCGATTAAACCTCAAAACTCAGATCCGCAAGGCTTTGCAAGCAGCAGCAGCCAGTGAGCAACCAAGTCTTTTCTCTGAATGGTTAAGGAACATTGAAAAGGTGGAGGTGAAGGCCATAAACTTCACCCAAGAGCCCAAACGCATTCTGTGTACCTACCTTATTACCTCTGTGAAGACTCTCACAGAAGAATTAACTATTGCTATCGAAGGCATTGATCCTCAAATGGCTAACTGGAAAACTGAACTCAAGGATGCTTTGTGCTCTATTGTATGTGAGGAAATAAATGTCTTGACAGCTGAGGATCCCAGAATCCAGAAGGGAGTCAGAACGGGCTTGCAGGAAGAGAAGGGTCCTTTTCCAGATTCCCAGAAGGTTGAAGCCGTCTGGGAACCAGAAGTCGAATCTAAACATCTTGTCTCCGCAGAAGAGGTCAGCTGTTTTCACATGGAAAGTCAGATCAAAGTTGCGGATACCGCACCCGTCCCTGATGGCATTGCTCTGGCTGCTAGCCCTGATGAAAAACAGGATGAGGCCCCAAAGCCATCAGAGGAAAGAGAGGAGTCCTCTGGAAGTGGTACCGGGGAGGCCAGCCGAGGAGAGCTACAGGAAGCTGAGGGCAGCTTAGTTGAAAAGGACAGTCCTGTCATTCACACGCCCTTGGTGGACACTACTGCGGAGGAAGGTGACATTATAAAACTCACGTCATCCATAACAAATGCCAAAGAGGTGAATTGGTATTTTGAGGGCAAAGTGGTGTGTTCAGACGAAAAGTTCAAGTGTTTACAAGATCAAAATACATATACGTTAGTAATCGACAAAGTAAATACAGAAGAACATCAAGGAGCATATACCTGTGAGGCCTTGAACGACAAGGGAAATGCAGCGACTTCGGCCAAACTCACTGTAGTCAAAAGAGGTTGGATTTTAAGGATGAGGGGGCTCGAGCTCTAACGTTCACTGGATCATAGTGATTTAGTTTCCATCACTGAGTTTTCACTTACCCACCTCTGCCAGAATGTGATTTGTGTTGAGTAAGAATGAAACCACAGACATAATCATGGTTATCGATTCTTCTCCTTTTCCTTACTGCCTTATGGGGTCGTACATCATCCTATCTACGTTACTGTTTATTTTAAAAATAAGGCATTATATTCCTATGTTCCATAATACCCGTATGTTTTTTAGTTAATATTTCCTTGAAAATACCTTAATATAATATATAATAAAAGCGTCAGCGAACGCCTCGCTGCCTGATACCGGTCTGGCAGACTGATTACCGGTCTCGTCCCTAAATTCAAAATAACCATGATTAATTGTCCATTTGTGTTTCTTAATTTGTATTTCTTTTTTGTGGTTGTTTCACTTAATCACTGTATTTAGTGTATCTCTTTTTAAAAATGCTATTCACAGTGTTCTTAGCATGTGAATATATCTTGTCGTTATGCACATAAGCCCGTAGTATCACATTTTAATCATGTTTTTCACAATCACTGCAAAGTAATGATTGAATACGTTAAAAGCTACTTATTGTCTTCTTTTACCTTCAGTGATTGTTCTCATTTTCCAGTCACTTGTCTTCGACTGCTGCAATCCATCTCACCAATTTCAACTGTTTTACTTCATTAACAGCAACAGAAGTGAGAAGAAAAAGAAAAATGTGGTCTGCCTGATAAGGAGGCATGCTAATGGCCTCTGCTTCCCTTTGCAGCTGCCCCGGTGATCAGAAGGAGAATTGAGCCCCTGGAAGTAGCTCTGGGCCACCTCGCCAAATTCACCTGCGAGGTCCAAAGTGCCCCCAATGTCCGGTTCCAGTGGTTTAAAGCTGGCCGAGAAATTTACGAAAGTGACAAGTGTTCTATTCGATCTTCGAAGTATGTGTCCAGCCTGGAAATCCTGCGAACCCAGGTGGTGGACTGCGGCGAGTACACCTGCAAAGCTTCCAACGAGTACGGCAGTGTCAGCTGCACGGCTACACTGACTGTGACAGGTGAGTGACACGGACCGAGATGCTTGTCCTGCCTCACACCGTTGCCTGTTTTGCTTTCCGTGCAAGTGCAGGATGGGCTTATCCTGCCAACTGGGGAGACCCCCCGCCGCGCCGTAACACAATGGCTGGGTCGCCCGGCGTCCGCGTGGGACGCGAATTCATGCGTTGCTGTCCTCTTTGTAAGAGCAGCTAAAGGAAAAATAAACATAACTGATTTTGAAAACCGTGTCAAGGAACCCAATGAGCAGTGGCACCTGAAAGTTGGGTTTGGGGTTTTTTGGTTTTTGGTTTTTGGTGTTTTTTTTTTTTTTTTTTTGGTTGGTTTTGTTCTCTCTCTCAAGTGACTAACTTGGTGGAAATACCGTGCCTAACTCCTCCTGGCCTGGCTTGGTACTTAATATGACACATTTCAGGACAGTTTGTTGCTACAAAAAATAAATAATGTCCCATTGTATTTAATAATTTGGAACCAGTTAACCAGTTAAGAACAGAATGACAAACTAAAAAAACAAAAACAAAACGAAAAACACCTCAAAGCATAAGACTGAAGTTAAATCCTAAATCCTAAAATAAGACAGGGAGCTATTCAGGACTACCAATTAGGATTTTCACCCTAGGCTTTACTACTAATTTAAAAATAAGAGCAACTACATAAATATTCTGTTCTCAATTTCCTCATTGACACACAAGGTGACTTTTGAGTAGCTCACACTCATCAAGTATTTGAATTCCTCATTAGAAAAAAAAACTCAGTAGCGCTTTCCTTTTCTTTGTCTTGTCTGTCTCTGTCTCTTTCTCGTTTGCTTTCTTCTTCCGAGGAAGTGTGAATGTAAACTCTGGAGTACCAATTCCCTGTGTTGTTGAGAGAAGACATGCACTAAATATCTGGATGGAACAGCCCTTTGGTCTCTTCCAATAGAAGCCCGAAGGGGAAAGGCAAACAAAGCCCATCTTTTTAGCTTGGAAAAGTCGGGGTTCCCTGTAGCTTCCTCTTCCCTGCAGCTCTTTCACATATCAAAAAATCTGAAACCCAGGCCCATGATAACCCATCCAATCACTTTGTGATCAGCGTCTCATTGCAACAAGCTGCATGGCCGTATTCTTAATGACGCTTTTGAAAACCTCTTCGCCCAAGTTAGGCCAGTTGAATAAGGGCACTAATACCTGAGCTTTCAAATAATAATAGGGAAAGAAGGAGGGGAAGGAGAATTTTTTTTTTTATTGGGAAGAGGTTCCTAAAGGCTTCCTTCAAAATGCAGAATGGAAATGGGATATTACTGCTGTAAATATTTTCACATTTGAAATGATGTAGGGGATGATTCACAGTTGGGCCATTGAAGGATTTGCTGATGGTTGACATGAAGGTTAGAAAGACTTCACTCCATCTTCTCATCACTTAATGTCCCTACTCTTCAGGAGAGTCGAGTGCATTTTCTTTATCTTCCTTATACAGTCTTCTAATTCACAGAATTAAAGGAGCAGCTGAATTACTTATCAGATGATTCAGACCACTAATCAGATACTAAGGTGGACAGATCTTTAACAATAATAAGTTAATGTTGCTAAACAAAGCAACATTTGTTCTTTCCTTTATTGGAGATATTGAAAGTGGTGTCTCGCTCCTCTAAAAAGAACCCTCACATCCCTTTCCTTTGGCAAATCTTTTCATCTGATTTATTATAGTATGTTAAATAATGTCTTATGTCTATATAAATATGTAACTCATCTTTTCTCTTTCTTAGAATATATAATTACAGCAAGAGCTTCTGTGGGGACAAAAATATAATGTTGAAAAACTTTCTTTTGCAGAGGCATATCCACCAAGCTTTTACTCCAGGCCTAAGTCTGTTACAACTTTTGTGGGTAAGACAGCCAAGTTCCTCTGCACAGTATTAGGGACTCCTGTGATTGAAACCATTTGGCAGAAAGACGGTGCTGCTCTGTCACCTTCCCCTAACCGCAAGATTTCAGAGGCAGAAAATAAACACAGTTTAGAACTCTCAAATCTTACAATTCAAGATCGAGGAGTTTATTCTTGCAAGGCTTCTAACAAGTTTGGAGCCGATATCTGCCAAGCTGAGTTAATCATCATCGACAAGCCGCATTTCATTAAAGAATTAGAACCCGTGCAATCCGCCATCAATAAGAAGATCCACCTTGAGTGCCAAGTAGATGAAGACAGAAAAGTGACAGTAACATGGAATAAAGATGGGCAGAAACTGCCCCCTGGGAAAGATTATAAGATCTATTTTGAAGATAAGATAGCATCACTTGAGATCCCTCTGGCCAAACTAAAAGATTCAGGAACCTATGTTTGCACTGCTTCCAATGAGGCTGGGAGCAGCTCCTCTTCGGCAACCGTTACTATCAGAGGTAAGAAATGTGTGAATGAATATTGTTTTTCATTTTAAGGATGCTGCTGGAGAAAAACTGTTGACAAACAGGGCGATCTGTACATTTTATTATTAAAGTAATTTCATCCAAACAAGTGTTTCGGTTTGGGGAAATCTTTGGGGAAATCGTGTAAAAAATTAACCGATTTTATGTTTTCAATCTTCTTCAGAAGCCACTGTGTTCTATTAAAACTGTGTGCCATTAACAAAGCGTGCTTAAAATTTCTTCTGAGAACTTCAAGTGTCTAGGCAACCCTTAACGCTCTTCTCTTATGCAGTTGTTTTTTGTGTAAGACAAAGAGTTTGCTTTTTGTGTAAGACAAGAGTTGGCTTGCTTTTGTGTTTGTTTGTTTGTTTATTTTTTTAATTGAGAGCCCGGGAAAGGGTTTTAAAATTGTGGAACCCTGGAGAACTATCGGGGGCACCACAACCCTTTCAGAAATTTCACTGAGATATCTGACATGTGTTGTATCTTCTTGTGGTATATGTCTCCTTTTCTCTTGTGGAGTTGGCGCTTCAGATCTCTTTCCTTTTTCTTTTTTGTTAACTTCCTGTAGAGCCGCCATCTTTCGTGAAGAAGGTGGATCCCTCTTATTTAATGCTGCCAGGTGAATCAGCACGCCTCCACTGTAGGCTGAAAGGCTCCCCCGTGATCCAGGTCACTTGGTTTAAAAATAACAAAGAACTTAATGAGAGTAACACTCTTCGAATGTCTTTTGTCAATTCTGAGGCTGTGCTTGATCTGACGGATGTCAAAGTCGAAGATAGTGGCACTTACTCGTGCGAGGCGGTGAATGACGTCGGTAGTGACTCTTGCAGTGCTGAAATAGTTATCAAAGGTTGGTTAACTTGGAGTCCATGGGTTTTCTGAGAAAAAGATTTTCTTTGTACTTGCTCGGGACACCTTACTTACACAATGCTTTTATGCCTTTGTAGAGCCTCCTTCTTTCATCAAAACTCTTGAGCCTGCAGATATAGTGAGAGGAACAAATGCACTTCTTCAGTGTGAAATCTCAGGCACGGGACCGTTTGAAATTAGCTGGTTCAAAGACAAGAAGCAAATTCGAAGTAGTAAAAAGTACAGGTTGTTCTCTCAGAAGTCTCTGGTGTCTCTGGAGATCTTTTCTTTCAATAGTGCAGACGTTGGTGAATACGAATGTGTTGTTGCTAATGAAGTTGGGAAATGTGGCTGCAGGGCAACACACTTTTTAAAAGGTCAGTGCTTGAACAAAACGATGCCTCTCTAACCAGTTGTAAAAAATAGCTTTCTTAACCCACTGAAGGAAAACCGGTGCTTTTTCTTCTTCTCCTAACCTGTGAGAGTATGTTTCACCTTTGCTTTAACCTGGGATCTTGGGCACAAAGTCAGTGGCCTTCATCGGTTTGTTTTTTTTTTTTTTTTTTCTGAAATGACCGTAAACATTTAATCCCCGGTAACAAAAGTGGGTTGTATAAGCATCTTTTATAACCATGTTGTCAGTTGACACTCACAGCTGTGCTTCTTTCTCTTGGATGGAGGTATAACTCTTCTTAAATTTTAATTTATTCTTCTCATTAACCGACACTATGGAAGGGCGGTATTGGATGAGAGAAATGTAGCCTAGATGAGACACTTAAAGGTATATGGTGTTGAAAGTGTTTGGGAATTGACAAGCTTTATTCTCTTTCTTTAACTAGAACCACCAACCTTTGTAAAGAAAGTAGATGATTTTACCGCACTAGCAGGTCAAACTGTTACCTTACAAGCCGCCGTGAGAGGGTCAGAGCCCATCTCGGTCACCTGGTTTAAAGGACAAGAGATCATTAAAGAAGATGGAAAGATCAAAATGAGCTTTTCTAACGGTGTTGCGGTCTTGATCATCCCTGATGTTCAGATTAGTTTCGGTGACAAATACACCTGCCTGGCTGAAAATGAAGCCGGGAGCCAAACGTCTGTTGGGGAATTAACAGTTAAAGGTGGGTGCAGGAACATTGGTGACTTAGAATCGCTATTTCCATTTGAAGTGGGACCCTAATGCACACTTGGTCACGCTAACTATTTAATACCATTGTAGAACCTGCCAGAATTGTTGAGAGAGCAGAGCTGGTCCAGGTGACGGCAGGAGACCCAGCCACGCTCGAGTACACAGTCACAGGCACCCCAGAACTCAAGCCCAAATGGTACAAAGATGGAAGACCTTTGGTCGCTAGTAAAAAGTACCGAATAAGTTTTAAGAACAACGTTGCCCAACTCAAATTTTATTCAGCCGAACTGCACGACAGCGGCCAGTACACATTTGAGATTTCCAATGAGGTGGGCAGCAGCTCCTGCGAAACAACGTTCACCGTATTAGGTTAGTACCTTCGGAAACCGATGCTTACCAGAACCGACGGTTCCTCTGTAACCCGGCCAGTGAGCACGCATCAAATCACCGAGCGCTTGTCCATTCTTATCTTCTCTTCTCTTCTTGTGCCACGAACAGATCGCGACATCGCTCCGTTTTTTACCAAACCCCTGCGCAACGTGGGCAGTGTTGTTAACAGTACCTGCAGGCTGGACTGCAGAATCGCCGGCTCTCTCCCCATGAGGGTGTCCTGGTTCAAGGACGGTAGAGAAATAACTTCTTCGGACAAATACAGAATAGCCTTTGTGGAAGGCACGGCCTCCCTGGAGATAAGCAGAGTAGACATGAATGACGCAGGCAATTTCACTTGTCGTGCCACGAATTCCGTGGGAAGCAAAGACAGCAGCGGAGCCCTGATTGTGCAAGGTGGGCTGGAGACGTTGTGTTTCATTCTAATATAGATGACGTTCAAATTAAGGCTTCTTCCCTTAGATCGCGCCTCTTAACTCTTAGAAATACTTTCTTATATCCTTCCTTTAGAACCACCCAGTTTCGTAACTAAGCCTGCATCAAAGGATGTTCTGCCCGGCTCAGCAGTCTGCCTGAAGAGTACCTTCCAGGGGTCCACCCCTTTCACAGTCAGATGGTTTAAGGGTGGCAAAGAGCTCGTCTCTGGTGGAAGCTGCTATATTACCAAAGAAGCTTTAGAAAGTTCCCTGGAACTCTACGCAGTAAAAACCTCCGACTCGGGCACGTACACCTGTCAAGTCAGCAATGTCGCCGGAAGCGTGGAGTGCAGTGCAAACTTATTTGTTAAAGGTTTGCGTGGTTTTCTTGACATCTTTGTGCTGGCATCCCTATGCGTTCTTTCCTCTTCCTTATGTTTCTTAATTAACTTCCTTCCTTCCGCAGAGCCCGCCACGTTTGTTGAGAGGTTAGAGCCGTCCCAGCTGTTAAAGAAGGGAGACGCCACCCAGCTGGCCTGCAAAGTAACTGGCACCCCTCCAATTAAAATAACATGGTTTGCAAACGATAGAGAAATTAAGGAGAGCAGCAAACACAAAATGTCTTTTGCGGAGTCCACTGCGGTTCTAAGACTCACAGATGTTGCCATTGAAGACAGTGGCGAGTACATGTGTGAGGCCCAAAATGAAGCTGGCAGTGACCACTGCAGTAGCATTTTAATAGTCAAAGGTGTGTGTTCACATTGGCCCTTGTATTACCATGGTGGAGGCCCCCAGCCCAGACTCCCCCCTCCCCGTACTAACTCCATGTAATTCCTTTCCCACTGTAGAGTCACCTTACTTTACCAAAGAGTTTAAGCCCATTGAAGTGTTGAAGGAATACGATGTCATGTTGCTGGCCGAGGTGGCAGGCACACCTCCCTTTGAGATCACTTGGTTCAAGGACAACACAACGCTGAGAAGTGGTAGGAAGTATAAAACCCTCATTCAGGACCAGCTGGTGAGCCTTCAGGTCCTCAAGTTTGTCGCCACAGATGCTGGGGAATACCAGTGCCGGGTGACCAATGAGGTGGGGAGCACCACCTGCACTGCCCGGGTGACTCTAAGAGGTTAGTGTCGCTTCGAGCCATGGGCCGGCTCTCCCGTAGAATGAACTCTTTGTGCCGACCCAAATCCACTTTTGCTCTAACGCTGACACTGATTGAGAATTATTCTCCTATTAGAACCCCCAACCTTTGTCAAGAAGATCGAGAGCACCAGCTCCCTTCGGGGAGGCACCGCTGCCTTCCAGGCCACTCTGAAGGGCTCCTTGCCAATCACCGTGACTTGGTTAAAGGACAATGATGAAATCACCGAGGACGACAATATAAGAATGACCTTTGAGAACAATGTGGCTAGTCTGTACCTCAGTGGCATCGAAGTCAAGCACGATGGGAAATATGTCTGTCAGGCCAAAAACGATGCAGGAATACAAAGATGTTCTGCAGTGCTCTCTGTGAAAGGTCGGTTCAGAAGGTTTTCCTTGGGATTTAGGAAATAAGACCGATGTGAGCCTTTCAGTGGAGCGACTCACAATCCACACCTGTCCCTTTGTTTTCTGCAGAACCTGCAACGATCACCGAGGAGGCTGTGTCTATAGATGTCACCCACGGGGACCCAGCCACTTTGCAGGTTAAATTTTCAGGGACTAAGGAGCTTACAGCCAGATGGTTTAAAGATGGCCAAGAGCTGACCCTGGGTCAAAAATACAAAATCAGCGTCACTGACACTGTCTCTATACTGAAGATTATTTCTACAGAAAAGAGAGATAGTGGAGAGTATACTTTTGAGGTTCAAAATGATGTTGGGAGAAGCAGCTGCAAGGCTAGCATTAATGTATTAGGTTGGTATTGAAACCCAGCATCTCCTTGCTCCTCATCTCCTCCAATTTTACAGAAAATACAAATGGCCGCGTTGACCTCACTTTTTTTTCCCTTTGGTTTCTTGCTTTTTCATTGCATAGATCTTATCATACCTCCCTCATTCACCAAAAAGCTGAAGAAAATGAACAGCATTAAAGGGTCTTTTATTGACTTGGAATGTATAGTGGCTGGGTCCCATCCCATCAGCATCCAGTGGTTCAAAGACGACCAAGAAATAACAGCTAGTGAGAAATACAAATTCTCTTTTCATGACAATACTGCCTTCTTGGAAATCAGTCAGCTGGAAGGTACAGACAGCGGGACGTACACTTGTTCAGCCACCAACAAGGCAGGTCACAACCAGTGCAGTGGCTATCTCACAGTCAAAGGTTGGCATTTCTTATCTCCCTTTATCACGGACGGGTCTGCTGTCTCGTTTCTTAATTCTCACCCGTATTGCCCCATTCCCAAGTAAACCTTCCTTTCTCCTTTTGCTTCTTTGTCTTGCATCCCAGAACCCCCTTACTTCGTGGAAAAGCCACAGTCCCAGGACGTCAGTCCCAACACAAGGGTTCAGCTCAAGGCTCTTGTGGGTGGCTCTGCGCCCATGACCATAAAATGGTTTAAAGATAACAAAGAGTTGCACTCGGGAGCAGCTCGCTCCATTTGGAAGGACGACACCTCCACCATCCTGGAGCTCTTTTCAGCCAAAGCTGCCGATTCTGGGACCTACATTTGCCAACTAAGCAATGATGTTGGCACCGCAACCAGTAAAGCCACGCTCTTTGTAAAAGGTCTGGTCTCTGCATACATCTCTCTTGCTTGCTTGTCTAGATTTTCTTGGGGGGAGGGAAGAGGCTGAAGAAAGCGATTCCGGTCTTTGTTTTAAAAAATGTTCAACGTGACACTTCCTTCCCCGTCTTTAGAACCTCCTCAATTCATTAAGAAGCCCAGCCCCGTATTAGTGCTGAGAAATGGACAGTCGACCACATTTGAATGCCAAATAACGGGCACTCCTGAAATCAGAGTTTCTTGGTATCTGGACGGGAACGAAATAACAGCCATTCAGAAACACGGCATTTCCTTCATCGACGGTTTAGCCACTTTCCAAATCTCTGGTGCCAGGGTAGAAAACAGCGGGACTTATGTCTGTGAGGCCCGTAATGACGCGGGCACAGCGAGCTGCAGCATTGAATTAAAAGTGAAAGGTGCGTTCCTGGGTCCGTGTTCCCCTTTGGCTATGCTGCTGGCTAGGCTGCTGGTCTTTCCTCGAGTAAGCTCGTCTCTGTCTTCCTTTTGAATCTTTAGAACCTCCCACCTTTATCAGGGAGCTGAGGCCTGTGGAGGTCGTGAAAGATAGTGACGTGCAGCTGGAGTGCGAAGTGACGGGAACACCTCCATTTGAGGTCACCTGGCTGAAGAATAACAGGGAAATTCGGAGCAGCAAAAAATATACCCTAACCGACAGAGTATCGGTGTTTAACCTCCACATAAGCAGGTGTGACCCGTCAGACACTGGTGAATACCAGTGCCTTGTATCCAATGAAGGCGGCAGCTGCTCCAGCATGACCCGAGTCACCCTGAAAGGTCAGTGGTATACCTGCGAAGCAGGCTACCACGTAAAAATTTGGCAATGCTCTTTCATTTTCTGATCGTGAGGAGAAGCTCACCTGTGCCTCTTCTTTTCTCCCCACTGTCTCGCTGAATCACAGAACCCCCGTCCTTCATTAAGAAGATCGAAAACGTCACTACTGTTTTGAAAAGCTCTGCCACCTTTCAGAGCACAGTGGCGGGCTCTCCTCCCATTTCTATAACCTGGCTCAAGGATGATCACATTCTTGATGAAGACGATAATGCTCATATGTCATTTGTGAACAACGTGGCCACGCTTCAGATCAGAGCTGTGGACAATGGACACAGCGGGAGATACACGTGTCAAGCCAAGAACGAGTCGGGCGTTGAGAGGTGCTACGCTTTCCTCTTAGTACAAGGTCTGTAAGCTGTTCTCTTAAGGACTTAGTCGGTGGGGACAGTTTCATGAGCACCCCTGACTTCTAGCAGAATTAGCAATGCAACTAATTTGCACTTTAATTCTTACTGCAGAGCCTGCTCAGATCCTAGAGAAAGCTAAGTCTGTGGATGTCACTGAGAAAGACCCAGTGACTCTGGAGTGCGTGGTGGCCGGGACACCAGAACTCAAAGTGAAATGGCTGAAGGATGGAAAACAAATTGTGCCCAGTCGATATTTTTCGATGAGTTTTGAAAATAACGTAGCCAGTTTTAGGATTCAGTCAGTCATGAAGCAGGACAGTGGTCAGTACACATTCAAGGTGGAAAACGACTTTGGAAGCAGTAGCTGCGACGCCTACCTGAGAGTTCTAGGTGTGTACTTTGGCCCTGGTCGGCTTCCCTTAGCTCCGTTCCTCTATCCCTTGTAAACAAGTGGCAACATATTAATGGATGTGTTTTGCTGTTTGCATTGGATAGATCAAGATATCCCTCCATCTTTCATCAAAAAATTGACCAAAATGGATAAAGTTCTGGGCTCTTCTATTCGTATGGAGTGCAAGGTTTCTGGCTCCCTTCCTATTAGTGCTCAGTGGTTTAAGGACGGGAAGGAAATATCTACAAGTGCGAAACACAGACCCGTCTGTCACGAGAACACGGTGTCACTGGAAGTTAATAATCTGGAGTTAGAAGATACTGCGAATTACACCTGCAAGGTCTCCAACGTAGCAGGGGACGATGCCTGCAGCGGCATCTTAACTGTTAAAGGTTAGAACTTCTTTTCCTCTTCTTGATTCTTCTTTGTGATTGCCTTTTATTTTTTTCTATTTTTTAATTTAATTTAATTTTTTCAGTGTTCCAAGATTTATTGTGATTGTTTTTTTAAATGTGGCACTCTTCCCTTGTATTCTTGAGACAATAAAGTCTCAGTAATTCTGTTTCTGTAGATCCATATTTATTGAGTTCAAGAAATACACAGTCATTGCCTTTTTTCAGAAATGTCTGCCTCCATGTCCGTAAGACTGTCCAAACAGTTTAACTACAGGGAATCTGATTAAGTATATTTCTCTTAACGTCTATAGAACCCCCAAGCTTCCTGGTGAAACCTGAGCGACAGCAAGCCATACCGGATTCTACAGTAGAATTTAAAGCAGTACTGAAAGGAACACCGCCATTTAAAATAAAGTGGTTTAAAGATGATGTGGAACTTGCCTCTGGACCTAAATGTTTCATTGGCTTAGAAGGGTCAACTAGCTTCTTAAATCTCTATTCAGTGGATGCTTCCAAGACGGGACAATACACTTGCCAAGTTACCAATGACGTTGGTAGCGACTCTTGTACCACAGTGTTGCTTGTGACAGGTGTGCACGTTTGATTGTTTCACGTTTCTGTCTGGCCTGTGGCTCCCTTCTGTCCAATGCATCTCCCTGACCGAAAAACTTCACTTCTTTCTACCAGTACACTGTATTCGCCATGCTTTGTTTGTCTTTTCCTCTTTCTTGCATACCACCTAATTTAGCATTCGTTGGTTATATCTGTTCCCTCATAATCTCCTCTTTCTTTCACTCTCTAGAACCACCAAAGTTTGTAAAGAAATTAGAAGCAACCCAAATAGTGAAAGCAGGTGCCTCTGCACGACTGGAATGCAAGATAACCGGATCCCCAGAAATCAGAGTTGTGTGGTACAGAAATGAACATGAACTCCAAGCCAGTGATAAATACAGAATGACTTTCATTGACTCAGTGGCCGTCATACAGATGAACAATCTCGGCACTGAGGACAGTGGGGATTTCATCTGTGAGGCTCAGAATCCTGCCGGCAGCACAAGCTGCAGTACCAAGGTTATCGTAAAAGGTAGAAATCTCTTTCTTCTGTTCCTCATTACCTGAAACCCACCTTCTTCTTCCCTGGGGTATCAACGCTCTTGAGTCTTTTACTGTCATTTTAGCCTCCATTTGAGATCATAGAATACTTCCCCAAACTAGTATTATTTCCCTTTTTGGTTCTTTCTTAAGATTTGCTTACATGTAGCCAATCGTTCTGGGATATTTTTCTTGTTATTCCAGTGTCATCATTTCTGCTTATCTCAACACATTGGCCGAGCGGTTTAAATTCAATGTTTCACAGACATACCAAAATTTTTAAAAAGTTAAAGTATTATCATCCTATGATCTTTAGCATTAATAACAGAGAATATTTACCACATATATATAAGATGCAAGCAATCCAGGTTTTAACCTTATATTTAAAACAGGACACATTGGGGAGGGTATGTGCTATGGCAAATGCTGTGAAATGTGTAAGCCTGATGATTCACAGACCTGTACCCTGGGGTAAATAATACATTATATGTTAATAAAAAAATTAAAAAAAAAATAAAACAGGACAATTATAGGCGTGACTGGGAGGCTTGGTCAGTTAGGTGTCCAACTCTTGATTTCAGGTCTTTATCTCAGGGTTTTGAGTATAAGCCCCATGTTAAGCTCCACTCTGGGTGTGGAGCCTACTTAAAAATATATACGTATATACATTTTAAAAACACAGGACAATTATATATTTTTCTCTCTCTCAAGAATTGGTTCCTATTTTTAAAAAATTATATCAGTATATCTTGGTGCAGTTAATACCGGTATTTTCTGTGGCCATTTTCCAGTATTTTTTATCACAAAGTCCAAGTTTGTCATGGTGTGAAGCAGTCATTCAATAACATTTGTTGACGTGGAAGACTTAGGTCACAGGTGTCATAATGGCTTCCAAGTAGCTCAGTTATAGAAGAATACAAAACATCTCATCCCTGAAGCCAAGATTCTAAATCTCATGCAAATCATCTTCATTAAATGTACTTGGGATAGGTTTTTGTTTATAATTTTTGCAACAGTCCTTACTGTTCAAAATCAATTAGTGTGGTAAGGTAGCTAGAAGGTTGAATTCCTCAGTAAGGACACCTAGGGGTCTTGTCTGGGCTCTTTGCCGAGGAAGCAGAGTGATTTTGTAAAGACTAATGGCTTCTCCAAAGCAGTTATTCCTTAACACTAAAGTGATAGTTCTGGACACTATTTCTCCATTATAGTATCTTGACTCTTCCAACTTAGAGAAATAAAAACATTCTGTGATATTAAATAGCCCAATTCATTAGAAATTCTTGTTTTCACAGAACCACCTGTTTTTAGCAGTTTCCCTCCGGTAGTAGAAACCCTTAAAAATACCGAAGTTAGTCTTGAGTGTGAACTTTCGGGAACACCACCATTTGAGGTGATCTGGTACAAAGACAAGCGGCAGCTCCGAAGTAGCAAGAAATACAAGATTGCATCCAAAAATTTTCATGCAAGTATTCACATTCTCAATGTTGAAGCTTCCGACATTGGTGAATACTACTGCAAGGCCCAGAATGAAGTCGGAAGTGATACCTGCATTTGTACTGTAAAATTAAAGGGTAAGCATATTTCCAGCACATGGCAGAAATGGCGGGAATGTGCAACACTTATTTTTTTCTCTCTCTCTTCCATTATCTGGACAATGTTTTCAACAGTCTCCACCCATCTTTCCTTGTTCAGAACCACCAAGATTTATCTCCAAACTGAACAGCCTCACCGTTGTAGCTGGCGAGCCCGCTGAGTTACAAGCATCCATAGAAGGAGCCCAGCCTATTTCTGTCCAGTGGCTTAAAGAGAAAGAAGAAGTGATCAGAGAAAGTGAAAACATCAGAATTACATTTGTAGAAAATGTTGCAACTCTGCAGTTTGCAAAAACAGAGCCAGTTAATGCTGGAAAGTATATCTGCCAAATCAAGAATGATGGTGGAATGAGGGAGAACATGGCCACACTGACTGTTTTAGGTTGGTACAACTTAGTACAATGGTCCCTAACAGAAGGTGACCCCAAACACAGAGTGAGTCACTGGTAGAATCTCCTTTTCTGAATTTCTTCTAGAAGGATATGAATCCTTACCTGTTTGAAAGGTTTAGAAGAGGGGTGTCTGGGCGGCTCAGTCGGTTAAGGATCCAGCTTCGGCTCAGGTCATGATCCCAGGGTTCTGGGATTGAGCCCCGCATCAGGCTCTCTGCTCAGTGAGGAACCTTCTTCTCTTTCTCTCTCTGCCTCTCTCGCTGTTCCACCTCTCACTCTCTCTTCCTCTCTCTCTCCCTCAAATAAATAAATAAATACAGAAAACTTTAAGAACAAAATGAAAGAAAGAAAAAAAGAAACCTTTAGGAGAAAGGACCTAATCAATCTTTTTTTTCCCCCCAATCGATCTTTCAAACTCTTTCCTGTTTCTATGATCCTAACAAAACTTAGCCATCTGTTTCAATGTTTACTTACTACTTTTCTTGATGGATTAGCCAATATAATCATGACTGTCTTGGTTAAGCATGAAAACTATTGGGGAAGCCAGCATAGGCAACAAGGAAATTTTTGTCTCCAAAGCACTAGCTGTTAATGCTGGCAAGAACTCCCCAGATCAGTGTTAGATAGGAAAGACTTGCACTTGCATCTTTGGATGTTTTAACTTAGCAGCTGTTTGGATAACAGCTTTGAAAACCACTAGCTTTAGCACCTTAAAATAAAGCAAAAATATCTACTAATTCATAATAACACAAATCCTTTGTGTTAGGGTCAAGTGCAAATCAGTACACACTGTCTAATATACATGGTCTGAATTGTTTTGGAAGTCAACTAGTGCAGAAACATATTTCTTCATATTAACCCCTAATTTCATGATAACATGTAACTGTGGAATCATCTCTCTCTAGGGAGAGAGCCCTAATATAGCCACGCCATGGGAGGAAACAGTCTCAGTGAATTTGAGAGTAGAGGCATGGTTATGGTAATGGACTTTGACAGATGGCTCTCACACTTTATTTCAGAGCCTGCAGTCATTGTTGAGAAAGCAGGATCGATGACAGTGACTGTAGGGGAAACGTGCACGCTGGAGTGTAAGGTGGCCGGCACTCCCGAACTCTCAGTAGAATGGTACAAGGACGGAAAACTGTTGACCAGCAGCCAAAAACACAAATTTAGCTTCTACAACAAAATCTCTTCCTTAAAGATACTCTCTGTTGAAAGCCAAGACGCAGGCACATACACCTTCCAGGTTCAAAACAACGTTGGAAAAAGCAGCTGCACGGCTGTGGTTGACGTTTCAGGTCAGTTCCCCTCTATGCGCCGCCCCCACCCCATGGCTTTATGCAAATGCCTTCATCAGCTTCCACCTCTCACGGCTCTTCTCTTTCATATCATGATGATCTCTTGCCTTTCCTCACACAGACCGAATGGTCCCTCCCTCTTTCACGCGAAGACTGAGAGATACTGTTGGGGTGCTGGGTACTTCTTGCGTCTTGGAGTGCAAAGTAGCTGGGTCGTCACCTATCTCTGTTGCCTGGTTTCATGAGAAAACAAAGATTGTCAGCGGAGCAAAGTACCAAACCACGTTTTCTGATAACGTCTGCACGTTGCAGCTGAATTCTCTGGACTCCTCAGACATGGGCAGTTACACATGCGTGGCTGCTAACGCCGCTGGCTCTGATGAATGTCGGGCCGCCTTGGCTGTACAAGGTCAGTGTTATCTACAAACCGTTTCTTACAGATTCCCCTTTGGGTGCACATCCAGGCACCCGTTTGACACCCATTCAAAAGGGCTCTTCATTTTTGATTCCAAGTTGCAACTAAATGAGAAGCTTACAGGGTCTCTTCTGTGTCCTCCGTGTCTATGCAGAACCACCCTCTTTCGTGAAGGAGCCTGAACCTCTGGAAATACTACCAGGCAAAAACGTCACCTTCACGAGCGTTATCCGAGGGACCCCTCCCTTCAAGGTCGGCTGGTTCAGAGGTGCCAGAGAACTCGTGAGAGGAGACCAGTGCAATATCTATTTTGAAGACACTGTGGCAGAACTGGAATTATTCAATGTTGACATCTCTCAGAGCGGGGAATACACTTGTGTGGTTTCTAACAACGCGGGCCAAACGTCCTGCACCACCCGTCTCTTTGTGAAAGGTCTGCTCAAGTGCATTTGCCCTTCCTGTTTTCTCTACACCGAATCTTTGCGCTCCTCCTGTGGCTAATGTCTGTGCTTTCTCACTCACCAGAACCGGCTACCTTTGTGAAGAAATTAAGTGATCACTCTGTGGAACCGGGGAAGTCCGTAATTCTGGAGGGCACCTACACTGGGACACTTCCGATTTCAGTTACCTGGAAGAAGGACGGTTTTAACCTAACTTCATCTGAGAGATGCAGCATCGTCACAACAGAGAAAACCTGCATCCTAGAAATTCTGAATAGCACAAAGAGGGATGCAGGACAGTATTCCTGCGAAATTGAAAACGAGGCAGGGAGGGATGTTTGCCAAGCTCTGGTGTCTACATTAGGTGTGTTGTCTTATTATTCCCTTGTCAGTGATTGGCATTCATGTGTCACAAAGCATACTGTGTTTGGTGTTCTCTAATTCCATTTGCTGACTGTGATCCTTTCTTCTTTAGAACCACCTTATTTTGTTATGGAACTAGAACCTCTGGAGGCATCCGTTGGAGATTCAGTTTCTTTACAATGCCAAGTGGCTGGGACACCAGAAATTACAGTGTCTTGGTACAAAGGAGACACCAAGTTACGACCAACTCCTGAATACAGGACCTATTTTACAAACAATGTGGCCACACTGGTTTTTAATAAAGTGAATATTAATGACAGTGGAGAGTACACATGTAAAGCAGAAAATAGTATAGGAACTGCCTCTTCTAGGACTGTCTTCAGAATTCAAGGTGATGATGTGAATTTAAGACTTTTTTTTAATCAATTCTCTTTATGGAGAGGTTTTCCTTTTAGCTACCAATGGCTCAAGTGTTGCTTGTCTTCCTACAGAACGCCAACTCCCACCTTCCTTTGCAAGACAACTGAAAGACGTTGAGCAGACTGTTGGGTTGCCAGTTATGCTCACTTGTCGACTGAATGGCTCTGCCCCGATCCAAGTGTGCTGGTATAGAGACGGGGTACTTTTACGAGATGACGAGAATCTACAGACGTCATTTGTGGATAATGTGGCAACTTTAAAAATTTTGCAAACTGACTTGAGTCACTCTGGCCAGTACTCCTGCTCCGCTTCTAACTCACTTGGAACAGCATCTTCTAGTGCTAGACTAACAGCAAGAGGTTTGTTCCCATGTTAATCTTTCCCCTTTGCAAGCCAAACCATGACTTATTCATTGTCAGAGTAGAAATGGCCAGTAGGAAAAGCAAGACAAAAAAACAAAAACAAAAACAAAAACACACACACATTGCCTTCTCTTTTCATTTTCCAGAGCCTAAGAAATCTCCCTTCTTTGACATCAAGCCTGTATCTATAGATGTCATTGCTGGGGAAAGTGCTGACTTTGAGTGTCATGTTACTGGCGCTCAACCAATGCGAATCACTTGGTCAAAAGATAACAAGGAGATACGTCCTGGAGGAAATTATACCATCACCTGTGTGGGAAACACTCCCCATCTGAGGATTCTTAAAGTAGGCAAAGGAGACTCTGGTCAATATACTTGCCAAGCAACCAATGATGTTGGCAAAGACATGTGCTCAGCTCAACTCAGTGTAAAAGGTATCATTACTTGGCATCTACCAATATCTGTTCTTTCCCACATTTGTGTAATGGTCTTCTAAAAACTCCTTTAGTTTTTTAAGTGTTTGGGATAAACTAACTGGGTCATGTTAGAATCTGTATATTAGTGTTGAAAACATTAATCAAAGTTCTGTTTTGTCTCTGTATGGTTCTCTAAAGTAGTGTTGACTCTAAGTGTGATCCTATCAGATAGTCTTGTCTAATTGAAATCTGTTAAGTATTATTTCTACTATCCATTCTTGTATTTTATTTTCTGTTATATGGCGTTCTGATTTATCATTACTAAATTTTGATCAAATATCTCTATAATACATTCACTTATATGTTTTAGCTTACATATCCAAACTACAAAAATAAACTAACAATTAAATGCTCTATTCAAAGCTTATTTAATAGAAAACATAACATTTACCATAAAATTATCAGAAAGTATATTCTTTTTTTTTAAAGATTTTATTTATTTATTTGAGATAGAGACAGTGAGAGAGAGCATGAGAGGGGAGAAGGTCAGAGGGAGAAGCAGACTCCCTGTGGAGCTGGGAGCCTGATGTGGGACTCGATCCCAGGACTCTGGGATCATGACCTGAGCCGAAGGCAGTTGCTTAACCAACTGAGCCACCCAGGCGCCCCAGAAAGCATATTCTTAATAAACCAGTTTAAATACGTATTTATGGGATCTTCAACTACAAACACAAGCTGTTTTTTTTTCCCTTGATTTACTAGAACCCCCCAAGTTTGTTAAGAAACTAGAAGCTTCAAAAGTTGCAAAGCAGGGAGAATCCATCCAACTGGAATGCAAAATAAGTGGTTCCCCAGAAATCAAAGTTGTGTGGTTCCGAAATGACAGTGAACTTCACGAAAGTTGGAAATACAACATGTCATTCGTTAATTCTGTGGCACTGCTTACCATCAATGAAGGCAGCACTGAGGACAGCGGGGACTATATCTGTGAAGCTCATAATGGTGTTGGTGAGGCCAGCTGCAGCACAGCCCTGACCGTGAAAGGTTAGACACACTAAGCTCCTTCCTTTCTTCTCCTCTGATTGGATTCTTTCTTAGCAGTGTCATGAGCTCCAAAATAAAAAGGCTCACTATGGGGATTTGCTTGCAATTCTTAAACTATTTGTTGTGTTACGTACTGTCCTATGGTCACGCCAATCATTCTTAATGATTCGGGATTCTTAAACTACTATTTTTCCTTTTTAGTAAGCAAGTGTTCTCATCATTCATCTTCTTTTTTTCTGGTAGCACCTCCTGTTTTCACCCAGAAGCCTTCTCCAATAGGAGCTCTTAAAGGTTCTGATGTTGTCTTACAATGTGAAATTTCGGGAACCCCCCCATTTGAAGTGGTGTGGGTTAAAGATCGAAAGCAAGTTCGGAGCAGCAAGAAATTTAAAATCACTTCAAAAAATTTTGATACGAGTCTTCATATCCTTAATCTGGAAGCCTCCGATGTAGGAGAATATCACTGCAATGCTACTAATGAGGTGGGAAGTGACACGTGTGTTTGCACTGTCAAGTTCAAAGGTTTGTATACGTGGGCACAAAAATATATGTCTCTTCCTTTCATATTTTCTTGCTTAACTAATGCCTTACTTATGTGGCTGTGATTCTTTTTTTCTCTAACCACAAATTTCTTTCATTAGAACCCCCACGATTTGTGAAAAAGCTAAGTGACACCTCAACCCTTATTGGGGATGCTGTTGAGTTACGGGCGGTAGTGGAAGGCTTCCAGCCGATTTCCGTTGTCTGGCTGAAAGATAAAGGTGATGTCATCAGAGAGAGCGAAAACACTAGGATTTCATTCATCGACAATGTTGCAACCCTCCAACTTGGAAGTCCCGAAGCATCTGATTCTGGAAAATATGTGTGCCAAATCAAAAATGATGCCGGGATGAGAGAATGTTCGGCAGTCTTGACTGTAATAGGTTAGTAACAAAAGTACAACGTGAGAAAAAAATCAAATCTATTGGCCCATGATCGTCTTCTGCAAAGATTATTCTTACCCCATTACGTATTGATTACACTCTCAGTTTGGAAGGTGACTTTATTTTCAATGCATTATACTTCTTCTTTCAGAACCAGCCAGAATCATAGAGAAGCCAGAACCCATGACCGTCACTACCGGAAATCCTTTTGCATTAGAGTGCGTAGTGGCCGGAACACCAGAACTTTCCGTCAAGTGGTTCAAAGATGGGAGAGAGTTATCTGCAGACAGCAGACATCACATTACATTCATCAACAGAGTGGCTTCGGTTAAAATCCCTTGCGCAGAAATGAGCGACAAGGGGTTATATAGCTTTGAAGTGAAAAACAGTGTTGGTAAAAGCACATGCTCGGTCTCTGTCCACGTGTCGGGTGAGTAGTGTGAGGTCTTTAGCAATCTATCATTTCTCCCGGGAGGGGAAAAAAAGCAAGCTTCTCTTTTAAACGGAAAACTACCGTTCTCCACATAGATCGAGTCGTGCCTCCTTCCTTCATCCGCAAGCTGAAGGACACGAACGCCATCTTGGGGACCTCAGCGGTTCTGGAGTGCCGAGTCTCCGGCTCAGCTCCGATTTCAGTTGGCTGGTTTCTGGACGGAAATGAGCTCGTTAGCGGCCCTAAATGCCAGTCCAGCTTTTCGGAAAATGTCTGTACATTGAATCTGCGCTTACTGGAGCCCTCGGACACAGGCATATACACGTGTGTGGCTGCCAACGTGGCTGGTTCTGACGAATGCTCAGCCGTGCTGACCGTGCAAGGTCAGTGTGCAAGAGGCAGGCCGCGGCTGCCCTCCCGTCTTGGCCACGCGACATGGTGCCTGCCTCGCGTGGGATTTCTTTATCTTGTCTTCATTTGTGGTCTTAGCTCCCTTTTCTGCGAGGAGCAAAAATGCATCTCACCTGGATTTCTTTTTTTCTCTTGATCTCTCCTTCCCTGGGGTATCCAGAACCACCCTCTTTCGAACAAATCCCTGACTCCGTGGAAGTTTTACCTGGAACAAGCCTCATCTTCACCAGCGTCATTAGAGGCACCCCTCCATTCAAGGTGAAGTGGTTTAAGGGCAGCAGGGAGCTGGTGTCAGGGGAGTCGTGCACCATCACTCTGGAAGATTTTGTGACAGAACTGGAGTTGTTGGAGGTGGAGCCCTTACAGAGTGGAGACTACTCTTGCCTCGTGACCAACGACGCGGGCAGTGCCTCCTGCACCGCACATCTGTTTGTGAAAGGTTTGCTCTGTCCTCCCACTCATGTCTCTCCTAAAATTCTTTTCCAAGTCTTCATACGAAGATGCCAATTTCGCCCTCACCTTTCCTCCATACAGAACCAGCCACCTTTGTGAAAAGGTTGGCCGACTTCAGCGTGGAGACGGGCAGCCCCGTGGTTCTGGAGGCCACGTTCACTGGCACACCTCCCATCTCGGTGAGCTGGATGAAGAATGAGTTCCCTCTCTCGCAGTCTCAGAACTGCAGTATTACCATGACGGAGAAATCAACAATCCTGGAAATTACAGAGAGCACTATCGAGGATTATGCACAGTATAGTTGCCTGATAGAGAATGAGGCCGGTCAAGACATCTGTGAAGCTCTGGTGTCTGTCTTAGGTGTGTTAACAAGTTACCTCATTCTGTTGCTGTCTTTTCCTTCTCTTAAAACCTCTTCTTCAAGTTAGCATGATTGATTGGTTATCATCCTTTGTACCCTAGAACCACCCTACTTCATTGAACCTCTGCAACACGTAGAAGCAGCCATCGGGGAACCCACGACTTTACAGTGTAAAGTGGATGGAACCCCAGAAATTAGGATTTCTTGGTACAAAGAACACACAAAGCTACGATCAGCTCCTGCATATAAAATGCAATTTAAAAATAATGTCGCCTCTTTAGTAATCAACAAAGTGGACCACAGTGACGTGGGAGAGTATACATGCAAGGCAGAAAACAGCGTGGGGGCCGTCGCGTCTTCCGCCGTGCTTGTTATCAAAGGTGATGATGGTTTCATTCAACAAGTCTTGCTGTGTGCTGACAGAACCATTTTCTTAAAAACATCAAAATTGTAATGGCTTGAAGTATGTCATCGATGTTGTCTCTTGTAAAGCAGAATTATCTGTAACTTCTTTACAGAGCGCAAACTTCCACCTTCCTTTGCAAGAAAACTGAAGGACGTTCACGAGACCCTTGGTTTCCCAGTTGCATTTGAATGTCGCATCAATGGCTCAGAACCTCTTCAAGTGTCTTGGTACAAGGATGGGGTGCTTTTGAAAGATGATTCTAATTTGCAAACGTCTTTTGTTCATAACGTAGCAACCCTTCAGATTTTGCAAACTGACCAGAGCCATGTTGGTCAGTACAATTGTTCAGCTTCTAATCCTCTTGGAACTGCTTCATCCAGTGCCAAGCTCATTCTCTCAGGTGAGTATCTCATCACATCACCCTCTTCATTATAAAAGCTTCACTGTCGTGGGCCACCATAGGATTGGTGCCACTTAGTTTCTACTCTGTGGCTGGGAGCACGAAAACCAAAGTCACCATGTTGGTCTTCGTCCTTTTCAGAGCATGAAGTACCTCCTTTCTTTGATCTAAAGCCTGTATCGGTAGATCTTGCTCTTGGAGAGAGTGGTTCTTTTAAATGTCATGTAACTGGAACTGCACCCATCAAAATCACCTGGGCCAAAGACAACCGAGAGATTCGCCCTGGAGGCAACTACAAGATGACTTTGGTTGAAAATACTGCCACTCTGACAGTTCTCAAAGTAAGCAAAGGTGATGCCGGGCAGTACACCTGCTACGCAAGCAACGTTGCTGGAAAAGACTCTTGTTCTGCTCACCTGGGTGTACAAGGTACCTATTCCGGTCAAGTGGCAACATCTCTTTTAGGTTTTCAGTATCTTGAAATAAAGGAGGAAGGGTGTGCTTGGAAGTTACGTTTAGGACGTTGGTCTCATAATTAGAAGAGATCAAATGGATCTAGGGCCTTCCAAATGGGGCCAAGTTTTAACATTTTTTATTAAAAAAATATAAAACTGATAAAACATGGACTGAATGTCCGTTTTCGAAGGCTAAAGATAGAGACTAGGGAAACAGCAAACAAAAGTTTTTCACAAAATTGCAAGAAAATCCAAGTTTGAAAGAAATCAGCTTAAGACAAAAAAAGGAAGTGATCTTAAATGCCTTTTTTTCCACAGTAGTTTGTAAATTAATGAATTTTGTCACTCTAGGGGATAGTAGATCCCAAACAAGCCCTTCAGGAAGAGTCAGCTTGTGCCAACCTCTCTTCCTCCACCAGCCTCTAATGAAATAATACAGGAACCCAGAGGGCTAGGGAGAACATCAATACCCAACATAGTGGAAGGCAACCATGTCTTTCTGTAGAAAGTTCATGGCTGCCGTTGTCAGAAATTAAGTCCTTAACTCAGTGAGCTACTGATCGAACCCATTAGAGAATTTTTGAGGGTTTTTGTGGTGATGGTTTATAGATATTTTGAAATTAAAATAGAATTGTATTTAGTAGCCCATTTACTCTATGAAATACTACTAATCATTTTTATTTCTCTGAGCTTGAATTCTTTGCTTCGGTCATGAAGAAAGCCTTGCTCTCCCCCACTGCAAAAGGAAATTATGAGAGTTGAAGAAATATCTATTTAAGGTCTATAAGAGAAATTGGCATATATATTAAGATATCTCACCCAGTTTTGTTATTCTGATTCTTCGTGGTACATATCTGGTATCTTTGCCGCCGTAGTAGATACATCTCCCCTGGTTCGCATACAGGAGAGTAGTCAAAACCTCTTATTCCTTGTGAACTTCAGAGTGCTTCCAACAACAGATAGAGCCCCTTTCTCTGATTTTGCTCTAAAGGATCTTGCTGGGATCCTGGGAAGAGGATCACACAGTAGGGATAAATGTATTTTCCTCCTTTTGTTTGCAATAACATTTGATGCAGGTGCTTACAGAAATATACGCATTTTATTTTAAGAAATTTTACTTAGATTCAACTTAACCATTCTTAACTACTAATTATGAGCTATTCTTCCTTGAACTGCATCATATAAATATGTTTTCTGGAGTTAAAGACCTCTCCGACTGGGACGTTCCTTTTCTCACTTCATCTTGAGTTATACGTGCCTTTTCCATCCCTTACGTTGTGTTTTCCCTCTTGGTTCCATAGAACCACCCAGGTTCATTAAGAAGCTAGAACCTTCAAGAATTGTGAAACAGGGTGACTACACAAGATATGAATGTAAAATAGGAGGGTCTCCAGAAATCAAAGTTCTATGGTACAAAGACGAGACTGAAATTCAAGAGAGCAGTAAATTCAGAATGTCATTCCTCGACTCGGTGGCGGTGTTGGAAATGCACAACCTCAGTGTTGAGGACAGTGGAGACTACACATGTGAGGCCCACAATGCAGCGGGCAGTGCAAGCAGCAGCACTTCCTTAAAAGTTAAAGGTGAGCTCTTACTCTTCCTTCATGTTTTCCACTCTCTAGCTGTCCCTCTCAGGTCCCTGATTGACTCTCCAGCAATGTCTTTGGATTTTTGAAGGATACGATCAAAAACTGAAAGTGATGTTTTCTGTCTCTGTGATGGGAACAGAAGACCGATTCTTACTTGAAACTATACACTTACAGAATACGTCCTGGTTTTCCTTTCTTTTCTAACTCAATTACCTTCTAATTGTAGAACCACCCATTTTCCGCAAAAAGCCTCATCCAGTTGAGACGCTCAAAGGAGCTGATGTCCATCTTGAATGTGAGCTTCAGGGTACTCCCCCATTTCAAGTTTCTTGGCATAAAGATAAGAGAGAACTTCGAAGTGGCAAGAAATACAAGATCATGTCTGAGAACTTCCTGACGAGTATTCACATCCTGAGTGTCGATGCCGCTGACATGGGGGAATACCAGTGCAAAGCCACCAACGATGTGGGGAGTGACACCTGTGTCAGTTCTATCACTCTGAAAGGTTAGAGCAGCCTCATTCCTTTCTGTATACCATTTCCCTTCCAATTTCCTTCCCTCTGATTTTAATGCTCTGTTGGCTTCCTAGTGATTGCCCAGTCCTTTATCACTAGCCGTGTCTTCTACTTTCCCTTATTTCTCTTCTAAATCTTTTGATGTTTAGTGTGCATCTCACATCCAAATCCTACCAAAGATCTTTTCAGACAGCTTTTCCAGTGGATTGAACTCAGAAAGCTGGAAAGAACAAGACATTCGACTCTTTTGGCTTAATATAAACTCTAACATGTCCCTGCTTCCGCTCACCAAAACTAACCTCTTATTTAAGAAATGGAAGCAATGTATTATCACTAGTGGAAATCCTAGCATTGCATGACTTGAGGGAGACCCTACTAGCCCCACACATTTTAAACAATTTTTCTCTTTTTCATCAGCACCACCAAGGTTTGTGAAGAAGCTCAGTGACGTTTCTACCATCGTTGGTGAAGAAGTTCAGCTGCAGACTACTATCGAAGGCGCTGAGCCAATATCAGTAGTGTGGTTCAAAGATAAAGGGGAGATTGTTAGGGAAAGTGACAACATATGGGTTTCTTATTCAGAAAACATTGCGACCCTACAGTTTGCAAGAGCAGAAACAGCCAATGCTGGGAAGTACACCTGTCAGATCAAAAACGATGCCGGAATGCAAGAGTGCTTTGCCACACTCTCTGTTCTCGGTTAGTATGAGTAGAATGGAATGTTACCATGAATATGAACCACACGCTTACCGGTATCTGTGTTTTCTTTCTTTTTTTTTTTTCATTTTATTTTTCCAGTGTTCCAAGATTCATTGTTTATGCACTACACACCCAGTGCTCCATGCAATACGTGCCCTCCTCAATACCCACCACCAGGCTCACCCAACCCCCCGCCCACCTCTAGTATCTGTGTTTTCTTTAGCTTTTCAGTTTGAATGTAATTTCTGTCTTGTTGCAGAACCTGCAGCGATTGTGGAAAAGCCAGAATCCATAAGGGTTACCACAGGAGATACCTGTACCTTGGAGTGCACAGTCACAGGCACACCTGAACTCAGTACCAGATGGTTTAAGGATGGAAAAGAACTGACAAGTGACAGCAAATACAAAATAAGCTTCTTCAACAAAGTGTCTGGCCTTAAGATTATCAATGTGGCACCTAGTGACAGTGGCGTATACAGTTTCGAGGTGCAAAACCCTGTTGGCAAAGACAGCTGTACAGCCTCAGTTCAAGTTTCAGGTTGGTCGGTGGAGCTTTTATCTCAGTGTTATCAAAACTAGTTCCTGATTTACAGATAGGTGTGTGGGAGGCTCCATCCTCCATAGTGGGACATGAGTCTGACCTCCTCTTTACCAGCAAAATCAGAGGTCACATCCCCATAGAGTGGGAAGAAAACCGAGTTCGAAAGTTAGATCCCTTTCTTATGGGAAAATTTCCACAATTCAGAATGGTGGGAGTAACGCTTAACTCCTGGAGAAGGATCCAGTGGTCTTTAACTCTCACTTAGGCTGGAATAATTTGGCGTATAATGATTCACAGTGATGAAAGGCCAAAAGCCCTCCCATGTCAGCTAATTCATCTTGCCCATTGATTCTCAGGGCTTTCAACTGTGTGAACCCAGAGGGAATTCTCTGATGTTCTTGCAAGAAAGCCCAGTGGATCAAGGGGTATTCCATCAAAAAGACAATAATTCTCTTTTCAAATCGTTTCGTCACTGCTGTCCCTTGTTTATTTGACTTTTATCCCTTTCAGACCGTATTGTTCCTCCTTCATTCACGAGAAAATTGAAGGAGACGAAGGGTCTGTCTGGCTCCTCAGTGGTCATGGAGTGCAAGGTCTACGGGTCGCCGCCCATCTCCGTCTCCTGGTTCCACGAAGGAAGCGAGATCAGCAGTGGAAGGAAATACCAGACCACCCTGACTGACAACACTTGTGCTTTAACTGTGAACATGCTAGAAGAATCAGATGCCGGTGACTACACGTGTGTAGCTACTAACGTGGCCGGTTCTGATGAATGCCGTGCTCCTTTGACTGTGAGAGGTCGGTTCAAACGACAGGAAAATGGAACTGCGTTTCGTAACATATCGAGCAGGTTTCTCATCAAAATTCAAAAATACTAAATTGCTCTTGGTATGTGATTTTTTTCTTTAGAGCCACCATCCTTTGTTCAGAAACCCGAGGCCATGGACGTGTTAACCGGAGCCAATGTCACTTTCACAAGCATCGTAAAAGGAACACCTCCTTTCAGCGTCAGCTGGTTCAAGGGTAGCAGTGAACTCGTACCGGGGGCCAGGTGTAGCGTCTCTCTGGAGGATTCCGTGGCTGAGCTGGAGTTATTTGACGTGGAGACCACACAAAGTGGAGAATACACCTGCATAGTCAGTAATGAGGCTGGCAGAGTTTCTTGTACGACGCATCTCTACGTAAAAGGTTTGTTTGACTGCTAGTCTGCATTTTTACACCTGGCATAGGTGAAGGAACAGCTGTGTCTCTGTCTGAATGTATGTGTGTTTGATGTCATATTTTCCCATTTCCTTACTACAGCTCCAGCCAAATTTGCAAAGAGGCTCAATGACTACAGCATAGAGAAAGGGAAGCCCCTGATTCTAGAGGGCACGTACACTGGAACTCCTCCCATTTCAGTCACGTGGAAGAAAAATGGCATAAATATAACGCCTTCTCAGAGGTGTAATATCACCACAACTGAAAAATCTGCAATCCTGGAAATTCCAAGTAGCACTGTGGAGGATGCAGGACAATACAACTGCTACATTGAAAATGCTTCTGGAAAAGATTCCTGTTCGGCACAAATACTGATACTAGGTTTGTTACGACCCCGCCTTCATAGCACTCTGTGTAAACGCTCATGCTGGCGTGTCTCTTTGTGACTACTTCTCTCTCTCACCTGCAGAACCACCGTATTTTGTCAAGCAGTTGGAGCCTGTTAAGGTGACCGTTGGAGATTCTGCCTCTTTACAATGTCAGATTGCTGGGACCCCTGAGATTGGGGTGTCTTGGTACAAAGGAGATACAAAATTAAGACCCACTGCCACCTGCAAAATGCATTTTAGGAACAATGTCGCTACACTGGTTTTCACCCAGGTTGATGGTAATGACAGTGGAGAGTATATCTGCAGAGCTGAAAACAGTGTGGGAGAGGTTTCTTCGTCAACGTTCCTCACGGTTCAAGGTGATTGCAATGTTTTAAGAGTGAATGAATTTGTGTTTCTTTTGAACAAGATTTAAAATATCTGGCAAAGGCCCTCTTTTTAGGAAAAGCTTGGCCAAGGCAAAATGTTCTGCTTAAGAAATTCCATCTACAGTTAGTGGCTTATCTTTTTCTGAGGCTGGGAGGGATAAGAGGACTACATCTTCAGTTGGAAAGATCATGCAGTCATTTGTCTCTATCATTAAATCTTTCAAAAAAATGAGTAACTGTATTTTTAAAATTTCACTTCATGAGTGTCCCATTCAAATTGTCACAAGGCAGTCTTAAAAAGTGGGAGAATCTGCTGCGTTCCTGGAGACGTACCCTAAGCCAATCAGTTGCTTTTGGGCTTACATAATTTTGTCCCTAGAGTGCATTAGGGTGACTTCAGAGTGAAAATTTTGCCTCAGAAGTTTATATATTTTTCTTTGTGTCCATGTTAATTCAAGAGCTGTTAGTATTTCCCTATATATATATTTTTAAGATTTTATGTATTTATTTGACAGAGAGAGGCACAGCAAGAGAGGGAACACAAGCACGGGGAGTGGGAGAGAGAGAAGTGGGCTTCCCGCTGAGCAGGGAGCCCGATGCAGGGCTCGATCCCAGGACCCTGAGATCATGACCTGAGCTGATGGCAGACAGTCAGACTGAGCCACCCATGCGCCAGTACCTCCTGATAGTTTTATAGACATCCTACTATCTATACAGCAATCACTGTGAGAAGGATATTCATCAAATTAAAAATATATATCCAGAAGTAGTCATTATTTTAATTCGGTTCCTACAGAGCAAAAACTGCCACCGTCGTTTGCTCGGCAATTGCGAGATGTTCAAGAAACGGTCGGATTGCCAGTCGTGTTTGAATGTACCATCCACGGATCGGAACCTATCTCGGTGTCTTGGTTTAAAGATGGCAAGCCGTTGAAAGATGGCCCGAATGTACAAACATCGTTTTTGGATAACGTGGCCACTCTCAACATCTTTAAAACAGACCGGAGCCTTGCAGGCCAGTATTCTTGCACAGCCACGAATCCCATCGGGTCTGCTTCCTCCAGTGCCAGACTCCTTCTCACAGGTTTGTAGCCACTTCAGCTTCTTTCTGTTTCTGTAATTAAAATTTCTGTCACCAAAATT
This sequence comes from Nasua narica, assembly GCA_028533885.1. Classification (NCBI taxonomy): domain Eukaryota; kingdom Metazoa; phylum Chordata; class Mammalia; order Carnivora; family Procyonidae; genus Nasua; species Nasua narica. The sequence continues at coordinate 126,056,683 of CM052810.1, read as the reverse complement.
ACAGGAGAAAACACCACTGTTTCTATAAAGTGGCATGGCTACAGAGCCTGAAACTGTGTCCTTCTGCTCTGCTCTTAGAGGGGAAGAACCCGCCCTTCTTTGACATCCCCGTCACCCCTGTGGATGCCGTGGTTGGGGACAGTGCTGACTTCGAGTGCCATGTTACTGGAACGCAACCAATAAAGGTCGCCTGGGCCAAAGACAACAGAGAGATACGAAGTGGCGGAAACTACCAGATCAGTTACCTGGAAAACACAGCCCACCTGACAATTCTGAAAGTAGACAAGGGAGACTCTGGGCAATACACCTGCTATGCAGTGAATGAAGTGGGAAAGGACTCGTGCACAGCTCAACTTAATATAAAAGGTATCTTATATTTTGCATAATCGTTTCCTATTCTTTTCCAAGGGTACAGTTTCTTTTTTTTTTTTAAAGATTTTATTTAATTATTTGACGCAGAGAGAGAGGTCTTAAGTAGACAGAGAGGCAGGCAGAGAGAGAGGGGGAAGCAGGCTCCCCAGTGAGCAGAGAGCCCGATGCAGGGCTCGGTCCCAGGACCCTGATATCATGACCTGAGCCGAAGGCAGAGGCTTTAACCCACTGAGCCACCCAGGCGCCCCCCCCCCCCCCATGGGTGCAGTTTCTATTAGGACAGTGAAATTTAGGACAGTTTTCAACAAATGACATAAAAATGCTGAAGAAAAAAAAGAAAAAAATGCTGAAGAAATAAGTTTCTCTAAAGAACAAGTGATCTTTTTAAATCCATATTTGTTAATGTATTGTAAATACTTTATTAACATTGCATAGAATATATAAAGTTTTATGATTAATATAGAGAGCCAAAAATATATAGTATTAATTATAGCTTATACAAACACATATATATACACACACACATATATATATACACACACACATGTAGATTTCTGACATAACAGATTTATCTTTCCACTACCCTCCTCTCAGTCTACCCCAATAACCAATGGATACCTACTTTCTTCCATGAAAACTAAAATCCATATTTTTCTACAACTGTATATATCTTACATGACCCTAAGACCACCCTCCTCTTTTTTTTTTAAACTATGTGTTTCTGTAAATGGTTATAAGTTATTTTTATCATTTATCCCATATATCACAGAACAGTTGAGAATAAGCTTGTGAAAGGAGGCGGAGAGAAACGTACACTGATTCACTGTATCTAGTTAGTTAGCATTAACTTCTAATGTAAAGTAGGACTTTGTTTTCCTGAAAAGCCTCCTATCAATAACCTGCTTCCGGCTTCCATTTCAAATATCCTTGCAATTTCTTGCAGAGCGCCTTGTCCCACCAAGTTTCACTAAAAAACTCTCAGAGACCGTTGAAGAAACGGAAGGGAATTCTTTCAGACTCGAGGGCCGTGTTGCCGGTTCCCAGCCTATAACAGTTGCATGGTACAAGAACAATATAGAGATACATCCGACGGCTAACTGTGAGATTACATTCAAGAACAACACACTCCTGCTGCACATCAAGAAGGCGGGCATGGGCGACGCTGGTTTGTACACATGCAAAGTATCAAATGACGCAGGCTCTGCTCTGTGCACATCTTCAATTGTCATCAAAGGTGAGTCATCTTCATGGCCCCCAGCCTCCTCCAGTGTTCTTCTTATCGCCTGTTAGCTAGCTGGGCCTGTGCATTTCTTCTGACATGAGCATTTCTTCTTTAACTCTGTTGGCCAAGTTCTAACAGATACACAGTTGACTCTTAAAACAACATCAAGGCTGGCTAGGATCACCAACAAATCCCCGTGTAACTTTGACTCTTCCAAGAATTTACTAATAGCATCCTGTTGACTGGAGGCCTTACTAATAACATAAACAGTCGATTATATATTCTTACAATACAGTGATCTGGAGAAAATAATATATCCGTATGGAAGTGGGCCCGCACCGTTCCTACTCCTGTTGTTTAAGGGCTAATTGTAAATATACGTGATGTCATTGGCTGGCCATAATTCCGTACATATTTACTTGAAATACATACTATTTGTAATTACATGCCCAGCCAAGTAGATGTTATATAATAAATGGACCAAAATCTTAGCATGTGAGTCATATCCCAAAATTCTCTCAGGCAGTTAGAAGTCTAAGTCTTCCTGGAAATTCATGTCTCAGTAACATATAAATTTTTATGAAGCATATATATTTTGAAAAATTCTTAAATTTTCATCATGGAAAACTGCATTAGCTTTGCTTCTTAGAAGTTATATCACATTCTGAAACATTATCTTTTCTATTTCCAAAGGATTATTGTTTGACATATATTGCCCAAAGCTTCTAGCCTGTAAATGTATATTAATCCCAAACAAAAGAGTAAAATTTGTTCAGAAGGAAAAAAAGAAGATGAGGAAAGATGTGCATATTATTATGGAAGATGTATTTACGTATACAGTCCTAGCTTGAGGGAAAGAAATAGACTATCTTTTAAGGAGATCCTTTTTTCTGGTCCTCTGACCATAAAATGGCTTCATCCAGATGATTATGGTGCAGATTCATCAAAATCACTTTATAAGCCAACTTTCTTGGAGCAGCTTGGAGTTTGATTACCAGCTCTGATGTGATATAGTTGGCCATTTCAGGGCGCACGCATAGATCATAGGTTAATACCACTAATGGGCTAGTGTCATTGAGTTGTCTTAACTTAAAAGACACTCGTTTTATAGAATTTAAGTGCATTTAGTTTTAAAATATGTTTAATAAAACAAAAAAGGTATCCTTAGTGGCTTATATTCGTGATTTTCATCCCTGGTGGTTTTGCCATTGAGTAGCTGAGTACTTTCTATCGCATTCTGAGGCTATTTCTTTGTAGATTTTTTTTTAAAAGAGTATCTATTGAAAGTTTTAATCATTACAATCATGACTATTGCCTTATGATTATATGTAGTTCTTGGAATCATCGAATAAAACCATTACATAATATAGAGTTGTACATGGCCTTCCTACCATGTTCCCTGTATATTCTTCATTGGTTTTCTGTTGAACACTGAGCTTCAGCTGCTATTTCCTTTGGGCAAAGATTAGATTTTATTTTATTTATTTATTTATTTTTATTTGAGAGCGAGAGACTGAGAATGAGAGGGGAGAAGGTCAGAGGGAGAAGCAGACTTCCCGCAGAGCCGGGAGTCCGATATGGGACTCGATCCCGGGACTCCGGAATCATGACCTGAGCCGAAGGCAGTTGCTCAACCAACTGAGCCACCCAGGCGCCCAAAGATTAGATTTTAAATGCTACTCTAGCTGCATTTTGTAGCTAAAGATGAAAATCAGGGAAAATCACATATTGCAATGTAGGCTCATGGATTACTCAAATGTTGGCTTTCTTTCCCAGAGGGCAGCAAAAACTGCTGCTCTGGATGAGCAGAATTCCCCAGGAGGCCCTTCGTTTTCAGGGCGCAGCAAAAACGCAGCTATATGCATGTTTGAGAGGATCAACGGTGTGCTCTACAGCACCGAAGTTTATAGGAACTGCCAGTTGCCATGTTTGCAGTGTTCAGTCAGGGCACAGAGGCTTGCATGGTTTTTGGTCAACATGGCATCCGCTCTTGCTTGTTTCTCAACCTTTATCTTCCTTAAAAACTCCAACAAATGCAACTATTGCCTTCAGAGATGAATCAGCCTTGATTCGGTTACTGATTCTGTTCATTACCATTAGAGGCAAAACTGGTTTCTTTCCTGGAATTTCGAACCTTTTTGCCTTTATGTTCCTTTTAAGCTTAAAACTATCTTTGTAATTCCAGAACCAAAGAAGCCTCCTGTGTTTGACCAGCACCTTACTCCAGTAACAGCAAGTGAAGGAGAATTTGTGCAGCTCAGCTGCCATGTGTGGGGGTCGGAACCCATCAGGGTCCAGTGGCTGAAGGCTGGAAGGGAAGTAAAGCCCTCAGACAGATGCAGCTTCAGCTTTGCTAACGGGACCGCCGTGCTGGAGCTGAAGGATGTGGCGAAAGCAGATTCGGGAGATTATGTGTGCAAAGCTTCAAATGTGGCTGGAAGTGACACTTCAAAAGCCAAAGTGACCATTAAAGGTACAGATACCTCAAAAGTAGCATTCTGATTAAGCCAAGGACTGCTCCCATTTATTCGCTTGTTACAACTTAAATGAGAATGGAAACCATTTTTCAGAAACATCAGTTATTGCTCACTTGCAATTTATAGCCTCCTTGTTATAACTGAAGTATTAGATAATTTAATGAAAATAATTTTGATACACGTTGTCTGACATTACCTACCCCAAGGTCACCATCCTGTTTCTCGTACCTCTTCCCACCATATCCAAGAAGGTGTGAAATATGAAATTGGACACTGCTCTTATGATTGTAGTTTAACCTGCATGTGAAAGCTGCAAATAGTTATAAATGCCTATAAAACTGCTTTATCTTCCATAGTCCACTCTCATACGTAGTCCTAGCATGAATGATATCGACACTGCCAGATTCCTAAAGCTCTTTTTTTATTGAAATGGAAAAAATATGTGTATAATTAAGACCAAGAAGATCAAAATGTGTTTCCTTTTAAAGAACAATAAAGTTGATACATTCCTACAGGATCACTTAAAAAAATTAGAAAAGATACAATTAACCAATATCAGAATTAAAACAAGGTGACATTACTTCACATTATGCAAGCGTAAAGGGAATTATGACCAAATAAACAAATAAAATAGACAAAATCTTAGAAAAAATATAACCTATCAAAATGGATGCAGAGGAGTAGAAAACTTTACATAGTCCCATTTTCATTTTTAATAATGGTACTCAGCCTGGTGGTGGGTATTGAGGAGGGCACGTATTGCATGGAGCACTGGGTGTGGTACATGAACAATGAATCTTGGAACACTGAAAAAATAAAATTAAATTAACTGAAAAAAAATGGTACTCAAATATCCCTAAAGCTCTTTTTATGAAGGAATTATTTATTCCGATTTTAAGGTAACTGTGATAACAAACCATGTAAATGTGTTTTTCAGACAAACCAGCCGCAGTGCCAGCAGCTAAGAAAGCGGCAGTAGATGGGAAACTCTTCTTCGTGTCAGAACCTCAGAGTATCAGAGTCGTAGAAAGTAAGTACTTCATGAACAGTACATATTCATTGACCCTGTACAATTTTACTGCCGATTTAGTTTTGGAAGAGCTGATTTGGGAAAATTAAGGGTTTTTTATTCATTTGCTTTCATTCTTCCTTAGAAACCACCGCAACATTCATTGCAAAGGTTGGAGGTGATCCAATCCCAAATGTTAAATGGACAAAAGGGAAATGGAGGCAACTGAACCAGGGGGGTCGCATTCTTATCCACCAGAAAGGCGACGAAGCAAAGCTGGAAATTAGAGACACCACAAAGACCGATTCTGGATTGTATCGGTGTGTCGCATTTAATAAACACGGTGAAATTGAAAGTAACGTTAACCTACAGGTGGATGAAAGGAAGAAACAGGAGAAGATTGAGGGAGATCTTAGAGCAATGCTGAAAAAGTAAGTTCAACTAACACACACACACACACACACACACACACACACACACACACAGAGTCTCGTTTTCCATTCACAAAAGAGATCTCTCAAGAGGCGTGGACCATCCCCTCCAAGATTCTGATGGTAAATGAACATAAGCACACAGACATTCTCACAAAAACATGTAAGCAAACACCCAATATTTGGGCATAGGTTCATGGAGATCAGTTTCTGAATGATTATGAGGAAGTTTTGAGAATGCAGTGAATTTTTATTAAAATTTTAGACAAAGGAATTGGCCTACAGAGAAATTTGCTATCTGTCTCAGTATGCAATCTTTGTTTCTATGTATTATTTCTCATGTTCTGAATTCCTTTCTAGATCAACACTTGAAACATTTCCATAATTACCAATACTTTTAACACAAATTATGTTTTAATATAGTCGATTATTAATCAACATTTGCCTTCCACACATCTTTCCCATGACACATGATATTTACCCCTTATTAATGCTTTCCATTGCTGTTATTCCTTTTCCTCTTAATTATTTCATTTGGTTGTAAAATTTACAAACATTACAAGTTCTTTCTTAAATTCTTCGATTAAATGTATGTATTTGTTACAATGGTCCAATCTTTACTTCATCACCAAACCCACATTTTTTTATTGTTAATGCAGTAAAACTATTATTTCTTGAACAAAGGATATAGCACTGTGCCTTTGCGAGGGGGGAAAAAAAACCTTAATGATATTTATAATCTTTAAATGATGATAGGCAATTCAAAATAAGTAGAAGACAGGTGATTCATGTTTCTTTCTGTTTTCATTCAGGACTCCAGTCTTAAAGAAAGGATCTGGAGAAGAAGAGGAAATCGATATCATGGAACTTCTCAAAAATGTTGATCCTAAAGAATATGAAAAATATGCCCGCATGTATGGAATCACTGACTTCCGAGGTCTTCTTCAAGCATTTGAACTGCTAAAGCAGAGTCAGGAAGAAGAGACACACAGACTGGTATGATCTTTTGTATATACCATCATCTTAAAAATTAATATTTGAAACATCTAATAGATAGCCTTTGAATTTCCAGAACCCTACAGCTGTATGAGATCATTTAATATAACCCTAGCGGCATCAATAATGGAAGTTGAATATAATCATGCATCCTCTAACTCAATTTTTTTCCCATATGTAATACTTCTACTTTTTTCCTCCTCAGGAAATTGAGGAAATAGAGAAGTCAGAGAAGGATGAAAAGGAATTTGAGGAACTTGTATCATTTATTCAGCAAAGGCTGTCACAGACAGAGGTAAAGTGAATCATAAAGAGATAATACCATGAACAGACTGTTATTGGGAATTATAAGAGAAGGAGTGACTAATGTGTGTTAATTCCTTATTCTCCTAGCCTGTCACTCTGATCAAGGACATTGAGAATCAGACAGTTTTGAAAGATGATGATGCTGTGTTCGAAATTGACATTAAGATTAATTATCCAGAAATCAAGCTTTCATGGTACAAAGGGACTGAAAAACTGGAGCCCAGTGATAAATTTGAAATAAGTATCGATGGTGATCGACATACACTCAGAGTCAAAAACTGTCAACTTAAAGATCAGGGCAATTATAGATTGGTGTGTGGTCCACACATTGCTAGTGCTAAACTAACTGTAATTGGTAAGTAAAAAGCATTTTATTTAAAAAAAAAAAAAAGCAACTTGTGAGATTCATTTACTGTTGAGCACGTCTGTGTGTGACATTAAACAAAATGTTTTCTGTGTCATACCTGCAGAGCCTGCCTGGGAACGGCATCTTCAGGATGTTACTTTGAAAGAAGGCCAGACCTGCACCATGACCTGCCAGTTTTCCGTGCCAAATGTAAAATCTGAATGGTTCAGAAATGGCAGAATCCTTAAGCCCCAGGCTAGACATAAGACAGAAGTGGAACACAAAGTCCATAAGCTGACCATTGCTGATGTTCGAGCAGAAGACCAGGGGCAGTACACCTGCAAATATGAAGACCTCGAAACTTCAGCAGAGCTCAGAATTGAAGGTGGGTGAACGGCCACGGCTGGGGTTATTTGTGTAAAAGTCAACGGCAAACGTGGTGCAGGACCCCTTCTGAGGCTGCCCTGCCATTACGCATATTCCAAAGCACTCGTGTTTTCTCCTTTCCCAGCACACACCCCCAATATTCACTCACTTCTCAAGATGCACACGAAATCAAAAGAGACACGTTCACACAAGTGCCAGATCTTTTGCATGTTTTTTTTTCACCAAAGGCAGATTTTAATCCAAATGAAGACATGACTGTCTAGCAGTTACTTAAATTCCATAATTTTGCTAAATTCAATCATTCCTTATAATTTTACTAAATTGCATAATTCTCATCTCTGTGATTCTCATTCCAAGACAGAGATCTTGGAAATGACAGATTTCTTTTTTTTTTTTGGAAATGACCGGATTTCATAGCTATTGCTAAAAGATCTTGGCTCTATCTAATAGACCTAAAAAAAAAAATCAGTTTATAGGAATTAATTTAAATCTACTTGTCTGAAACTTACTAGATAAAATTAACATATGTCATATGTGATTAGCAGCTATTTTTCAAAATAATTATTTCATGTGAGGATTATATTCCAACCTTCTAAATCTCTGAAATAAAGGGAAATAAAAGGGTTTAGGAGCAATAATACTTATTTTCTAATCCTTTGATCATATGCACTGTCTGAAGCCACCCTTGGACTGTAGTGAGCAACATTTTAACTATAATGATAGCATCTACTTCCGGTGGGTGCTCATTTATAGTTGTTAAAATATAACTATATGACTTACACAAACATTTCAACTTCTCAGACTTGTTTTAAATGGATATCAATGCCTGGTTGTATTTTAAAGTTCAGTGAATTTTAGTAGGTTTCCATGTGAAGGATTCAGTTGAAACCGCTTCTCAATTTTTAAATGATTACATTCTTATATGATCCTTAAAAAAAAAGGTTCACCAGAGTACTTAATGATGTCCGAGATGTTCTCGATACAGTTACACACTGGATTCCAGACTTCTAGATAAAATCTTGTGGAAGGACCCTCTACTGCAGCCCATTCTCCTACTAAATACTCTTGCCATTCAATCCTGGTGTGGTGGGCGGAGTGAGCCCTTCATACATGGCCACAGGTGCTTACAAAGCAGGTTTTTAGAACTTTTTTTTTTTAGGTTTTTAGAACTCTTAAAAGTGAACCATCTGAAATTTAGAAGTTCACATTTCCTCTTGAGTTTAAAATTATTTCACAAGGAAAGTTATAGCATAGTAGATAATAAACAATTCTAGGTCCTCAATAGCAAAATTCTTTTACAGAGGAAAGAATTTCAGAGGTGAATAAGTTACAGAGGAAAATTAAGTTTATGTTCCCTTTATTTTGAAGCCCCAACTTCACTGACATTTTTAAAGTTTAATTTGACTTTTGGGTCATAAGCCCCTTTGACTCTTGCTTTTGTGAAAATATTCTAAGGACTCCCGGGGATTTCTTTACTCTTTCCTACATTGGTCCTGAGGAAATACACTTAAGTATGGGGATGATTTCTTATTACTGATGCAAAAAAGAGCACTTTCTTTTTGTTTTATATTTTCGGCCTTTGTTATTTTTCCGGTTGGATACATAGGTGAAGGCTTTAACTATCTGAGGGGAAAGCACGGAGAAAAAAATTCCTCCCTGTATTATCTTAATTTGTATCTTCTTTGTACTGAAACAGCTGAACCAATTCAGTTTACGAAGCGCATACAGAACATTGTGGTGAGCGAGCATCAGTCTGCCACCTTCGAATGCGAAGTGTCCTTTGATGATGCCATTGTAACGTGGTACAAAGGACCAACAGAACTGACTGAGAGCCAGAAGTACAACTTCAGGAATGATGGTCGCTGCCATTATATGACTATCCACAATGTGACCCCAGATGATGAAGGTAATTTAGTGGACAGCATCCCTGTGAATATATAATTTAAATCTTGTCTGTTTTATTCATTTCTTCCCTAACTTATACTTACACTCTGTAATTCTATATAGAATACTTTTTTTAGGGAAGTGAGTGATAAATAAATCCATACTATATTTAAATAAAGAAGTGTTGTTTATAAACATATCAGGAAACAAAAGTTTGATGAATCTTCATAGGTGTCTATTCAGTAATTGCTCGACTGGAACCGAGAGGCGAAGCAAGAAGCACAGCAGAGCTGTACTTAACAACTAAAGGTCAGAAAACACCCCCATTTAAGCCACATTGCAATCCCTGAAACAATCCTGCCCAGATGACTTTAAATATAAAAATGTCATTTTTTTTTCTTTTGCAGAAATCAAGCTTGAGATGAAGCCTCCTGGTAAGTTTCAAAAAAAAAAAACTAAAACCAACCCTTGCTCAAATATATTCAGCATAATTTTGTAGATGATAGAAGCCAAACTGCAATGTCTGAAAATATTCTTTAGGTTTTCCAATAAGATACTATTCGGTAAAATAATTTTCAGGAAATAATATAAATGTTGGGCTTTGTGAGCTTGGGAAATGAGAGCTAGTAAGGTCTCATCCAACTGATATGTAGGATCCTGCCAAAATTGTGTGGCCATAGAACAGAACCAATTTTCACGGGGAATAAACGTGCCTATGTGGTTGCATACAAAGAATCCTAATATCTCTGTGTCTAGTATTAGATTCTGCTATTGGAAATGCCTGATAAACACATCTTCCTTGTCTAATAAATATTTGTGGTTTCAGCGTCTCTAGTCTTACCATTAATTGTTCCTTTTCAGACATTCCTGACTCCAGAGTTCCAATCCCGACCATGCCTGTCAGAGCAGTACCTCCAGAAGGTAAGACCCAGCACAAGAGCTCGGCTTGCAGCAACAATGTTCTGTGCTGCTAGGAAATCAGCGATGCCAAACCATAGTAGAGACATCCTTACGTGTCATGGTCTTCACTGTATGATTACAAATCAAAGCAAGGGAGTAGTAACAATGAAAAAATATATGCTCTTTTTATTTACTCTGATTCATGAATTGGTACTATAACACCTTTGATTACTGAGAGGAATTGATAAAACTTTTCATTATACTTCACACAAAATAAGAAATCAAACCATGATGATGGCATTTCTTTTCCTCAGAAATCCCTCCTGTGGTTATTCCTCCTATTCCTCTGTTGCTACCATCACCTGAAGAAAAGAAACCACCAGCAAAACGCATTGAAGGTATTTTATGTTATCTCCCTAAATGTCAAAATCCATAATCCACTGTGGCAGACCAGAGCACGTTGTCTAATGCAACATGTTGGCCCTCTAGTGGCCAACAGGTTAAGTTGCCTTTCAAAATGTAAATTATTAACAAGATGGGATCAGGAAGGAGACAAACCATAAGAGATTCCTAAACTCACAAAACAAACTAAGGGTGGCTAGGGGGTAGTGGGGGTAGGGATAGGGTGTCTGGGTTATGGACATTGGGTATGGTAAGTGCTGTGAAATGTGTAAGCGTGATGATTCACAGAGATGTACCCTGGGGCAAATAATACATTATATGTTAATTTAAAAATTAAAAAAAAAACAAAAACATAATGTAAATTATTTGCTCTAACTCAACATATAAGACAGGTGATTAAAACTCTGAAAATCATCAGACAAAACAAATGCAATGCTTAATATTAAGATATTTTATCTTGATGTAATCACTGAAACATTAATGACAAATATAATGTTTTATATTTTATATATTGTAACTATATGTAACTATATACATAACAATAAAATAATAGAATTAACTTCTAGTGAAGCTTCTGGAAATAAACCATACTAGTTTATAGTCATGTTGCAAGTTACAGTGTCCTTTTTCTCAATTACAATGTTAACACCTTTTTTAAATTTGCTATTTTGTTACAAAAAAGTGATTTAGAGTATCTTTTTTTTAATTTATTTTTTTAAAGATTTTATTTATTTGAGAGAGAGAGAGAGAGAGAGAGCATGAGAGGGGAGAAGGTCAGAGGGAGAAGCAGACTCCCTGATGAGCAGGAAGCCCGATGCAGGGCTCAATCCCAGCACCTGGAGATCATGACCTGAGCTGAAGGCAGTTGCTTAACCAACTGAGCCACCCAGGCGCCCAGAGTATCTTTGATATATTTGATTTTTTTTTCTTATCTAAGGAATGAGTTCACCAATAAGGAGCCCTTGAGTGTGTCAGGCTATTTCCCTTTTCAAATATTTCAGTAGACAAATCATACTATTTGTTCCCCAAGCTGCTCAACTAGATCAGTCTACAGACTACCTGGGACTTTGGTAGTTGAGAATTGCTGTCAGAATTCTCCTTGCTTCAGGAAGAAATTCTGCATGTCAGAGTCATTTTTCCATAGTCAGATTATTCTATAGTAGTTCCCAGAGTTTGGCATGCTGGTACCCCACTATCTGCTACCCTTGGTGTCACGAACTTGGGCTAGTGTTCAGCCAGCCTCAGGAAAAATTCAGTGGGGAAAAAAAAAACAGCCTTCCAGTATTGTGACTAATACATCTCAATAACAAATACAAGCATTTTTATAATTTATATGAAGAGTTAAATATATTTCATCTATGTTTAATAGCAGAGAGGAACAAGAATCAAAAATCATAAATTTCCACTTATATTTGTTGTCAGGAGTAATGATTTACCTTAATGATTTAGTCTTTAAGTGCTACTGGCAACATGGCTAAGTTTGATTACCCACTGGGGAACTTGGGAAATTAAATCATATTTTAAAAATTTAAAACAGTGTTATTTATTCGTGAATATTAAGAACCATAACTCAAGTTATAAGTAGGGGCCATGATCAAGGTATAATGTCAGCAACAACAAAGAAAATTTCCACGATGCCATAGATAGGACTTTTAATTTTACCAATTCACTTGTTATTCTTCCTCCTGATAAATGTAAAGTCTTCTTATCTAAATGAAACAAAGTGAAAACGTGTACCTTTTCTATTTATGGTATTGGTTAGGTTCATGTTCTGCGTGTTTTGAAAACTGTCGGCAGGCATAAAATCAGTGAAGATGTAGAATCACCCTACATATTCTATCTCCATCCAAAAAACCATGTTCTGCGTTCTAGCGCAAGACCTTTCTGAAACAGGAACTTGCAACTATGTGGCAAGAGTCTCACTACCATCAAAACATACGAAAAAATAAAGTATTTCAATAAAACCTTTGTTTCCTGAAAGCATTTTACTTGCTTATGTCTGACATCTTATTTTTTAGTGACCAAAAAAGCTGTGAAGAAAGATACCAAAAAAATTGTCGCAAAGCCCAAAGAAGAACCTAAAGGTATTACCGTTAATTAATGAAAATTAAGTCTTTTGCTTTTCTCCAGGTTAACAGTTTTAAACCCCAAGTAGTGGAGGGTGGAGGAAGGTAAGAGTTTGAATTCCCAAAATGGAGGCTCTGCCTTCACTCACTCTCACTGTCTTCTAGAACTCAGCCCTCACTTTCTCTTGGTCAACTTTCTACTCTTCCCTTTTTTTTTTTTCCCGTTTCCTCCCTATCCTCCTGTGCCTGTGTCTGCCTGTGGCACACAGTGGTAACACCAGAGAGTTCTTGTTATCTCTGGAGGGCACTGCCTACCTGTCCCACAGCTGCCCTTGATCCTACTGATAGACAGCCAAGGACTCATGCTAATTTCCAGTGGCTGCTGCAGCCCAACTCAGAACCTTTCCTGGCTCACTTGAGCTGTCAGTCCCTGAAGAAAAACAAAATGCTTTTTGGAGGAGGATTAGTTCAAGTACTTCCTTTTTTTTTTTTTTTTAACTATATCCTGGAAAAGTTTTGTTTTGTTTTGTTTCTAAGCTTTTATTTATTTACTTATTTATTTGACAGTGAGAGAGAGAGAGAGAGAAAGAGAGAGAGCACAAGCAGGGGAGCAGGAGAGGGAGAAGCAGGCTCCCCACTGAACAGAGAGCCTGATGTGGGACTCGATCCCAGGACCCTGGGATCATGACTTGAGCCGAAGGCAGTGGCTTAATCAACTGAGCCACCCAGGTGCTCCTGGAAGAGTTTCAAGAGGAGGATTAGATCACTAAATTTAAGCCAAATAGTTTTACCAGCTTAACTAAGATCAGAATAAGGAAACCCTCCTGAAAAGAGGAGGATCCAGGAGCACAAGACACCACCCCCAGAAACATTATGGCAAAAGAGGGCGCTCATAAAGCACAGGTATTTCCTCAGCTTTACAATTAACTATTGGAAAAAAACATTATTTGTTAGCATTAGACTTACTGAATAGTCTCTTCTTGTTTCATGTTGATTGGAATTGTTTTAAATCAACCTAAACTAGAATCAAAGTTCAGCCTTTCCCCATTTTTTGTTAATATGGCATTGCATAGCAATGCTCATGAGCTGAATCTGGAAATTATAAAGGCATTTGGTATATGAGCAGTAGTCACAGGTTGTACAAATGACTGACAAAGGTGCACAGGATTAGTAAACATTAAATAATACATAATCTAAAAATAAACATGTATTCTATTTTTTAAAATCCCAGAGGTTGAGAAGAAACCCCTGCCTCCTACTGCCTTGATTCCAGCAAAAGGTAAATGAAAAGATACTGTTAAATATTTTTTGTATCTCTGAGATGTACATCACTGCTTTGTATTCTTATTTTTATTTTTTTTTAAGATTTCATTTATTTATTTATTAGAGAAAGAGAGAGTGAGAGAGAACATGAGAAGGGAGAAGGTCAGAGTGAGAAGCGGACTCCCCATGGAGCTGGGAGCCCGATGTGGGACTCGATCTTGGGACTCCGGGATCATGATCTGAGCCGAAGGCAGTTGCTTAACCAACTGAGCCACCCAGGAGCCCTGTATTCTTATTTTTAAATAGAAGGCTTCTAGCTGATTGTAAAGTCATGGCATCTCCTCTGCCATATTAGAATTAGCACTAGAAAAGACCATGTCCTAATGCTCTAGTCCCTGGAAAGAAAACGCAGGCAGATGTTTATGCAGCGTCAGTGCTGTGGACATGAGAAAGCACTGGTGAGGGGCGGAAGGGGAGGCATCATCCTATTGCTTCAGTTGTAACTAACACAGCTGCTAAGGATCATGTAAGCAATGTTAGCCTTCATAAAAAAAAAAAAGTTTTTATAAAAGCAAGTAATTGATTTGGTTACACAATTTTATTAAACTGATTGTAGAGTCATATTCAACTATCAAAAGTGTAGCTTTAAAATTGGAAATGTTTCTGAAAGAGAAATTGAAAACTTAAATAGGGGTTAACATGACATGTAAATTCCATTAAATGATCAAATGTTAAAAAAATCCCGTGAGACCCCATGGGCTCTCTAAACTGGAGTTCCCACGGAACAATGGAAGATGTGTCCACTGGATATTTACTAAATACCATTGTGTTCACACTGGAAAAATCCCCAAATGAAGAGTGAGTGCTTCTCCATATTCTTTATTGTGTTCCATAGCCAACAAAAAAGTAAATGGAACCAATAGACAGAAAATGTAACCAATTATCAACATCATGCTGAGATCTGAGCTATTGATACTGTTTGACAACACAGACTTCGGTTTATGAAGTAATGGTATGAATGTAATGTATATGCTAATCTTGTCTGTCTGTTTATTTCAGCTCCTGAAATTATCGATGTATCCTCCAAGGCAGAAGAAGTAAAAATAACAACCATAACCAGAAAGAAAGAGGTTCACAAAGAACAAGAAGCTGTGTATGAGAAGAAGCACGCCGTCTACAAGGAGAAGCAGCTTTTCATCGAATCTCTGGAAGAACCTTACGACGAACTGGAAGTGGAACCGTACGCAGAGCCATTTGAAGAACCTTACTATGAAGAACCAGAGGAAGACTATGAGGAGACCAAGGTAGAAGCCAAGAGGGAAGTTCACGAGGAATGGGAAGAAGACTTCGAGGAAGGCCAGGAATACTATGAGAGGGAAGAAGGTTATGACGAAGGGGAGGAAGATTGGGAGGAAACTTACCGAGAGAGAGAAGTGATCCAAGTGCAAAAGGAGGTTTACGAAGGTATGTATCGACAGGGGTGACTTCTTTTCTCTTTCCCTCAGTGCATGGTATTTTCAGGGCTATGAATCTGAGCTGCCCTGAAATGACCATTTCGATCTTTTAAGGTTAGACCTTTTTAGAAACTTACTCCTGACATTGCTTTAGTCACTTTCAGGCTTTGACATTGTTAAGTCAAATCGTGTAGTCCTATCGCAAAATTCCAAGGGCTGTCTTGTAATGCAGAGATTCAGGGTTTACTTCCTCACCCTTCCACATCTCTGTTGGATCCTGCTTCGAAATCCAGCGCCAGGGATCACGTTAGCCATAAAGATCCCAAATGCAATACTTTCCGCAAATACGTATTCTTATTTCCTCTGCCGTTAATACAATCTACTAGAACTTATTTAAGCATCCCTTTTTATTCCTCTGTTTTTGTTAAAGAATCACACGAGAGAAAAATTCCAGCCAAAGTGCCTGAAAAGAAAGCACCGCCTCCAAAAGGTATGTAATCGGGATTCTTGAACTAGATGAGAACATCCACATCATTATCATGGCTTGTTTGGCAAAGATGTATAAGTCACCGGTCCAATCCAATAGGCACAACTTCTTCTCTAAGCTTTATTGTATCAAGGAATTTTCTTCCTAAGAATATCTAATGTACTTAATGCAAAAATTAAAAAGATGATAAAAAGATGGTTATGATAAATATTTTTTTCAAAATAACCAAAATGTTTCAAGTACAGAAATTTGTACTTAAAGTTTGGAGTACCAAACTTGTTTCTTTCTTAAAAATTATATATATATATATGTATATATGCATGTAGACATACATATTTCTATATAAACATACGTAGATACATAGATAGGTGCATAGGGAGGAAGAGAGAGTTTGAATAGAAATGCTAAAAGTACTGCAATTTCTTTAAAATGCTTGCAGTTATAAAGAAGCCAGTAGTTGAAAAAATTGAAAAGACTTCTCGAAGAATGGAGGAGCAGAAAGTTCAAGTCACCAAAGGTATTATGATTTAAAACATTTCTAATACCATGTACACACGTCATCTGTTTACTGATGTATATTCCCATGTCAGTTATTTATATAATCATCTAAACTAAGATATTTTTAAATTTTGTGCAAAGCAATATTCTTCACAATACAAATATATTTGTACATATTTTTTAAGTACCTGAAGTTTCCAAGAAGATTGTTCCACAAAAACCTTCTCGGACTCCAGTGCAGGAAGAAGTTATTGAAGTGAAAGGTATACATCTTTGTCTTTCCAGCTACAAATTTTAAACATTTTCATTTATGTCTATATGTGTACATATATTACTAAACAGTTCACAAATCCAAAACTACCAAAATACATTCTTCTACAGTGTATATCTTATGTTGAGTTATACATATGTATAATTTAAGGAAATAATAACATTCCTCTTGTTTCTAATTCTGCTTTAAAATTACATTTTTTTTAATTAAAGGAAGGTTTTGTTTAATAAATAGTCTTCTAACTTTACTATGCAAGGCATTCCATTGCATATATTCCCTATCCTCTCGTTTATGTGAATAAACCTTAGTGGATTTGGAAAAGCACCATATTATGTGTGAAGAAGTTGTGTCTATTTGATTCCCATTTAATTATGTTTGATAAAGCTGCATGGGTCATTTGTCCCTATATATCAGAACATGGTTTGTATTCTTGTCAATACTGAATTTATTCTCAAGCTACTCATATTAACCCACTCATTCTGTGTCTAAAGACTTACATGTAATGTAGATTACATGTAATGTGCAAACTTACATGTATGTATTTGATCAGGTTATCTTGTCCTAGAAAAAGAAATACTAAATGTGAAATACTCTCTTTAAAGTACCAGCCGTGCATACAAAGAAAATGGTTATTTCAGAAGAAAAGATGTTCTTTGCTTCTCACACAGAGGAAGAGATGTCGGTCACAGGTATAAGGCACATTTGAATTTGGGGGCTCAAATGGGAGGGCTTTAGATGAATTTCAATCCCCCCTCTTCATATCTAATTTGCGATTATGTAGGTGTTTCTGTTCCTTGTAACTCTCTGTCGTCTTTTCATTGTACACTTGTCTGTTTTAATTTGTATTTCAATATTCTTTGTGAATTCTAATTACCACCCGTAATATGGCATACCAGTAATTCAAATGTATATTTTTTAAAGTCCCGGAGGTACAGAAGAAAACTGCTACCGAAGAGAAAATTTATGTTGCTGTTTCCAAAAAGATTGAGCCTCCACCTAAAGGTATTAGTGATTCCTTCTAAGTTTAAAATCTTTTAAAAGTTCCATCATAGGCCTCTGGATATGTTAATATTGCAAAATGGATTTGGTCATCAGTCAGCAGACCTACAGCCACTAGATACAATGGACATTGCAGGGGTGGGGGCGGGAAGACTGTGAGGAGCCCACGGGAGAGGGGGATGACAATGAATGAAGGCTCTGGCCCCTGCTTCAGAGACCTTACAATCTGGTGACCACCTCCTGAGGGGTAGAAATTTGATATCCTGGAGCCAGCTCACCAGAGCTGATGATTCAGTTTGCAGGAATTTTGCTACCCAGTGTTCAAGACCTCCATGATTAAAAGTTGAGCTATATAAACTCACAGTTAAACAAATTATATTAAAATCTACGGTAATAGTCAAAACGGCTTCCACTTTTATCACCTGTTATTATTCCTTCTGTTTCCGAGGTCGTTGACATTGATTGTAGCTAGGCAGCGGAAGTACTAGATCGCGGTGGGCTCCTGCGCATCCTTCCCAACTCCACAACCATGATGTCTCGCTCGTTACCAGGGTGGGAGTATTTACACCGCCCCAGAAATTGGAAATTGGCAGCTGCTACAAATGAGGGCTCATCCTCCCCCACACGCCCCACCCAAACTGTTAAACATTTAGGATACAAAAAATATTTAAGATAACCTAATGCATTGTTACAATGCAGTTGCTTAATAAATGTAAAGTTTCTAAAAATGTAAAGTTTCTTAGGCGCTGGCACATCTGAGGAGGGGCAGCTCCTTCTTACCTGTTGCTAGCAAAGTGAAGGCTCCTGTGGGTAAAGGTCAATAACAACCACAACTTTTTCTAATTAGCCTTTTCTCAGGTTCCCTTGCCTCTTGTTCCTAACATGGAGTTTTCTTGCATTCATCTGACATAAAAGAGACATGTCTACTACTTATTTTAATTCTGTCCTGCCTTGTTGTAAAAACATACAATTTCTCAAAAATGGCATTTTTTTTAGTCCCTGAGCCACCTAAGAAACCAGTCCCAGAAGAAGAGGTTGCCGTTCCCATTCCTAAAAAGGTGGAGCCCCCACCAGCCAAAGGTAGAATAATATTTTTGAAAAAAAAAAAAAAAAAAAGTTGTTCGTGTCTGTCTTTTTGTATCTTTTTCTGTGGGATCTGTGTATGAACAAAATAGCATCTGTAAATGATTTGTGACGTTTTCTCTGTTTGTTGATCTCATTAGCTGTGGTACCGTGTTGAACAAGTATCAGTAACGTTAGACCATACTAACTGGGTGTTTGTTTCATGGAGTGTGTGTAGCATCTCTGTGATATCGATTTATTTTGCATACAGTTCTACCACAAGGAGAGCATATTTAATGACTGCCTAAATTCTTACACTCTTACGGAGGATTTATGCTTTAGTGTAATCTTGATGTCTCAGAAGGAGACTAGAATTCTCAACATTGTATCCACAATGTTATCTTTAAAGTTCCTGAAGTTCCGAAGAAGCCTGTGCCTGAGGAGAAAAAGCCTGTTCCTGTACCCAAAAAGGAACCTGCCGCTCCCCCAAAAGGTACACCAGAACCGATCAGGGGGCAGCCCTTTGCCCCAAACGCCAGTCTTCTGTTTTATACTGTCTTCATCTTGTCTATGCTGTCTTGCTATTTTGTGTCTATTTCATGCCCCTGGTGGTTTTTCATTTGTTGGTCACCTTCCAAGGCTATACTCTTGACATACACTATTTATGACACTGAACAGTTTCAGAGACACCACCAAAAAGTGTTCTTAAAAGAAGTAACTATGTCAAAATGCTATCTTAAATTTTTACGATCTTTCCTCTGGTAGAAAAAGAAGAAATCTTTGTGAAACTCATTTTCTACAGGCACCTTTCTAGAAAGACTCTTTTACCGCTCTTCTATGTGATTTTTCTTAATAAAAAACACTTCCATAAAAAAAAACATTTCCATGAGTTATGATGAGTTACAGAGTCACAATTGGAAAGTGTTTGACAGAACTGAATGCTAACGAAATAAAGATGTATATACACTGCTGCCACTCTTGCAAAAAGCCAACAGTGGCAAGTCTAGGCTAGCTGGAAACATTGATTTTTGACATTTACTTTGACCGTGTTTCCTGACATTAACTGAATGTCAATATTTGCCATAAGCATTGCAGTTCTCTGATTAACTAGTCAGGGAACCTTTCATGTACGTATGTTCGATTCAATGTGCTAATCCTTTATTTTGGTTTTTAAATTTGGTTATTTCCTTTTGGGGGGCGGGGGTTGGTGATATAAGAGACACTATTTTATGGATGCAACAAAGCTACAAACTGCATATTTCTGGTCTGTCACAGAGAGATTCAGTGAGAATTCAGTATCATCCGATTTAAGAACACCAGGCTTATGGAAATCACACATTTTAAATAGTGTTCCCGTTTTGCCTGACTTCCCATTTTCCATTTTCTTCCTTAACCACATCTGCTTCTCTCTTTCTCATATTCTTGACTCTTTCAGAATTCTTGGTCTTTTAAAAAAAATGATTCCTGATTATCTAATCATTACATATGATTTCTGATTATCTAGTCATTGAAATATGGTTATGTGAAAATAAGATACATTTAAAGATCATATTACTAAAACCAGTACTAATACCAAAGCCACTTGATCACTGCTGAGGGAGATACAGAACTAAGTTTCACTTATCATTAAAAACAAATATACATAGTAAAAATATACATATGCATAAACCCCCATGTATAGATAAATACAGACACAAATGTATATATCTGTATAATTACATCAGGATATTACACATGCAAGCATAGAGGTGCAGGAGTTCACAAAAACTATCTTATTTAAAATGGAAACATGCTAGCAATACATGCTGTTAAAATACATCCACTAGGGGGCACCTGGGTGGCTCAGTGGGTTAAAGCCTCTGCCTTCAGCTCAGGTCATGATCTCAGGGTCCTGGGATCGAGCCCCACATCGGGCTCTCTGCTCAGCAGGGAGCCTGCTTCTCCCTCTCCCTCTGCCTGCCTCTCTGCCTATTTGTGATCTCTCTCTGTCAAATAAAAAAAAAAAAAAAAAATACATCCCCTAGTTTAAAATTTCCGCATCATTAACACTTAGATTAGATAAATAAGCCATTGTAAACCTTT
The DNA here is from genome assembly GCA_028533885.1 of Nasua narica. Classification (NCBI taxonomy): domain Eukaryota; kingdom Metazoa; phylum Chordata; class Mammalia; order Carnivora; family Procyonidae; genus Nasua; species Nasua narica. Next base: position 126,035,769 of record CM052810.1, on the reverse strand, counting down.
TTGGGTCAAAGATCCTGTTGAAAACCATGGAGCCTCTTAGAGAAAAGCATATATGCATATACTCACAAAATGTCATATACAGAGCTCCCCCGAAGTCATTGACACATGGAGATCAGACTGAGAAGCCAACTCTAGCATGCGTGTTTCCTGAGTTGTAAATACACTATAGTTGCACCAAAAACAAACAAAATCGGAAGAGAAATGGAACAAAATGGTATCATATAGATACAAATATTCTAAATATGTCTTAGTAAGATAGTCTTAGATAAATTAAATCCATTTGTTATTATGGATTCCATTCCTTGATACAAAGCCGAACAAGACTTTGCTACATTCTTTATCTACACTCATATCGTTTGTGTAGTCACTAATTTGTTTTTATCAAAAGCATACCAATATATAAAGAATGAATTTTGTACATATCTTTTTGTGTATATGACTCATTTTCAATTGCCTGGATGCCTCTATAACATTACATTTATGACATTGTGACCTTTTTAACAGGTCACAATTTTAATTGTGTTTAATTTTAATTTTTAATTTTCTACATAATTTTGTCAATGCATTGATAAGTCTGTGACATTAATGAACTACTAAAGATTAGTGTATGTGCCTACATCCTTTCATAAAAGTGGTATATGTTGAACTCATATTCTGTTTTAAAAACCTTAAGTCCCAGAGGTGCCAAAGAAACCTGTTCCTGAAGAAGAGATACGTGTTCCTGTTGCAAAGAAGAAGGAAGCTCCACCAGCTAAAGGTAGAGTGCCTTGTTTGGTAAAGAAGTCCTATTTTTATGTCTTGAGTGCAAAACACTTTTGTGTTTAGTTATCTGTTGCGTTGGTTTAATTCAAAATCAGTGTTTTACAGTGTGAGTAATAATTCAACAGACGTGTCTGTCCACCTGCCTACTTTCTTACAAAATAGCTGTAAATTAGCTACTTTGGAAAATACAGTCATTTCTAAAAATTAATATTTTTTTCAAGTTCCTGAAGTACAGAAGAGGGTTGTCACAGAAGAAGAAATAACCATTGTTACTCAAAGAGAGGAATCTCCACCACCAGCAGGTACTTAATTCCATCTTCATAAATAACCTTGTCTTTCCTTCAAGCTTCTTTCAGTGCATGCCTTCTTTAATGGGCATGCCGATTCTGTGTTGCTCTTTTATTTTGCCTTTCTGAGAATCTTAAAATCGAACGCTATCTTTAAGTGCCAGAAATACCGAAGAAGAAAGTTCCTGAAGAAAGAAGACCTGTTCCTCAAAAAGAGGAAGAAGCTCCACCACCAAAAGGTATTGTCTCTCTGTCTTTCCAAGAACCATCGTTATATAATATCATGTAAAAAGGCAAATGGTGGTTTTGTTGGCTTTGTGGTATGACTGTATTGTGGGTGTGTATCTGTGTTTGGGGTTGGACTTCAGTGAGAGAACGCTGAAGTTCTAAAAGTGCTTGTTTCTAAATGCCAGTTCTACGTAAGAAACCTGTCCCTGAAGAGAAAGTTTCCGTACCAGTTCCTGTCGCTAAGAAAGCTCCTCCTCCTCCTCGAGGTAGGATTTTTCTCAGACCTCTGACAAAAATCCTGTAGCCTGTGAATTCTTGTTCTATCTGGTGTCTTCTTGTGTGACCCTCCATCTCTTTTCTGATAGGGGGTGTGTGTGTGTGTCTGTGTGTCTGTGTGTGTATGTGTATCCTCATGATGTTTGTCACGTGACTCGTTTTCCCATTTTGTTCTTGAGAGTGGCATACCATGCGTTTCTTCCCCAAACTCTTAGGGAAATAGGATTTTTAAGATTCTTGATTTTTTACACTTCAACTTAATGCTTTTTTAAAGCTGAAGTTTCTAAGAAAACTGTGGTAGAAGAAAAAAGATTCGCTGCCGAAGAAAGACTATCTGTTGCAGTTCCTCAAACAGTGGAAGTCATGCGACACAAAGGTATCTTATCAGAATTGAGGGGAGAAATGGGTGTATGTATTTCCTCGAAGTCTGTCTTTCTGGATGTGACTGTTTACCTTATAAGTTGTCCTTATCGGTGTCTATTTGCCGTAGCTTTCTGAGACTGGGTCTCTTGTGCCTGCAGTGGTCTTAAATCATTTCAAGACAGTGAATGGGATACTGAAAATGTGGTAATTGTCAACATGGCTACGCTTGGATTGATTTGACTATTCTTCTCAATCTTGGGCTGTACTGTCTCCTTATCTTAAATCTCTCTCTTCCATGTCATGAGGAAGTCCTATTCAGCAGTTTTAAGAACTACTATCCAGCTGTAGGGAACACATGGCTACTACCAGTGTTTCAGGGGGCTGATTTTAAATTAAATACTATTTTCTAAAATATCCACAGAGGAGGAGTGGAGGTATTCAGAAGAAGAGGAAAGAGTATCCGTTTCAATTTATAGAGAAGAGGAAAGAGAGGAAGAGGAAGCGGAGGTTACAGAATATGAAGGTAAACAATGCCAATAAGCTAGAGATGATCTGGAGTCTTGAGCTGTTTTCTTGCACAGATTGTTTACCAGATTGATGAAAGGGGACACAAATTCAGTGAATATCCAAGGGCCTCGTTAGATGTATCTTTTGATTAAAACACAAGATTCAGGAACATTACCTAGAGTAAAAAATTAGAATAAAAATCCAATGTATTGCTTGTTTATCCTCTCTTACTTGGCTATGTGGGAGGGAGTGAGGGGGAGGCCTCATATTTACAGGTAATTAATGGTGCAGGTATCTCCATCTAAATTCATCCTTTCAGTAGACAGGACTTGGTTTCAGCATGGTGGGCCAGCATGAGCATCACATGGTAGTCTAATGTCTAAAACATGGGTAGAAAGCACGTTGACAGCACAACTCACTCATGTGTCCTGAATCACACTTCTTAAATGAAGATGAAATTGTATTACCTTATTACATTCCAGAAGTCAAGGCCATGTTTAAGAGTGAAATACTGAACACATAGGTCTTTCTTATAGTTCATGTATAGAAAAAACAATTATGTCATATCTTTTATTGAATTAGTTTGTTGTTTAGACATTCCTATACAATACTAGTTCCCTATAGTTTCTTAAGGATTAAACAGTGAACTTTATTTCAGTCCTACGCAATGAATTAAGATACCACTAGGTTTACAGCTAAAGTCCAGCACTCTTGACTAAAGCTGTATATCTGAAAGAACTTCCCTAAGAAAGTTCTAATGTAGCTCTGCTTCAAAGAAAAATCAATAAATTGTATAACAAATTAACTCTGTTCCTAAAAAAAATAGAATAGAATTCTATATGTAGATGCCCTTGAGTGCATTTCTGACTAATAAAAGGTGCCTCACTTCTCCGTGTGGAAGAAAATTCCATGTGAAATCCTGATGTGCAGTCTTAATGGAATGGCTTGGAACAGGGCAAGATGGGACACAACTCCCAAGAGGAAGCCCACTGGTTCTATTGTACTTCCTAGGAAGGGCCAAGGTGTTGGGCATAAGTCAGGAATCTGATAGATCAAAGAGGGCCCCATCCCTTCTAAATATATTTGGGAAACCAAACATAACATGTACACAAGGAAAGTTCTCATTGCACGAATCTGATTTTAGTTTTTAATAGTATGCATTATAAATCTCTTTCAGTTTTATAGCTGAAAGGAGAGACATTCTATAATATTCTTTGTTTTTATTAAGTCTAAAGCTAGGGAAAAGATGAGTAGCCTGTTAAGTTTACTTCTAGGGTTTAAAGAGATATGTCTACAACTAGATCTTCCTATTCCATAATTAACTTTATACATATAGGCTCAAAAACCATATGAAGACACCTTCCTCTTCTACCATACTTGCCCCCATCAAACTAGGGGGAAAAAAAGCTTGTTTCCAAGTACTCAAGTCAGTTTTTCACATGTAATACATGTCTTTTCTTTTTTATCATCCAATTTATGTTTCTTCAAGTGTATGTTGCTGCCCCGAAGCCTTCAAATCTAGAGTGCTCTGTTATTTTTGAAACTTATCTTCAAATGCTTGTTATGAATTTAGCCACTAGGATTGTTTTTATGTCTTGTACTTATCCTGTTCTTCCTGTGAATCCAAGCCTTATATTATCTTTACAATACACTTGAAAATTACTGAAACATTTCGCAAATTCTTTATTAAGGCATACACCTTGATTAAAATGCACTTTTTGGGGGGCTTAAATGGGAACAATCGGGGATTTGGCAAGTGTTAAACTTTTTATTTTAATTACTCTTTGAAGTAATAAATCACAGCTGAAATTAAACATGAAAAACGCTACAACTTTTCTTTAAAACTGATGTCTTTAAAGTGATGGAAGAGCCTGAAGAACACGTTGTGGAAGAAAAGATGCACTTTATCTCCGAGAGAGTAGAAGCCGAACCAGCAGAAGGTATACTGACCCTTAAATTAATTTTAGCCCTCTTTGTGTTTGGCTTGTCCCATTTATCTTCTCTTACAGTCTATCACTTATAGTGCATATATTGATAACTATCGTAGCTGAATAAGCAGATTACTTACATTTTTATTGAAAAGAAATCTAGACATTTCTACAAGCATGTTTTATCATCTTTTCAAGTGGTTGAGAAGCATGAGAAGAAGATTGTACTGAAACCGAAAGTTCCTGCTAAAATAGAGGCACCCCCACCAGCTAAAGGTACAGTTCTCCCTCAAAAATCATGGTACCCTTTGTCTTAATGGCTGTATCAGTGCCTTTTGTTTGCGTGCTGCCCGAGTTTTGTCAGCACCGATGTATAGATATTTTTGCTGAACAGAGTCATTAACGTTTGTGTGTACGTATGATCTTTTCAAAAGGTGAATTCTAAGCCCCCAAATGTCACTTCTTCGGTAATGCAAACTAATACTCTTCAACCTAATCTTTCTAAAGTTCCTGAAGCACCTAAGAAACCTGTGCCAGAAAAGAAAGTCCCTGCTGCAGTTCCCAAAAAGGAGAAGGTGCCACCAGGTATCCTGGCTTTACTTTATTCTTGAACAATGTCTGTCTTTTTCTATCTTAAAGTGATCCATTCTTCAAATTTTTATAACGTTAGCAAGAAAATAGAGTCTGTGTTTAACGTTTTTTCATCTTGTGTGCTTGACTATGTTGCTTGATATCTTTTAAGTGCCAGAAGAGCCCAAGAAGCCAGTTCCAGAAAAAAGGGTTCCTCTAAAAGTGGCTAAGAAAGAAGAACCTCCCCCCACGAAAGGTAAATGAAACCTCTGGCACGAAAACCAGAAATATGTCTTGTCTTTCGTCCTCTTACTGCTGTCCTTGAGCCACACCTTTTATATGGAGGTTATTAGTGTATGTTGGATTGCTGTGTTGTATTAGTGCCTTATCTATGGGGTGGAGTATTACTTGTTGTGAAGGTTATTTCTGTGTATGTTGTGAATTGCCGTAGTCTAAAATCACAGTACTTTCTGGCTGATTACTCCTGCCCCCAAAATACACTTTAAGTAACTTAGCTCCCTAATCCTAAAATTGTCTTTCAAGTGACTGAGAGACACATGCAGATTACCCAAGAAGAAAAAGTTCACGTTGCTGTGACTAAAAAAGAGGAGCCTCCAAGAGCAAGAGGTACATGTGACCTATCAATACACAGACTATTGTACTTACCCTCTTCTCTTTACCAAAACACTGGTTATGGGTGTTTGTTGTTTTTGTTGTTATAGTTGTTTTTTTTTATGTTTTAAATAATGAAAATGTCAAGTCCTTTGTGTTTGAGTTACTATTAGAAGACTGCCTTTCATGGTCTGAGTGAGGGGTAATAGTTCTTAAAGTGAAATCTGTCTTTAAAGTGCCTGAGGAACCCAAGAGAGCTGTTCCAGAAGAAAAAATTCCAAAACTCAAACCTAAGAGAGAGGAAGAACCACCAGCAAAAGGTATACTAATTTTTTCAAAAACCAAAATAAGCATGTAGGTATTGAAACTAATCTAGTGGAATTGGGATCCTTAGAGAAAATAAATTATAAAATAAGTAATATGCCTGTGCAATTCCATATCACTTCAAAGCTCAACATTTCAGATACCAGAAAGGACTTTCTCTTCTTTCTTTTCCACAAAAATGTAAAGCTCCCCCAAATGTGTACTTGCCTTTAAAATGAACTTGTCTTCTAATATGTTATTGTCTGTATACTAAACTCCTCTGCCCAAAGGATTATTTCATGTGGCAATCTTTGATAAAATTTAAAATTTTTTAAATCCTGAGTTTTCTACATTGTGCTAGTGGAGCTTCTTGAAAATATTCGAGAATTCAGAAGAAGAGACTATTTATGGGACACAAGTTTCTGTCCAATGCTTCTTTGATGGTCTCTGTTGCTGCTGTCTCGTTGTCTTTTTGAACTCTCTTATGAATGCTACTTGATCTTCCTAAAAAGTTATTCAATATCTTTGAAGCTTTAAGCAAGTTAGAAAAAAGTATTCTGTGTATTACACCATGTTTATTTCCAAGTCTGTTGCTTTTTCTTGCCATGTGAATGAGAAATGTGAATGACGGGCATGGTGATGGTTGTCTTTGTGGATTGTTTGTACATGGTATCTCTTAACATGTATATATTCAAGATCTCATAATTCACTTGTAATAATTGCTCTTTTTAAAGTCACTGAATTCAGAAAAAGAGCTGTTAAAGAAGAAAAGGTATCCATTGAAGCTCCAAAACGAGAAGCTCCTCCCGTGAAAGGTATATTGTACTTGCACTAAATATTACACTGAAGCATGAAACTACACAGCTCTTTGCCTGCTATTTTCTAATTTGACTCCCACCCTTTATTGGCTTATTGTTGACTAAAGGCAGGAAATCTAACACTTGAAATCATAAATAGCAAATGTACACACTCTGTAATACCTTGACCGGGAAAAGACATTCAGGTTCTCCCATAACCAGTGCATGAATCCATCACATTAGAATGAAATCAAAGGGAGCCTGGGTGTCTCAGTTTGCTAAGCAACTGCCTTCGGCTCAGGTCATGATCTCAGGGTCCTGGGGTTGAGTCCCACATCAGGCTCCCTGCTCTGTGGGGAGTCTGCTTCTCCCTCTGCCTCTCTCTTTGTCTCTCATGAATAAATAAATAAAATCTTTTAAAAAAATGAAATCAAAATGCATTGTCACTATCACCCCTAAATGAGTTTCAAGTAAAATGCTGCCTGTTGTCAATATTATTCTAGAAGTAACTGTAACTGAAGAGAAAGAATGGTCTTACACCCGGGAAGAAGAAATTGTTTCAGTAGAACGGGAAGAGGAATATGACGAATATGAGGAATATGATTATAAAGAATTTGAGGAGTATGAACCAACAGAAGAATATGACCAATATGAAGAATATGAGGAACGTGAATTTGAACATTACGAAGAGTATAAAGAGCATGAAGAATATGTCACAGGTATGAGCAAAACTGAAAATCTGACATCTCCTTAAATACATGCAGATTCCATTAGAGCAGGATAAAAATTTGGGTGCATGAAGAATTTTGCAAAGAACTTTATTTCATTTGAAAAATTCAGAATTTTTTTTCTTAGGTAACTTCTAGAAAAAAAAGCCTCTATGAATCTTAAGGTTACTATTAGACTTTGGTTCTGGGAATAATCTATTTTCCTCCCTCATTTTTGCTAGACACAAAATAGCAAATGTCCTTTCTCAAAAGGGTTACGAGTTTCTCTGCAAGTGCCCATGATCATTCCAATACATGGGATGTCTGAACATCCCTTATTCTAAAGTTTGTTATTACCAAGCACAATAGGAAAATACACTCCCTCAGAGTTCCCATCATGAAAAGTTGACAAAGAGTGCTTCCAAAGTAAAGACAGAAGAAGGCTAACAAGAGCAGTTGTGTTCTATCTAATGACGATCAAATTTGTAGGTATATAATTTTCGGCTCCACACGATTCCTTTATTTAACTCAGTAAGTTCCTACTGGAATTTTGAAATGAAGAATATTATTTAACTTAGCCAATTTCTGACATTTCATAGCTTCACTTTGAGAACATTCTATGTGATTGTACAAGTAGCATTAAAAACCAGTATTATACACAAGGAGTAGCACAGAGGACCTTAGGGGGAGTGAGGGAAAACTGAATGGGAAGAAATCAGAGAGGGAGACAAACCATGAGAGACTCTGGACTCCAGGAAACAAACTGAGGGTTTCAGAGGAGAGGGGGGGTTGAGGGATGGGGTAACCAGGTGATAGACATTAAGGAAGGCACATATTGCATGGAGCACTGGGTATTATATACAACTAATAAATCATTGAACACTACATCAAAAACTAATGATGTACTATATGCTGGCTAATTGAACACAATAATAAAAAATAAATAAAATAGGGGTCCCTGGGTGGCTCAGTCAGTTAAGCATCTGCCTTCAGCTCAGGTCATGACCCCAGGGTCCTGGGATGGAGCCCTGTGTCGGGCTCCTTGCTCAGCGGAGAGCCTGCTTCTCCCTCTCCCTCTACTTACTTGTGCTCGCTCTCTATCTCTCTGTCAAATAAATAAATAAAAATCTTAAAAAAAAATAAATATATAAGAAAAACCCCCCCCAAAAAAATCCGTAATGATGTACTATATTTTGGCTAATTGAACATAATCAATCAATCAATCCCGATATTATATAGAAAGAAGTTTTAACCATGGTTTTTTCTACCTGAAGTGAAATGAGACTGTTAATATGTAGGAGAGAATTACAATTAACCTAACTGAAACAAAAAGCCATCAGGAAAGGGTGCTATCAGCTTTTTTAGGCATTTTAGGCCTTATTCTACTTGGACCTGTGATTCTCACTCACTTCTAGAGGCTATGGCTACACTGTAGATAAAAGATATATAAAGAAATAGCATTTTTTATTTATGTTCCAAAGTCTAACATTATATACCCTGTATGTACTTTTTTTAAAGAACCCAAGAAGCCTCTCCCAGTAAAGCCTGTCCAAGAAGAACCGGTTCCCACAAAGCCAAAGGCCCCACCAACTAAAGGTAGGATGAGTAGGACGTCATGAGTTCTGAGAGACCCGTGTTCCCCCTAGGCATCTGTCATACTATCAACACAGGTTGAAGTGGCAGTGCACCGATCGTGTGTGTTTGGGGATGTTGTGTTGTACGTCGTATTTCTTAACTTTTTATTCTTACTCCTCTTGAGACATCTGGCTCAGGTTCTTAAAATCTGTTAATCTTGATATTTTAAAGTGCTGAAGAAGGCAGTCCCTGAAGAAAAAGTCCCAGTGCCCATTCCCAAGAAACTCAAACCTCCACCACCCAAAGGTACATTGCAGAGTGGTAACTACGAGAATCATCTTTGTTACTCACGTGCTATAACGTGTCTTTCTACCTTGTCTGCTGTTTTTTGTTTTTACTGAATGTTTTGTGGTCCTGATTCTTACATTTCACGGGTTTTTTTTTCTGTGTGTATTTTTATGTGTATGGTATTTGTGTGGTTGGTTTTAATGCTCTTCAATAATTAATATCTTTAAAGTGCCTGAAGAAGCAAAGAAACTTGTTGAGGAAAAAATACACATTTCAATTACCAAACGTGAAAAAGAGCAGGTGACTGAGCCAGCTGTTAAAGGTATAATAATTTCCTTCCAAAACCGTGGTCTTTTACGATATCTCTTTTTTAGTATATGTGATGCCGAAGCGAGCACTACGATATCTCTTTTAAAATTAAGGTAGCTATGTTTGTTTTGTTTCATTGTTGTGTACGTCTTTGAAGTTAGTCATTAGGATTTATTGAACAAAAAATCTGTCAACACAGGATAAGAAGGTAATACTACCTTTAAAAGAAAAACTTATTTTGAAATATATCCATGGCCTATGACACAACGGCTGTGGCTACAATATAGATAAAATAGAATGCTTAGATTTAAAACTGGTGACCATTTGGTACTTTCCTGACTTATCTAAATTCATGTAATGATATAACAATGTTGACCCCAGTTCAACAACTGTTTATTCATTCTAAAGTTAGTTTGAAGGCTGCAAAAAAAAACACCTAACTTGGTGGCTAGTCATTTTTTTTTTCTAACCGTGAAGTAACTTCTCTGCCCTTTCAGAAAGTGTACTTACCCAGAAGGAAATGTAGCTCTCAGTAAAGGATATTTCCTACAAGCAGAGATACCTGAACACTAAACATCATTTCACATTTGGGCTCTGCTACTTCAAACTTACTTGTGTATATCTGTATATTTTTATCCCAGTGAGGTTCAGAATCATTTTCATGGAACATATAAAATTTTTTATGAATGAACAATTGTATATCTACCATATGAGAGGCACTTGCAAAATTATTCTGTCTGCTTAAACTGTGACAAAGCAAGCATTGCCTGGGTGGCCTGTTTCTAACAATAAAATATGCTTATACTTAAATTTCAAGTGCCTGTGAAGCCCAAGAGAGTTGTCACAGAAGAGAAAGTACTTGTTCCTAAAAAAGAAGTAACAGCACCTGTTAGAGGTACCTAATACCACTCTTTTTAATGTGTTGTTTTGTCATCTTTGCTGTAAAATTCATGTTCAGTTCTATGTGTGAAGTTCTTCTCTGGGAAAGATAAACCCTGTTCTTCTTTCTGGTACAAATGGGTGTGTTCCTACTGTGTCTTAATTTCATTGAGTCATTGGTAAATGTCAAACCTAAAGATAATCTCTTTAAAGTGCCAGAAGAACTAAAAAGACGAGAGCAAGAAAAGATTGTCTTCGAAGAGGAAGTTGTAACCCAGGTAGAGGAGTATTTTGAAGAGGAAGAAGAAGAAGAAGAAAAAGAAGAGTACATTCATGAAGAAGAGGAACTCGTAACTGAAGAAGAAGTCATACCAGTGATACCAGTCAAAGGTAGATTCTGTCTCTTACAGAGAGATATATAGCAGCATCTTTAGAATCTGGTGTCTAATTTGGTCACATTCTGGGGCTTAGTAGCACCAATGGCCAATTCTGCTTATTTTAGAAACACACACTTTTGATGCTGAAGTATGATTTCTGCCATTGCCTTTCACATTTTCTATCTTGTATGCAACATTTCCAAAATTCTTAATAATATCTTTAAAGTGCCCGAAATACCCAAGAAACCTGTACCAGAAGAGAAGAAACCTGTTCCTGTTCCCAAAAAGAAGGAAGCCCCACCAGCAAAAGGTATAACCACCATTCGTAATGTAGGCCTTAATCTGCATAGAAATCGTTAGCTCTCTTCTGGGTTCACAACTTTGTGTATTGCTCTCCATTGTTAGAGACGTTAATTGTGCTTTATACAGATGTGTTGTTACTAGTAGTTAGAACTGACCAATAAACAATATCTTTAAAGTGCCTGAGATTCCTAAGAAGCCAGAGGAGAAAGTTCCTGTGCCCATTCCTAAAAAAGAGAAGCCTCCACCAGCAAAAGGTACATCTCTTTATAATCCATCAGTGGGATAATGTGATAATTTACTCATGTAGTAGAACTTGACAAGGCATATCGTTTCTTTCCCCATGACAATATTAACAAGACAGGGACCACCCAACTGGTTATAGGATGAGTTTACCATGTATTCCTCTCTGATTTTTACCATCAAAGCATGCTGATGCTTAGTGCTTGGCTCTTACTCTTTAGTGGAACGTTCTTAAATAGTATTCTTATTATAATACCAAAATGAACAGAATCACCATTTACCAGGGATCGTGTGTTGTCTGTATCACCAATCTATGTTTTCTCAATGTTCTCAATTTAAATTTCTGTGCATCTCCTGGCCTTTATTCTGTGGCTATTATTCTTATCAATCTTAACGAGTAAAATTGTATGATGCTTCAGTAAAGTCCTAAAATTGCTGGATTCTTATCCGTGGGTGGAAAATTTGGCACTAATCTTACTTGGTATCTTTAAAGTTCCTGAAGTGCCCAAGAAACCTGTACCAGAGGAGAAAGTACCAGTACCAGTTCCTAAAAAGGTGGAACCTCCACCTGCCAAAGGTACATGAACTCAAGAACACTTTTTTACTTCACATTTGCATATAAGTAAAAGTTAACTGGTTCAATTCTGTGCTCTTTGGGGATGCAACTCTTTGATGTTGCTTTATGGAAAAGATTTTATTTTAAAGACAAAATGCTTCTTGAAAGACCTTGGTCATACTTTTATTACCATATCTTCTTCTTTTTGAGACTATGCGTAACCTCAAAATTTTACATCGTATAACATTTTTTTCTAAATAATTTCTTTAAAGTGCCAGAAGTGCCCAAGAAGCCTGTGCCTGAGAAGAAGGTGCCAGTTCCTGTTCCTAAGAAGGTAGAGGCTCCACCTGCAAAAGGTATATCACTTCATCATTTAAGTACATGGGGAAAAAAAATGCTTTCATTTATGTATATTCACTTGCAAATTCCCCCATAACACTACAAGTTTAAATTTTTGCCTTACTATAAATATTTAGTGATTATTTTCATATATATTGCTCTAAGACGTATAAAAGAACACATTCTTAAAGACCAATAATATTTTTAAAGTGCCAGAGGTACCCAAGAAGATCATCCCAGAGGAAAAGCCAACACCTGTTCCGAAAAAAGTGGAAGCTCCACCACCCAAAGGTACATTAATCTCTAACAGAACCAGGGCAAAAAGGAAAACTAACTGGTCTTATTCAGCCTTTCTAATTACAATTAATGCTTCATGATCTTGAATCTGATGACAGTTGATGCCTCTATGATCACAGAATACTTGCTTTTCATGTTGTCCCTTTGTCATGAATAGTGTACGCAAATGACACTTGTATGATTGAATAAATATCTTTAAAGTGCCAAAGAAACGCGAGCCAGTTCCAGTTCCTGTAGCTCTACCTCGGGAAGAAGAAGTTCCATTTGAAGAAGAAATTGTTCCTGAAGAGGAAGTTCTCCCTGAGGAAGAGGAATTTCTTCCTGAGGAAGAAGAAGTTCCTCCTGAGGAAGAAGAAGTTCCTCCTGAGGAAGAAGAAGTTGCTCCTGAGGAAGAAGAAGTTGCTCCTGAGGAAGAAGTTCCTCCTGAGGAGGAAGAATTTATACCTGAGGAAGAAGTTGAACCTGAAGAAGAGGAAGTTCTTCCAGAAATTAAACCTAAGGTGCCAGTACCTGCACAAGGTATAGCAACTCTTCTTGGAGTCATCAAGGTCTCTTTTGTGTTGAATTATGCCTTTCCATCTTTTTTTTTCATTCTTTTTTATTCATCTCCAGTTTTATCTGTAATACTTCACTCTTTCTGTTGTCTACCATCTAAATCTGAGAAAGCATTCCAGACACGTGTGCTTCGTTATTGTCTGTCATGTGTGTCTGTCTCTTGGAAATGATTGGAGTGTCTTCCAATTTCATGATATGAACTGCTATTTAGTTGTTTGTGGTCTTATTCTCACTTGTCTTTTTGTTATATGTATAATACTGTGCATGTGATTTTTAATGTCTTAAAATGAATGTTTTTAAGTGCCTGAAGTGCCAAAGAAACCTGTACCTCAGAAGAAAGTCCCTGTTCCTGCTCCTAAAAAAGTGGAACCTCCACCACCCAAAGGTACATCTCCCCAAAGTGAACATGCATTCTTCATTCATAGTTTCACCAGAAAAAATATGGTGAAACTGGGGTTTAGGAAAAGTTATATGTATAAAACAGTTACATTTTTCTTTCTAAAAATGTTCAGTAACACTGATATCCACTTTTCATTGGATGCAAAGCAGTATTGAAGAACAAAGATGGAAGGAAGTATTGTCCCCAAAATTGCCACAGAAATTCTACCTAGTGGACTGTCATTTTAGTAAACTTCATAATTTTCATATAGCTATTCTGCAAAGCTAAATTATCTACACAAAAAGATACCTGAAAAATATAATGAATAAATTTTCCTAAATTTCATTCTTCAACTATTTATATGAAGTGCTTTTATAACACCAGGATGAAAAGAAAAAAATGATTGGAGTATTTATCAAAACACTGAGCAATAGCTTATGTCTTCTGATACATAAATATAAATGGCAGCCCAGCAGGTTTGGATTTTAGCCTTAGCTTTATTCCTTGCTGTATTATTCTGAGCAAGTCTTGTAACCAGTCTGAGCCTCAGGTTTATCTCTTATAAAATGGGGAGACTAGTAGCTGTCCTAGTGGGCTCAGATATTATTGTGAGGATAAAGTAAGGTATGTGGAAGTGCTCTATCACTGAATGAATTATCCAGATCAGTTCATGGTACAGGACAAAGTCTACATATCTATATCTGTATTTTCTGCCAAAGATCATGGCATCGCTATTTATTTATTTATTTATTTATTTATTTTAAAGATTTTATTTATTTCTTTGACAGAGAGAGAGAAATTACAAGTAGGCAGAGAGGCAGGAAGCAGGCTCCCGCTGAGCAGAGAGCCCGATGTGGGGCTCGATCCCAGGACCTTGAGATCATGACCCGAGCCGAAGGCAGAGGCTTTAACCCACTGAGCCACCCAGGCGCCCCATGGCATCGCTATTTAAAATAAGCTTGGCGCCTCCACCAGGTTAAATAGTCATATAATCAATGAAATGGTACAGCCAATCCTTCATTAGACTTCAAGGGTTCAGAAATACTTTATAGATAATGATTTAGTAAATTACTAGTGACATTGAAATGGAGGAAATGACAGTGTCTGTCCTCTGATATTCAAGTGGGTTGCTGATCCCTCACTCTACAAAACCTGTATCTATCATAACACGGGCCTCCCAACTTACCCTATCGCTCTATCCCGAACAACTGTCACATGTGGTCTTTCTGTGTGGGAACTTCTTGCGGTCTCTCTTTTTTATTCCTCACAATAAATACTTACCATGAAACAATGTCTTTAAAGTGCCTGAGGCTAAGAAGAAAGTACCAGAGAAGAAAGTGGTCATTCCTAAGAAAGAGGAGGCTCCTCCTGCCAAAGGTACTACTGTTCCCAAGCAAATTAGACACCGCCATTTCTTTCTCTCACCTGGGAGGGTCAAAGTGTCCTCTTTCAGTATTTGTTACTATAGCTTGTATTATTGCTGTGTCTATTGTCTCTGTGTTTGTGCAACTTAAGTGATAAAATCAAATGATATCTTTAAAGTGCCTGTGGTGCTTAAGAAACCTGAACCAGAAAAGAAAGTGCCTCCTCCTGGTCTTAAGAAAGCAGTGGCTCCTCCTGCCAAAGGTACATCACCCAAACAAGGATGTGTCTGTGTCTGCTGTACCGATGTTGAACTGTGGTGCTGTCCACACAGGATGTTCAACATAGATGCTTGTCTGCCTTGTATGGTCTGTCGTTGCCACTCACCACTTGTGACTCTAGTGCGCCCGTGTTTGTGCTTTGTCAATTTTTCCACTTTGTGTGTTTTATGTTGATTCTCTCTGTATGTTATTTCTAAAAAATAAAAGCACTCAACTGATAGATCTTTAAAGGGCCCTAAGTAATTAAGAAGCCGGGCCCTGAAGTACTCTTTGTTCTTCCTACAAAAATAGAGACTCCAACAGTACAAGGCAGAATATCTCTTTAAATGGACTCCTAGTCTTAAATCACAAACCTCTTTATTTTTGTTTCATTAGTTGATTCTGTGAAATCTCTGTGTTTCGTCTTGTGCATGTGTATCTTGATATTTACTCCCTTGTGTTGAAAAATGGGGAAACTTGATCTTTATGCAATTTTCATTGGTTCTTGCATTTTTAAGTGCCTAAAACGATCAATATCTTTTAAGTTCCTGAGGTACCTAAAAAAGTGGAAGAAAGACGAATCATTCTCCCTGAAGAAGAGGAAGTTCCACCGGTTGAAGGTAGATGACTTTTTAAAAAAAATAGATTTTCCAGGTCATCATTGGCTTACTGTCTAATATTGGAAGGAGGCAAATGCACATTTCACTTCAGAAAATAAACATATTCAGACGCAAAAAGAAATTATTATTTACCTAATAGAAACTGGGCAGGCAAATTAAAATCAACTGGCTTTCTTACATGCTTAGCCAATTTGTTTGTTTGCTTATTTGTTTCATCTTAATGACAGTCTTTGAAAGGAAACTCTATTTGCCATGGGGAATTTTTCATTAAATGACTTGGTTGGTAATAGTGGGATAAACCTGCCCAAGAAATTCCAGTTAAGACTGAGTAGTCGACACAGAAAATCTGACGTCTACCCCTAACTGAATGTTTGCCTTCCGACAAGTCCGCCTCTCTTAAAAATAATAATAACTTCAACTAAATTCTCTCTGACATTTTTTCTAATTCTGAAATCTGGGAAGGGCCTAACATACTTTGAAGACTCAGTAGATTATTTTCAAGGACTAGTGAGTTTGTACATGCATAGGAAAGGCTGAGCTGTGAATTACCTATATTTAAGACAACCTCCATTTTCAGATATATAACTTCAGTCTAATATTTAAAAGAATTCTAATTTATAAAATAATAATCTTTTTAAAGTGTATGAGGAGCCGGAAGAGCCTATTCCAGAAGAAGAGATCGCTGAAGAACCACCTAGCATAGAAGAGGTTGAGGAAGTGGCACCACCTAGAGGTATAGCTGCTTTTAGGAGTTGGACATTTAAAATCTAGGGTGGTCCAAATCTTTCTCAGAATAAGTCAGAATCTGATATTCCTCAGTATACTCTTCTTACATCTTACCAATGACAAATTGAAGATCAATAATTAATGGCACTTAAAGGGCCCCACTCAACTTTTCTACTGCATCTCCAATACAATTCTTGTATTATTGGCACTTGAAATTTTCCTAGTCAGACCCTGTTGTAACACTTTCTCCTAGTTTCTAGTTTTTAGTTTTTTATTCAGTATTAAAGTGGGGGGAAATCTGTTTCTGTGTTGTTTACTTTTTAGAATAATTCTTAACCTATTGTTCCTGAAGACTAGGACAAGTTTTGCATAATTGATACTACATTTGCTAATAGGATTAAGAAGTAATAGCCTTCCACCTTTAGAGTTACTACTGCAAATGTGTAATTATCATTTAGGTTGCTAATATCTTTTAAAAATAAGTCAATGTTTGTGTTATTTTTTGCATCTATGGGTGCTGTTCGGTTCATTGCATGTCATTTTTCAAAATGTCCATATAATATCTTTGAAGTGCCTGAGGTGGTTAAGAAAGCAGTACCTGAAGCACCTACTCTGGTTCCTAAAAAAGTGGAGGCACCACCAGCTAAAGGTATAGCAGATCTCAATTAATAATGTCTTTAAATTCCAAGTAACATTCTTTTAAAAAAAAAAACAAACAGAAATTTCTTCTTTCATTGCTTTCTTAGAGTCATTTAAGTAGCAAACTTCTGAAATTGATTAAGGACCAGTAAAAAAAAAATGTAACCCATTTCACATCTTTAGCCTTTTTTGGAATCTTAATAGATAATTATGTTAATGGTGGCTGCGTGTGTGTGTGTGTGTGTGTGTGTGTGTGTGTGTGTGTGTGTGTGTGTAAATTACTCTGGATGTTTCTCATTCTAAACAGCTGAGAATTTCAATGTTAATACATCTCTCTATGCTTATATACATAACAATAGACCCTTCTTCCCCACATTCCATTCATAAATTTTATTCCATTATATAGAGTTTTCTCATGTTATTATAATTAAGTATATTATAGGGGAAAAGCATTAGAAATTAGCATCTGTTCTAATGCTTGGATGACAACTATTTTAAAGAGCCTCATGTCCTTTCTAATATTTGACCTAAGCATTTCAAGGTTACTACAAAATGTCTACTTCCCTTTGCTTCCTAGTTAGGTTAATACTTCAGGAGTACTCTTAACAGATAAGCTTATGCTGTCCCTATCACAGTAGGCATTGCCCTGCAGATAAAATAGTACTCAGCGGAAGAGGATACCTGTGTTAATGCTTAAGTACTCCATTATGGTAAACACTTCAAAAAAGTCTTCATCAAATTAAAAATACTAGAAGTAGGCCCAATATTGGTAAACCCTGCTATTTAAAAAGAATAGAACAGCACAGATTCTTGTGAATGTGCCTTCATCTTATTTACTTAGCACAAATAAGTAAATTGGGAAAATATCTTTATTGTTTGTAAAGTGATGTCCAGTATTAGAGTGACTTCTTATGCTTTATTATAAAAATGTTTTTTTTGCCATTTTTATGTTTTTCATTATTGAGTATTGTCAGCTAACTGAAATGCCTAATATCTTTAAAGTGCCAAAGAAGGTTCCTGAGGAAAAAATACCTGTTCCTGTTCAGAAAAAAGAGCCACCTCCAGCTAAAGGTACATATTCTGTTTGAAACCTGAATTTCCTATTAACAATTTTTTTGTTAAGACTTTTATGTTTGGGGTACCTGGCTGGCTCAGTTAGCAGAGCATGTGACTATTGATCTCAGGGTCATGAGTTCAAGCCCCATGTTGGGTGTGGAGCCTACTTAGAAAATAAAAATTTTAAAAAATTTAAAAATTTTAGTAAATTAAAAATTAAGAAAAAAAGTTTTCATGTTTTGTCTCTGTGTCTTAACTGTTTTGATGTCTCTGGTCTATGAGAACTTGCTCTTGATAGTCCTAAATATTAAAACTATATCTTTAAAGTGCCTGAAAAGAAAATCCCAGAAAGGAAAATTGCAGAAAAGAAAGTCCCTGTGCCTAAAAAAGAAGCTGCTCCCCCAGCTAAAGGTATTTTTGGAAAGATCTTTTCCATATCTTCACATACTATTGCATGAAAGCCTTTTTTTTTTTCAGTTGTTGTCATTCTGTATTTTGAATTTATATCTTCATTTCTTCTGTATTTGAAAAAACAAATTTCTTAAAGTAGATGCTCTTTCAGATAGGACAGTCCTTGAAGAAAAAATATCAGTTGCCTTCCAGAAAGAGGAGGTAGTAAGAGAGAGAAGAGAATTAGAAGTAGTGGAAACATCAGTGGAAGTGCTTGAGGAAGAAGAGTTCCATGAAGTTCAAGAATATTTTGAAGAAGAAGAGTTCCATGAAGTAGAAGAATTCACCAAAGTAGAACGACCGAGAGTCGAAGAAGTACACAGAGCTGAAGAGGTCCATAGGGTAATAGAATTTTTAGAGACAGAAGAAGTGGAAGTATATGAAAAACCCAAAGCTCCACCTAAAGGTATACGTGAATTCTGTCACTATTACAAATTGCTATACCTTGCTCTAACTCATTTTTTTTTAAGTGCATTTCATGTCCAATTTGGAACACGAGAAACCCACTTACTTTCCAAGTTAAAATCATGGAATGCTTTAAGCATGAGCTTCAGCTATTTGATATAAAGATTAATATGGAGTAGAGATTAACCTTACAGTGTATAATTTTATCAGACAAGATAATGGTATTTGATATCTACTTATCTAAGGAGTTCACTGTATGAATTTGTAGATTTTTTCCTGAATCCAGCTAAGAGTGATTGTTAGCAGTGCCAAAATATCTGACCAGTGTCATCAGTTGAGTGAAATAGAAGCTCCTCAGTTCACTGAGAAATTTACATGTTCAGGCAAAACAACCATTGCTTTGTTAACATGAGTCAGCTGTTCACAAACTGATCATCACTTATCAAAAGCTTCCGCCATTTTATATTTTCATTAGAGAAATAACATTAAGGAAGTGAATGAAGCATTGGTAACACTATCTGCTTTCTCGTTTTTGTTTTTGTTTTTGTTTTTTTTTGAGGATAAACCATAATCCAAATAAATTCTCTTCATTACCACTCCAGATCTTGCACAAATTAATATGTGTGTGATATGAAGGAATATGTATGTGTGCATGTGTGCTTATTATTCATAGTAAGTCTACCATATAGGTGAAATTTAGCAAAGTCATGTCTCTCTTGGAAGTGTGATATAAATTCAAAAAGTGTAAGTAGAGAAAGCATTTATGAACCCTCACTGGACTAACTTTACTGGTAGTGATCCCTAAGACTTCAAGA
This sequence comes from Nasua narica, assembly GCA_028533885.1. Lineage (NCBI taxonomy): Eukaryota > Metazoa > Chordata > Mammalia > Carnivora > Procyonidae > Nasua > Nasua narica. Next base: position 126,015,999 of record CM052810.1, on the reverse strand, counting down.
ACTTATTCTAAATCAAAACACTAATATCTTTGAAGGTCCTGAGATATCTGAGAAAATCATCCCTCCAAAAAAACCACCCACTAAAGTTGTTCCTCGAAAAGAGCCACCAGCTAAAGGTACTTCATTAGTGAATAACTACTTACCTTATTATATGTACAGCAACACCTTGGTTGCATTAAAAGTTTGTGTTCTTGATGTTTTTCTTCTGTGTTTTGTGTTTTTGGAATTTCTAAAACAAACTAATATCTTTAAAAGGGTTCAGGGGCCAGAGGAAGTTCTATCAAGAGGGAAAGTCACTGTTTTTATACCCAAAGCATATTATCTGTATTAACCAAATAGAACACTTAGATTTCCTTCTTTGATACTCTTCAATTGTATATTCACTAACATGCTTATTAAAAAATCCATGTTTTCCTATTAATTCTTAATTTTAATCACCTAGTAATAATAAATACATAGTGACTATGTGTTTAATGTCCTTGCTTTGTTCATTTTGGGGAACCTCTTGAATTTTACAATAGAAATTTTAAAAATCTAATAAATAATATATGCTTATATCTTTTAAGTCCTTGAATCACTTAAGAACATTATCACTGAAGAGAAAGTACCAATTATTCCACCAAAACAAGCAGCAATAGCACCAGCAGAAGGTGTCTTGTTGATTTTTCTTGTCAAGGTCTTACAATTCTAACATGGGAAATTCTTTTGGATTTCTGTTGTCATATTTGTTATCAATATTCAACTCATTTTAAGTACTGTAATGTATTTGATGAAGTGATCATTCTGTTTCCTATTATGACCATGTCATGTTTTGTGTTTACATTTCTCTTATGTTGTGCTTGTTACAAATCCTTATGAATGTTTAAAAGAAATTATTACTACTATCTTTAAAGTACCTGAAGTGCCCAAGAAAACTGTGGTAGAAGAAAAAGTACGTGTTCCTGAAGAGCCCAAATTTCCACCAGCTAAAGGTACCTGCCTTTGCCGAATCACCACTAATGTAAAACGCCCTTTTATTCACTTACTATAGAGCAGAGAGAGGGAGATCCTTCCCCCCCTCAATGCCGCAATAGAGCTGAATTATGTAAACTTCCATTTATGTTCTATAATATAAATCCTCCCCTTTGTAACGACCGTCTGGAATCAAAGGCATCGGCCTAAAAGTTGTTACTGTTTTTATTCATCTTCTTCTTAAGCCATAATTAAATGATATTGACCCCCTCAACTTCTTTTCAAAAATAATTTACTTCGGAAGCTATTGTCAAGGAGCTCTGAAAACAAACATTCCAAATAACAATAGAAAATGATGCTATACCCCGAGGACAAAGTATTTTTAATATGACAAATCAAGAACTCATCAACAAGGCAATGTAGAGAGATGCATTGACTGTTTAGTTGGCTTATGATTTTGGAATTCTTGGCATTCTTCTTGTTAGATCTCCTTTTTGTCTTGATATTTTATATCCAATTATGATATTTTTTAAAAATAAAATAAATATCTTTAAAGCACCTGAAGTACCCAAGAAAATTGTTCCGGAAGAAAGGGTTCATGAAGCTGTTCCTAAAAAGCCTGAAGTTCCACCAACTAAAGGTATACACTGAAACTAATCATGACATGAAATGACTGTTTAGTTATTCATGGTTTAAAGTAAATGTGTGTGATATTAAATCCTTGTATTTTGCTTCTTTATATTCTTAGTATACTTGTTATCTATAACAATTAATATACTAATATCTTTAAAGTTCCTGAGGTACCTAAGAAAAGTATTCAAGAAGAGAAATCTCTTTCTGAAGACACAACGATATACAGTGAGTGTAGAAAAATTGGTGGTTCTCTTTGGTTTCATTTGTGTTTGTCTTCATAGCTTTTAAAAATAAATATTCTAATATCTTATCAAAGCCTAACATGCCAAAAAATATTTGGCTAAAATTAAATAATTTAAATGGTTATTTGTCTCAGACAAGATATATCTCCTCACTAATTAAAAAAAAAATAGTCCTGTACTTATAACATTGCCCAATTTTAGAAAAGTCGTTTGCTTTTTGGATTTGTCATTGTCTTGTCTTGTTAACCTGTTCTTTGTAAAAATATCTTCTGCTTTGAAGCAATTTATTTTCTCAGGCCACGAAGTAACTTTAATTTCATAATATTTTAATTGGATTTCATAGAATCAGCATGCTCCTTCATAATTTTTTTACTTTTTACAGCCATCATTGGAAACATTTTGACAATGTTGCTTAAATGATCATAGATTTATAAGGCTGTTACAACATCAAAAGAATTCTCAAGCATTTTGTGTTTGCTTTTATGTAAAATTATGATTAAGTAATTTGAGGAGTAAAATAATCTGAATAATAAAATATTCTGAATAGAATACTATTCAATAATCTGAATAGTAAAAATATCAGTACTCAAGATATTCTTCCATTTATTTCATTCTAAAAGATACCAGTAGTTCTGATTTTCTTTCATTAAAATATCTAAAAAATTCCCTGTTTAAACCCATTGTTTTTTTTTGGTGTGTAATTCTAGGTTGGGATAATGGGATAAACATATGATGACTCCCTCCTTTGAAGACCCTTTCTGTGCTTCAGTCCAGTTATTGTCACAAGCCAGTCTTCCTTTCTAAAAGCTAGAGAAATCTTTATTTTCTTCAGTTGCCTTATTTTCAAAGATTTAATTATTTTTCTTTTTCTTTTCTGCTTCCAGTCCCTAAATGGTTATTAAACTACACAGCCATAAATCAGATATGGTTTAAAATTATAGCCAACTTGGTTCCTGGAAAAGGGAAGAACTTATATGAATTTCTACTAGGTCAAATGTAGGAGAATTCTCAATATGCAACTCAACATCAACCTTGTTCTTTATGGACAAAACTAAGAGCAAAGGAAAATTTTGCCAATAACTTTCGGCAGACAAAATAGAAGAATTATATAGTCCCTGGCCAGTGAACTCCTCAATTTTATTATCATCATAAATGAGAGTTCTACATGATAGAACTGGGAATGAGGCTTTCTCTTAGCAGATGTGTTCTTGTCACTAGTTTGTGTCTATGTACTACTGGTAATTTGGGTGATGAGTGTGTACTATGTATCATGTTTTCTTAGTACTATTCGTCATTGCCTTGAAATGCCCTTGATTATATAAATACTAATATCTTTAAAGTGTATGAAGTGTCTGAAGAATCCACCACAGAAGAAAGAGTACTTGAGACTCATCCTCCAAAGACGAAAATCAAAATAGCAAAAGGTATATAATACCAATGATATAATCTGAAGAAAATTTATTTAGGGCTCATCTTAAAAAGATCAGTCTTTTCCTGTGCTGTTTATAAATATAACTATACTCATATCTTTTAAGTGCCTGAACCACCCAAGAAAGTTGTTCCAGAGGACAAAGTGTATGTGACTATTCCTAAAAAGAGAGAAACACCAGCAACCAAAGGTACATTTCAACAACATCAAACTTGGATGAATAACTTTGGAATCAAGACTCAAAAATTGTGTGTTATATAATTTACTATTTTTACAACTTCTAAGTGTAAACCTAATAATATCTTTAAAGAGCCTGATACAACCAGAGAAGCTTTTCCAGAGGTGGAGTTACCTGAGGCTGTTCCCCAAATTCCAGAGCATCCTCCAACTGAAGGTACAATTCTTAGTTATGAAAATCTAAAGAGAATCTTTCTTCTTCAGTCTGAAAAATATGTTCAGTGTTTTGTGTAGGTTCTCAAAACCCCTACCACTAAAATACTAATATCTTTAGGGTCCCCAATGTACCCAAGACGAGGAACTTTCTATGACTTGCCCCCCGCCGAAAAAAAAGTCCCATTCATACAATGTATAAGGATAAACAATTAGAACAAAAATTAAATTTCTAATTTAAAGTTACAATATCTGTTAATATACCTAACTTTTAAAATATGTTGTGTCTTCATGTCTTTGCCTTTCCCAACTAAATAATACTAATATCTTTAAAGAGTTGGAAGTCTCCAAGGAAGGTCTTCCAGAGTGGCAAGCTCCTATTGCTAAAAGAAGAACACCACCACCAAAAGGTACAAGCCAGAAGAAAGCTGACTTTCATATCATGATTGTAGTTGTACTTAACACATATAAACATACTAATATCTTGAGAGCCCCAGATGCTACCAAGGAAAATCATTTCAGAGAAGTGGGTCCCCCAAAACAGAAGCTCAAGGGTATATATATATGTTCCCATTAGTTATTTAAGAGAAAATAGAGAGAGGAAAAAATCTTTAACTTATCTAAATGGAAGATGCTTGGGCTATAAAATTTAACTATGAGGTCTCTAGGGAATCTATGAAGACATATAATGTGTAGATGTGACCCAGATGGATTCTTCAATAGGAAATAGCTATTACTGTTTCCAAAAAAAAAAAAACAGACTAGCTAGAACAAAAAGCTACACAAGACCACTTATAACATTTATATTCCTGAAACTAGATTGAATTGGTTTAACACTCCCCCTTTAAACTAGAATTCAGTGCCATCAAATGACAGAGGTGCTTAGCTGTACATTATAAATCAGTAATTTAACTCTCCATAGGGTTGAAATTTCAGGAGATAATATAGCTGCCTGTTAGAATTGCCTTTCTATTAAAATAAACCTACTACTAAACACAAGCATACGAATTTGAAATAATTCTTTTCCCATAAGAAGTAAGTATAGAAATATTCTGAGAAAACCATGATTTAAATACAATAAAATATTAAATTCAACTTTGAGTGGATTTTTTGGTTGTACAGTCTCTACCTGAGAGCCTTCTAAAACTAAGTTAAAACTACTTAACATTGGAATTCTGCATGGAACACTTAGTTCCCCTCATTATCTTTTATTTTTTAGAATCCTGCATTTTTCCATTTTGAATGTTTAAAGGTAAATCAAAAGATGAGAAAGTTTTAAAACACCCAGCATAAGGATTTCTTTACAATGTCCAGGATATTCTGTAATTTAAAGAATATCTGAACACTTTGACATGAATTTTTCAGTCTAGAATCTTTGGGTCATTCTCCTCTCTCCTATACTTGAAAAACAAATACTTACCGAAGGTAAGGTTACAAAATGAAGCCTATCCGGGCAAGAAGGAAACTGTTATGTTCTCCTCAAATTAAATAGCTAAAAGTACATCATTAATTACACGAAGTCAATTTTTTTCACTTGAAGGTAATTTTCCGCAATCTAATTTTCTATACATGTACCATTCCAAAAAAATAAAATTGCTAATATTGAACGTACCTGAGGTGACCAAGAAAATAACTCCTGATAATCAAGTGCTCATCCTATCACTAAAGAATCAGATGCGGAAAGCACGAATGTCTCCCAGTCTGGGGCATTCCTGTAGGTAGAGTTAGGACTAAAAGTCTTCTACACTCTGAAGTACAACATATTAATATCTTTAAAGTACCTGAATCACTTCAGGAAGCTCTCCCTGTAAGGAAAACACCCATGGCTTCTCCCCCTGAAATTGAAACACCTTCCAGTAAAGGTATCAATCATTCTATCATTCCTGCCTGCATTCATTTAATAAATGCCAATTATATGCATGGTGCTAGGGAGCTGGGGAATAATAAACAAAGACAATTAGGACTTGATTCCTTTCTTCAAAACTGTATACATCATCCAATTTTTAAAAGCAATGCCCCTGTAGCCAGAAATACGACTTTGATGTAGTTAATGTAACTAACGTCTTCACTGATGCCTTAACCTCTAAGCTTGATACTAATATCTTCAAAGTGCCAGAAACTGAAAGAAGTTGCCCCTGAAATGCAAGTATCTAAGGATTTTCCTAGAGAGACAGAACCTCTGCCTATAAAAAGTGTGTGATACCTATGAACAGATACTGAAGGAGAAATGATCTGTCCTCTGCTCTTACAACTATGCTATTCTAATGTTCTTTGTAACACCTAAATGTAAACATACTAATATCTTCCAAACACCTGAAGCTGCGCAAGAAGTTCCCTCTTAAGAGAAAATACTTGTGGATGTTCCTATTCAAACAGAAACCCCTTCTAATAAAAGTATCCATTCAACAAATGCTTAGTAAGGAAGGTCCACAGTGTCACAGGAATGAAGCCAAGTGCTGGGTGGAGCAAGGGGAGAAGAGACAGGCAGAGAAGAGACTTCTAGAAAACTACATTTGCCAACTTATTGTGGTTACTGTTTTCACTAATCCTTTTACATCTTAAATGTGAAATACTAATATCTTTAAAGTGCCTGAAGCTCCTCAAGAAGTTGTTCCTGCAAAGAGATCTCCTTTCAAAAAAAGAGAACCTCCTTCAGTTGAAGGTACAAGGGACCATGCCCTCAAGCTAAAGAAGAAATAGCTCTTGTAGTCTTGAAAATATTTTGCTGTTACTGTGCTCTTCATAACACTAAATGTTAAAATACTAATTTCTTAAAGTGCTGGAAGCTCCCCAAGAAATTGTCCTTGAAAAGAAAACATATGTGATTCCTCACAAAAAGCCTGAAGTTCCTCGTGATGAAGGTATATGTTGCTGGAAGCTTAGAAACTTGGGGAAATGTCTTCTTCTGTAGGAATGTGTTTCTTGTCTGTACGGATTCTTCTAACTCCTAAATGTAAAATTATTAATATCTTTAAAGTGCCAGAGGTGCCCAGAGAAGTTGTCCCAGAAAGGAAAGTGCATCCTCCCCCAAAGCCTGAAGCCGTACCTGTCAAAGGTACATTGTAAACCACCCTTTATTTAAGGTGGGGTAGGGAGGGCTTTAGCAAGAACCCCCCCTGGCTAGACTTGAAAGCTCCTTTGCTGTATAAATGCAGTTCTTGCCTGTGTTGATCCTTGTGATTCAAATGTAAATTTACTAATATCTTCAAAGCACCCCAGGCTCCCAAAGAGGTTGTTAGGAACATTTGTTCCTAAATATAATTTTACTAATATCTTTTTAGTCCCCGAGGCTCCCAGAGAAGTGGTCCCTGAAAAGAAGGTGCCTGTGATGCCTCCTAAAAAGCCTGAAGTCCCACTTGTAACAGGTATTTGTCACTAACCTTAGATTTAAAAAGATAGAACTCTTCTGCATTAGAAGATACTTTGCTTTAGTGGTTTCATCATTTTTAAATGTAAAACTACTAATATCTTTTAAGTGCCTGAAGTTCCTCAAGAAATTGTTCCTGAAAAGAAAGTGCCAGTGGTGCCTCCTAAAAAGCCTGAAGTTGCACCTGTTACAGGTACTTGTCGCTCACCTCAGACTTAAGAAGATAGAGCCCTTCTGCTCTTGAAAATGTTTTGTTCCAGCAGTCTCATAACCCCTAAGTGTACTTTTACTAATATCTTTTAAGTGCCTGAGCCTCCCAAAGAAGTGGTCCCTGAAAAGAAAGTGTCTGTGGCTCCTCCTAAAAAACCGGAAGTCCCACCTGTTACAGGTATTTGTCACCGACTTTAAGCTTAAAAAGACATAACTCCCCTGCTCTCAAAAATATCTTGTTCCAGTCATCTTCATAACCCCTCAGTGTAATTTTACTAATATCTTTTTAGTCCCCGAGCCTCCCAAAGAGGTGGTCCCTGAAAAGAAGGTGTCTGTGGCTCTTCCCAAAAAGCCAGAAGTCCCACCTGTTAAAGGTACTTGTCACTCACTTTAGACTTAAAAAGACATAACTCCTCTGCTCTCAAAAATATCTTGTTCCAGTCATCTTCATAACCCCTCAGTGTAATTTTATTAATATCTTTTTAGTCCCCGAGCCTCCCAAAGAAGTGGTCCCTGAAAAGAAAGTGTCTGTGGCTCCTCCTAAAAAACCGGAAGTCCCACCTGTTACAGGTATTTGTCACTGACTTTAGGCTTAAAAAGACATAACTCTCCTGCTCTCAAAAATATCTTGTTCCTGTCGTCTTCATAACCCCTCAGTGTAATTTTACTAATATCTTTTTAGTCCCTGAGCCTCCCAAAGAAGTGGTCCCTGAAAAGAAAGTGTCTGTGGCTCCTCCTAAAAAACCGGAAGTCCCGCCTGTTACAGGTATTTGTCACCGACTTTAGGCTTAAAAAGACATAACTCTCCTGCTCTCAAAAATATCTTGTTCCTGTAGTCTTCATAACCCCTCAGTGTAATTTTACTAATATCTTTTCAGTGCCTGAGCCTCCCAAAGAAGTGGTCCCTGAAAAGAAAGTGTCTGTGGCACCTCCTAAAAAGCCAGAAGTCCCACCTGTTAAAGGTACTTGTCACCAACTTTAGGCTTAAAGAGACATAATTCTTCTGCTCTTGAAAATATTTCATTCGAGTGGTCTTCATAGTTCCTAAATGTAATTTTACTAATATCTTTTAAGTGCCTGAGCCTCCCAAAGAAGTGGTCCCTGAAAAGAAAGTGTCTGTGGCTCCTCCTAAAAAACCGGAAGTCCCACCTCTTACAGGTATTTGTTACCAATGTTTGACTTAAAAAGATGTAATTCTTCCGCTCTTGAAAATGTTTGGTTCCAGTCATCTTCATAGTTCCTAAATGTAATTTTACTAATATCTTTTAAGTGCCCGAGCCTCCCAAAGAAGTTGTCCCTGAAAAGAAAGTGACTGTGGTGCCTCCTAAAAAACCAGAAGTCCCACCTGTTACAGGTATTTGTCACCAACCTTAGGCTTAAAGAGACATAATTCTTCTGCTTTTGAAAATATCTCATTCCAGTGGTTTTCATAGTTCCTAAATGTAATTTTACTAATATCTTTTAAGTCCCTGAGGCTCCCAGAGAAGTGGTCCCTGAAAAGAAGGTGCCTGTGATGCCTCCTAAAAAGCCTGAAGTCCCACCACCCAAAGGTAGTCACCTGCATGTCACCAGGTTTGATACTGTCCTTTTGTCTTTACTCTGTCTAATCATGAAAAAACTAATTATCTTTAAAGTGCCCGAGGTGCCCAAGGCAGCTGTTCCAGAAAAGAAGGTGCCTGAAGCTCTTCCTCCCAAACCGGAGAGTCCTCCCCCTGCAGGTAAGGTCAGAGTTATACATACTAGGGAGAAATTGTTATTTTAGCTGGAAAATTATGTATATAAATATGACAACATAAAGGTGATATGATTCTAATGAAAAGAAAGTCTGAAGTTAACCGGAATATCTTAGTGTATAACGACATGATACACTGAGCAACGTTTTTCACCTTTTCTAAACACAAATTACCCATGTCTTTAAAGTGCCTGAGGTACCGCCAAAGAAAGTCATCCCTGAGAAGAAAATACCTGTGGCTCCTCCTAAAAAGCCAGAAGCTCCACCTGCTAAAGGTATTTATTCTTCCATGTTGTTGTTGGTCATCTGTTTCAGGGGGCTGGAAAAAGTGTATATAGAACTGTCCGCCTGTCTCATAAATTGTATTTGCTTCGGTAAATATGTTGGCAATATTACCCCATTATAATCTGTAACTAAAGGATACTAATATCTTCAAAGTTCCTGAAGCTCCTAAAGAAGTTGTCCCTGAAAAGAAAATGTCTGTGGTTGTGTCCAAAAAACCAGAAGCCCCACCTGCTAAAGGTATTTATTCACACTGCCTTGATAAGAAGAAAAAATATTGTCTTGTGCTCTTCCCATTCACTGAAATATATGCCTTCACTAGTCATAACTTCTAAAACTACTAATATCTTTCAAGTGCCTGAGGTTGCTCAAGAAGTTGTCCCAGAGAAGATAATTCCCAAGGCACCACCCAAAAAACCTGATGTCCCACCTGTCACAGGTACATGTTAGCCTTGACCTCATTTTGAAGAAATATCTCTTTTCTCAAGAATAATTTTAGCCATTGCTCTTCATTAGCTTAACTTTAAAACTACTAATATCTTTTAATATTAGTGCCTGAAGTTGCTCAAGAAGTTGTCCCAGAACCAAAATTTCCCAGGGCACCACCAAAAAAACCAGAAGCCCGACCAATTTCAGGTATTATTCACTCCTGTCCTTATCTAAAGGAAAAATACCTCTTCTGCCCTTGGAAGTATGTTTACTCCATTGACCTCATTAATCTAAATGTAAAACTACTAATATCTTTTAAGTGCCTGAAGTTCCTCAAGAAATTGCTCCTGAAAAGAAAGCACCAGTGGCACCTCCTAAAAAGCCAGAAGTCCCACCTGTTAAAGGTACTTGTCACCAACCTTAGGCTTAAAGAGACATAATTCTTCTGCTCTTGAAAATATCTCATTCTAGTGGTCTTCACAGTTCCTTAACGTAATTTTACTAATGTCTTTCAAGTGCCTGAAGTTGCTCAAGAAGTTGTCCCAGAGAAGATAATTCCCAAGTCACCACCCAAAAAACCCGATGTCCCACCTGTCACAGGTACATGTTAGCCTTGACCTCATTTTGAAGAAATCTCTCTTCTTTTTTCAAGAATGATTTTAGCCATTGCTCTTCATTAACTTAACTTTAAAACTACTAATATCTTTTAAGTGCCTGAAATTTCTCAAGAAATTGCTCCTGAAAAGAAAGCACCAGTGGCGCCTCCTAAAAAGCCTGAAGTTGCACCTGTTACAGGTACTTGTCGCTCACCTCAGACTTAAGAAGATAGAGCCCTTCTGCTCTTGAAAATGTTTTGTTCCAGCGGTCTCATAACCCCTAAGTGTACTTTTACTAATATCTTTTCAGTGCCTGAGCCTCCCAAAGAAGTGGTCCCTGAAAAGAAAGTGTCTGTGGCACCTCCTAAAAAGCCAGAAGTCCCACCTGTTAAAGGTACTTGTCACCAACCTTAGGCTTAAAGAGACATAATTCTTCTGCTCTTGAAAATATCTCATTCTAGTGGTCTTCACAGTTCCTTAACGTAATTTTACTAATATCTTTTCAGTGCCTGAGCCTCCCAAAGAAGTTGTCCCTGAAAAGAAAGTGACTGTGGCGCCTCCTAAAAAGCCAGAAGTCCCACCTGTTAAAGGTACTTGTTACTAATGTTAGGCTTAGAGACATAATTCTGCTCTTGAAAATATCTTGTTCCTTGGGGTGCCTGGGTGGCTCAGTGGGTTAAAGCCTCTGCCTTTGGTTCAGGTCATGGTCTCAGGGTCCTGGAATCAAGCCCCGCAATCTGGCTCTCTGCTCAGCGGGGAGCCTGCTTCCCCCTCTCTCTCTGCCTGCCTCTCTGCCTACTTGTGAGCTGTCTCTCTGTCAAATAAATAAATAAAATCTTTAAAAAAAAAGGAAAGTAAGAAAGAAAGAAAAAAATTCTCATTCCAGTGGTCTTCATAGTTCCTAAATGTAATTTTACTAATATCTTTTAAGTCCCTGAGGCTCCCAGAGAAGTGGTCCCTGAAAAGAAGGTGCCTGTGATGCCTCCTAAAAAGCCTGAAGTCCCACCACCCAAAGGTAGTCACCTGCATGTCACCAGGTTTGATACTGTCCTTTTGTCTTTACTCTGTCTAATCATGAAAAAACTAATTATCTTTAAAGTGCCCGAGGTGCCCAAGGCAGCTGTTCCAGAAAAGAAGGTGCCTGAAGCTCTTCCTCCCAAACCGGAGAGTCCTCCCCCTGCAGGTAATAATGACACTATCAAAACTGTTATTTTTTTAAAAGAAAACTCTCTTCTTAGTGTTGTAAAAATCCGTTTGTAAGATATTTCCTATGCTTGAGTCAACTCTAGCATTAAAATGAGCTTGTCTCTTTCAAGTGCATGAGGAGCCTGAGGAAATTGCCTGGGAAGAGCCTCCCGCGGAAGTTGTGGAAGAGCCGGAGCCTGCTCCTCCGCCAGAAGGTACTTGGCCAGCTGCTAGGTTGCCTTAGCCAGTTTTCCACCCCTCTTGCCCTGAAAATTCTTGGAGCTTTTGTCTTATTTCTCATTCATCTTCACTGATTCTAAAAAATAAATTCTAATATCTTTAGTGACCGTGCCACCCAGGAAACCCGTCCCAGAAAAGAAGCCACCTGCTGTCGTTGCCAAAAAACCCGAACCACCACCAGCGAAAGGTATTTCTCACTGCCACTAACCTCCTCAGAAAATGTCTTTCGGGTGTTGGGTATACCTATACCTCCTGATTTTCATGTCGTTGAAACTATGAGCTAAAAAGAACTAATATCTTTTCAAGTGCCCGAGGTACCCAAGGAAGTTGTTCCTGAAAAGAAGGTGCCTCCAGTGGTTCCCAAAAAACCAGAAGTCCCACCCGCTAAAGGTACATACAGCTTTATGTACCTTATGGAGGGTAAAACCTCCAGTTCTTCAAAAGTATTTTGTTCTGTGTAAATGTGGTGAATGTTTACTAGAGACTCTTCATAATGTTCAAATGCTAATGCCTTTAAAGTGCCTGAAGTTCCAAAAGAAGCTGTTCCTGAAAAGAAAGTAACTGTTCCCAAGAAGCCAGAAGTCCCACCACCTAAAGGTACATGTCACTAATGCGATTCTGCAGGAAAGCACTCACTCTGGCTTCAGAGTTACTTATTATAGGAAACCCTTTTGTTTGTCAAACTTCTTATAGTCATGATTACAAACGTGCCATTCTGGATTTTTAGGATTTAAACGTTTTAAAATAACATCACTGGTTTAAAACAGACAAATGAAAAACTATTGCACCTATTTTGTGCATCGAAGAGTTTGCTAATGCGGTTCTGTTACCCTGGGTAGGCCACATTTCCCTCCCTGCTCTACGGATCTCAGAACAGACTACTGGCCTTGTGAATTTTGTTCTTGCATTTTGTCTCTGGGTTATTTGATCTAGATGTGAACTAGAGGTGGTATAAATTTCATGTACTTCTCAACTACCCAGAAGTAAAACTAACTAATATCTCTAAAGTGCCAGAGGTGCCAAAGAAACCTGTCATAGAAGAGGAACCAGCCATTCCTGTTCCTACGAGAGTAGAGTCTCCTCCTCCAGAAGGTACACATAAGACCATTAATGAGCCTGCCACTCGTGACAATTGCTAACCGAAGCCTTGCTTCTCTTTTTTTCTTATATAGTATCTCTTGGTCATTTTCTGTCCTTTAATTATTTGTCTTAATCATTCTTAATTAGCTCTGGTTTGGTTTATCCATCAGTGACCTCTCCACAAGGCATCATAAGCTCTATCAAAGTATCTCTAATGCGCACAGAAAGTAGGACAGAACCAGTGACTGTAAATGAAATTTAACGCCGAAAGGGCTTTCCAAGCATTCAGATCAATAGAAACCGAAGTCAGTGCACATTAAGATAGATTTCATCTTCACAAAACTAGGAGAAAGTATTAATTAAAACAAGGGACGAAATCAAGGTTACTAGTTTTTATGTCCAGTGTTTTGTGCATTTTAGAATACTGTTCCATACGTGGAATTAAAATTAACTCTATCTTTAAAGTATATGAAGAACCTGAGGAAATTGCTCTTGAAGAGGAAGAGTCAGTTCCTGTTGCCGAAGAGGAGCCAGAAGCCCCACCACCGGCAGGTACAAGGCAGGGCCCTGTACTATACAGGACGACACACGGTTTGATTTTTAGATCTATTACATACCTTCTTTAAGGTAAAATGTGGGTCTTCTCTCTTCTCTCTTGAACTTCGACTTCATTGGCAAGAGCAGAAGTCATTTGCCCACACAAAGCTATAGAATGTGCCTACCAAAGGACGGGTGTGATCTTCTTTATTCATTCATTAGTGTTAGGCTTTTCATTGTAATCATTTGAAATTCCTATCTTTCAAGTGCCTGAAGAACCCAAGAAGATTGTTCCAGAGAAGAAAGTTCCTGTTATCAAGAAACCAGAAGCTCCACCTCCTAAAGGTACTTATAGCAAAATAAATCAGTATTTGGTTCATTTTTGTGTGCTGTCTAAAATTTGACAGTCCTTATTATGTATTGTGTTGTATTATGTGTGTGTTATCTAAATGTTGTTGTCCAATTAACGTGTACATACTGCATCTTGCAATTTCATATTATTAAATGCTACTAATATCTTTAAAGTACCTGAGATGGCAAAGAAAGTTGTCCCAGTGAAGAAAGTCCCAACTGTCAAGAAGCCAGAAATGCCAGAAACTCAAGGTATTCCCGTCATCATTGATATCATTAGTATCATTGCTTTTTTTTTAAAGTAATCTGTTATCTGTCCTTATTGTTGTGTAACTAGGGACAAAATGTCCTTATTTAGTTCCAATAATTTTAATAGTTTTACATTAACTACAGATTCTTTAGTCTTAACATGTAAAATGTTTCTAAATACTCTTTTTAAAATACAACTAATATCTTCCAAGTGCCTGAGGTGCCCAAGAAACTTGTTCCAGTAAAGAAGGAAACTGTACCCATTACCAAAAAACGAGAAGTCCTGCCGGAAAAAGGTACCTACTGTGAAGAAAAAATAGAGATCTCTCTGAATGCTATCTGAGCATTTTAATAATAGTTCTTATGCAGAACCACATTTCACAGATGAAAAAGGGGAAATAAAGAGTGCAAAGAGAAATAAAATGAGACAGCTAAGCAGGAGAAAGCAAATAAATGAGATTCAGTTGTGCTATGATGTGGTTCCATGTGGTAGCAAAGGACCTCCCCTGATTCAAGAGGTAGAACAGCTCAATTCAGCATATTTTGCTGAATGTCCTACCACTAACAAAACAGCATGCTAGAAAAAATAAGATCTGGTCCTGTCTTCAAGCACCTTAAAGGTGGTGAGAAGAAAGCACAGCACAACTCTAATAGAGACAGGAAGTGATCACACTTACAAGAATATCAAGGGCTATAGAAACACAGGCAAGGGAAGATCAATTTCAGTTAGAGGCATCAGGGAAAGCTGTATGAAAGAAATACAAATTTAAGTTTTGATGGATTTTTATACTGTATAGCAATTGAGAAAATGGTTTTCCAGGCAAAGGAAAGATTTTTGTTGAAGGCACAGAGGTTAGAAGAGTCTAGGAAGTTCAAGGACCTTCAATTAAATTTGTGCAATTTGAGTATGGATTGGTCATGGGGTGTCTTGAAAGATAGTCTGTAGCTAAAACTGAGGGTCATATTCTGGAGTTCTTCAAATGGCCATAACAGGCATGTTCTTTATTCTGTAGGTAACAGGAAGCTTCAAAGCCTTTGAAGCAGGTGCACAAATTAGTAGAGGTTGGGTTTCAGAAAGATGATTGGCAATAGTTCTTGCTACTGGAAGACAGTGATAGTAGTCAAGAGCCATTGCAGTCTGTTAGGATCATTAAGAGTTGGACAAGATCAGGGGTGGTAGAAATGGAAAAAGGGTGAGAGAGACGAAAGAGTGAATTGGTGTCTATTATGGAAACAAGTAGAGGAGCCCAAGATGATTATAAGGGTTGTAGCTAGATATCCATGGGGATGGTTTATTGGGTACCTAGTTAATATCAGAAAGAAGATAGTGAATGTATTTTTTGCTTTTCAAATATAGAAGCTGGAAATAGCATCTGGAGCTTAGGAAAGAGAACCGAGCTGGAGATTAGATGTGGGAGTCATCCACAGAGAAATAAGAGAGTGCAGGAGTGATTGTTCCCAGAATGTAGAACCAATTTTTCAAAGCTTCAGTTAGACCAGTGGAGAACACTGACAGTTAAGGGAACACAGAGGAAGAGAAGCAAATGAAGAAGGCTGAGAAGACTCGTTAATAAAATTGGAATGTCCAAAAGGGTGCCATGCCTCCAAAGCCATATTCCCCACTAAGTCTTGTAAGATAAAGTTCTTTCCACTGTATTCTTTGCCTGCTATTTGCAGAATCTTGCACATCTTCTAAATTCTTAATAGTAAACAAAATCAATATCTTTAAAGTGCCTCGAGTACCGAAGGAAATCATCCCAGAAAAGGAAGCGTCCATTCCTATTCCTGAGGAGCCAGAAGCTCCACCCGTCCAAGGTACACGGCTCTATAAATCTTGGAAAGATGACAGTTGTCTTCAACATCTTGCTTTGGTTGGAGATGGGTCTTATGTACTTATCTGTTGTCTATCTTTATGTAGTGAAGTTGTTGGTATTTTGGGGTCATCTGAAGAATATGTTATAGAGTATAACGAAGTTGGTATGTTACAACTTAGCAGCTGAAAGATTCTATTGTGAATACAGTCTAAAATATATAATACTGTGTTTTTTAAGTTGAAGAGTCTCCCGAGGAAATAATGTATGAAGAAAAAGCATCCATAACCATTGGTAGAAAAGAGACTCCCCCTGTTGAAGGTATATATATGTATGTGTGTATAAACATAAATTTTTTTAGTCTCTTAGAGACTCCTGCTAGAAACAAAAAAAATTATTCATAGGGTGGCATTCTTTCTTGAAATTACATACAAAAGCATTCCAGCATATGCTTGTTTCATTTTTTAAAATAGTTATACTTCTTTTGAAGTAGAATCTTTCATTTTTCTTGATAGTAACTAATAATTGCCAAAGATAGAGCTCATGAGCCAAAACTGGAAAAATTGCTTTGGATTCTCAAACAGTAACCACACGTCAAATTTTAAGTCATCTCATGTGCCATCAACATACATCAAATAAAGTAGTTAATAGAATGTTTTCATAGAAATCTCTCCTCTTTTTCTGTATAAGTGAATATGTGTGAATTGTGCATTTTTGTTTTTGTGACTGCAATCTTTAAAAATCTTTATATCTCTGTGGAATTTGTATGAGTCTTTGTGAAAAACTCTACAGTCTCATATACTCTGTCAACATTCTTTAAAGAACGTGAAATTCAAAAGTATATCGAGCCTGAAGAACCTGAACCTGAGCCACAGCCAGAAAAAATACCAATACAAGGTATACAATTAATTGGACTTAACTCTTCATCATCATAGTCTTCATCTTCATATACATATATATGTTTTATGTTGTTCTGCGTGTCTCTCTCCATCTGTATGTAAGACACTCTGTTTTAAACGTGCATTTCATTCCTATTCATCCACGTCATTTGTACTGTTGGCCTCATGTCAGTGTGGCTTACACGGACACTTCCTTTGTTTTTATTAGTGCCTTTGCCATATTTCTTATCATCCATGTACAATGTTTAAATTTTTGTGTTCAATGTCAGATGCTGTTTTATGTTTGATGTTGGGTGCTATTAGGAATGTAAAAAGTAAACTTTTTACTTGATGTGTACATGTTTAAATTTCTACTGAATGTATTATATATCTACATGCTAATTAACATACACATATACTAACCCTCCTGAAATACTCTTTCAAGAACCTGAGCCTGAAAAGAAGGTTATTGAGAAACCCAAACTCAAACCAAAGCCTGCGCCACCTCCTCCTGCTCCACCAAAGGAAGATGTGAAGGAGAAAATGTTCCAACTTAAAGGTATAAAATGCCACTCCCAAGTTCTATTAATATGCTTCAGACTTATATTCAGCCATCCAAAACGGTGCTTGCGAGACATATGTTATTTTTAAAAGTGTATGTTTTCAACCATGATGGAGCTTTGGGAATTCACAGAGACCTGTGTCTTCCGCTGCCTTTGCGTGCTTTGTCAGAACATGCCTGACAGAAGGCATGTATGCTCATTGCTAGCTTCATCCGGGACATCTGGATGCAGGAGCTGTCCAGCTAACATTCTTATGGAGAAAGGGCTTTCCGATTTCAGAGTGTGATTGCCGTGCCTGTCTTTGGGATCTCGCACATTTGGAATGTATGAGAAAACATTGCATGAAACTTTTAACATTGCAGTAACAAATTTATACAAAAGCCAAAACTTTGTTCTTAAAGAATTTCGTGTGTTTTTAAATATAAGTAACATAATTTATGGCACTGATGGCTGATATGTGTTCATATACCATCAAAGGAAAGCATATGAGAGACCCATCACTGCTACCCCACATTTTTTTTCCTTTTGCAACTTAATAAAAGCCCAAACTGTGCCTTATGTTGGTCCTTGGAGGGGCCAGAAAGAGTGATGATGAATACATTTGGTATCCAGCATCTCTTCTCATGGTTAAATTTCCCTTCATTCTTTTTGTATTTAGATATTTCTTTGAATTGATGGAATATTATTTAATTCTTAAAATGACATCTTTAAAAGCTGAAGTAAACTGGTGAAAGCATATTATTCTTTTTATGGTAATACAATGTTGTCTTATTGGTAGTGTTATGAGATTTCTCAATCTAAAATAATCTAGATATAATCTGAGATGAGCACTTTTCCCATGCTCACCTACACATGTACAAAGCCAGAATCTTCTGGAGTAAGACTGCTTCTCATAATTCTTGCCCCTCTTCACCCCTCCTGGCCAGCAGGGGCAACTTCTGGCATTTTCAGTCAGACATAGAAAATGGGCACATCTTACAAGGGTACCTCTCTGTTGATTCATTCTCCATGAAGACACGTGCTTAATATACTTCCCTTCATATAAATTTATACTTAAAGGAAAATTTCTTCGTCTTGCAGAGAACAAAAATTATTTTCTTTCTCCACCAGACTTAAACTTACTACTCGCCATCAGAGTAAAAGGGCAATGTTTTCATGGTTTGAACGCTTCTTGTGTGTTCTTCGGTGGCTTCTCTTGGCTGCTATCAATCTCTTTGGCTATAAGCAAAGCTTGGTTTTGACTGTTGGAGCAGATATTTAGTAATTTGCTTCAGATTAGTCTAAATATACAAATAATAAAATTAAGATTATATTCTTTAAGCTGTTCCAAAGAAGAAAGTTCCTGAAAAACCTGAAGTTCCAGAAAAAGTGGAGCTTAAGCCTCTGAAAGGTATTTCATAATCTGGAAAATGCTTTTCCATGCAGTATCCCTCCATCAGGCTCCTTCCTCTTCCTGTCTTCTAGAATGTTCTTTCTTTCTTTCTTTTTTTAAATAATCAAATAATTTTTATAGTTTTTATGGTCCTGGCTCATGCTTCCTTTGTCTCCCATCAAATTCCATACATTCATGGATATTGTTTATTTGTTTCATCTACATATGTCTTCTTGTATTTTCCTAAACTTAAAAATATTAAATATTGCTGGTTAGCTGAAATTAGCTTCAGGACACACCTTAGGTTAAAATGCAGAGAGCTAATAGAAGAAAGCTTTGGAATTTCACCTGAACAACAATATTTTAGCCAGTGTTAGAGTGCTAAAAATAAGTCATGTCCTCCTTCTATATTACTGAGATGATTCATAGGAATTTCCTCAGGGCTTTCCTGTCACTGACTCCAAGACATTCCTTCAGGCATGCAGATCTCACTGGGAATTTTAGGGAGCATTCAGGATTGCTGCAGGTCATTTTTCAAAATTCATTTCTCTTGATACAGTATTTTCCCTGAGCAAACTTAGACCCTAAAGAAAAATAAATGGATTATAAATTTTAGAAATTTTTCTGTTAAAAATAAAGATATTAATTTTTCTAGTAAGTATAATGGGTAGCAGCATTCTGTTTAAGTAATCAACACATCCAGACCCAGAAATTGAATCTGTTCTTGATTCACTCTGGAATTTTAGAAAAATCACTCATCTGAATATATATTTTCTGACTTATAAAATGGAGACTATAAAATAATATTACTATGGCTGTTAACTAGTAATGAAGGAAAAGCCACTTAAACATTAAAATGACATGTAATGACATATAATAATTTTAAAAATAATAGCTACAATGGTGTGTTCTATACCACACATTTGAGACCTTAAAACTAAAATGATAATACAGAAAAACAAATGCAAAGAGTTTAAGCCCCATGTTAGGCTCCACACTAAATGTGGAGCCTACTTAAAAAACAAGACCAAAACAAAAAAACCTACTTAATGGATTGCAAATATCGTGTTTAAAGCACCATATGGGAAATTTTTAGAAGTATCTAAAAATTCAGATTTCACATGGGTAAACAAATAAGATGTTCAGTTATACAATTAAATAATGTTTTAAGCTGATTTTCATTGACATCACTAGAGAGGTAAGGTAGTTCAATAATCACCCAGGATTTCTCTTTTTCCACTCGAATCCATGAGGATTGTAGGAGAAGGAGGAGGTTGCTCTATATAATATCATCCATCATGCCCCATAGTCACCAAAGATGCAAGAGAGAATGAACTCAGAATTCCTTGGGCCCCTTTTAGTCTAAATTCAAGAATATTTTCTTATTCATTAAAAATGAGCTCCAACACCAGCTCTCAAAGTCTATAGCTGTATAATTTTAGGTTAGTATTATTTCAAAAAGGAGATCTTAAGAAATTATATTTCCCTTCTGTTAAGAAGGTAATAGTGGTCCTTTCCCAGCATCAAGGTCATCAGCCAGATCCCTTGGCTTTCTTCTCTCACCAGTGGAGAAGATTGGATAATGACACTAACACTTACCAGTATCATTTTAATATAATAGACAGTTGGGGAAATACCAATGTAGATTTGAACAATCTACAATTGTAGATTGGGCAAAGATGCTCTCAAGAACCCTGTATTTGATCAAAGATTCATAAAGGCAATATAGAGTAACGTCTTCTACACTCATTTAAGATAACTATATTTGTTTGCAATAAATGCAACGGAATTTGTCACAAGTCTATATAAATGTTTGCAGAGGAAATAACTTGAAGTGTATTTTGCTTAAATTCTGTGATACTATTTTGCAACATAAATTATTATGCACTATAGTTAACTAGTTTTGAAAGAGACCTTTTTCTTGTTGAAATTTACTTTTATATGAATTTACTTCAAAATTTGAAATCATATTCTTTTAAGTGCCTGGAGTTGAAAAGAAAGTTCGCAAATTACTTCCTGAACCTAAACCTGAACCGAAGGAAGAAGTTGTTCTTAAAAGCGGTATAGTATTTTTCAACTGTTTTGTTAGCTTTAAATTTACCAAAAATAGACTTGAAAGCTTACAAAAATGTTTCTGTCTCTTGGTTTTCTTTTAATCAGATTACCTATTTATCAAAATTTGTTTATAGTTGCACTGAAAATTGGGAAGGCTATCATTTCCATAGCTTTTTTTTAAAAGAAGACAGAAATTTTGTGAGCATTCAGTTTTGAAGTTTATATGCATAGATATGACTAAATTGATCGTACTCTAAGCTAATAATAATGACCACAGCTATCGTGTTCATAATTAAATTATGTAGTAAAATACACTAAACCTATTAAATATTCTAAATTAGACCAAACTTTTTAAGCCTAAATTCAGTATTCAGTTTTAAAGTGTAATACAGGAACATCAGAACTAATAAATAACATTTTAAAAAAACCTGAACATTTCTTTCTACTAATAAAATCTTAAAGAATTGGAAGCAAGATATTCAGATGTGGAATCAAGTTCTAACATTTTCTTCACACAGAATTATAGATATCTAGACTATATTTCTTTGGATATTTCTGCTTAAGTAAACTTTATGCTTATTAAAATACTCCTCATTATATTACAGTGTTGAATTATGAATTCAATTTGTTGCTATTCAAATATTCATTTTGTGTTTTGGTCATTTTTACAACAGCATTGTCTCTTGAACAACAGATTGTCTATGTACATGGATGTAAAGGGTCTCCCAGTGTTATCTTAATAATTTGACAACCTTTGATTAAAAAAAAAAAAAAAACACTTCTAGCATAAAGGCTAATTGGCCATTGTACCAGGTCGCATGCTTTTCATTTTCCTTGCTTTGTGTATTACTTGCATTTGTCGAGTGTGTTCAACATCTTCATTAGCTTGTTTGTGTTGGTTTACATATAAACCTTTTTGTCTTTTAAGTTCTAAGAAAGAGGCCTGAAGAAGAAGAACCTAAAGTAGAACCTAAAAAACTAGAAAAAATTAAAAAACCAGGTAGGAATCTCAGTAAACAATTATCTTCTAACAAAATGGACATTTAACAAAAGGTTTATCTTGTAAACATCATTGGAGTTAAATATAAACAGCTTCATATTTCGTCTGTGGAATAGTCTGTGCTTTCCATCGTCTGCTTTCTGTTTAAATATCTTTATTGTAATTTCCAAATCCATTCATGTATTTTCCCACACTTCATTGTTGTTATTACTTTGCCCCTTGTTCTTCTGGTAGCACTGATTGTGAAATAATCAGGTCAGCTGCAAAATAGCTTCATAGAAGCTATTGTCAGCAAATGTGGCATAGAATTTGGGGGCTTTTAAGGGGGTTGATTGTTATCATTAGCCTCTTCTCAAAGGGTGTGTTTATTGGGAACTGGTATATGGATGTGATTTAGGAAGGGAAAGCTCACAGAGTTGGGATGCAAGTGGGTGGAATAAAGGAGAGTAAATTGAGGCACAGTCAAGGAGAGAAAATAGAAATTAATTGATACAATATAAGGTTTTGTTAAAAGCCATTAAGAGAGCTTTCGAAAAATAGTTTGATTTGATTATTTCAGGTCAGTTGATTTCTAAGTATTCAAATAACAATAGAAAATAATCTCATTGTCTTAAAGTACCAGAGCCACCTCCAAAAGCTGAAAAAGAGGCTGAAGTACCTCCAGCAACTGTTACAAAAAGGGAAAGGAAAGTTCCTGAACCAGTTAAAGGTACAAATTTAATGGCACTTTCTTAGTTGTCTCTAAAAATGCAAATATGCGTCATTTAAAAAACCATCACACTGGCATTAAGATTTGAACATAGGCCCTTAATCTACTCACCGCATATGCTTCCATTTTCTTTATCATTTCACTCTTAGGTGCACTTGGCTAATGACCACACACTTGTTAAATTTAAAATAAGTTTTAAGCACTAGGAGGAAAATGGATAATGAGATCATCACAACATTAGAACCAATAAAACGCTTTACTACGTTTTTCCAAATATTTTGTTTCAAATGTTAAATAAACTTAGATCAAATACTTGAGATGGTGACCATAGGTGTTTAAATTCCACTGTCTCCCAAGATGTATTAGGTCTGCCCAATTTTAGTTTAATTTTGTGAAAAACTTCAAAAGTCTTTAAAAAAAAAACACCTTTCAAATAACCTGCTTACAACTGTGAATTATTTTAGTGCCTGAAATTAAGCCAGCAATCCCTCTCCCTGGACCTGAACCAAAACCAAAGCCTGAACCAGGTAAGCAAGCCTGTCCCCAATGTCAACAACTTATTCCTTCAAGCTTCTTACAAATAACGTGTCAAATAACAAAATGCAACGAAGCGAATGTGACGATCTGACTGGCTTTTACTAAAGAACTCATGAAGGGGGCACACCCTGTCTAGCAAATAGAGAGGCACTCTAAGGAGTTAATACAGAATGGAGGGTTTTTATAGACAGAGGGTGACGACAGGAAAGTCTGTTGCAGTGGAGGTTGTCTGCTAGAGGAAAAAGCAGGGGGGTTTTTTGTTTTTTGTTTTTGTTTTGTTTTGTTTATCATGTAGATGATCTCATTCTTTCTTTGGGGGGATAGAGATGACCCAACGGACTCGTTGGCACTGATGGAAAGAAAAATTTGCTGGCTGACTAGTTAAGGCCACATATCTGTGGGGAGGTTGAAACTGCAATTAGACTGGGCATTAAGTCCCATTTTGGGAACTTGGTCTAAGTAACACCCTTTTGAGCCTGTGTGTGTATTTTTAACAAATATGTATTTATTTATTTATTTACTTACTTACTTATTTATTTGACAGAGAGAGAGAGAAAGAGAGATCACAAGTAGGTGGAGAGGCAGGCAGAGAGAAGGGGGAAGCAGGCTCCCTGCTGAGACCCAGAGATTGTGATTGTGACCTGAGCTGAAAGCAGAGGCTTTAACCCATTGAGCTACCCAGGCGCCCCAAATATGTAGTTATTTAAAAAAAAGAAGAGTCAGCACGCATCAGGTGATTTACAATGTCCCAATATATTTTTAGAGTATATTATTTTTTATTCCACATTATTAAATATATTAGGGTATATTAAATATATTATTACATTATACTGTATATAGTCATGCTATAGTTAGAATATACTCTTCTCTGAAAGACTAGTGATTTGAAAATCTCAAAGTTACATCAGAAAAGGCAAATAGGCCACCAAATGAGATTTTAGGAAGAGACCAATGGACACATTAATGCAATGGACATCTTTCTGCAGAAGTGAAAGTAATCAAACCACCTCCCGTGGAGCCCGCACCCACCCCCATCGCTGCCCCGGTGACAGTGCCTGTGGTCGGAAAGAAAGCAGGTAGTTATTCTGCAGTTTTCTTTTTGTTTGTTTTGGTGGCTTAATAAAAGTTTTCATCCTTCATTAAAATGCAGACCCTCTTTTGTTGAAAGAGGTATCATCAGCTGGCAGGGGCAGGTAATAAATTCTGGATTAAATTTTCTTCCTCTGATGTCCTTTCCCAACCTAATCTCTCACTCAAGGGTACATACTGTGTTTTGATTAGAATATACACTCCTTCAAAGCATCATTGCTTTATATGCTTTTGAAATTAAGTAATGAATATGTTCAAGGCTGATGAAAACTCGGAAGACAGACCCTCTAAGGACATACATACAGGCATATATTCCAATTTCCCATATGCCCTATAGAAATCATTTGTCATTTAAAAAAAAAAAACACAAAACCGCATGAAAAAGTTCTGGAAATGAGTAGTGTTGAAAATTGCAAACTGCGAGTGTACTTAATGCAACTGCATTGTATACTTTAGGATGGTCAAAATGATAAATTTTATGTTGGGTTTATTTTACCACAATAAAAAGGGGAAAGACCAAAAATAGAAGAATAAAGGCATTTGCAGAAAGCAATTTTTAATCCTAAATATATTGATGATTTAGCTTGGTCACATCATTGACCAGAATGATACTGATTAAAATATGCCTTGTTGGAAATATCAAAAGTATTCTCCATGGAAGTCATATAAATAAAGCCAATTTCTCTTAATGCATTAATATTTGTAATAAAGAATATGACTCACTTCTTCTAGTTTACTACTAAGCATAAAATAGGTCTGAACATTGTTTAAATGCTGAGTTTTCTTTTTATTGCAGAAGCCAAAGCACCCAAAGAGGAAGCTGCCAAGCCAAAAGGTCCCATTAAAGGTAAGAGTCATTTCCCTGCACCTCAATTATAACAACCTTTCACTCTGGGAAACTTTCATTCAAGGGGGAAAAAGTTTCAAAATTTATAACAATCTTTATTATTTCTAGTTGATTCTGATAAAACTAATACATCTTCTCAAATTTCAAGTAATATACCTCTAATATTATCCAAGTGGATATTATGTATAACCAACTATATTTTAGCATAATGAACCTTATAAATTCTTAGCTTCATTCCTCATATACATGGTATTTATACAGGACAGATAAAATAATTAGACCTTAATCGGGACATTTTTTATTCGGGTTTAAAACTTGTGAAAATGAAGAACTTTTCTTATTCATGGATCCCTTATGTTATCTCATTTTCCTATCTGAAAGAAGGCACTATAAATTCAATTGGCCTTTCAGTTGCCTCAGTCTTTAATTTTCTGTTCTTGTCTTCAAGTTGCTCTATCACTGGTTTAATCCAGCAGGCAGCCAAGTATGCGCTTCTGGCCCTGAAGAAAATGCCAAATCAATGTGTAACTTTCTTTTCAATTAGGTGTTGCCAAAAAGACTCCTTCACCAATAGAAGCTGAAAGGAAAAAGCTAAGACCAGGAAGTGGTGGAGAGAAGCCTCCTGATGAAGCCCCATTCACTTACCAGCTAAAGGCTGTGCCCCTGAAGTTTGTGAAAGAAATCAAAGACATTGTCTTGACCGAAGCTGAGTCAGTGGGGTCTTCTGCCATCTTTGAATGTCTGGTCTCCCCCTCCACTGCGATTACAAGCTGGATGAAAGATGGCAGCAACATCCGTGAGAGCCCGAAGCACAGATTCATCGCAGATGGGAAAGACAGAAAGCTGCATATCATGGATGTCCAGCTTTCCGATGCCGGCGAATACACCTGTGTTTTACGTTTGGGAAATAAGGAAAAGACCTCCACAGCTAAACTTGTCGTAGAAGGTAATTTCCAGTCTGCTGAATACGATCCCTATTAAACTTTAACTCAACACACCTCATTAGCAATTATTACTGTAACTTGAGCCAAACCTCTCATTTCCAAGGTTTTTTTAAATCATTGAAGAGATTGTATATACATTGAAAAGTCTTTGCAGAGTTTTAATGCTGAAATTCTCCACAGAACTTCCTGTGCGTTTTGTAAAAACCCTTGAAGAGGAAGTCACAGTGGTCAAAGGACAGCCGCTATACTTGAGCTGTGAGTTAAACAAAGAGCGCGACGTGGTCTGGAGGAAGGATGGGAAGATTGTGGTGGAGAAACCTGGCAAAATTGTGCCTGGCATCATTGGCTTGTTGCGAGCCCTGACCATCAATGACGCAGATGACTATGACGCTGGAACATACACAGTTACTGTGGAAAATGCCAACAACTTGGAATGTTCATCCTGCGTCAAAGTAGTAGGTTAGTACTTGGCTGGGCAATTGTGTTCTACTTATTATACTTATTAGTACTTCTTATTATATTAACAAAACAGAAGAGAGAATTTTTTTTTAAATATTTATTTGTTCCTGGTGACAAGAACTTTTTTTTTTAAGATTTTTTATTAATTTATTTGACAGATCACAAGTAGGCAGAGAGGCAGGCAGAGAGAGAGGGGGAAGTAGGCTCCCTGCTGAACAGAGAGTCCTGATGTGGGGCTTGATCCCAGGACCCTGAGATCATGACCTGAGCCGAAGGTGGAGGCTTTAACCCACTGAGCCACCCAGACGCCCCGAAAGAGAGAATTTTATTTCGCAGCCTTCAACCTTATCTAAGATGGGGGAATATCAACCATCATAGCAAGTTAATTACGTCCAGTTTTGAGAATTTTTTTTTCTGTTTCTGCAATTTACTAAGGAAGTTATTTATGTTACTTGTTCAGGTCATGACTATTTTTTCTGACCTCATTTTCATGCAGAAGTCCTCAGAGACTGGCTGGTGAAACCTATACGAGATCAGCATGTGAAACCCAAGGGGACGGCTGTTTTTTCCTGCGTCATAGCAAAGGAAACTCCAAACATTAAGTGGTTCAAAGGATATGATGAAATCCCCCTGGAACCAAATGATAAGACTGAGATAGTAAGAGATGGAAAACAACTATTCCTCAAAGTCAAGAATGCTACACCAGAAGATATTGATGAATATGCG
Organism: Nasua narica; assembly: GCA_028533885.1. NCBI lineage: Eukaryota > Metazoa > Chordata > Mammalia > Carnivora > Procyonidae > Nasua > Nasua narica. The sequence goes on along the minus strand of CM052810.1, from coordinate 125,989,106 downwards.
GTGGAAATTGAAGGGAAAAGATACCCAGCAAAGCTGACACTCGGAGGTATAAAAGTCTTTCTTGATATTCCAAAAGATAAGTTTTCTGTGTGAATAAGGCAAAATAAGACACCAAAAAAAAAAAAAAAGGAAAAAAAAGGAAAGAAAGCAAAGCATTGTTAGATTTTTTAAAACATTATGATTTTTCATCCCTGACCCATACAGAGCGTGAAGTTGAATTGCTTAAACCCATAGAGGATGTTACCATTTATGAGAAAGAAAGCGCAAGCTTTGATGCAGAAATCTCAGAGGCAGACATTCCTGGACAGTGGAAACTGAAGGGAGAACTTCTTCGGCCCTCACCTGTGAGTTATTTCCCATTTTAAATTTTCAGTCATGTAAAATATCCACATTCTATCTTCAGTTTGACATTCCAATTTGGTTCAATGACTGTGGAGTTCTTTGAGGATTCTAAAGTATCAAAGAGGGGAAGAACTTTGATGTACTACTTATGGACAGCTCTGGCAATTTTTTAATATTTTATGACTAGACATTTGTACTCACTTATATTGGTAGTAATTTTTAGGACACCTGTAGACATGTGTATCTGAAACATTTCTCCTCGTGGGAACTTATCTCATTCAAACGCTGACCAAGATTGTTGTTTTTCAGACCTGTGAAATCAGAGCAGAAGGTGGAAAACGCTTCTTAACTTTGCACAAAGTCAAACTGGACCAAGCTGGGGAAGTCCTTTACCAGGCACTTAATGCGTTTACCACTGCCATTCTGACAGTAAAAGGTATGTGTGGGCTTTTAGAACACCCTTTTAGTGGGGTGGACTTCATTTCATAGCCCCGTGTGTTCTGGAAACCTCATTCTTAACATTTGATTTTCAGAAATCGAACTTGACTTTGCTGTGCCTCTGAAGGATGTCACTGTTCCAGAAAGGCGACAAGCTCGATTTGAATGTGTCCTCACTCGAGAGGCTAATGTGATATGGTCTAAAGGACCTGACATAATTAAGGCTTCTGACAAGTTTGATATCATTGCTGATGGAAAGAAACACATTCTTGTTATCAATGATTCTCAGTTTACTGACGAAGGGGTCTATACTGCCGAGGTAGAAGGCAAGAAGAGCTCAGCACGATTATTTGTTACAGGTAAGAGCTGATGAGATCTGGCCGTAGTATCCCACGTGTAAGCACACAGACACATGACTTTATTTTTTTTTTTAAAGATTTTTTTTTATTTATTTAAAGGGAGGAAAGAGATCACAAGTAGGCAGAGAGGCAGGCAGAGAGAGAGGGGGAAGCAGGCTCCCCACTGAGCAGAGAGCCCAATGCGGGGCTCGATCCCATGACCCTGAGATCATGACCCGAGCCGAAGGCAGAGGTTTTAACCCACTGAGCCACCCAGGCACCCCCAGACACATGACTTTAAAGACAGAATGCTGTGTGTGCCATTCCCAGCCTGTCAAGAACCAACGTTGTGGCTGGACCAGTCCTTGTGGTTCTTATTATGATGGCGAGAGCTTCACAGTAACCATCACGAAACACTGAAAGAGACAGGTTTCTTACTTACAGGACCTGGAATTACACAGCACACCTGGGGTCACAGAGCCAGGGTATTTTCGGTTTTGGTTTTGGGTTTTGTGATTTTTTTTTTTTTTTGGAGGAGGGGGTGAGGGGTAGAGAGCGGGCTTGAGGTTCTGCTTTTATTGAGGTTGAGGGTTGGGGGTCTATGGTTTTCTGGGCTCACTCTTTGTTGGTGAATTTAAAACATAAGAGAAGGAAGTTAAAGTGAGGGAAGGAAAAAAAAAAAAAACAGCTGCCCCAAGTGGTCAGTTATCAAAATCAGCCAAGGTCTCAGAAACAGAGGAGCCTGTGGGGCATGGTGGGGAGTGGCCTAGCCTGGCTGCTGATCTAGCCTGTGGCTGGCAATGTGTTCACTCAAGATGGCCTTCTCTGAGGTAGGTGCTTAGCAATCAAAGCTGAGGTCAGGTACTTGTATTATAAGAAGAAAAGCCAACTCTCAAGGCTTATGCCACAAACACCAAGTTCTAATAGGGATAAGTGACAATGGATACCACAGCTTTACTCTCATTTTGTCACCCAAAGAAACCCCACCGTTTTGTTTTGTTTTGTTTTTAATGGAAGATAGATCCATTTGGAAAATAAACACTATGCGAAATGGGTCCTTTTGAGCTTGGCAGGTTAGAGTGGACTATTTCTGAAGGTAAACTGTGTTCCTAAGCACATTCTCCATGCTTACCCTGCAGGTATAAGGCTGAAATTCATATCGCCTCTTGAAGATCAAACAGTGAAAGAAGGCGAAACGGCGACTTTCGTTTGTGAGCTTTCTCATGAAAAAATGCATGTAGTCTGGTTCAAAAATGATGCCAAACTCCACACGAGCAGAACTGTACTCATCTCATCTGAGGGCAAGACTCACAAACTGGAAATGAGAGAAGTGACCCTGGATGATATATCCCAGATAAAAGCGCAAGTTAAGGACCTGAGCTCCACCGCAAACCTGAAGGTCTTAGGTAAAGATAACCAATGATGACTGGATAGCCGGTTTGGGGATGGCGAGAGGGGGTGGTCGTTGAATATTTTACCACTTATGATTCCGGTAAACTTTAATCTTCACATTCTCCTGATGGTCTGCTGACTGGCTTTTCCAGAGGCCGATCCCTACTTCACCGTGAAATTACACGACAAAACTGGAGTCGAGAAGGATGAGATTATTCTGAAGTGTGAAGTGAGCAAAGACGTTCCAGTGAAATGGTTCAAAGATGGCGAAGAGATTGTTCCTTCAACAAAGCACTCTATCAAGACAGATGGCCTGCGCCGCATCCTAAAAATCAAAAAGGCAGAGCTTAAAGATAAAGGCGAATACATGTGTGACTGTGGCACCGACCAGACAAAAGCCAATCTTAACGTTGAGGGTGAGTTGCTGAGAATTTTTCATCTCACCCTATCTGCACACGCAATGTGTTTGTTCAGTCATCCTAACGAAACTCTGTGTACTTGCAGCTCGACTGATAAAAGTGGAAAAACCTCTGTACGGAGTAGAATTGTTTGTCGGTGAAACTGCTCGCTTTGAAATTGAACTTTCTGAACCAGATGTTCACGGCCAGTGGAAATTAAAAGGAGAGCCTTTAACTGCTTCCCCTGTAAGTCAAGATTACCCGATCACACAGGCAGGGGGTTGCTTGGTTGTCTGGGGTGAAAAAAGATAGGCTTCGGGTCTAAAATGTCTTGATGATTGGTAGGGATCACCAGTTCTGACAATGACGTTCTTGTCGCTCTGTCCTTCTACCTCTCACTCCGGATAGGACTGTGAGATCATTGAAGATGGAAAGAAGCATATTCTGGTCCTTTATAACTGCCAGCTGCCTATGACAGGGGAGGTCTCTTTCCAGGCCGCCAACGCCAAATCTGCGGCCAATCTGAAAGTGAAAGGTATGCTCTGCCCGGTAGCCACCCTTTGGTTATTTTCTCTGCAAGACTTCGAGGCCCTGAGCCGACCCAGGGTCATGAACAGAAGCATCATCTGGCCTCATCACCCCGTCCTCTCTTTGCAGAACTGCCACTCATCTTCATCACGCCTCTCAGTGACGTTAAAGTCTTTGAGAAAGACGAGGCTAAGTTTGAGTGCGAAGTGTCCAGGGAGCCCAAAACATTCCGTTGGCTGAAAGGAACCCAGGAAATCACAGGCGATGACAAAGTTGAGCTCATAAAGGACGGCACTAAACATTCCCTGGTGATCAAGTCAGCTGCTTTTGAAGATGAAGGGAAATACATGTTTGAAGCTGAAGATAAACATACAAGTGCCAAACTGATCATTGAAGGTAAATATTCTTTATGAAATAGACCACATTGTAATTTTTTTTTTTTTTTTTTTCGCTTTTATAGTTCTTCCTGAAGGGCAAGAATTAATAAGGTTTTCTTTTCTGGCTAGGAATCCGACTCAAATTCCTCACCCCGCTCAAGGATGTAACAGCCAAGGAGAGGGAGAGTGCAGTGTTCACTGTGGAGCTCTCCCACGACAACATCCGGGTTAAGTGGTTCAAGAACGACCAGCGCCTGCACACCAGCAGGTCGGTCTGGATGGACGATGAAGGGAAGACTCATTCCATCACATTCAGAGACCTCTCTATCGATGATACCTCTCAAATTAAAGTGGAAGCTATGGGGCTAAGTTCAGAAGCTAAGCTCACTGTGCTCGGTAGGTGGTTTTTTTCTATTTATTACATTCAACTCAGCGGAAATTTGTGGAGTATCAATCGTATAAGATAGTCTTCCAAGGGTTCTAGTGCATGGAAGCAGCCCCTGTCCTTGAGAAACTATCACCTGTGTTATCAGGCGTCTTTCTAAAATGTTTTTACCTAAAAATACGAGGACTTTGAGGTCATGAAGACTCAAGCTCACCAAAGAGCCAGTTCAGATCAGAAATAAAACTCTTAATTATTGAGCTCTGTCATGTTTAAGAGGGGTTATAAATACTTCCCTTCTCCTCACTTTATCAAAATGATTTCAGGAAAGCGTTTTCAAACTTCTCCTAAGAGAGGAAACACAGAAGTTCCATTCATAAAAGTCAATGGCTCCTTAATATCAAACAGATTACATACGAAGTCTAACATATATAGAAACTATTAATGGAAAACTATTGACATAAGAAAAAGTAATAGTGTGAATCTGAAAGTTTAAAGGTGGACATAATAGATTTGCTAAGGAATTAGAAATCTAGCTGCATCATGAAGGAACACGTCATTGTATTTGAAGCTAAATTTCATAGTGTCTTTCAAATTACTATCAATAACATACTTCCAAATATAAGACAGATGGATTAGTTCTGGATAAGTTACATGCACTGGTTCCTTTTCTAACATACCAAGAACTTCTGAACATAAACATGTTAAACAAGCAAAAGCTTGGTATAATTTTAAACTATGCCCAGAACTCTGCAAGCTGCCTCCTGAACATTCCGAGGGATTGCATTTCCTTGGTGGTTAATGAGATGTTTTTGCTTATACTTTACTTGCAGAGGGAGATCCATACTTTACCGGAAAGCTTCAAGATTACACTGGCGTAGAGAAAGACGAAGTGATTCTACAGTGTGAAATTAGCAAAGCAGATGCGCCGGTGAAATGGTTTAAGGATGGGAAGGAAATAGAGCCATCTAAAAATGTTGTTATTAAGGCGGACGGCAAGAAGCGCATACTTGTCCTAAAGAAAGCCTTGAAATCAGATATTGGACAGTATACCTGTGACTGTGGGACAGATAAGACCTCAGGAAAGCTTAACATTGAAGGTGAGGAGGTTCCGGTGAGCTCCAGTCTTGAAGCCGCCGGGGCTCTTTCTGCCAGAGGCTAACGACCCATGCCGCCCATTCCCTTTTCCAGATCGGGAGATCAAGCTGGTGCGGCCTCTGCACAGTGTGGAGGTGATGGAGACTGAGACGGCGCGCTTTGAAACCGAAATCTCTGAGGAGGATATCCATGCCAACTGGAAACTCAAGGGAGAGGCACTACTCCAAACACCTGTGAGGCTATTTCTGAACTTGTCACCACCTAGAAGAGCTGTGGGACATAAAAAAGGACAGGCAGAAAGTCAGAGTGCGTGCAGGGCATTTAAAACATGATATCGGGTTCTCTGTCAGACCTCAGGCCAAAGAGAGGCACTAGGATCTACAGACAGGCACGCTTGCCTTCTTTTCGATCCAACGTACTGGTACAAGGTTGTAGAGAGCCCGCGATGCTGCTAGTTGGTTCCGAATTATGCAGATAGGCTACATCAAGGTGCTTTCTTGATAGTACCTGCAAACTTTATTTCACGAAAAAGAGCTCAAAATTATATCAAATCTCCTCACAAGTTATTTGTAACGTTCCTTCCGTTAAGCTAGGATGGCCTTGGAAAAAATACCAGAGATTGTTCCCTACGAAACCTTTTTTCTCTCTCTCGGCACAGGATTGTGAGATCAAGGAAGAAGGCAAAATGCACTTCCTGATTTTGCACAACTGCCGCCTGGACCAAACCGGCGGGGTGGATTTCCAAGCTGCCAACGTGAAATCTAGTGCCCATCTCCGAGTGAAACGTAAGTCGGATGTGTTCCTGGTGAAAAGAAAGGATGTGCTTTTGCAGAAAATGAATGTAACAGTAATTGGATTAATTAATTAGAAAACACTATTGAAGTCCAGAAACTGGCTTTCTTGTATTTATTTCTTTGACCTCCTACTACACACAAGGTTCAAATTCCAAAGTTTTGGAGATTTCCCTGACCTTGCTGGCCCTTGGAACAAAAGAAAATTAAGCAAGTCATATCCTCCTGCTGTGTACTCCTTCCATTCAGAGTAGTAACGCATGCCACAAGGATCCAACTCAGCACTCGGAAAGACCACATCCCTCGATGGCTATACAACTATATAGCACCACAGAAAAACTCGTCTGTGTGGGCACTGGGACTCAGGAAGGGAGGCGGGGTGCGTGGGCTAACATTTTTGGAAGGTGCGAAGTGTTTGATGGATATGGACAGGCTCTGTGATCGCGGGGCCCCTGTCCTCTCCCAATCACAGTCTTAGTTATTTTGGAAGTCACATACCACATGTAGCAAGAGGAACTCGATGCCTGGCAGAGAGACAGATGCAGCGCAGATTTCTTGCTGACCTCGTGCATCACAGCAGGAGGGCCCCTACAAATACCTACTCCCTGGCCACCAGCTCTCCCCTTCTTGGCACCAAGGGACCGCATTCACATGAGAGTTAAAACAGTGGCCAGTGCTGCAGCTCTTTCCTTCTTAAAGAGAGCAACCGTGAAGATTAATAACTAAGTGTATTCATTCTTTTGGAATTACAAAATGAGTGATCCTGAGCTGTTTCCTTCTTCTCGCAAAGCACGAGTAATTGGTCTTCTGAGGCCGCTGAAGGATGTCACGGTGACCGCAGGGGAGACAGCCACCTTCGACTGTGAGCTCTCTTATGAGGATATCCCGGTGGAATGGTATCTCAAAGGGAAGAAGCTCGAGCCCAGCGATAAGGTAAAAAGCAGGCGTGTGGTTGCCGTGTCCTGCTCTTCCTTTTTTCCTCATCCTCTCCGTCTTCACCTGTGTGCGCCTTGTTCTTTCCGATGTCCCTTCCTCATCCTATCCCTTCCCCTTCCCTACTCTAGCCTGATTTCTGTTGAAATCAGAACGCAGATTCGTCACATCTTTGTTGGATTTAACCTGATGGTATTTTTATTGAAATGAAAATACAAATTTTAAGTGCAATAAGGTTTTTCGTTTTTTGAGGAAAAGGCAAACGTTCATTAGCTATCAGGGATAGTTTGTTTGATTAACCAGAAGACAGGAGGGATCAAAAAGGCCTTCTGATCGGATGCCTTGTAACAACAGCCCACATTAAGTTTTGTGACTAATTTTCTCCGTGCTCTCCAGTGTTCTGCATATAAGGGGATTAAGAAGAGAAGATGGAAATTCCATTTCAGGCAGTTGATCAAGTAGTTGAGATAACTTCTGGGCAGATTTGCTCTTCAAGCATTTCTCCAAAGCTATTTTTAACCCTCAAGTGCTTTGAGCTGTGCCAATTCTGGAATGCCAAGTGGACTCTTTACAGTGCAGCTGACAGTTGTGACAAGTAGGAGGGCTCTGAGGTTATCCACATGTGTGAGCAACTATACATTAAGTTTGAGGAAATAACCACCTCTTGGTGTTCGCTCTTCTATGCCCAAAATTTTAGCCATAAGTAAAAACTGAGATGACCATTTAGATAGACCCAAAATGTAATTTCCCTAAATTGAACTCTCTTTACTGCCCCCTACAACTGTCTGTATGTTTAAAATTATCTTTATAATGCTCCATTAATTTTGAATTCTTGGAATAAAACCTACAGAAAATGTCCAACATGGGTTGGAAATAAAAAACATTATTCTAGGACATTTTTTTTCAGTATTTAAAAAATAATAGTGAAGATGGCCTCAAAGCTTCAATACAAATCAAACTTTTAAGAGGTGAAGGAATAAAAGTTAAAAGGGATTCAGGTAACAAAGAGCCACAAAGTTGAGTGAAGTAATTAATAAGAAGGCAAACGCCTTTGAACAACTGTAGTAAAACACTTGATCTTAGCCAAAAGGCCGAGAAGCGATACAATTGTAGTAAAACAAACCAAAAAATGAGTGCTCTACCATAGCAATTAAAGGGGATTTCAGTAGCAGACAAAGTCTGCCTGCTACACAGACAGAAATGGCCAATCGGCCTCCTCTTCTGCCAAGAACAGAAAAAGCTGCTGTGCATTCAATGACAGCATGAGAATTAAGTTACATGTGAGGACACTTTCCCTGCAGCAAAGTCTTCTAAATACTCAACTGGGTGATAGAGGCATCTCCACCTTCAAGTTCGTTTGTTTTTGTTTTTTTGGAAATGTACATTTGTACATTGGGTGATAGAGGCATCTCCACCTTCAAGTTCGTTTGTTTTTGTTTTTTTGGAAATGTACATTTGTCCTATGAAGTGTGGCTTCATTGCTTTCATGTCCAAATGTCAGAGAACGGGCTGATCCTTTGGACATTTCTAAACTCATGATTTCAATAGAGGAACACTGCTTAAAGACAATATTATTCTTTTGCTACTGAGTATCTTTTGATCAAATTAAGAGCTTTTTTAAATTAAAAGATCAGTCTCATTATTTCTAATGTAAAAAAAACTTGAGTATTTTAATTTGAAATGTAGATTCTTAAAAAATTTATTCACATCTTTTATTTAAATTTTTATGTGTGTGTGTATATATATATATATATGGTTTAGTGACTATATATAGTCACTAAACTTCTTTCTGGGAATAAAAAAGATCACCTTACTACAAGTCTCTAGGGCCTCCTTGTGTCTCTCTTGGCATAAGAATTTCAATTCTTTACTTTAGCCATCCAAAATATTTCAGCTGTTTATGAACTTGCTCTTATATTACTTTTATGTCTGTTTTAAAAGAACTTAAAGAGGGGCGCCTGGGTGGCATCTGCCTTCAGCTCAGGTCATGATCTCAGAGTCCTGGGATCAGGCTCCCTGGTCTCCCTCTCCTCTGTTCCCCCCATCTCGCCCTGCTCATGTTCTCTCAATCTCTCTCACAAACATAAATAAATTAAATCTTAAAAAAAAAACTTAAATATAACTGTGCAGTAATAAAGTCATTTTATTCCACTTTGCAGGTTCTATTTAAGTTAAATCTATCATAACAAACTTTCTAACACCAATTTAATTCAGGCCTTTCAGCTTTAGTTTGCAAAATATTTAGCCTTCAAAACTACACCAATCAAACAAATACAGGGATGGTAATAGGAAATCGAAAAAGAAAATTTTAGAGAAAATAAGTTGTTTTTTTTTTTTCCTTTGGCCATGAGTCCAAGAAAGCGCTGCTAAGTCCTCATTGGCCTTTAATAATTATGAATTTAAACTTTAACAGCTTGGTTACATATTACATATTGGTCACATATTACAGCAGTATGAATCCATGATAGATTAACAATATGTTAAAAGGATAATCCCTGAACATTATCTTTACAAACATAAACCACCACAAAATTCAGCTTAGTTTTTCCTTTTTAAACATAATCAAGGTACATTGTATTTGAGCTATTTACCAAGAACCACTGTGTTATGAGACAAATTCTTGGTAACAAAATAGTCTAGAGCAGCCTCAGAGGAATTTAAATGATAAAACAATATGTAAACCAATAAGCTATTTCTGTGGATGGGTTAAAATTTAAAATACTTTAAAAGAATAGCCCTAAGAAAAAAATAGTCCTAATTCCCAGTCCAAAATTTATTTTGCACATCATTACAAAACAAATTTTTTTTCCCCGCTCAAGCACCATGTTGAATAAATAGCTATAATATAGGACCTACCTTAATTACCTTCTCCTATCTGTTTTTTATTCCCTTATTGTGTTTTTTACCTTTCTCAATTATTTAGGTCGTCATATTAAATATAGCCATGCCCTTAATTAACAGAAATCTTCATATGAAACTTACTGTTGACCTCTTCCTTCACACCAGAATAATAGTTTCACTGAAATAAAACTCCCACATTATTTTTGACTCTAAATGAACTCTTAAGTAGTGCAAAAAACTGATCTCGGTGACAGGGCACAGCATCTCACAGACTTTTCTACCGGCAAACTAGAAGCAGCCCCGATGGTCTTAGCGTTATTACTGTGAAGACAGCCCTGTCTGTAGGCTGATTTGTAATCGTGCAAGCCACAGTTATGGGACCTAATGACAGCCCATATCAAGGTGGTGTATTCCTTTGGACAATTCATTTCCCTACAGACAGCCTCTTCAACCCACCTAAGGTTGCATTTACAAGAATTTCTCACGCAAATATTAACAGTGATGGCAACATTTGTCTTAATATTCTAAGATCACGACATTGCAGCTTACTATATATGGTAATTTTTTCCTTCCCTTCATGATTTAGCTTTTCTAAGTTCTATCACATATATAAATTCAGTAGCAGAATGGAAGAAAATATTTATCTATATAAATATGTATACAGAATAAACCGAAATTTGCCTAGGCATTTCAACATAAAAGGCCACCTAATAATTATATAAGGATAAATAGGAAAGCCTAAAATGTCCTTAAAAGATTCCAAACTACTGGTTAAAATCATTTTCAAAAGCATGTGTGCTCTATATATGCTTATAAAACAACTTGGAAAGAATTGTTTCAAATTATTTACCTAAATGAATTAAATGTACCTATGTATGTATTGAATTGCTAATTCACATAGTCTTAAACTGTACTTTTTTTTTTTTTTTTTCAAAAAAATTAGGTGGTCCCACGTTCAGAAGGAAAAGTTCATACACTTACTCTGAGGGACGTAAAGTTAGAAGATGCTGGAGAAGTCCAGCTGAGAGCAAAAGATTTCAAAACTCATGCCAACCTCTTCGTGAAAGGTAATTACAAGGCTTATTTTTAAAAACACATGTAATGCAGAGGTTCATAAATAATGCCAACTGTCAAATATGATAAGTACCGTAGATCATTAAAATCCACCAAATATCCAAATTTTACTTTTTGGTCTAACAAAATAGTTCACAGACTATTAAAAAAAAAAAAGAGAGTCAAAATGGAGTAGAATATGTTTTACTTCCTCTTTCTGTCTACCCTGTTTATGTTGCTTTCAATAAATGGCTGGAGGAAGAATTATTATTAAACTGGGTACCTATCATGTTATTAACCAAGGCTCGGCTACTATGTCCTCAATGTTTCGTATGGTTTAAAACAACACCTTTCCTCTGTATGTACCAATAATGATGAAACATCATTATTAGAGGAAAGCATCCACGTGGAATCAAGACTTGCAAATGCAATTTAAAAACAGAAAAAGCCCTTGCAGTTTCAGAAGAAAGTTAAGGAAGTGCTCAAACTCTTGGAGAAGGAAAGGAAAACTACCTTGGCTAATGAGTGTGATTCTTTCAGAACCCCCCGTTGAGTTCACTAAGCCTCTTGAGGACCAGACAGTCGAAGAAGAAGCCACTGCAGTCCTCGAGTGTGAAGTATCCAGAGAAAATGCTAAGGTGAAATGGTTCAAAAACGGGACAGAAATTCTCAAAAGCAAGAAGTATGAAATTGTGGCTGATGGCAGGGTCAGAAAACTTATTATACACGGCTGTAACCCGGAGGATATTAAAACATACACTTGTGATGCTAAGGATTTTAAGACTTCCTGTAACCTGAATGTCGTGCGTAAGTATTCTTCTTACACACGGGACTTTCCATTTGCAACTCTTTGGTAACAACAACAACAACAACAACAAAAACCCTGCCACCGTTTGCATGCCCTTCTTGGCCTAACTGCTTTCTTGGCAACTTATAGTATCAATACTGACATAGCCTGATCCTTTATGTGTTCAAAAAAAAAAGAAGGGAAAGGAAAGAAAAGCCATTCTACTACATCTAGTCTGATAAGGATATACTGATCCCTTTCACTGTACTTCTGACTAGTGAGCAGAAGGGCTCTTTGTCTCCCGCGGTAGAGCCACCATAGGAATCTCCTGAGACAGATAAGGACAAATTGAATGAAAGAGACAAGAAAGGAGTCATGATTTTTAAAAAAGGAAAAAAAAAAAAAGAGGAAAGAAAGAGAGGAAAGCAATTTCCACTTGGAAAGAAATGAATTCTCAGGTGTCAGGAACAGCTAGAAAATGAGCATGAAATTTCAGTTTGAATAGGATCACGCTAAAGTCTGCTGTAATATGATAAAGCCCACTTATACAACGCTCTCTCTGAAAATAAGAAGGGATAATAAGTTGGCACGAAGCCTGGATTCTTGGAGTCCTGTGAATGAAGAGAATGCTAATGGTTTTTAGCATTACTTTTTCCTTTGCTGAAAATACATCTTGTTTCTAAATGTCATGTGCTAGCTCATTTCTTCCTCCATTTGTTTGTCCAGTGAGAACATTTTCCATTGTGTATTTTTGTGCAGTAGCTGCCGTTTGGTTTAGTTGCTTCCCGTCTGTGAACAGCTACAAAATAGTGACTTTGATTGTGCTTCCATGCGTCTTGTACTGTTTTATTCTTTACTCTTTGTGGGCGCTCTGCTTTAGCTAATGAGAGAGTAGCTTCTTGGGTCTCCTTCAGCCCTTTGTCATTTACTTTGCTGCCATGCCACAAAGGCTCAGCCACCATGAGAGCATATCTTCAATCCTGATGGCCAGCATCTATGTCCCAGAGTTTCACTGATCAAGAACGAGCATCCTGGGAAGGACTCACAAGGAGCCCTAAAAGGAGGAGGGACAAGGGGGCAGCTCTCTGATCCTACCCATCTGGAAATAAATGAAACGAGATATATAAAAACAACAATGACAGATCACCCACCCATACAAAACACACTGCTTTGTCGCACTGATAGATGCCTAACTTATGTGTGACATCTATGAAGCTGAGAAAAAAAAGAAAAAAGCTAAGTATGTGTGATTTCAATTACAGACTCATGCCTCTCAGCCATAGAAAGACTGGTTATAGCACTTCAAGCTGCATATCATTGAATTCTGCTAATTACTCAAAGATTAGGTAGCCTGCCTTAAATAAAATAATGTTTCTTTGCCACTGGTGTTTCCTGTGACAATATCAGCGTTCAGCTCTGGAGCAGTATCAAAGAGAATTTTCTTTTCAGCCCTCATTCAGGAGAAACTTGTTGGTGATTGATAGGTTGTAGACAGAGATACATAACCGTTGGACGTATAGTATGCCACATAGTTTTATGAAACCTACAGAGATATGTTAAAAAAAAAAAAAAGAGGCAAAGCATCTACATGAATGGCAGCTCCAAGTGCTTTCAAAATCTGTTGTAACCTATTAAGATGGAACGGCTGTGCAAAAGACTAAAAGACTAACTTTTTCTTAATATATACCACAGTAATGTCAGAGTAAATTGCTAGAAACCTCATTTTGAATTCTGATGACCTTCTCTTACAGCTCCTCATGTGGAATTCTTAAGACCACTCACTGATCTTCAAGTTAAAGAAAAAGAAATGGCTCGGTTTGAATGTGAAATTTCCCGAGAAAATGCTAAGGTCTGTGACTACATGATTGCTCTCTTGTGTTGTCAGACACCTTTGTTCACTTTTGGCCCGGACAAAATGGGGGAAAAAAAGAGAAAGGGAATCAGACCTGAGTATCACTTTGCCTTCAGATTAAAGATTATTACTTTGGTGTGAAATATATACTTGATCCCATTGTTTTCTTTGTAGTATGATTTATTTATTAACTATTACTTGAAAAACAATGGACTCACAATCAGGAGATTCAGGTATTATTGGTTTGGGCCATATGAAATTGCTATGTTCTTAGGCTGAGAACAAATATCTGTAATTTCATGTCTCATTGACTACCATTGGCAAGTCAACCGTGAGTCTCAGTTTACACATCTGAAAAACAAAGGACGTAGTCTGCATGATATCTAAAGCCCTCTATGGTTCTAATATATGATCCCATTATCTTTAATGACTGATAGTAGTATCACAGCAGCTCACTTAATAACTGAAGAAGTTTGTTCTTGCCCTTTTGGATTTAGGTTATATTTGTATTTCCCACTCTGGGTCTGCTTCACACCATAGTCCTGTTGGTTGTTTTCAAAAAAACTCAGAATCCTAATTCCTCTTAAGAACACATATGTGAAGGAACAATAAGAAAACTGAGAAAAGATGAGTGTGTAAAATATGCATCAGGAAAAAAAAAAAGAAGGAAAAAACCCCTCAATAACACTTTATCCTTATTACATGTTGAAATGACAATATTTTGGATATACTAGATTAAGTAAAAAATATCAAAATTAAAGAAAAGAAAACTGAGAAAAGTATCTATGTATCTCAAATATAGGTTCATTGGTTTAAAGATGGTGCCGAAATTAAAAAGGGCAAAAAGTACGACATCATATCTAAGGGAGCAGTGCGCATTCTTGTCGTCAACAAATGTCTACTGGATGATGAAGCAGAATATTCCTGTGAAGTAAGGACAGCAAGAACTTCTGGCATGCTGACCGTACTGGGTAAGGGTGAAGTCTGTCTTTGCAGAAGTATATGTTTTGGAAAAAAAAAAACAAACAATTTTCCATTTAACTCAATGTTCTTGTTGCTATTCTTACAGAAGAAGAAGCTGTCTTTACAAAAAATCTTGGCAATGTTGAAGTTAATGAAACAGACACTATAAAACTGGTTTGTGAAGTCTCCAAGCCTGGAGCAGAAGTGGTTTGGTACAAAGGGGATGAGGAGATCATTGAGACAGGAAGATATGAAATCCTGACTGACGGACGAAAGAGAATCCTGATCATTCAGAACGCTCACCTTGAGGATGCTGGCAACTACAACTGCCGACTCCCAAGTTCTCGAACTGATGGCAAAGTCAAAGTCCATGGTAGGAAAATGACAATAAATCATATTTTAAGAATTCATACTTGATGCATTTAAGGTATAGATGCTGAAGTTTTTAATACCTTGCAACTGCTTCTTTTCAGAACTCGCTGCTGAATTTATCTCAAAGCCTCAAAACCTTGAAATACTTGAAGGAGAAAAGGCTGAATTTGTCTGCACTATATCGAAGGAAAGCTTTGAAGTCCAGTGGAAGAGGGATGATAAGACACTCGAATCTGGAGACAAATATGATGTTATTGCTGATGGCAAAAAGAGGACCCTGGTTGTGAAAGATGCCACATTACAAGATATGGGCACTTACGTAGTCATGGTGGGAGCCGCGAGAGCAGCAGCTCACTTGACAGTAATTGGTAAGTTGGTTTTTGCTTCTTGGGTTCGCTTCCAGTTATTTCTACTTTGGTCCTTTTTCATACTATAAGAATTGTCGGTTGTTTTCAGAAAAACTCAGGATCATAGTTCCTCTAAAGGACACTCGTGTAAAGGAACAACAAGAAGTTGTCTTCAACTGTGAAGTCAATACAGAAGGTGCCAAAGCCAAATGGTTCAGAAATGAAGAGGCCATATTTGATAGTTCAAAATACATCATTCTCCAAAAAGACCTGATCTACACCCTCAGAATTAGAAATGCACGATTAGATGATCAAGCCAATTATAGTGTGTCTCTGACCAATCACAGAGGTGAAAACGTTAAGAGTGCTGCTAATCTGATAGTAGAAGGTAAGTCACTTACGTGGTATCAACAAGAGTTTTTAAATCAGTATCTATTCTGAACACAGTTAAAGTCAACATTATTCTTCTCCTTTACAACAGAGGAAGACCTTAGGATTATCGAGCCTCTTAAAGATATTGAAACAATGGAGAAGAAAACTGTCACATTCTGGTGCAAGGTGAATCGCCTCAATGTAACCCTGAAGTGGACCAGAAATGGAGAAGAAGTGCCTTTGGACAACCGTGTTTTATACAGAATTGATAAATATAAGCACTCTCTAATCATTAAAGACTGTGGCTTCCCAGATGAGGGTGAATACATGGTCACCGCTGGACAAGATAAGTCTGTTGCCGAGCTTCTGATCATAGAAGCCCCCACAGAATTCATCGAGCACTTAGAAGACCAGACAGTCACTGAGTTTGATGATGCGGTCTTCTCCTGCCAACTCTCCAGAGAGAAGGCAAATGTGAAATGGTACCGAAATGGGAGAGAAATCAAAGAAGGCAAAAAGTAAGTAGGAGCCTCTTAAGCTCTATTTCTGTGACTACCTGTATATGTTTGACGATTCAGCGATCATTAGGCACGCTAAGCAATAACTTGGATCTCTTCTCTCAGATACAAATTTGAAAAAGATGGAAGTACACATAGACTCATTATAAAAGACTGCAGGCTGGATGATGAATGTGAATATGCTTGCGGAGTAGAAGACAGAAAATCTCGAGCCAGACTCTTTGTGGAAGGTATGTACTGAGTGAAAGGACAATTTTAATATTAGTAGCTGTCTTTAAAGGTTGTTAACCCAAATGCGAACATGTTTGTATTCATTTTACATTGTCTTTTCAGAAATCCCTGTTGAGATCATCAGGCCTCCCCAAGATATTCTGGAAGCCCCTGGTGCTGATGTTGTCTTTATGGCTGAACTCAACAAAGATAAAGTGGAAGTTCAGTGGCTAAGAAATAACATGGTCATTGTTCAGGGTGACAAACACCAGATGATGAGTGAAGGAAAGATACACAGGCTACAGATTTGTAATATTCAACCTCGTGACCAGGGTGAATACAGATTTATTGCCAAAGACAAAGAAGCCAGAGCTAAGCTAGAACTGGCAGGTAAATCCCTTTCTTTTATGTTCAGTTATCCTCACAGTATCAGAGACTCTGTAAGTTTCAGATTTCACAATTAATGAGCTAATTCTTGGGAAAGCCTTTTACTTCTGCTAGGCTCTCTCCACACGTAACTGGTCTAATGTCCCTTACCACAAAGTGTCCTGAGTAAGAGGTCATTGATAGCATTTCCTCTTTACATGTGAGAACCTTGAACAGGTGCTGGCACATGGTCACTGTTCATTATTTCCTAGCATTAACATACTGCCTTGAAAGTCATCCCCAAAAACCCAGACCTAGAGAAAGCTCAGGGCTCTTCTATTTTCCAAACCCCTCTAGAGCCTCTTAGGTCTGTTCTCATCCTGACTCAAACTTCCAAGACATCCATATGGGTTGTTATTCTGAAAAAGCCAGTTTCCTCTGTACATAAAATTTTGTCTGGTTTATCTTGAACTAAGTACGACCTGCCTACTTTATAAAACAAACATGTTTTGTATTATATTTAGTTCTCCATTATTATTTTTGGCAAAGAAAGGAGATTTTATAGTTTTCAATCAGTCTCAATCCTCTGTTCTCAAGTCTGACAGTTTGCAAAGAAGCCCTCTTTGCTCTAAGGTTATTGTGATATTCTTCCAAGGTTCCGTAACCAATATTTGCTAACAAATGCATAGTAAAGGAGCTGTGGTGTAGCTGGGATGTAATGCATAACTCAGAAGCATTCACATGTTCTTTTTCTCACCAGCTGCACCCAAAATCAAGACAGGTGATCAAGATCTTGTGGTTGACGTTGGGCAGCCTCTGACAATGGTGGTGCCTTATGATGCCTACCCTAAAGCAGAAGCTGAGTGGTTTAAAGAAAATGAACCTCTGTCTTCCAAAACTGTCGATACTACAGCTGAACAGACTTCTTTCAGAATTTTAGAAGCTAAGAAAGGAGACAAAGGAAGGTATAAAATTGTGCTTCAGAACAAACATGGAAAAGCAGAAGGGTTCATCAATTTAAAAGTTATTGGTAAGCCCTGGCATCACTTGGACTCAATCGGCAAAGCACAACTAAAAAGCATGGTAACATACTAAAAAAATTTTTATATGTGAATTTCAGATGTTCCAGGGCCGGTACGTAACTTAGAAGTGACAGAAACATTTGATGGTGAAGTAAGCCTCGGCTGGGAAGAGCCTTTAACTGATGGTGGAAGCAAAATCATAGGTTATGTTGTTGAAAGACGGGACGTGAAAAGGAAGACATGGGTTCTGGCCACGGATCGTGCAGACAGTTGTGAGTTTACTGTCACTGGACTACAAAAAGGCGGAGTTGAATACCTATTCCGTGTCAGTGCAAGGAACAGAGTTGGCACTGGTGAACCAGTAGAAACAGACAATCCTGTGGAAGCAAGGAGTAAATATGGTAAGAAGTTTTTAAGTAAGTTGCAAACGAGCTTATCCTGGCTTTTATCCCATTTAACCCAGAGCCATGTTTTCTTCTGTGATGAAATCCAGATGTTCCAGGCCCTCCTTTGAACGTAGCCATCACTGATATAAATAGATTTGGGGTCTCACTGACATGGGAGCCACCAGAATATGATGGAGGAGCTGAGATCACAAATTACGTTATTGAATTAAGAGATAAGACTTCTATCAGATGGGACACTGCCATGACAGTAAGAGCTGAAGACCTATCTGCCACTGTCACCGACGTGGTAGAAGGACAGGAGTACAGTTTCCGGGTCAGAGCCCAAAACCGAATTGGAGTCGGGAAACCAAGTGCAGCTACACCCTTTGTCAAAGTCGCTGATCCAATTGGTAAGCCCATCAAAAAAAGGAAATAATTACTTCATGAAATCTAGAAATTAGACCTATTGATTAAAATAAATGAAAGTTAATGAAAAGGTAGAACATCAGAAAGATGTGAACAAAATCACAGAAATCCAGACTATGCCTGATTAATTCAGTGAATTCAATAAACCTGATATTTTAATGGGGATAACAGAAATGATTATACATTATCTTAATAAACTGTCACTGAATTAAATGGTGCTCCAACTCTTTCTTCCATTCCAGAGAGACCAAGTCCTCCTGTGAACCTAAATTCCTCCGATCAGACTCAGTCATCTGTTCAGCTTACATGGGAGCCTCCTCTGAAAGATGGAGGAAGCCCAATATTGGGTTATATAATTGAGCGATGCGAAGAAGGAAAAGATAATTGGATTCGTTGCAATAAGAAACTTGTCCCTGAACTGACTTACAAGGTAGGGAGTTTTCATCTATAAAAACATTCAGTGTGTGATCATGGACTTAAATGTACATGTTTTACAAATATTGATTCATAACTTTAGGTTACTGGATTACAAAAAGGAAATAAATATTTATATCGAGTATCTGCAGAAAATGAAGCTGGTGTTTCAGATCCATCTGAAATTCTTGGTCCTCTGACTGCTGATGATGCATTTGGTAAGTGGATATTTTGGTTTTAGATCTGGGAATAGCGCACAGCTACTTCAGGGTACCAGGGCCTTAAGCATGCATCTGGAAACTCATTAATTTTTCTTCTTGGTAGTTGAACCAACAATGGATTTAAGTGCATTCAAAGATGGTCTGGAAGTTATTGTCCCGAATCCTATCACGATCCTGGTTCCAAGTACAGGCTATCCAAGGCCAAGCGCAACATGGTCTTTTGGAGATAAAGTACTAGAAGCAGGGGACCGCGTGAAAATAAAAACCTTATCTGCCTATGCTGAACTTGTCATTTCTCCAAGTGAACGTCCAGACAAGGGCATATATACCCTGAAATTAGAAAATCGTGTGAAAGCAATTTCTGGGGAAATTGATGTCAATGTCATTGGTAAGGACCTGAAATTTTGTTATATAAGGTGATTTGACAGTATTAACAAATACTGGTTCAAGCTGTTACCTCTGTTGATTTTTGACTACACTTTCTCAGCTCGCCCAAGTGCGCCCAAAGAACTGAAATTTGGTGACATAACCAGAGACTCGGTACATTTGACTTGGGAACCACCAGATGATGATGGAGGAAGTCCATTAACAGGATATGTTGTTGAAAAGCGAGAAGTCAGCCGGAAAACATGGACTAAAGTGAGTTGTGAGCAACAGTGCACCAACGCCAGAAAAAAGAGTGGGGGAGAGCCCAGCATGTGGGGATGCCATGTAACGTTTATATGGTTTCACTTTGCCTTGCTGAAAAAGAACCAAAAACTTTTTTTAAATGCCTTGATGCTTAATGCTTCCTGAGGTAGTTCAACCAAGGTTTGGTATAATTGCCTTACTTTATGCCTTACCAAATTTTCTACTAAGTTCCTGAAAAAATAAAACTTAACCTTTTCATTTGGTACCTGATAAGTATCCAATATGGCTTAATAAGCTATAAGCCATTC
Organism: Nasua narica; assembly: GCA_028533885.1. Lineage (NCBI taxonomy): Eukaryota > Metazoa > Chordata > Mammalia > Carnivora > Procyonidae > Nasua > Nasua narica. The sequence goes on along the minus strand of CM052810.1, from coordinate 125,969,001 downwards.
TAAGGACACTAAGCACTTGACTCCCTAGGGGTCAGACTTCTCACACCACTAGATTATCTTAGTTAGCCCAATCTACCATTTTTTTTCCCCTCAGTTTATCACTGTTATTTACTCATTACTCATTATTGTTTTTTTACCTTGATTTAAAACCATATTTCTAGGGGCACCTAAGTGGCTCAGTCAGTTAAGGATCTGTCTTCCGCTCAGGTCCTGATCTCAGGTCCAGCCCAGCATTGGGGGTGGAGGGGCAGGAATTCCTTCTCAGCAGGGAGCCTGCTTTTCCTTTTCCTTCTGCCCCTCCCCCTGCTCAGGCTCTCACAAGCACTCTCTAATAAATAAAAAAAAAAATCTTTACAATCATGTTTCTAATAACCAAGCTAGTGGAAAGAATCAATACCTTTTTGCCACCTTTTTAATGTATATACACTATGAAAGTTTCACCTTACTATATTAAGTTTCAAATGTTATGTGTCTTCTCTGCAACTTTTTCCCTAATGTGAAATAATCCTTATCACTCAAAAACAATTTCTGTTGCTATCCCTGTTCATGATAAAAATCTTTTTGGCTCAGGGAAAAAGTTTTTGGGAAACAAGTAATTGTATTTCTTCATCCCAGGTTACAGACTCCGTGACTGACCTAGAATTCACAGTTCCCGATCTTGTTCAAGGAAAAGAGTATTTGTTTAAAGTCTGTGCTCGTAACAAATGTGGCCCTGGAGAACCTGCTTATGTTGATGAACCCGTAAATATGTCAGTTCCTGCAAGTGAGTACATTCTTGATGATTTCTTATCTAGCCTCTTATTATCATTTTTGCTTTTAGACCTGGAGTTGAAGTTGTGAGGGGAAAAGCATGGGTTGGCAACATGGAGATTTCATAGATCACCTATCTAAGACTGACTCTCCTTAAAATGTTTATAGCGGTACCGGACCCACCAGAGAATGTTAAATGGAGAGATCGAACAGCCAACAGCATCTTCCTAACATGGGATCCACCTAAACATGATGGTGGTTCACGCATCACAGGCTATATAGTTGAAAAATGTCCACGTGGCTCGGATCGATGGGTTGCCTGTGGAGAACCAGTTCCAGAAACAAAGTAGGTTTTTATAATTATTTTTATTTTTATGTTTTATGTATGTATTTTATTGTATTTTATGTATTTAATATCTATATCTATAATTTTATAGATATAAATCTATAAAGATATAGATATAAATATAAATCTATAATAAATAATAAATCCATAAAATAAATTAAAAGAAATAAAAATAAATCTATAATATCTATATTTTATATATTTTTAATTATAATTATGGCACACGAGTAAATGTTTCATCTTACTCACTAAAATGAGGGTTTTTCTTTTAGAAAATCTGTTACTTTTTTTCACTGAGAATTCCCCTGGTGTGCCTGTCCACTTTTAAAAAGTGCTGCTGAACTTATCCCCGCTCCAAGATTTTCATTAGTTGCAATACTGGAGCAATCCAGAATTAATTTAAGGAGTATTCTGTCAAAAGTAGGTATGAATTTTAGAAAGATTATGAATACTACAGATTATGTGCATTATTGTAAAATATCCTATTTTGTTTTCTGATAGAATGGAAGTGACAGGCCTTGAAGAAGGCAAATGGTATGCCTACCGTGTGAAGGCTTTGAACAGGCAAGGTCCTAGCAAACCAAGCAAACCCACAGATGAAATCCAGGCTGTGGATACACAGGGTATGTATGTTGGGGTTTTGTGTTATTAACCAGGCCTCTGCCTTTAATTCTGTTTGATCTTGTTAACATCGTAAAAAATCTTTCCCCATTTTAGAGGCTCCAGAAATTTTCCTCGATGTGAAGCTCCTCGCTGGTCTCACCGTAAAAGCAGGAACTAAGATCGAACTTCCTGCCACTGTGACTGGAAAACCTGAACCTAAAATAACTTGGACGAAGGCCGATATGCTTCTGAAACAGGACAAAAGAATCACCATTGAAAACGTTCCTAAGAAATCCACAGTGACTATCTTGGATAGTAAGAGAAGTGACACTGGCACGTACATCATCGAGGCTGTGAACGTCTGTGGTCGGGCCACTGCCGTGGTGGAAGTGAACGTCTTGGGTGAGCAAGGCTGTCATTTCAAAAATGGGCAAAATCATTACAGTTACTCTTTAAAATCAAACAGGATTTTTTAAAAATGCTTTTTTTTCCTGAGTGTCTAATGTCCTCCACAGACAAACCTGGACCACCAGCCGCTTTTGATATCACAGATGTGACCAACGAATCGTGCCTTCTAACATGGAACCCACCACGTGATGATGGTGGATCTAAAATCACAAACTATGTTGTGGAGAGAAGAGCGACTGACAGTGAAGTGTGGCACAAGCTCTCGTCAACTGTCAAGGATACAAACTACAAGGCAACCAAATTAATACCCAACAAAGAATACATCTTCAGAGTTGCTGCAGAAAACATGTATGGTGTTGGTGAGCCAGTTCAGGCCTCTCCAATAATAGCTAAATTTCAGTTTGGTAAGTTTCTTATTAACCCATTGGCCAAAAATTTTTTTTAAAAGACTCTTAAGTCAGACTTGGATATGGGTGTCCTATTATATATAGGACATGTAATACTTATATCCTCGTCCTGCCTATAGATCCACCTGGACCTCCAACTCGCCTAGAACCTTCTGATATCACTAAAGATGCAGTTACTCTCACATGGTGTGAGCCAGATGATGATGGTGGCAGCCCAATCACTGGATACTGGGTTGAAAGATTAGATCCTGATACTGATAAATGGGTCAGATGCAATAAGATGCCAGTAAAGGACACAACATATAGGTATGTCCGATATCTCCATCTAGATGTGAAGATAGCAGTATATATGATTTTTCATTCTTTAGCATTCCTTTTGATTATATATTCTTCTATATTACCATAAAATTTTTAATCATCTTTATTTTTTGTATTTAATTTATATTTAATTTTTATATTTATATTACATAATTTCAAAAATGATATAAATTCCATCAAGGACACATTTCTTCATTTCTTTATTGTCTTTCTGTAAGTTGCAAAGTGGTCTTCCAGTAGATTATGAGAATGATCACTATTATAGATACTATAATTACATTGGTACATTTGACCAAATCCGAGTTTATAATGAAATATTTTCAGTTAAATTTCAATGTCAGGTTTTTTTTGCAATTTAAATAAATTAGCCACTTTGGTGTACAATATACAGAGATTTCTGCTGATCATGGTATCCAATTCATGCTTTGTCTCTAATTCAGAGTGAAAGGTCTCACCAATAAGAAAAAATACAGATTCCGTGTGTTGGCTGAAAATCTTGCTGGACCTGGAAAACCAAGTAAATCAACCGAACCAATCTTAATAAAGGATCCCATAGGTATTATTTATATATCTTTCTGTGGTTATTTTGAAGCTTCTATTAATTCCTTTCTTGACAAACCTAAATAATGGTTTCATTTCATTGGTTTGCAGATCCTCCGTGGCCTCCTGGAAAACCAACTGTGAAAGATGTAGGCAAAACATCATTGATGCTGAATTGGACGAAGCCAGAACATGATGGAGGGGCAAAGATTCAGTCTTATATCATCGAAATGCTAAAGACCGGAACAGATGACTGGGTCCGAGTGGCCGAAGGTGTTCCCACCACTCAGCATTTGCTCACCGGTCTCATGGAAGGGCAGGAATACTCATTCCGAGTTAGAGCTGTGAACAAGGCTGGGGAAAGCGAGCCCAGCGAACCCAGTGACCCTGTGCTTTGCAGGGAAAAACTATGTAAGTCACTCTTGATGTTTAAGGTATATATAAATTCTTCTAAAGTATATCTGAGAACTACAATATGAGAAAAATGAAAAACTCATTACTAGATTATTTCACCCATGCTATGTGATTTGCTAGTGACTATGAGAGAATTCATTGAAGACTGAATATTGGACAGTTCAAAAACTGAATTCTCTTTTTCTTCTTCAGATCCTCCATCACCACCTCGCTGGCTTGAAGTTATTAATATTACAAAAAATACAGCAGACCTCAAGTGGACAGTTCCTGAGAAAGATGGAGGCTCCCCCATCACCAACTACATTGTGGAAAAGAGAGATGTGAGGCGAAAAGGGTGGCAAACGGTGGACACAACTGTCAAGGACACGAAGTGCACAGTAACCCCACTGACAGAGGGTTCTTTATACGTGTTCCGAGTTGCTGCAGAAAATGCCATAGGACAAAGTGACTACTGTGAAATTGAGGACTCTGTCCTGGCCAAAGATACCTTTAGTATGTTCTCTAACTTCATCTCTGTAATACCATTTGTAGTAGATTATCACTTTTCCCTCTGGTTTTTCTAACCATTGAATATTTTGCTTCTAGCCACCCCTGGTCCACCCTACGCTCTGGCAGTGGTTGATGTAACCAAGAGACATGTTGACCTGAAGTGGGAACCACCGAAAAATGATGGTGGACGACCAATACAGAGGTAGAATTTTAATTAATTCACAAAGAATAATTTATACTCAGCCAAACATTCTTAACCTTGTTTTCCCTATTAATGCTAATAAAATGCTTTATTTCAATAGATACGTCATTGAGAAGAAAGAAAAGTTAGGTACCCGTTGGGTGAAAGCTGGAAAGACCTCAGGACCCGACTGTAACTTCAGAGTCACTGATGTCATTGAAGGAACAGAGGTCCAGTTTCAGGTTCGGGCAGAAAATGAAGCTGGAGTTGGTCACCCAAGTGAACCCACAGAAATCCTGGCAATTGAAGATCCAACAAGTAAGTAGTATCAGTTATGTAAAGGATATTGTTTAGAGCTTGATGATGAGATCACGGATGTGAATGTTTCACTCTTTTTTCAGGTCCTCCTTCACCTCCCCTTGACTTGCATGTGACGGACGCTGGGCGAAAGCACATTGCTATCGCCTGGAAGCCTCCAGAGAAAAATGGTGGCAGTCCTATTATAGGATACCATGTTGAAATGTGTCCAGTAGGCACTGAGAAATGGATGCGAGTTAATTCTCGCCCAATAAAAGACTTGAAGTTCAAAGTTGAAGAAGGTGTTGTTCCTGACAAGGAGTACGTTCTGAGAGTGAGAGCTGTCAATGCTATTGGCGTCAGTGAGCCATCTGAAATCTCCGAAAATGTGGTTGCCAAAGACCCAGACTGTAAGAACGCAGTTTCTTTTACAATTAATTAACCAAAAAGGCTTTGCTTACGCATTGCACTTTTACATATCTTTTTTTCCTCTTTTGGATATCTTACAGGCAAGCCAACAATTGATATGGAGACACGTGACATTGTTGTTATTGAAGGTGAAAAGTTAAGCATTCCTGTTCCCTTCCGAGCTGTCCCAGTTCCAACTGTTAGTTGGCATAAAGACGGTAAAGAAGTCAAAGCAAGCGATAGATTAACAATGAAAAATGATCACATCTCTGCACACCTGGAAGTTCCCAAGAGTGTCCATGCGGATGCTGGAGTTTATACCATTACGTTGGAGAACAGGCTCGGCTCAGCAACTGGCTCAATCAATGTCAAAGTCATAGGTAATCATTCTCTGATGAAATGCCAGATATTCTTCTTCACATGTTAGGAAAATAATTTTGCTGTGTTAGTATAAAGGGTTTCATAAGTTGGCCATTTGTAAACTAAATGTCCTTCCAGATGATTTCTTCCCATATGAGAAGCAAAGTAATTATAGAGGTGAAATTGCTAGCTAAATTCCGATTAAACTAATTTACTTCTGTTGTAATTACTGGCATGTGAAGTACTAAATAATAGAGTATACCTCCCCAAAAAATTTAAGTTGCCAATATTCATCTGTAATTGCATTTACATTTTTCTGTAGTGTTTTCACCAGGATCAGTAACATTTTCAATCCTGTCCCATGCAGATGGTGTTTAAAAATTGGTGTGTGGGGGGGTACAACTATGCTTGGAATAAAGATTCGGGGGGTTACTGACATTTAGTAATTGGGGGCCAAGGATGCTAAATAGTCTGCAGTGTATGGGGGGATACTCCAACACATCAAAGATTATCCCACCCAAAATGTGACTAGTCCCACTTAGGAAAAGAGTGTACTATAACATGCTAACTATTCATCTTACAATAATAAGTATTATTTTATTTCTAATAGGCCTACCTGGACCATGCAAAGATATTAAAGCAAGCGACGTGACCAAGAGTTCTTGTAAATTAACCTGGGAACCTCCAGAATACGATGGTGGAAGCCCAATCCTTCATTATGTCCTAGAACGCAGAGAGGCTGGAAGGAGGACATATATACCAGTCATGTCTGGTGAGAACAAACTGTCTTGGACTGTAAAAGATCTCATACCAAATGGTGAATACTTCTTCCGTGTTAAAGCTGTCAACAAGATTGGTGGAGGCGAATATATTGAACTGAAAAATCCAGTCATTGCTCAAGATCCAAAGCGTAAGTTTGGGCATGGATAGAATATAGCTAGGAATTAATATGTAATTTTTTATTTTAAAAAATGGGTTTATGTTATACATGTACATATTAACAGGTTTTTTCTTGTTCTTCAGAGCCTCCTGATCCACCTGTAGATGTTGAGGTTCATAATCCTACAGCTAAGGAAATGACTATTACGTGGAAGCCACCTCTGTACGATGGAGGGAGCAAAATAATGGGCTACATCATAGAAAAGATTGCTAAGGGTGAAGACAAATGGAAGAGATGCAACGAACACCTAGTACCAGTCCTGACCTATACAGCAAAAGGACTTGAAGAGGGGAAGGAATACCAGTTCCGAGTGCGAGCAGAAAATGCTGCTGGCATTAGTGAACCTTCACGGGCCACTCCTCCAACCAAAGCTGTAGATCCTATTGGTAAGTTTCATTTAATGGGATGGCCATTTTCCCATTGTACAGTAAAAGACAATAATGTTTCATCAGATGTTTTAATCAGAACTGAAAGCAATTGCTGTCTTTAATCATTACAGATGCCCCGAAGGTCATTTTGAGAACAAGCCTTGAAGTGAAACGAGGTGATGAAATAGCGCTCGATGCAACCATCTCTGGGTCACCTTACCCAACTATTACATGGCTAAAGGATGAAAAAGTCATTACACCGGAAGAAATTAAGAAGCGAGTAGCACCCACAATTAGGAGGAAGAAGGGTGAAGTTCAAGAAGAAGAACCATTTGTCCTGCCTCTGACAGAACGTTTGAGTGTCGACAACAGTAAAAAAGGAGAATCTCAGCTACGTGTCCGAGATTCAGTCCGACCTGACCATGGCGTGTATATGATCAAAGCTGAAAATGACCATGGCATTGCCAAAGCTCCCTGTACTGTCTGTGTGCTAGGTAAGTAGGTAAAACAACACTTCTCAATGGAAGGAAGTCTGTAGAAGAGTTTTAGTAAAACATAAAAAGGGGGTCGGGGGAAGGAGGATCAAAGAAGTAGGAAATAGCTTCAGCAGGGTATCCTCTGTCCCATTATTCCTCCTGGCTATGTAAACGAAATCACCCAAACTTGTTGTTTGTCAGCTAATGTGATACAAAGACCGATGTGGAAAAAAACAAAAGTTTATGTTAAAGGGGCATGCTGACGTTGACATTTTCCATAGCAACCACTTCTACACAAAATTTTAATCACTACTGTCTTTTGAAATATTAGATACACCGGGACCGCCAGTCAACTTTGTATTTGAAGATATTAGAAAGAACTCCGTCCTCTGCAAATGGGAACCACCCCTTGATGATGGTGGCAGTGAAATTATAAACTACACTTTGGAAAAGAAAGACAAGACAAAACCTGACTCAGAGTGGATTACTGTCACTGCAACACTTAGACAATGCAAATATTCAGTGACAAAACTAATTGAAGGAAAAGAGTACCTCTTTCGTGTAAGAGCTGAAAATAGGTTTGGGCCTGGACCACCATGTGTTTCAAAGCCATTTATAGCTAAAGATCCATTTGGTAAGGTTCTTTTAGCAACTACACTTTGCCTTTTTATCATATGCATGGGTATATACATTATCATAGCTTTTAAACTTGAATTTTTATATGATACTAGGCAATTAATTCAAATGTGCAATTTTTTTTTATCAGAACCACCTGATGCACCCGATAAGCCCATTGTAGAAGATGTTACCAAAAACAGTATGCTCGTGAAATGGAATGAACCAAAAGATAATGGAAGTCCCATCTTGGGTTATTGGCTTGAAAAACGTGAGGTTAATAGTACACATTGGTCTCGTGTCAACAGAAGCCTTCTGAATTCCTTGAACACCAATGTAGAAGGCCTATTAGAAGGACTCACCTATGTCTTCAGAGTATGTGCCGAAAATGCAGCTGGACCTGGAAAGTTCAGTCCCCCTTCAGATCCCAAAACAGCACACGATCCAATCTGTAAGTAATGTCTTACAAAGAGAATGGGGTACAGCATGCTAACTATAAATAAGTCACTCAATTAAGTACTACACTATATGTTTGAAAGTTAAGAGAGTAGATCTTGAATAGTATCACTACAAAAAAAATGACAATTGTGTAAGGGGATAGTGGTATAAACCAACACTGTGGTAATCATTTTGCAACATACATATCAAATCATCATGTTGTATACCTTAAACTTACCAAAAAAAAACAAAGGAGCAAAATACTAACAATGACTACAGACACATACTAAGGTTACAATGTAAAATTTTAAACATCTGTGTATACATAATTTAAAAGTGTCACAAGATAGTACTTACCCATATTACATGCAATGCATTCTGGAAAAAAGTGGATAGAGTAAGTTATTGTGCATTTTAAAAGCTTCAGTGAGTTCTGATTTGTGTATCTGCATTCATTCCAGCTCCCCCTGGGCCACCTATCCCGAAAGTCACTGACACAAGCTCTACAACTATTGATCTAGAATGGGAACCCCCAGCTTTCAATGGTGGTGGGGAAATTATTGGCTACTTTGTCGATAAGCAGCTGGTTGGCACAAATGAATGGTCACGCTGCACAGAGAAGATGATCAAGGCCCGTCAGTACACTGTCAAAGAAATCCGAGAGGGCGCTGATTATAAACTTCGAGTGAGTGCTGTCAACGCTGCAGGTGAAGGGCCACCGGGAGAGACAGGACCTGTTACTGTGGCTGAACCACAAGGTAACCTGAAAGTTACATAGATAAGATTATGGATATTTCCCTAGTAGGAGATTTTTTTCCCGCATTTTTCTTGGGCTAACGTATTACTGTTCTCTTTAAAACAGAGCCTCCTACTGTGGAACTAGATGTTTCTGTCAAAGCTGGAATACAAATAATGGCTGGAAAGACTCTTAGAATTCCAGCCGTGGTAACTGGGCGTCCGGTGCCTACTAGAGTATGGACCATAGAAGAAGGGGAGCTGGATAAAGACCGTGTTGTAATAGAGAACGTTGGAACCAAATCTGAGCTAATTATCAAGGATGCATTGAGAAAGGACCATGGCAGATATATAATTACAGCTACCAATAGCTGTGGTTCCAAATTTGCAGCAGCCAGGGTAGAAGTTTTTGGTAAGGAATGTTACATGGATTTTCAGAGGGTTTTCCTGAGTGATACAATTTATCGCGTTAAACTTTATGTTTGTTTGTTTAATTTTACAGATGTTCCTGGACCAGTTCTTGACTTAAAACCTGTTGTAACAAATAGAAAGATGTGTTTACTTAACTGGTCTGATCCAGCAGATGATGGAGGAAGTGAAATCACAGGATTCATTATTGAAAGAAAAGATGCTAAGATGCATACCTGGAGACAACCAATCGAGACCGAGAGATCTAAATGTGACATCACAGGTCTCATTGAGGGGCAAGAATATATGTTCCGTGTGATTGCCAAGAACAAGTTTGGCTGTGGCCCTCCTGTTGAAATAGGACCGATTCTTGCAGTTGATCCACTAGGTAAAAGAAGTTTTCATTGTGTTTGCTTTTAGTTATGTCATTTACTTATTGAGCCTCAGCGGCTTCGAACTCCCCAACAGTCCCATGATCTATAGCTAGAGAGTGATAAGAAAGGTAAATCAAATAACTACTAGCAAGAATACCGTATTTGCTATAACTTCAATGTCATTTTCGGCTCGCTGTAATTTTTGCACAACCCGTGCATGGTTTTGTGTACTGAAAAACCTGAATTTACTGAAGCTTAGCAATAACCTAAAAATAGTTCGAAATACTACATCTCTGCAATAGAATGCACTGGAGTACTTCATTTAATACTTTAGTGGTAAAAGGGAATTCACTATTTTTGAAAGATTACAGGGTAGACAACAGCCTTATGATAAATGCCTTAGTCTTCCTTTAGCCCTCAGGTAGTCTCCACACTAGAAGGATACAGAGGCCCAGAATCAGAAAAAGCCACCAGAGAATAGAATCTAACCCAAGGAAATCTCCTTAAGCAATACGAACAAATGTGAAACGCTGAAATTGCACACACTTGGAAATGCATCCTGACATCCCAACCAAGAAAGCAGAATCTGTGAGGATGGCCCATTCCCCAAGAAACAGAGGCATTATTCTTCCTCCACCACCACCTACCTACCAACCAAAAAAAGAAAATTATAACCTCGCTGTGACAGCTGATCTCAAATATGTCTGCTGTATGTCAAGTTTTACCAGAGGTATTGGAACAAATCTGAGCTTGCACCACAAAGCTCAGCTTCTGGTTGTAATAACAGGAAAGGATTAGGTCTCATTTTAGCATTCCCAACTTATTCTTTGTTTTGTCCTTTGGGCGCAAAAATACAGCAGCATTACAATTTTCTTTCCATTCCATTTCTTTCCATTCCATTTTAAACCCACACTTGGAGGCAACTTGGTTCAAAGTGTGTTCGGTGGACATATCCACTGTCTATTAGTAAAGGAAACACTTTGATCTCAGCTGGTCACCCAAAGCAAAACTTCACAAACCTTCTCTTCTACTTCATTAGGATTAGAATCTTTCCCAGTGGCAGAGGTGCCAAAGATCTAAAATGGTAAAAATAACAGGCGTACATGCCCTTCAATTTACTTTTAATCAACAATTTTGACTGTAAAGCTTACTAAGAAAAACTCTGCCTATTATAAATGCCTATCATTCTGGTAACTGATGTGTTTTCAGAAGGTTTTTAAAGATGGATGTAAGGTTATGCCAGACAAACCTATTAATTCACATAAGTAATTTGAAGTGAAATACTGTCTCTTATATGAATATTTATTTGATGCTTGTCATTTCAACCTGCCTCTGGTTAAAGGTCCTCCAACGTCTCCTGAGAGGCTCACATACACAGAAAGGACGAAGTCCACTATCACCCTTGACTGGAAAGAGCCCCGCAGCAATGGCGGCAGCCCCATCCAGGGCTATATCATTGAAAAACGACGTCACGACAAACCAAACTTTGAAAGAGTTAACACGCGACTCTGCCCAACCACATCTTTTCTGGTTGAAGATCTTGACGAACACCAAATGTATGAATTCCGCGTCAAAGCTGTCAACGCAATTGGGGAAAGTGAACCATCCCTGCCTCTTAATGTGGTCATACAAGATGACGAAGGTGTGGAATCTGAGCCTGATTTTAACGCACTTTCTGGTGCTGCCTTTCTCTCATAGGGCGAGCAGACACCCTTATGACTTCTTCTTTTCTTTCCCTCCTCTTTGCAGTGCCTCCCACCATTAAGTTGCGCCTGTCTGTTCGAGGAGACACTATCAAAGTTAAGGCAGGAGAGCCTGTTAACATCCCCGCAGATGTGACAGGCCTTCCGATGCCTAAGATTGAGTGGTCCAAGAATGAAACCCTGATCGAAAAACCCACTGATGCACTTAAGATAACCAAGGAAGAGGTATCCCGAAGTGAGGCAAAGACCGAGGTTATCATTCCCAAAGCAGTTCGGGAAGACAAAGGCACTTACACCATTACTGCGTCCAATCGCCTGGGCTCGGTGTTCCGAAATGTTCATGTGGAAGTGTATGGTAAGGGACCTGCTTTCTTTTTTTTTTTTTTAAGATTTTATTTATTTATTTATTTATTAGGAAAGAGAGAGAGTGAGAGAGAGCAGGTCAGAGTGAGAAGCGGACTCCCCATGGAGCTGGGAGCCCGATGTGGGACTCGATCCCGGGACTCCGGGATCATGACCTGAGCCGAAGGCAGTCGCTCAACCAACTGCGCCACCCAGGGGCCCCAGGGACCTGCTTTCTTAGCTGAAAATGCAGCCCAGTGTCTGTTTAAGAATTGTCTTCTCATTCTCCTCTCTTGGTGCCTTTCCAGATCGTCCATCACCACCAAGGAATCTTGCTGTTACTGACATTAAAGCTGAATCCTGCTACTTGACGTGGGATGCCCCTCTAGACAATGGTGGCAGTGAAATCACGCATTATATCATAGACAAACGTGATGCAAGCAGGAAGAAGAGTGAATGGGAAGAAGTCACCAACAGCGCTGTAGAGAGGAAATATGGGGTAAACTATTCTAAATGTTTTCTTATACACATTAAAAGGACACGACACTGAATTAACACCATTCTGGCATAATCTTGGAATCTAAGGATTAAACTCAAAACTGCACATAAAAAGATTTATCGCAGTTTTTAGCACCATGCACATAAGGCCACTTAGAAAATACTTTTTGGTAAACCAATCCTCTTTTATTTGAGAGATCCACTATTAGGTACAATAAATATACATATTTGTATTTTTTAATTTTTTTTAATCATGGTTGCTTTTAATATATAGTATTTAAATTTATTTAAATATGTTCTATATCCATTCTGGAGGTGAAAATTGGTATCTTATTTTTAAGTATCTTGTGATTTTTTTTTCTCCCCAAATTTGTTTATTTTAATTTTTCAGTGTTACAAGATTGATTGTTCATGCACCACACCCAGTGCTCCATGCAGTACGTGCCCCTCTCGATACCCACCACCAGGCTTACCCACCCCCCCACCCCCTCCCCTCATGTAGATTCAATTAGCCAACATACAGTGCATCATTAGTTTTTGATGTAGTGTTTAATAATTTATTAATTATTTGTTGTGCAAGCAAGTTGCACATGCTTTCCCCACATTTGAGCCTATGTATTTTTAAACTATATATTTACTTGATTTTAATAGATTTCTTTTTATAGTCTTCCCTACCAAAAGAACATGAATTTTAAAATAAGTAAGTGAAATCAAAAGCCTGTTGTTTTTAAGAAATCACTGTTCATCTGATTTGTAGGTCTGGAAGCTTATCCCCAACGGTCAGTATGAGTTCCGAGTTAGGGCAGTGAATAAATATGGAATCAGTGATGACTGCAAATCAGATAAAGTTGTCATTCAAGATCCCTTCCGCCTTCCTGGACCTCCGGGAAAACCAAAAGTCCTGGAGCGCACCAAAGGGTCGATGCTAGTGAGCTGGACTCCTCCTCTGGACAACGGCGGCTCTCCAATTACTGGCTACTGGCTGGAGAAGAGAGAAGAGGGAGGTGCCTACTGGTCACGTGTCAGCCGAGCACCAATAACCAAAGTGGGATTGAAAGGCGTAGAATTTAACGTTCCCCGCTTGATTGAAGGTGTTAAATACCAGTTCAGAGCAATGGCAATAAATGCTGCAGGAATTGGTCCTCCCAGTGAACCCTCAGATCCTGCTGTTGCAGGAGATCCTATATGTAAGTATGCTTCCATTTCTGGAGTTTACCAAGAGCAAAGCCACTAAATGGATAATTCCGCTCTTAAATTACTGGCATTTTCCTATACCCAATTATTTATTAAAGTAAAAACTCCATACTGACAAAGTGTCAGAAGTACATACATGTGTGTATATGTATAGACATATATACACGCTACATGCACAGCTATATGTATACCTACACACATGTATACACATACATAAGATCATATAGTTTTTAAATTGTTGGTTTAAGCCTAGCAATTATGAGGAATCATAGTGATAAAGACCCTGGACTGTAAGCTCCTCTCTGCTCCCATACCCCTATCTCATTAGATACATACTATGGAAAGTATCTCCCTCCCTAAAGAGACCCTCGAGTTGGAGTTCAACAAAAAGAAAAATGTTAACTTTTCAATAATATATATAGTATCTTTAATATAGTCTTCAATAATATAGATTGTACCTTTATACAAGATTCTCAAGCACAATCCGTGAGGTTGAATAAAAGAAAAAGAAATTCTTCCAAAAGTTCTGTTTAGCAGATCAAAGATTAAAATACCATGGCCTTAATGATTAATTGTATTTGCTATATATCTCATTAGATTCTCTGTAGGGAAAAAAATTCAGCTCCTTGTTAAAAAAATTTAAAATACTCTAAGTTCTATATGAGGCAGATAAATAAAATGAAGAAGTAATCATTCATTCATGCAGCAAGCCCATTTTGAACATGTACTATGTGCAAGGTACTGTGCTAGGCACCAGAGAGGAAGAGTGAGGGTTCAAGAGACTTTCTATAATGGTAAAGCACTGTCAGAAACGTAAAAGAGTTATGCATCAATTTCGTCCCTAAAGAGCATTTTCAATTAGTTTGTGTTCAAAAGTTTACCAGCTAATGATGAAATCATTTTTTTTTTTTTTTACTTTAAGGTAAGTTAAAATAAGTTTTTAGTAGAGAATATTGCAGAGTCTCTTCAAGGGGATCTTAAAGTAGCTTTTCACAAATTATGTATAAATACAACATAGATCCATCTAGAGATCGTGTATCGTCTTTTTAATCCCAGTTAGTTTGCTTATTTTGTTTTCACATTAATGCAAAATGAAAAGAGACTCTTTCTTATATTCTCTTCTCTGGAAGATAACTTATTCTTTCGGAATTCCTACTTTAGTGTTTAGTAGATTAAATCTAGCATTCTATTGGCTTCAAAATTTGATATACTTTTCTTCTTAGATCCACCTGGGCCACCTTCTTGCCCAGAGGTCAAGGATAAAACAAAGTCCAGCATCTCACTGGCATGGAAACCTCCAGCCAAAGATGGCGGCAGTCCAATCAAAGGATACATTGTAGAAATGCAAGAAGAAGGCAGCACTGACTGGAAAAGAGTAAACGAGCCAGACAAACTGCTAACCACCTGTGAATGTGTGGTGCCGAATCTGAAAGAACTCCGCAAGTACAGATTCAGAGTGAAAGCTGTCAATGAGGCCGGTGAATCTGAACCAAGTGATACAACGGGAGAGATCCCTGCCACCGATATTCAAGGTTCTCGTCCTTTCTTGCATTTATGTGCTCATTTGATCTGATTACGAAAGTAATATCCCTTACTTTTTTGAAAAAGGTAAGCTAAATCCTGTTATGTTATTCATGCTATTACAGAGGCACCAGAAGTTTTTATTGACATTGGAGCACAGGACTCTCTGGTTTGTCAGGCTGGCTCCCAGATTAGGATTCCTGCTGTCATCAAGGGACGCCCAACACCAAAATCATCATGGGAATTTGACGGAAAGGCAAAGAAGGCAGTGAAGGTAAGAAAAACATAATTTTCTGCGTCTCCCATTGAATCACTCTAAGGACTATTAACACTACAACGATCTTCTTCTCTAACAGGATGGAGTTCATGACATACCCGAGGATGCACAGGTAAAAAGAAAAATTGAAGTAATTCACAACACAGTTGGCTGCAGTATTGCTCTTATTTCACCCGATGTATGACCACTGTTTCCTTTGTATAGCTGGAGACTGCTGAGAACTCATCAGTGATTATTATTCCGGAATGCAAACGCTCTCACTCGGGCAAATACAGCATCACAGCCAAAAATAAGGCAGGACAGAAGACAGCACATTGCAGAGTCAAAGTCATGGGTAAGACAGACTTTAAAAGTGACCGTAGAATAAGAAGAGATCATTTTAAACAAAGTGACATTGTTTATATGGTGACTTGCATCCAACAGATGTACCAGGACCACCCAAAGATCTGAAAGTCAGTGATATCACAAGGGGTAGCTGCAAGCTCACATGGAAGATGCCAGATGACGATGGAGGAGACAGGATCAAGGGCTATGTTATAGAGAAGAAGACTATTGATGGAAAAGCCTGGACTAAAGTCAATCCAAACTGTGGAAGCACCACATTTGTGGTTCCTGATCTCATCTCTGAACAGCAGTATTTCTTCCGCGTGCGTGCCGAAAACCGTTTCGGTATTGGTCCACCCGCAGAAACCATTCAGAGGACCACGGCCAGAGATCCGATATGTAAGTTTTTCTTATTTTTCCTAACCTGAGCTTAAATAGTTCTTCAAATTTGAACTATATCATTATAAACAATGCTTAATACTTCCTTTACCTATTTTTAAAGATCCTCCTGATCCCCCCATTAAACTCAAGATTGGCCTCATAACAAAGAACACAGTACACCTATCATGGAAACCCCCAAAGAACGATGGGGGGTCTCCTGTCACCCACTATATTGTCGAGTGCCTGGCATGGGACCCTACTGGGAAAAAGAAAGAAGCTTGGAAACAGTGCAACAAGCGTGATGTGGAAGAACTAGAATTCACTGTTGAAGACCTCGTCGAGGGTGGCGAATATGAATTCAGGGTCAAGGCTGTCAACGCTGCAGGAGTCAGCAAACCTTCAGCCACTGTGGGCCCGGTGACTGTCAAAGACCAGACATGTAAGTCCCAGCATATTCACTGAGAATGTCTTCTCTAGGAATGCCTTCCTAGAAATTTAGTATCAGTCCAGAGTAAAAAGAGAAGTGTCTGTACATCAGGAGGCTACTGTGAGTGGACTGTGAACATGGTCATATTAATCACTTTCCCTCAACTTCTACAGAATTATCCTATTTCCTTACTTATTACACCTTTCCCTTATTTGAAGAAGATGACGTTTGGAATTTCCTTACTATAATTTTCTGCATGATCCTCAAAAGGGGAAGAAAGTAAGAAGTTATTTGCTCAGCAACTTCTGAACCTCATTTAGCTTCACAAATTTCTTTTTCTCTATTTAATAAAAAGATACATCCATTTTAGTAGATAAATATAAATAGACAAATACGGTAATAATTCTTCCTCTATTATTGTTACCATTCCTACTGCTTTGTGTTTGTTCAGTTCCTAAATTAGGAGGGTTGTAGACACTACCCTCTTTGCATATTCTACTAGAATCATGGAAAATGGAAAGTTTTTTTGCCTCCACTAGTGGTTGTATTTCTTAGGGAGTTCTCTCAGAATAAAAATAGTAAGTCCTCTCATAACTCTACATATTTAAGAAAATATGCATATATATATATATATTTTTTTTTTTAAGGGGAATATCATGAAAGAACTCTAAACCTAAGCTACTGCAATCTTCACTTCTCTCTGCCCTTTTTCAGTATCTACGCGCATAACACCCAGTAAGAGAGACAATAGCTGATTACATAGCCACATGTAGGTCCAATAAAGGATGATGATTTATATTTACCTGCTTTCCAAACTGGTGTACATTGAAGTCAAATCTGTTCTTCCTATCAGGCTGGGCTACAAAGTCTGCCTATAGTAGATACAAATAGCTTTACAGGCACTGTAAGTTCTACTTTCTATCCCTAGTGACCACATTTTTTTTTTAACAATCTAGGCCCGCCATCAATTGAGCTAAAAGAATTCATGGAGGTTGAAGAAGGAACGGATGTCAACATTGTGGCTAAAATTAAAGGTGTGCCATTCCCGACACTGACCTGGTTTAAAGCTCCTCCAAGGAAGCCTGACAGCAAAGAACCTGTTCTCTATGACACCCACGTCAACAAACTGGTAGTGGATGATACTTGCACCTTAGTTATTCCACAGTCTCGCAGGAGTGACACTGGCTTATATACCATCACAGCTGTGAATAATCTGGGAACAGCATCAAAGGAGATGAGACTTAATGTCCTCGGTAAAGATGGCACGGCTTTATTAAAACTACGTTTTTCTGTTCCTAAATATATTACTTGGCCTTAAAACCATTCTTCTAATATATTTTTTTTCCCTTTTTAAAACCATTTTAGGTCGTCCTGGCCCTCCAGTGGGACCAATAAAGTTTGAGGCTATTTCAGCAGATCAAATGACATTATCTTGGCTTCCACCTTTGGATGATGGAGGCTCTAAGATTACAAACTATGTAATTGAGAAGAGAGAGGCTAACAGGAAGACATGGGTGCGTGTCTCCAGTGAACCTAAAGAGTGCACGTACACAATTCCCAAATTGCTAGAAGGCCATGAATACGTATTCCGAATCATGGCCCAGAACAAATTTGGCGTTGGGGAGCCTCTTGACAGTGAACCTGAAACAGCAAGAAACCTCTTCTGTGAGTAGGACGTGTTTTACATATAAAATCACTCTTATCTGTTGTTTTGTGTTTTTCATAATTTCTTAGCCATCAATGTGATTTCTTTTCCACAGCTGTCCCTGGAGCACCAGATAAACCAACAGTTAGCAGCGTGACTCGCAACTCCATGACTGTCAACTGGGAAGAGCCAGAATATGATGGAGGCTCTCCTGTGACAGGCTACTGGCTAGAAATGAAAGACACCACTTCAAAGAGATGGAAGAGAGTTAACCGAGATCCTATCAAAGCCATGACTCTGGGTGTCTCTTATAAAGTGACTGGTCTTATTGAAGGTTCTGATTATCAGTTCCGTGTGTATGCAATCAATGCTGCTGGTGTGGGTCCTGCAAGTCTGCCATCGGACCCAGTGACTGCTAGAGATCCGATTGGTAAGCCTTGAAACCATTCCTTTTTTTCCCCCCCTCCCCCCAAAGTGCCATGGAAAAGTCAAGAATACTAATATATACTGGTTTTTCCCAGCCCCTCCTGGTCCTCCAATTCCCAAAGTCACAGACTGGACTAAATCATCTGTGGATTTGGAGTGGTCTCCCCCACTAAAAGATGGCGGATCCAAAGTAACTGGATACATCGTTGAATATAAAGAAGAAGGAAAAGAAGAATGGGAACAGGTAGCTAACACTCGGCATTATGGAATTATAAATAAGCTAAAAGTGTAGCTGTTAGTCTGAATCACATTAGTTTCTATGTGTAGAAATAAAAATGCCTTTTTTTAAGAAATCAGAAAAAAACAATTACAACTGGTAATCCAAACATCTGTTATATCAAAAATTTAATCAAAAGTTAATGTTGTTATTAAAACACGATTCCTGGCAAGACATTTCATTCAGTGTTTACCTGTAATATCTGATCCCCAAAAACTAAGCTGGCAACAATTTTCCCAAACAGAGAAGTTAAATATGCTGTTGGTTATACTTTGGAAAGCCATGAAAACAAGAAGCTGCAAAGAACTAAATGCATGTGATCCTTCCCTAGGGTAAAGATAAAGAAGTGAGAGGAACAAAGCTTGTTGTGACAGGCTTAAAAGAGGGAGCTTTCTACAAATTCAGAGTTAGAGCAGTCAACATTGCTGGCATTGGAGAACCTGGAGAAGTCACAGATGTCATTGAAATGAAGGACAGAATTGGTAATTATTCACACTGCTATTATTTTCTCCATATTTGTGTTTTGGATTGGGAACAAAACACCACATTTGTAATTTTCAATTCTGTTCCAGTGTCACCTGACCTTCAGCTAGACGCCAGCGTCAGAGACAGAATTGTGGTCCATGCTGGTGGGGTGATCCGGATCATCGCGTACGTGTCTGGAAAACCTCCTCCAACTGTCACCTGGAACATGAATGAAAGAGCATTACCTCAAGAAGCTACCATTGAGACCACAGCCATTAGCTCCTCCATGGTCATCAAGAATTGCCAGAGGAGCCACCAAGGTGTCTATTCTCTTCTCGCCAAAAATGCAGGGGGAGAAAGAAAGAAGACCATTATCGTTGATGTATTAGGTAAATACCTTTAATTTGTCCATTAGCTTTTAAAAGTAACATTTTTACTTCATCTACAGCCAAGCTATGTTAAAATAAAACTGTTACAAATGCTTTGGAAAATCAGAAAAATCACCCACAACCCCAGTGACCACTACTAGCATTTAAAAATCTTTCCTCTTTGTTTTTTTTGTCTTATACGTATTTTATATGTTGCCTTTTTATATGACATTAAAAGTTATGATTTTATGTTATATAAAAGTTTTTTTACACAAAATTTTGTATATTGCCTTTTATATAACATGCCCCCATAAGCACTTACTATGTTTTATATAGTTTTCATAAAAGCAGCTTTCCTGCAAATGTACGTGAATATCCAATAATTCACTAAGGTTGATCAATTTCATATCATGGGAGTGTATCCTTTGCTAATTATCATGATAAAGCAAAGGTCTCTGTGAAGGGTTTCAGTATTCTAATTGACAAGCTGGTGATGGGTATTAAGGAGGACACATGTTGTGATGAGCACTGTGTGTTATACACAACTTTAATGAATCGTTGAATGCTACATCAGAAACTAACTATGTACTATATCCTGGCTAGCTGAACATACTCAAAAAAAAGAAAAGCATATTTGATTATCCAGGTGAACTCTACAGTTTTTCATGCGTCTTGCTGGCTGCTTTATTCTAGTGATTTGCTCAGAGAGTAAAGCCCTCCCACTCAGATTTCTCTCTCAGCATGTCTCTAGGCACAACCATACCCCAAACAGTGAGTTTTTATGTGAAAATAACTGGTTCTCTCCTGAACATAATTAATGTTATGTAAACATATTATGTTTTCATTAATGAAAATGGCATGAGGAAAAAGATCTCATTGACCAACAGTCCTACAAGCTTTTAGGTTAGTTTCAAGCTCCTCAACAGCTGTTATTTTAGCTTGAGAACTGGTTCACTTTCAAGGTTAAATTCCCACCCTCTTAAAGGGCCTTCTGCGATTTGGGAACTCCCGTGCTGCTTATTGATTTACTAGTCACCTAGGGAAAGCTCTCTCTCCCTTTCCCCTCTGGAGAGTAAACTAGACACTAGAAAGGAGCCAAGCCACCCCTGACCCTTATCCTATCTCCTATGCACTCTCCTTCCAGCAGCTCCCTCCTATCTGACTTACAAATTACCAAAAAAAAAAAAAGTATACATATATAAATACCCATGTTTTATATATATACACACACACACATGCACACATTACTGTTCTTTTAACTTCTACTAAACCAGTGACAAACAGTAATTGTAAACATACTCCATTTAAAAATATGGTTGAATATAGATACCGTGGGGAAGAAAAAAAATCAATAGCCACGAAATCTTATTCCTAACATCTTTGTCTTTTTTTTTTAAAGATTTTATTTATTTATTTATTTATTTATTTATTTATTTGTTTGTTTGTTTATTTATTTGACAGAGAGAGATCACAAGTAGAGAGAGAGGGGGAAGCAGGCTTTCTGCTGAGCAGAGAGCCTGATTTGGGGCTCAATCCCCCAGGCGCCCACATTTTTGTCTTTTTAAACACAGAGTAACAAATGTTGAGCCCTATTGTTCATTGAAAACAAACAACTAGAAATTGTCTCCTCTTTTTCCCAGATGTGCCAGGTCCTGTTGGAGTACCCTTCCAGGCTCACAACCTAACCAATGACTCCTGCAAACTGACATGGTTTTCTCCAGAAGATGATGGAGGCTCTCCAATCACCAATTATGTCATTGAGAAGCGTGAATCTGACCGCAGAGCATGGACCCCAGTGACATATACAGTTACCCGACAGAATGCTACCGTCCAGGGTCTCATTGAAGGAAAATCCTACTTTTTCCGAATTGCAGCCGAAAACAGTGTTGGCATAGGCCCATTTACTGAGACTCCAACCGCTCTTGTCATCAGAGATCCAATAAGTAAGTGCAATTTAAAACAATTTCATCCTTAATCACTTCTTCACTCATTTAGGAAAGGAGGATGGTGACAAAATATGTGTACAGGCACCGAACACTTCATTCCTTTGACAAGTATTCAGTAGACGACAAATGCTCAATACCCGATATTGGCAGTGTTGGAATGTGATTGTGAGAGACGTTATGGGAATACAGGATTCTTCCAATCCTTCATGTATACTACACTACTTTTTTTTTAATTTCTCAATGTCATGAATATGAAGTAATTTCCTAACTCTGGAGAACTTTCTTAAATGATTTGGCCTCAATGAACCTCTATTTCCTCATGAGAGGAAATTAGACTGGGTGGTATCTCTTTTTTTAACTCAAATAGTTCTATGGTGAGAGCCTTCTGTTACTTATCAAAGCAAATACTTTAAGTGCAGTCCTCCAAAAGTATCATTTACTATTTACTATGATTTACTACATTTTTAACATGACATTTTTTTCATCGTAATTCTGTATTTTACTTGCAGCTGTGCCAGAGCGCCCTGAAGACCTAGAAGTCAAAGAAGTTACTAAAGATTCTGTTACATTGACTTGGAACCCTCCTAAGTACGATGGCGGGTCAGAAATTATTAACTATGTCCTAGAAAGCCGACTCATTGGAACTGAGAAGTTCCACAAGGTTACAAATGACAACTTGCTTAGCAGAAAATACACTGTGAAAGGCTTAAAAGAAGGTGATACCTATGAGTACCGTGTCAGTGCTGTGAATATTGTGGGACAAGGCAAACCATCATTTTGTACCAAGCCAATCACTTGCAAGGATGACCTGGGTATGTGTCTAATGCAATTCAAACTTTGAAAACTTGTACATTTGCAGATTTACCGTAAGACATCAGTAAAACTGACTTGCCTTTCTCATTATAATTTCAGCTCCTCCAACGCTTGACCTTGACTTCAGAGATAAGCTCACAGTTCGGGTTGGTGAAGCTTTTGCTCTCACTGGCCGTTACTCAGGCAAACCAAAGCCGAAAATTACTTGGCTCAAAGATGAAGCTGATGTGCTAGAAGATGATCGCACTCAAATAAAGACTACTCCAACAACACTTGCTCTAGAGAAGATCAAGGCCAAACGTACAGACTCCGGCAAATACTGTGTGGTTGTGGAGAACAGTACAGGCTCTAGGAAAGGTTTCTGTCAAGTCAATGTTGTTGGTAAGTATCATTTAGCAAGAATACATATTCTGTTCTTTCCAAAGCAGAAGGGGCAATAACATTTTGGGCCATGATTTTTTTTTTCTTCAGACCGTCCTGGACCACCAGTAGGACCAGTTATTTTTGATGAGGTAACCAAAGATTACATGGTTATCTCTTGGAAGCCACCTTTAGATGATGGAGGCAGTGAAATTACCAATTACATTATTGAGAAGAAGGAGGTGGGCAAAGACATTTGGATGCCTGTGACATCTGCAAGTGCTAAAACAACATGCAAAGTTCCTAAACTCCTTGAAGGAAAAGATTATATTTTCCGGATATATGCTGAAAACCTGTATGGAATAAGTGATCCTCTGGTGTCTGATTCAATGAAAGCCAAAGATCGTTTCAGTATGCATTACATTTCCTTTTAGTGACTCGGTGTTGAATATTGTTAATAGGAAAAATGACATTTCTAACATGCCTTGCTAATGTTTGTCGTAGGGGTTCCTGATGCACCTGAGCAGCCCATTGTTACAGAAGTTACCAAAGACTCTGCGTTAGTAACCTGGAACAAGCCAAATGATGGAGGAAAGCCCATCACAAACTACATCCTGGAAAAGAGGGAAACCATGTCTAAACGATGGGCTAGAGTTACCAGAGAGCCCATCCATCCGTACACTAAATTCAGGGTTCCTGACCTTCTAGAAGGGTGTCAGTATGAGTTCCGGGTTGCTGCAGAAAACGAAATTGGTATTGGAGATCCAAGCCCACCATCCAAACCAGTCTTCGCTAAAGATCCAATTGGTACATTATTCAAGCATTCATTCGGTTTTCACATTATCCAACTTTGTTTTCAGCTATGTTCTAACTCCTTTTTGGTTTTTTTTCTTTTATTACATAGCTAAACCAAGCCCACCAATTAATCCTGAAGCAATTGATACAACATGTAATTCAGTTGATCTAACCTGGCAGCCACCACGTCATGATGGCGGGAGCAAGATTCTGGGTTATATTGTTGAATACCAGAAAGTTGGAGATGAAGAGTGGAAGAGAGCTAATCACACTCCTGAGTCATGTCCTGAAACTAAGTATAAAGTCACCGGCCTTCGGGATGGTCAAACCTACAAGTTCCGAGTAATGGCAGTCAACGAAGCTGGTGAATCGGATCCAGCTTATGTTCCTGAGCCAGTGCTAGTAAAAGACAGACTTGGTGAGTAAAATCTTCTCAGCTATACTAGCAAAGAAGATAGGTGTGTCTTTGTATATGCTTCATTGTAAAATACATAAACCAAATCTGAAAGTACTATTTGCTTTATTCCAGAACCCCCAGAGTTGATTCTTGATGCCAACATGGCAAGAGAACAACACATAAAGGTTGGTGATACTCTAAGACTCAGTGCCATCATCAAAGGTGTGCCATTCCCAAAAGTAACTTGGAAAAAAGGAGACAGAGAGGCTCCGACTAAAGCAAGAATTGATGTTACTCCAGTTGGTAGCAAGCTTGAAATCCCTAATGCTGCCCATGAAGATGGTGGAATTTATTCCTTAACAGTGGAGAATCCAGCTGGTTCAAAAACTGTCTCAGTAAAAGTCCTTGTATTAGGTACGAATTTTCATACTTAAACACATTTAATATAATAACATATTAAAGTTTGGATACATTTTGAGATTTTACTGGGTTAAATCACTTATTATAATAACCTTATTATTTAACACTTTCAGATAAGCCGGGGCCACCTAGAGATTTGGAAGTCAGTGAGATTAGGAAAGATTCTTGTTACCTTACTTGGAAGGAACCACTGGATGATGGTGGTTCTGTAATTACAAATTACGTGGTTGAGAGGAGAGATGTTGCCAGCTCCCAGTGGTCACCTCTCTCAGCTACAT
The DNA here is from genome assembly GCA_028533885.1 of Nasua narica. Classification (NCBI taxonomy): domain Eukaryota; kingdom Metazoa; phylum Chordata; class Mammalia; order Carnivora; family Procyonidae; genus Nasua; species Nasua narica. Next base: position 125,944,269 of record CM052810.1, on the reverse strand, counting down.
CCAAGAAAAAGAGTCACATGGCTAAACACCTTACTGAAGGCAATCAGTATCTCTTCCGTGTAGCTGCCGAGAACCAGTATGGACGTGGTCCTTTTGTTGAAACACCTAAACCCATCAAGGCTCTGGATCCTCTACGTAAGTTGCTTTCTCTGGGTACAAAGGTTTTCTCTGACTGTCTCTGAGAATATTATTCATTCATCATAACTTCTTCTTTTGAAAAGATCCCCCAGGGCCACCCAAAAACTTACACCATATAGATGTCGACAAGACTGAAGTCTCACTTGTTTGGAATAAGCCTGATCGTGATGGAGGCTCTCCAATCACGGGATATTTGGTGGAATATCAAGAAGAGGGCACCGAAGACTGGATTAAGTTTAAGACTGTGACAAACTTAGAGTGTGTTGTTACTGGACTGCAACAAGGGAAGACCTATAGATTCCGTGTAAAAGCTGAAAATATCGTGGGTCTTGGTCTCCCTGACACAACTATCCCAATAGAATGTCAAGAAAAACTAGGTAATTTTGGACTGGCATTATTATTATTATTTTTTTAATTCATGTTGTGAAAACCAACATCTAATTTTCTCATGTTCACTTTCCAGTGCCTCCATCTGTGGAACTAGATGTGAAATTAATTGAAGGCCTTGTGGTAAAAGCTGGAACTACAGTCAGGTTCCCTGCCATCATAAGAGGTGTACCCATTCCCACTGCCAAGTGGACAACCGATGGGAGTGAGATCAAAACAGATGAACACTACACAGTTGAAACTGACAGCTTCTCATCAGTACTTACTATTAAGAACTGCTTAAGGAAAGACACTGGGGAATATCAAATCACAGTTTCCAATGCAGCGGGCACCAAAACAGTAGCTGTACATCTTACTGTACTTGATGTTCCTGGTCCACCAACAGGTCCTATTAATATTCTGGATGTTACCCCTGAATATATGACTATCTCATGGCAGCCACCTAAGGATGATGGAGGGAGCCCTGTGATAAATTATATTGTTGAGAAACAAGATACAAGGAAAGGCACGTGGGGTGTTGTCTCATCAGGAAGCAGTAAGACAAAGCTGAAAATCCCACATCTGCAAAAAGGCTGTGAATATATATTCCGAGTCAGAGCAGAGAACAAGATGGGTGTTGGTCCTCCCCTTGACTCCGTCCCTACTGTTGCTAAACATAAGTTTAGTCCTCCATCTCCTCCTGGTAAACCAGTGGTTACTGACATTACTGAAAATGCTGCAACAGTGTCTTGGACTCTGCCAAAATCTGATGGCGGCAGTCCAATAACTGGTTACTATGTGGAACGTCGAGAAGTAACTGGCAAATGGGTGAGAGTCAACAAAACACCCATAGCTGACCTGAAGTTTAGAGTGACTGGACTGTATGAGGGAAATACATACGAGTTTAGGGTTTTTGCTGAAAATCTTGCAGGACTAAGCAATCCATCACCAAGTTCTGACCCAATAAAAGCTTGCCGGCCCATCAAACCACCAGGACCACCTATTAATCCTAAACTGAAAGACAAGACCAAAGAAACAGCTGACTTGGTGTGGACAAAGCCTCTCAGTGATGGTGGTAGCCCCATTCTAGGCTACATAGTGGAATGTCAGAAACCTGGTACAACACAGTGGGATAGGATTAATAAAGATGAACTCATTAGGCAGTGTGCCGTTAGGGTACCTGGACTAGTTGAAGGAAATGAGTACAGATTCCGTATAAAGGCAGCTAATATTGTGGGAGAGGGAGAGCCTAGAGAGCTAGCAGAATCTGTGATTGCGAAAGATATCCTTCATCCTCCAGAAGTAGAACTCGATGTTACTTGTCGTGACGTTATTACCGTTAGAGTGGGCCAAACTATCCGCATTCTTGCTCGAGTCAGAGGCAGACCTGATCCAGACATAACTTGGTCCAAGGAAGGCAAAGTATTGGTCCGAGAAAAGCGGGTTGACATAATTCATGATCTACCTCGTGTTGAGTTACAGATTAAAGAAGCTGTTAGAGCTGATCATGGCAAGTATATTATCTCAGCTAAGAATACCGGTGGGCATGCCCAAGGTTCCGCCATCGTTAATGTTCTTGACAGACCTGGGCCTTGCCAGAATTTAAGGGTTAGCAATGTAACCAAAGAGAATTGTACGATTTCTTGGGAAAACCCAATAGATAACGGTGGCTCAGAAATAACAAATTTCATAGTGGAATATCGCAAACCAAACCAGAAAGGCTGGTCAATTGTTGCTTCAGATGCCACTAAGCGATTAATTAAGGCCAACCTCTTAGCCAACAACGAGTACTATTTCCGAGTTTGTGCAGAGAATAAAGTAGGAGTTGGTCCAACCATTGAAACAAAAACTCCAATTCTGGCTATTAACCCTATTGATAGACCAGGTGAGCCCGAAAACCTTCACATTGCAGATAAAGGAAAGACATTTGTCTATCTCAAGTGGCGGCGGCCAGATTATGATGGTGGTAGCCCAAATCTGTCCTATCACGTTGAGAGGAGGCTGAAGGGCTCAGATGAATGGGAAAGAGTGCATAAAGGAAGCATTAAAGAAACCCAATACATGGTTGACAGATGTGTTGAAAACCAGATTTATGAGTTCAGAGTGCAAACAAAGAATGAAGGTGGGGAAAGTGACTGGGTGAAGACAGAGGAAGTGGTTGTGAAGGAAGACTTACAGAAACCCGTACTTGATCTGAAACTAAGTGGTGTGCTAACAGTCAAAGCAGGGGACACCATTAGACTTGAGGCAGGTGTGAGAGGCAAACCATTCCCAGAAGTTTTATGGACCAAGGACAAAGATGCTACAGACTTAACAAGATCACCAAGGGTCAAGATTGATACCGGTGCCGATTCATCCAAATTTTCTCTTTCTAAAGCGAAGCGAAGTGATGGCGGTAAATATGTAATTACAGCAACTAACACAGCTGGCAGTTTTGTGGCCTATGCCACCGTCAATGTTTTAGATAAGCCTGGTCCTGTAAGAAATCTGAAAATTGTTGATGTGTCCAGTGATCGGTGTACTATTCGCTGGGATCCACCAGAGGATGATGGTGGCTGTGAAATCCAAAATTATATTCTAGAAAAATGTGAGAGTAAGCGAATGGTTTGGTCTACCTATTCTGCTAATGTCTTAACACCCGGTGCTACAGTAACACGTCTCATAGAAGGAAATGAATATATTTTCAGGGTCCGTGCAGAAAATAAAATAGGCACAGGGCCTCCAACAGAAAGTAAACCAGTCATTGCAAAAACCAAATATAATAAACCTGGTCGCCCGGATCCCCCAGAAGTCACCAAAGTAAGCAAAGAAGAGATGACCGTGGTTTGGAATCCACCTGAATATGATGGTGGAAAATCCATCACAGGATACTATTTGGAGAAAAAGGAAAAACATTCAGCACGATGGGTCCCTGTTAACAAGAGTGCAATCCCCGAGAGACGTCTCAGAGTACAGAACCTCCTCCCAGGACATGAATATCAGTTCCGTGTCAAGGCAGAAAATGAAATTGGAATTGGAGAACCAAGCTTGCCCTCAAGGCCAGTGGTGGCGAAAGATCCAATAGGTATGATGTTCTTTTTTCTAATATCACACCAAATCTTAATCTCAAGCACAGAGATATTAGAGAAATAAGTTAAATCCATGACTTCAAAACATCAGCCAATATTTTTCCAAGTAGATTTTTTATCAAATCACCTAAAATGTATAAACAACAGTAGATTCTAAATTTATGAAGGGAAATAAGGACTCAGCAATTGAGAAGTTGAATGTCCTATCTTTGATTAACTGAAAATGGACTACTTTATAATATAAACTATAAACATTAGAGTATCACCAGTAGGAGTTAATGACGGGTAAATTCATTCTTATATATTTACTATTTTCAGAACCACCTGGTCCACCAACCAATCTCAAAGTGGTTGACACAACCAAAAGTTCCATAACTCTTGGATGGGGAAAACCAGTGTATGATGGTGGCGCGCCAATAATTGGATATGTTGTGGAAATGAGACCAAAACGAGAAGATGCATCCCCTGATGAAGGCTGGAAAAGGTGCAATGCTGCCGCACAACTTGTTCGCATGGAGTTCACTGTTACCAGCTTAGATGAAAACCAGGAATATGAGTTCAGGGTGTGTGCCCAAAACCAAGCTGGCATTGGACGCCCTGCCGAGTTAAAGGATGCTATTAAACCTAAAGAAATCCTCGGTGAGAACCCTATTTTATCCTAGGATTCATTCACTCTACACTTCTCGCATGATTTCCTCATGTTCCGAAAAGTCGACTAATGTTTTTTGTGTCATTTACAGAACCTCCGGAGATTGATCTGGATGCCAGCATGAGAAAACTGGTCACAGTGAGAGCGGGATGCCCTATCCGACTATTTGCCATAGTGAGAGGACGACCAGCTCCTAAAGTCACTTGGCGAAGAGTGGGTATTGACAATGTGGTCAGAAAAGGACAAGTTGATCTGGTGGACACTATGGCCTTCCTTGTCATCCCTAATTCCACCCGTGATGACTCGGGAAAATATTCCTTGACGCTTGTGAACCTGGCAGGAGAAAAGGCCGTGTTCGTGAATGTCAGAGTATTAGGTGGGTTACTAACAAGCTCCTTCTTCCCCTTCAAAAACACATTAGTTAAGAAGGCTGAGGAGACATGTGTATCTGATTTTGTGGTTCTTTACAGATACTCCCGGACCTGTGACTGATTTAAAAGTTTCGGATGTCACTAAAACATCGTGCCACATTTCCTGGGCCCCTCCTGAGAATGACGGTGGGAGCCAAGTGACACATTATATTGTGGAGAAGCGTGACGCAGAAAGAAAGACGTGGTCAACAGTTACCCCGGAAGTCAAGAAAACGAGCTTCCAAGTCACCAACCTCGTTCCTGGGAACGAGTACTTCTTCAGAGTCACTGCCGTCAATGAATATGGCCCTGGCGTGCCCGCAGATGTCCCCAAACCAGTGCTTGCGTCAGATCCTCTGAGTAAGCACCGTCCTTTTTCCTCCTTCTCACTCCAGTCTCAAGGTCACGATACTGAAGCACGTTCATCTACCACACCAAAAAGGCTTTAATTTGTAGAAACCCAAACAGGGCAAATAAATCTCTAACTCACTCATTGAAGAGGGTTTTAACCTGCCCCATCTCGTCCTTTCCACATTCAACACGCTGAGCTCTGGTTTCCAGGTGCTCCCAAGCAAGCGGCATACTCAAGTATTTATGTAGAGTAACAAAGGGATTAGATTAAAAACTGTACCTGGACAGTTTTTCTAAATCCCGTTTTTCTTCTAGGCGAGCCGGATCCCCCAAGGAAACTAGAAGTCACAGAAATGACCAAGAACAGTGCTGCGTTAGCCTGGTTACCTCCCCTGCGGGATGGAGGTGCTAAAATCGATGGCTACATCGTCAGTTACAGAGAAGACGAGCAGCCTGCAGACCGCTGGACAGAGTACTCAGTGGTAAAAGATCTCAGCCTTGTGGTCACTGGCCTGAAGGAAGGGAAGAAGTATAAATTTAGAGTAGCGGCCAGAAACGCCGTTGGAGTCAGTTTGCCCAGGGAAGCTGAAGGAGTGTATGAAGCCAAAGAACAGCTGTGTAAGTGGTCCCTGTCTCCTTTTCTCGTGCGATAAAAGTTTGTGAGCATTTGCTTCTTATGTATAGACTGGCCTCTCATATTTTCTATTTGGCTCAACCTTACTCTTCTGTAAAAAATACTAGTCGCTGTAATGCAATCGTGAATTTGAAGCCATTAATGGGTTGCCACCGGCAGTCTGAGAAACAGGAGTAGAGTTCCCCACCAGAGGAGCGCTAACCTCCCCGCAAACTTAATGAATTTTCGTTTTACTTTTAGTGCCTCCAAAGATCCTTATGCCAGAGCAAATTACTATTAAAGCTGGGAAGAAACTCCGAGTTGAAGCCCATGTGTATGGAAAGCCTAATCCAGTCTGTATATGGAAAAAAGGAGAAGATGACGTCGTCACTTCCAGCCACCTGGCGGTGCACAAAACAGACACCTCTTCCATCCTGATCATAAAAGATGTTACCAGGAAAGACAGTGGGTACTACAGCCTCACTGCCGAGAACAGCTCTGGCACAGACACCCAAAAAATCAAAGTTATCGTCATGGGTAGGTTAAGCATTAGACACAGGGCTAGCTAGCTGTGATGATCAGAATCATTTTCTCCCTATCAAATCCCTGTTCTTCTATTTCTTTCTCTTGGTTCACACAGATGCTCCTGGGCCCCCTCAGCCTCCGTTCGACATTTCTGAGATAGACGCTGATGCTTGCTCCCTGTCGTGGCACATCCCTCTGGAGGACGGAGGCAGTAACATCACCAATTACATAGTGGAGAAATGTGACGTGAGCCGCGGTGACTGGGTGACGGCTCTCGCCTCAGTGACAAAAACCTCCTGCAGAGTTGGAAAACTGATCCCAGGTCAGGAGTATATCTTCCGGGTCCGTGCCGAAAATCGATTTGGCATTTCAGAGCCTCTGACATCTCCAAAGATGCTGGCTAAGTACCCATTTGGTAGGTTTCTTTCAGGGAGGAAAAAAAAATTTTGTTTTCTTTCGAGTCTGTTACTTAAGAAAAAAATCTGACATTTCCCTTCTCCTCTTCTCCAGGTGTTCCTAGTGAACCGAAGAATGCACGGGTCACTAAAGTCAACAAAGACTGCATATTTGTGGCATGGGACAGACCAGACAGTGACGGAGGGAGTCCCATTACCGGCTATCTGATTGAACGCAAAGAAAGAAACAGCTTGCTCTGGGTGAAAGCTAATGATACTCCTGTCCGGTCAACTGAATATCCTTGTGCTGGCCTTGTAGAAGGTCTTGAGTATTCATTCAGAATCTATGCGCTAAACAAAGCTGGATCCAGCCCCCCCAGCAAACCAACAGAATACGTAACCGCAAGAATGCCAGTTGGTGAGTAATTTTTGTTAGTATTACAGGAGCATATTTAAGTCTCAGAGTCTCTGAGGATTTTTTCTTCTATTCAGAGATATTCTCAATATTTCTGGGTGATAGTTTGAAATGTGGAGGTTTCTAACTTCCGCTGTTAAGTGCTAAGAATACCTCTTATGGTTTCAGATCCTCCTGGAAAGCCTGAAGTTATTGATGTTTCCAAGAGTACTGTATCCCTCATCTGGGCTCGTCCAAAACATGATGGAGGCAGCAAAATCATTGGCTACTTTGTAGAAGCTTGCAAACTTCCTGGCGATAAGTGGGTACGATGCAATACCTCACCTCACCAGATTCCCCAGGAAGAGTACACAGTCACTGGCTTAGAAGAGAATGCTCAGTATCAATTTAGAGCGATTGCCAAGACCGCAGTAAACATCAGCCAGCCCTCTGAACCTTCTGATCCAGTGACCATCCAGGCAGAAAATGGTAAGGTTCCACCTTTGCCTACAATACTCAACAGGAAGGACTCATGATGTATATTTCTCCTAATTAAAAACAAAATATACATCACGTGGGAAAGAAAAACAAGTAAAATGACAGGTACTTTGTATATAGACAACTAAAAGTTATGATTATGGAGAATCTTAATAACACAGTAAACTAGAAAAAAACAGATACAAAACTGTGAGGACCTTGTAATTTCAACCATACACAGGCACAGAGAGATGACAAGGAAATGCACCAAATGATAATAGTAAAAATTTAAGGATGTTGGAATTACGGAAGATATTTACTTTTTTCTTTATGCTTTCAGCATTATCAAACTTCTATATTAAACCTATATTTTTTTTTAAGATTTATTAAGAGAGAGAGAAAGTGCAAGTGGAGGGGAGGGGCAGAGGGAGAGAAAGAGAATCTCAAGCAGATTCCTCGCTGAGCGCGGAGTCTGATGCAGTGCTTGATCTCACGACCCTGGGATCACAACCGGAGCCGAAATTGAGAGTCAGATGCTTAACCAACTAAGCCACCCAGGTGCCCCTAAACCTATATTCTTTTAAATTAAATGTTACTTGTAAAAATCCCATCTCAAGGGGCGCCTGGGTGGTTCAGATGGTTGAGCATCTACTTTTGGCTCAGGTCACGATCCCAGCATCCTGGGATCAAGCCCTGCATCGGGCTCCTGGCTCAGCAGGGAGTCTGCTTCTCCCTCTCCTTCTGCCTCTCCCCCTGCTCTTGCTCTCTCTCGCTGTATCTGTCTCAAATAAATAAAATTCTTTTTAAAAAAAAGTTCCATCTCGAAAGAGACTGAGCATATGAATTTTCTACTTTTATTAACAACAGTGATCTAATATATCTTAGCTTACGTTAAATCCTGGTCTTACTTCTTTCCAGTTCCTCCCAGGATAGAGCTAAGTGTGGCTATGAAAGCTTTGCTTACCGTGAAAGCTGGAACTAATGTCTGCCTGGATGCTACCGTCTTTGGTAAGCCAATGCCAACCGTCTCTTGGAAGAAGGAGGGCACGCTGCTGAAACCAGCGGAAGGCATAAAGATGGCCATGAAGCGGAACCTATGCACCCTGGAGTTGTTCAGCGTGAACCGGAAGGACTCGGGCGACTATACCATTACTGCCGAAAATTCGAGTGGTTCCAAATCAGCCACCATTAAGCTTAAAGTGTTAGGTAACTAAAGCGCTTACTTAGAATCTCGTAGCTTACTTTGGTTAATGTGATGTAACAGAATTTACAAAATCCTATGTGAGAAAAGATATATAGAAGGATATATATCCTGATATATTTGTAATCAGAGAATTATTCTCCTCACAGGGCAGTGTCATTTTAGAGCTGTAAAGAGCATTAGAAATGATATATTCCAGTTACATATTTTACATATAAGGAAATTAAGATTCTGAAAAATTACATACTTTCCGAGGTCGTAAAGGAAATTGATGACAATATAAAGACTGCAGTCAGGTCTCCAGACCTCCAGTCTACTCATTCCCCATTTCACATGTGTTAGTGAAAGACTTGACTTGTCTTTCTTACTCTTTCAGATAAACCAGGGCCTCCAGCATCTGTTAAAATCAACAAAATGTATGCAGATCGTGCAATGCTTTCTTGGGAACCTCCTCTTGAAGACGGAGGCTCAGAAATCACCAACTATATTATTGACAAACGTGAAACAAGCAGACCCAACTGGGCACAGGTCTCGGCTACAGTGCCCATCACCAGCTGCAGTGTGGAGAAACTTATAGAGGGCCATGAATATCAGTTCCGAATTTGTGCTGAGAATAAATATGGAGTGGGCGATCCAATCTTCACTGAACCAGCAATTGCTAAAAACCCATATGGTAGGAACATTTTCCTTGAGTTTTTCATTTGGCTTTTTAAAGATTACCTTTTAGACTGACGTAGTAACTTTTCAATCGATCTCCGCAGACCCACCTGGGCGCTGTGATCCTCCTGTTATTAGCAATATAACCAAAGATCACATGACGGTAAGCTGGAAACCACCAGCAGATGATGGCGGCTCACCCATCACTGGTTATTTGGTCGAAAAGCGAGAAACCCAGGCAGTTAACTGGACTAAAGTCAACAGAAAACCTGTTATAGAAAGAACAATAAAGGCAACAGGTCTCCAAGAAGGCACTGAATATGAGTTCCGAGTTACAGCTATAAATAAGGCTGGACCCGGGAAACCCAGTGATGCATCCAAAGCTGCTTATGCCCGGGATCCCCTGTGTGAGTTTTCATGAAGGAGTCCCTTATCTTATGTTACAATCAACCCTGAACAAACCAGAAATGAGATTTTTAATGAAATTTTTCTGTAACTTATTCTCAGATCCTCCTGGCCCACCAGCTTTTCCTAAAGTATACGATACGACCCGTAGTTCCGTGAGTCTATCTTGGGGCAAGCCAGCCTATGACGGTGGGAGTCCTATCATTGGCTACCTTGTTGAAGTAAAACGAGCGGACACTGATAACTGGGTGAGGTGCAATTTACCAGAGAAGCTACAGAAAACCCGCTTTGAGGTTACCGGCCTAATGGAAGACACAGAATATCAGTTCCGCGTGTATGCGGTTAATAAGATCGGATACAGCGACCCCAGTGATGTGCCAGACAAGCACCGCCCCAAGGACATCTTAAGTAAGTATTACTGGCAGAAATAGAGTTTTTCTCATCAGTCATATTATAAAATACAGTAAAGAACTCTCTTAGGTGGATCTGTTTGTTTATGAGCGTTAGAGTTGGTAGCTCTCGGAGTGCCTGGTAAGGGAGAGCTGGGTTGGTACTTTATGGCATCTACACAGACCAGATGCAATGCCAGCCGATCTGTGGTTTTGAAAAGCTTTTCGTACTTACACTTACATGAGAATTCATATCTTCCAGAGTATGAAATATAGGAATTTTATTCTGAAAGTAAAGCATTTTTTTTTACTAAGTAGTGAGCTATTTGTCATTCTAATTTTTTTTTCATCTTCTAATCCACCCCTCTTCGTAAGTATGTAATTGTAGGCTCTCCATCCCAACTTCCATTCTCACCATTTCTTCTATCTGCTTATTTCCCGTAACCACGTCTCCTTTTATTTTGAATTATTTGGTATAATACTTCACCCTCTATGTATTTTTCTTCCCATGATGAAATAACGAAAGAGAGCCAGAGTATTATCAGAGAGCCTTCACTGAATATAGAAAAGAAAAACAAGAATGGAAGAGGGCCAAGAATCAATTATCTACATTTAAAAGAGAGAGAATTTGAGAGTATGGAAGGTTCATGAGAACAGGAGGAGAAGAGGTACAGATCCTTCAGGGAAAACTTGGTTTCGCCTACAGGATATCAGAATATAGAAAGATCAAAAATCACTACAGAGTACTGAAATAGCTGACAAAAGTTTTGAGGATCATACTAAGAATTTTTTAAAGAACTAGAAATCAGTTCTGAAAAAGATACTTATTTCAGGAGTGATAAGGCTAGTCCTTGGAAATACATTTGACCATTAAATTATTACTTTCAACAGTCCCACCTGAGGGAGAACTCGATGCTGATTTGAGGAAAACCCTCATATTACGTGCTGGTGTTACAATGAGACTGTATGTACCAGTAAAAGGACGTCCACCTCCAAAGATAACGTGGTCTAAACCAAACGTCAACCTAAGAGAAAGGATTGGACTTGACATAAAATCAACGGACTTTGACACTTTCTTGCGCTGTGAAAATGTGAACAAATATGATGCAGGAAAATATATCTTGACTCTGGAGAACAGCTGTGGTAAAAAGGAATATACCATTGTAGTGAAAGTGCTTGGTAAGTCTATTTGAATAAAACAATCATATGTCAAAAATGTAGTCTATGTATTTTTTACATATGCATTTCTTATTTACCCACGATTTATCCAGATACTCCTGGGCCACCAGTCAATGTCACTGTTAAGGAAATATCCAAAGATTCTGCTTATGTTACCTGGGATCCTCCCATTATTGATGGTGGAAGTCCCATCATAAACTACGTGGTGGAAAAACGTGACGCAGAGAGGAAGTCCTGGTCTACGGTGACAACTGAGTGCTCAAAAACAAGCTTCAGGGTGTCTAACTTGGAGGAGGGAAAATCCTACTTCTTTAGGGTGTTTGCTGAAAATGAGTATGGCATCGGCGATCCTGGCGAAACACGTGATGCCGTCAAAGCTTCCCGTAAGCAAATGAGCTACTATCCCATCATTTTGAGGGAACTGCTAACCTTGGTTATCTTGAGCTAAGTCTTCTCATTTCTCCTTTGCTTTAGAAACTCCCGGACCAGTTGTGGACCTGAAGGTGCTATCTGTAACTAAGTCATCTTGTAACATAGGCTGGAAAAAGCCTCGCAGTGATGGTGGCAGCCGAATTACCGGATATGTAGTAGATTTCCTGACTGAAGACAATAAGTGGCAACGTGTTATGAAATCATTAAGCTTACAGTACCCTGCAAAAGATTTGACTGAAGGCAAGGAATATACCTTCAGAGTGAGTGCCGAGAATGAAAACGGAGAAGGAACCCCAAGTGAAATCACTGCTGTGGCAAAGGATGATGTTGGTAAGCCTTTAGCCATACATCTTCATTTTCCATGCATCATCAAAAGTGCACTCTTGAGCCCTACTCACTGGCTTATCTAAAAATCCTTTAAAAAGTATAATGATCTGAAAATATTAATTGTATGGCCTGGAAAATGACAATAACTTATCTCTGCTATTTTAATACAGTGGCTCCTGATCTTGACTTAAAAGACATACCTGATTTGTGCTACTTGGCTAAAGAAAACAGCAACTTCCGTCTTAAGATCCCCATAAAAGGCAAGCCAGCTCCATCAGTATCCTGGAAGAAAGGGGACGATCCTCTACCAACTGACACAAGAGTCAGTGTTGAGTCAACTGCAGTTAACACAACTCTTGTGGTGTATGATTGCCAAAAATCTGATGCTGGAAAATACACAATCACGCTGAAGAACGTTGCCGGCACCAAGGAAGGAACTCTCTCTATAAAAGTTGTTGGCAAGCCTGGCATCCCCACAGGACCAATCAAATTTGATGAAGTCACAGCAGAAGCCATGACCTTAAAGTGGGGGCCTCCAAAGGATGACGGAGGTTCTGAAATCACCAACTATATCCTAGAGAAGAGAGATTCAGTAAACAACAAGTGGGTGACATGTGCCTCAGCTGTCCAGAAAACCACCTTCAGAGTAACCAGACTTCATGAGGGCATGGAATACACCTTCAGGGTCAGTGCCGAAAATAAATATGGTGTAGGAGAAGGCCTGAAATCAGAGCCAATTGTTGCTAAACATCCATTCGGTGAGTGTCTCAGAGTCAGAAAGAGCAAAACATGTTTTTGCGAAAAGTTCCCTATTATAAATCTTGGATCATCTACTTTTTCCTAGATGTGCCTGATGCTCCTCCACCTCCCAACATAGTGGACGTCAGACATGATTCGGTATCTCTAACGTGGACTGACCCCAGGAAAACCGGTGGCTCTCCAATTACAGGTATTTCATTTGTCCTTCTCCTATAGCTTTTACATTGTTTCTTCCAAATTGGACTCCCTGAAAAACAAGCTGATGCTGGTGCTTAGCTGGTGCTTAGTTATAGCACTATCTGCAAATATAGTAAGGGTTTTTTCCTTTCAGTACATTAAGCATTAGTTAAGCTAATACTTGATTTCAGTGAGAATCTCCTAATAGTTAAAGGCTTTCATAGTGATATCTATTTTTTCAAGTTAGAATTTTTCCACAGGAGGTGCAATAAATACAGATTCCAAGAGAAAAAAAGTAGTACCTAGAAATAAAAGTGTAGATACCAGCAAGAGTGACTATTTATTCTATCTTACATCCACATATAAACCATTTGGGCAAAAACATGTACTTAAAAATAAGTATTTTCTACCTGAATTGACAAATTCACTGGGTCTTTTTTTTTTGTAGGGTATCATATTGAGTTCAAGGAGAGAAACAGCCTTTTGTGGAAGAGAGCTAACAAGACTCCTATTAGGATGAGAGACTTCAAAGTGACAGGATTAACCGAAGGTCTTGAGTATGAATTCCGAGTCATGGCAATCAATTTAGCAGGAGTTGGCAAGCCAAGCCTGCCATCAGAGCCTGTCGTGGCACTTGATCCAATTGGTAAGTCATACAAAGGAAAGCCCGGATGTGTTTTCTGCATTAAAAAAAAAAAATGGTATTTGACTAGCTTTTTTTGCTTTGCTTTAGATCCTCCTGGCAAACCTGAGGTTATTAATGTAACAAGGAATTCAGTGACCCTCATTTGGACTGAACCCAAATATGATGGTGGTCATAAGTTGACTGGCTATATAGTGGAGAAGCGGGATCTGCCCTCTAAATCTTGGACAAAAGCCAACCATGTTAATGTCCCAGATTGTGCCTTTACTGTAACTGACCTCGTTGAAGGTGGAAAATATGAATTCAGAATTAGAGCAAAGAATACAGCAGGTGCTATCAGTGCTCCATCAGAAAGTACAGGAACCATTACTTGCAAGGATGAATATGGTGGGTCTATTTTACTTTTTATGCACATAAAAATAGCAAGTTAAGCCTCCTTCCTTTGCTGATTAAAATGTGGTGGGGGTTTTTTTTTTTCTTTACAGAGGCACCAACCATTGTCCTCGATCCTACAATCAAAGATGGGCTGACAATTAAAGCAGGAGATACCATTGTTTTGAGTGCCATTAGCATTCTTGGCAAGCCCCTTCCAAAGTCGAATTGGTCTAGGGCAGGAAAAGACATGAGACCATCAGATATTGTTCAGATATCTTCGACCCCAACATCTTCCATGCTTACTGTCAAGTATGCCACTAGAAAAGATGCTGGTGAATATACCATTACTGCTACCAATCCTTTTGGCACAAAGGAGGAACATGTGAAGGTAACAGTCCTTGACGTACCTGGTCCCCCAGGTCCCATTGAAATCAGTAATGTTTCTGCTGAAAAAGCAACACTCACATGGACACCTCCACTGGAGGATGGCGGCTCACCAATAAAGTCCTATGTTCTTGAAAAGAGGGAAACCAGTCGACTTTTGTGGACAGTGGTTGCTGAAGACATTCAGTCTTGCAGGCATGTGGCCACCAAACTTATCCAAGGAAATGAGTACCTCTTCCGGGTCTCAGCTGTAAACCAATATGGGAAAGGAGAACCTGTACAGTCTGAACCCGTCAAAATGGTGGACAGATTTGGTATGTAGACCATATAAGGGAACTGCCACGTTAACGTTTGCAGCACAGTTTATGAAAGCATAGATTTCTCATAAATTTGCTTCCTTTTCAGGTCCCCCTGGCCCTCCTGGAAAACCCGAAATATCAAACGTCACTAAAAACACTGCCACCGTCAGTTGGAAAAGACCAGTTGACGATGGTGGTAGTGAAATCACAGGATATCATGTTGAAAGAAGAGAAAAGAAAAGCTTGCGATGGGTGAGAGCAACAAAGACACCAGTTTCGGATCTCAGATGCAAAGTAACAGGACTGCAAGAAGGAAACACCTACGAATTCCGTGTCAGCGCAGAAAACAAAGCAGGAATTGGTCCACCCAGTGATGCTTCAAAACCTGTTCTGATGAAAGACGTAGCATGTTAGTATTTTTTTTTTCACACTACTCATTTGGGAGTGTCACTATCTTAGAGCAGTTATCCAAAAGCCGAACTTCTAACATACACTTTTGTGTCTTTGCCTCTGTTTCAGATCCCCCAGGCCCACCTTCGAATGCGCATGTCACTGATACTACCAAAAAATCTGCTTCTTTAGCATGGGGCAAGCCTCATTATGATGGTGGACTTGAAATCACTGGCTATATTGTAGAGCATCAAAAAGTAGGAGACGAGGCCTGGATAAAAGATACAACGGGAACTGGTCTCCGAATCACGCAGTTTGTTGTCCCTGATCTTCAGACTAAAGAAAAATACAATTTTAGAATCAGAGCCATCAACGATGCAGGTATTGGGGAGCCAGCAATGATTCCAGATGTTGAAATTATAGAACGGGAAATGGCTCCTGATTTTGAACTAGATGCTGAGCTTCGAAGAACACTGGTTGTTAGAGCGGGACTCAGTATTAGAATATTTGTGCCAATTAAAGGTCGCCCTGCTCCTGAAGTGACATGGACCAAAGATGACATCAACCTTAAAAACCGAGCTAACATTGAAAACACAGAATCCTTTACTCTTCTGATCATACCGGAATGTAACAGATATGACACTGGTAAATTTGTCATGACCATTGAAAACCCTGCTGGGAAGAAAAGTGGCTTTGTTAACGTCAGAGTCTTGGATACCCCAGGACCTGTCCTTAACCTGAGGCCTACGGACATCACAAAAGACAGTGTCACCCTGCACTGGGACCTCCCTCTGATAGATGGGGGTTCCCGTATAACAAACTACATTGTGGAGAAACGAGAAGCAACACGGAAATCTTACTCCACAGTCACCACCAAGTGCCATAAATGCACATACAAAGTTACTGGCTTGTCAGAAGGATGCGAATACTTCTTCAGAGTGATGGCAGAAAACGAATACGGAATTGGTGAGCCAGCAGAAACAACAGAACCCGTGAAAGCCTCTGAAGCACCGTCACCACCAGACAGCCTGAACATCATGGACATAACTAAGAGCACAGTCAGCCTGGCATGGCCTAAACCAAAGCACGATGGTGGCAGTAAGATCACTGGCTATGTGATTGAAGCCCAAAGAAAAGGCTCGGACCAGTGGACCCACATCACCACCGTGAAGGGGTTAGAATGTGTGGTGAAGAATCTAACTGAAGGGGAAGAATACACCTTCCAAGTGATGGCAGTGAACAGTGCAGGAAGAAGTGCCCCTAGAGAGAGCAGACCCGTCATTGTCAGGGAGCAGACAACGCTTCCTGAATTGGATCTTCGTGGCATTTATCAGAAATTAGTCATCGCCAGAGCTGGTGAGAACATCAAAGTGGAAATTCCAGTGCTTGGTCGGCCAAAGCCCACAGTTACGTGGAAAAAAGGAGACCAGATTCTTAAACAGACACAGAGAGTTAATTTTGAAAATACAGCCACTTCGACCATCTTAAATATCAACGAATGTGTAAGAAGTGATAGCGGGCCCTACCCATTAACAGCAAGGAACATTGTAGGAGAGGTTGGTGATGTCATCACCATTCAAGTCCACGATATCCCAGGGCCACCTACCGGACCAATCAAATTCGATGAAGTTTCATCTGATTTTGTGACCTTCTCCTGGGACCCACCCGAGAATGATGGAGGTGTACCAATAAGCAACTATGTAGTAGAAATGCGACAGACTGACAGTACTACATGGGTTGAGTTAGCAACCACTGTCATACGCACTACCTATAAAGCCACTCGCCTTACTACCGGAGTAGAGTATCAATTCAGGGTAAAAGCTCAAAACAGATACGGAGTTGGACCGGGCATCACATCCTCATCTGTAGTTGCCAACTATCCATTCAAGGTTCCTGGGCCTCCTGGGACCCCTCAGGTGACCGCAGTTACCAAGGATTCAATGACAATTAGCTGGAATGAGCCTCTTTCTGATGGTGGAAGCCCCATTTTAGGATACCACGTTGAAAGAAAAGAACGAAATGGTATTCTCTGGCAGACTGTGAGCAAAGCATTAGTACCAGGCAACATTTTCAAATCAAGTGGACTTACAGATGGTATTGCTTATGAATTCCGAGTGATTGCGGAAAACATGGCAGGCAAAAGCAAGCCGAGCAAGCCCTCCGAACCTATGCTTGCTTTAGATCCCATTGACCCACCTGGGAAACCAGTTCCTCTAAATATTACTAGACACACAGTGACACTTAAATGGGCTAAGCCTGAATACACTGGAGGCTTTAAAATTACCAGTTACATCGTTGAAAAGAGAGACCTTCCCAATGGACGGTGGCTGAAGGCCAACTTCAGCAACATTCTGGAGAATGAATTTACAGTCAGTGGCCTAACAGAAGATGCTGCCTACGAATTCCGTGTGATTGCCAAAAATGCTGCTGGTGCTATTAGTCCACCATCTGAGCCATCGGATGCTATCACATGCAGGGATGACATTGAAGCACCAAGGATAATGGTAGATGTTAAGTTTAAAGACACAGTAATATTAAAAGCAGGCGAAGCATTCAAGCTAGAAGCTGACGTTGCAGGTCGCCCACCGCCAACAATGGAATGGACCAAAGATGGAAAGGAGCTTGAAGGCACAGCAAAGTTAGAAATAAGAATTGCAGATTTCTCTACCTACCTGATAAACAAGGATTCATCAAGAAGGGACAGTGGTGCCTATATTCTTACAGCAACGAATCCTGGTGGGTTTGCTAAACACATTTTCAATGTCAAAGTTCTTGATAGACCAGGCCCACCCGAAGGACCTTTAGCTGTATCTGAAGTGACATCAGAAAAATGTGTGTTGTCATGGCTGCCTCCACTGGATGATGGAGGTGCCAAAATTGACCACTATATCGTTCAGAAACGTGAAACCAGCAGATTGGCATGGACAAATGTAGCCTCAGAAGTCCAAGTGACGAAACTAAAGGTCACTAAACTTTTGAAAGGCAATGAATACATATTCCGCGTCATGGCTGTAAATAAATACGGTGTTGGAGAGCCACTGGAATCAGAGCCTGTGGTAGCAGTCAATCCTTACAGACCCCCCGATCCACCCAAAAACCCTGAAGTTACAGCTATTACTAAAGATTCGATGGTTGTCTGCTGGGGACATCCTGATTCTGATGGTGGGAGTGAAATCATCAATTACATCGTAGAACGCCGTGATAAAGCTGGGCAGCGCTGGGTGAAATGCAACAAGAAAACTCTTACTGATTTAAGATATAAAGTGTCTGGGCTGACAGAAGGACATGAATATGAGTTCAGGATTATGGCTGAAAATGCTGCTGGAATTAGCGCACCAAGTTCTACCAGTCCATTTTATAAAGCTTGTGACGCTGTGTTTAAGCCCGGCCCCCCAGGTAACCCACGTGTTCTAGATACAAGCAGATCATCCATCTCCATTGCTTGGAATAAACCTATCTACGATGGCGGTTCTGAAATCACTGGGTATATTGTTGAGATTGCCCTGCCAGAGGAAGACGAATGGCAGATTGTCACTCCACCCGCTGGGCTCAAGGCAACCTCTTACACCATCACCAACCTCATAGAGAATCAGGAATATAAAATCCGCATCTATGCCGTCAATTCTGAAGGAATGGGAGAACCTGCACTTGTTCCTGGAACTCCAAAGGCTGAAGACAGGATGCTGCCTCCAGAGATTGAACTGGATGCTGACCTGCGCAAAGTTGTTACCATAAGAGCTTGTTGCACCCTGCGACTTTTTGTGCCAATCAAAGGAAGGCCTGCACCCGAGGTGAAGTGGACCCGGGAACATGGAGAATCCTTAGATAAAGCTAGCATTGAATCCACGAGCTCTTACACCCTGCTCATCGTTGGAAACGTAAACAGATTCGACAGTGGGAAATACATACTAACTGTAGAAAACAGCTCAGGCAGCAAGTCTGCGTTTGTCAATGTTAGAGTACTAGATACACCAGGCCCTCCACAGGATCTCAAGGTAAAGGAGGTCACTAAGTCATCGGTCACACTGACATGGGAGCCTCCTCTCCTTGATGGAGGTTCAAAAATAAAGAACTATATTGTTGAAAAGAGGGAATCAACACGAAAAGCATATTCGACGGTTGCAACAAATTGCCACAAGACGTCCTGGAAGGTAGACCAGCTTCAGGAAGGGTGTAGTTACTATTTCAGGGTTCTTGCTGAAAATGAATATGGCATTGGGCTGCCTGCCGAAACTGCGGAGTCTGTGAAAGCATCGGAACGACCCCTTCCTCCAGGAAAAATAACTTTGGTGGATGTCACCAGAAACAGCGTGTCACTCTCTTGGGAAAAACCAGAGCATGATGGAGGCAGCCGAATTCTAGGCTACATTGTTGAGATGCAGAGCAAAGGTAGTGACAAATGGGCCACATGTGCCACAGTCAAAGTCACTGAAGCCACTATCACTGGATTAATTCAGGGTGAAGAATACTCTTTCCGTGTTTCGGCTCAGAATGAAAAGGGCATCAGTGATCCTAGACAACTGAGTGTGCCAGTAATTGCCAAAGATCTTGTCATTCCACCAGCCTTCAAACTCCTGTTCAATACTTTCACTGTACTGGCAGGTGAAGACCTAAAAGTTGATGTTCCATTCATTGGACGCCCTACACCTGCTGTAACCTGGCATAAAGATGATGTACCACTGAAGCAGACTACTAGAGTAAATGCGGAGAGCACAGAAAATAATTCGCTACTGACAATAAAGGAAGCCTGCCGAGAAGATGTTGGACATTACATAGTTAAACTGACTAACTTGGCTGGTGAAGCTACTGAAACCCTTAACATTATTGTTCTTGACAAACCAGGGCCTCCAACTGGACCAGTTAAAATGGAAGAAGTGACAGCTGATAGTATTACTCTTTCCTGGGGCCCACCCAAGTATGATGGTGGGAGTTCTATCAATAATTACATTGTAGAAAAACGGGACACTTCCACAACCACCTGGCAAATTGTGTCAGCGACTGTTGCAAGGACAACAATAAAGGCTTGCAGATTAAAGACTGGATGTGAATACCAGTTTAGGATTGCAGCTGAAAACAGGTATGGAAAGAGCACCTACCTCAATTCCGAGCCTATTATAGCCCAGTATCCTTTCAAAGTTCCTGGTCCTCCTGGCACACCATTTGTAACGCTCTCCTCCAAGGACAGCATGGAAGTACATTGGAATGAGCCAGTTAGTGATGGAGGTAGCAAAGTCATTGGCTATCATCTAGAACGCAAGGAAAGAAATAGTATTCTCTGGGTGAAGTTGAATAAAACACCCATCCCTCAAACCAAGTTTAAAACGACTGGCCTTGATGAAGGCATTGAATATGAATTTAGAGTCTCTGCAGAGAACATTGTGGGCATTGGCAAGCCAAGTAAGGTGTCAGAATGCTACATGGCTCGTGACCCCTGTGATCCACCAGGGCGGCCAGAGGCAATTATTGTCACACGAAATTCTGTGACTCTCCAGTGGAAGAAACCCACTTACGATGGTGGAAGCAAGATCACTGGCTATATTGTAGAGAAGAAAGAACTGCCTGAGGGCCGCTGGATGAAAGCCAGTTTTACAAATGTCATTGACACTCAGTTTGAAGTTACTGGCCTAGTTGAAGATCATAGATACGAGTTCCGGGTTATAGCTCGAAATGCTGCAGGAGTGTTTAGTGAGCCTTCAGAAAGCACAGGAGCAATAACAGCAAGAGATGAGGTAGAGCCACCACGAATAAGTATGGATCCTAAATACAAAGACACAATTGTGGTTCATGCTGGTGAGTCATTCAAGGTTGATGCAGATGTTCATGGCAAACCAATACCGACCATTCAGTGGGTAAAAGGTGATCAGGAGCTTTCAAATACAGCTCGATTAGAAATAAAGAGCACTGACTTTGCCACCAGTCTCAGCGTAAAGGAGGCAGTACGCACTGACAGTGGAAATTACGTATTGAAAGCCAAAAACGTTGCAGGGGAGAGATCAGTTACTGTAAATGTCAAAGTTCTTGATAGACCAGGGCCACCGGAGGGACCTGTTCTTGTATCAGGAGTGACAGCAGAAAAATGCACACTAGCTTGGAAACCCCCACTACAGGATGGTGGGAGTGATATCATAAATTATATTGTGGAGAGGAGAGAAACCAGCCGCTTAGTTTGGACTCTGGTTGATGCCAATGTGCAGACTCTCAGCTACAAGGTTACTAAACTTCTCGAAGGCAATGAATACATTTTCCGTATCATGGCTGTCAACAAATATGGTGTTGGTGAACCTCTTGAATCTGAGCCAGTGATTGCCAAGAATCCATTCGTAGTGCCAGATGCACCAAAGGCTCCAGAAATCACAACAGTGACCAAGGACTCAATGATCGTTGTATGGGAAAGACCAGCATCTGATGGTGGCAGTGAAATTCTTGGATATGTTCTTGAAAAACGGGATAAGGAGGGCATTAGATGGACAAGATGCCACAAACGCCTGGTTGGGGAACTGCGCTTGAGAGTAACTGGACTCCTAGAAAACCACGATTATGAATTCAGGGTCTCAGCCGAGAATGCTGCTGGACTTAGTGAACCAAGCCCGCCTTCTGCTTACCAAAAGGCTTGTGATCCTATTTATAAACCAGGACCTCCAAACAATCCCAAAGTCATAGATATTACCAGATCTTCTGTCTTCCTTTCTTGGAGCAAACCAATATATGATGGTGGCTGTGAAATCCAAGGCTACATTGTTGAAAAATGTGACGTGAGTGTTGGCGAATGGACCATGTGCACTCCACCAACTGGAATCAATAAGACAAATATAGAAGTAGAAAAGCTGTTGGAAAAGCATGAATACAATTTCCGTATCTGTGCTGTTAATAAAGCTGGAGTTGGAGAACATGCTGATGTCCCTGGACCGGTTGTAGTTGAAGAAAAATTAGAACCACCAGACATTGAACTTGACCTAGAACTGAGGAAAATTATAAATATAAGGGCAGGTGGCTCCTTAAGGCTCTTTGTTCCTATTAAAGGTCGTCCTACACCAGAAGTGAAATGGGGGAAGGTGGATGGTGAAATCCGGGACGCAGCTATAATTGACGTCACTAGCAGTTTCACCTCTCTTGTTCTTGACAATGTCAACCGATACGATAGTGGAAAATATACTCTCACGTTAGAAAACAGCAGTGGAACGAAGTCTGCCTTTGTGACCGTGAGAGTCCTGGACACACCGAGTCCACCTGTTAACCTGAAAGTCACAGAAATCACTAAAGACTCAGTATCAATTACATGGGAACCTCCTCTGTTGGACGGGGGATCCAAAATAAAAAATTACATTGTTGAGAAACGTGAGGCCACAAGAAAATCATATGCTGCAGTGGTAACAAACTGCCATAAGAATTCTTGGAAGATTGATCAACTCCAAGAAGGCTGCAGTTATTACTTTAGAGTGACAGCTGAGAACGAGTACGGTATCGGCCTTCCTGCCCACACTACTGATCCTATTAAGGTTGCAGAAGTCCCACAACCTCCAGGAAAAATAACTGTGGATGATGTCACCAGAAACAGTGTCTCCTTGAGTTGGACAAAGCCTGAACATGACGGTGGCAGTAAAATCATTCAGTATATTGTGGAAATGCAAGCTAAACACAGCGAGAAATGGTCTGAGTGTGCTCGAGTCAAGTCCCTTGAAGCAGTAATTACTAACCTAACTCAGGGAGAAGAGTATCTCTTCAGAGTTGTTGCTGTAAATGAAAAGGGAAGAAGTGATCCTAGGTCCCTTGCAGTTCCAGTAGTTGCCAAAGATCTGGTCATTGAGCCAGATGTAAGACCTGCATTCAACAATTACAGTGTACAGGTCGGCCAAGATTTGAAAATAGAAGTGCCAATTTCTGGACGTCCTAAGCCAACTGTTTCCTGGACTAAAGATGGTCTTCCACTGAAGCAGACCACAAGAGTCAATGTTACTGATTCACCTGACCTCACTGTACTCAGCATTAAAGAAACTCATAAGGATGATGGTGGACATTATGGAATCACAGTGGCTAATGTTGTAGGTCAGAAAACAGCATCCATTGAAATTATAACTCTGGATAAACCTGATCCTCCGAAAGGACCTGTTAAATTCGATGAAGTCAGTGCTGAAAGTATTACATTATCTTGGAATCCCCCACTATACACAGGGGGCTGCCAGATCACCAACTACATTGTTCAGAAAAGAGATACAACCACCACAGTATGGGAAACTGTTTCTGCTACTGTTGCCAGAACCACACTGAAAGTGACCAAACTGAAAACTGGTACAGAATACCAATTCAGAATATTTGCTGAGAACAGATATGGCCAAAGCTTCGCCCTGGAGTCTGATCCAATTGTAGCTCAATATCCCTACAAAGAACCAGGCCCTCCGGGCACACCATTTGTCACAGCCATTGCTAAAGACTCCATGGTCGTTCAGTGGCATGAACCAATCAATAACGGCGGAAGCCCAGTCATAGGTTACCACCTTGAGAAAAAGGAAAGAAATAGTATTTTGTGGACAAAAGTGAACAAAACAATTATTCATGACACCCAGTTTAAAGTAGTCAATCTTGAAGAGGGCATTGAATATGAATTCAGAGTTTATGCTGAAAATATTGTTGGTGTAGGTAAAGCAAGCAAGAATTCCGAATGCTACATAGCCAGAGATCCCTGTGACCCACCAGGAACCCCAGAAGCAATAATGGTTAAAAGAAACGAAATCACTTTACAGTGGACCAAACCTGTTTATGATGGTGGAAGTATGATTACAGGTTACATTGTAGAGAAACGTGATTTGCCTGAGGGTCGCTGGATGAAAGCCAGCTTCACAAATGTCATTGAAACTCAATTTACTGTGTCCGGTCTTACTGAAGATCAAAGATATGAGTTCAGAGTCATTGCAAAGAATGCAGCTGGTACAATAAGTAAACCCTCTGACAGTACTGGACCAATAACTGCCAGGGATGAGGTTGAACTTCCAAGAATTTCAATGGATCCAAAATTCAGAGACACAATTGTGGTGAATGCTGGAGAAACATTCAGGCTTGAGGCTGATGTCCATGGAAAGCCCCTACCGACCATTGAGTGGTTACGAGGAGATAAGGAAATTGAAGAATCTGCCAGATATGAAATAAAGAACACAGATTTCAAGGCTTTACTTATTGTAAAGGATGCCATTAGAATTGATGGTGGACAGTATATTTTAAGAGCTTCCAATGTTGCAGGTTCTAAGTCATTCCCAGTGAACGTAAAAGTGTTGGATAGACCAGGACCTCCAGAAGGGCCAGTCCAGGTTACCGGAGTCACTGCTGAAAAATGTACTTTAACATGGTCTCCACCACTTCAAGATGGTGGCAGTGATATTTCACACTATGTTGTTGAAAAGAGAGAAACAAGTCGACTTGCCTGGACTGTTGTTGCTTCAGAAGTTGTGACCAATTCTCTGAAAGTTACCAAACTCTTAGAAGGGAATGAATATATTTTCCGCATAATGGCTGTCAACAAATACGGTGTTGGAGAGCCTTTAGAATCTGCACCAGTACTAATGAAAAATCCATTTGTGCTTCCTGGACCACCAAAAAGCTTGGAGGTCACCAACATTGCCAAGGATTCCATGACTGTCTGTTGGAACCGTCCAGATAGTGACGGTGGAAGTGAGATTATCGGTTACATTGTAGAGAAAAGAGACAGAAGTGGCATTAGGTGGATAAAATGTAATAAACGCCGCATTACAGATTTGCGTCTAAGAGTAACAGGATTAACAGAAGATCATGAGTACGAATTCAGAGTCTCTGCAGAAAATGCTGCTGGAGTTGGAGAACCAAGTCCAGCTACAGTTTACTATAAGGCTTGTGATCCTGTGTTCAAACCTGGCCCACCCACCAATGCACACATTGTAGACACCACTAAAAATTCAATTACACTTGCTTGGGGTAAGCCCATCTATGATGGTGGCAGTGAGATCCTAGGATATGTAGTAGAAATCTGTAAAGCAGATGAAGAAGAATGGCAAATAGTTACTCCACAGACTGGCCTGAGAGCCAATCGATTTGAAATCTCAAAACTCATTGAGCACCAAGAGTATAAAATACGAGTCTCTGCCCTCAATAAAGTTGGCTTAGGTGAGGCTACATCAGTTCCTGGTACTGTGAAACCAGAAGATAAACTTGAAGCACCTGAACTTGACCTTGACTCTGAATTAAGGAAAGGAATAGTTGTAAGAGCTGGTGGGTCTGCCAGAATTCACATTCCATTCAAAGGTCGCCCAACACCTGAGATCACTTGGTCTCGAGAGGAAGGTGAATTCACAGATAAGGTCCAAATTGAAAAGGGAGTAAACTATACCCAACTATCAATAGATAACTGTGATAGAAATGATGCTGGAAAATACATTCTCAAGCTGGAAAACAGCAGTGGATCTAAATCTGCTTTTGTAACTGTGAAAGTTCTTGACACCCCAGGGCCACCACAGAATCTGGCAGTCAAAGAAGTGAAAAAAGATTCTGTCCTGCTGGCATGGGAACCACCCATCATTGATGGGGGTTCAAAGGTGAAGAACTATGTTATTGACAAACGTGAGTCAACCAGAAAAGCATATGCTAACGTGAGTAGTAAATGCAGCAAAACAAGCTTTAAAGTTGAGAATCTTACAGAAGGAGCTATTTATTACTTTAGAGTTATGGCTGAAAATGAATTCGGAATTGGTGTTCCAGTGGAGACCGTTGATGCTGTGAAAGCCGCTGAACCTCCTTCCCCACCAGGAAAAGTGACACTCACTGATGTGTCCCAGACCAGCGCATCACTGATGTGGGAGAAACCTGAACATGACGGTGGCAGCAGAGTCTTGGGTTATGTTGTTGAAATGCAACCCAAAGGAACAGAAAAATGGAGTGTTGTGGCCGAATCCAAAGTCTGTAATGCCGTGGTTACTGGTTTGAGTTCTGGACAAGAATATCAGTTCCGTGTCAAGGCTTACAACGAGAAAGGAAAAAGTGATCCAAGAGTGCTTGGTGTTCCTGTCATAGCCAAAGACTTGACCATACAGCCTAGTTTTAAGTTACCATTTAACACATACACGGTCCAAGCTGGAGAAGATCTTAAAATTGAAATTCCAATTATCGGCCGACCGAGACCTGACATTTCATGGGTCAAAGATGGTGAGCCTCTTAAACAGACAACAAGAGTAAATGTTGAAGAGACAGCCACTTCAACGTTGCTGCACATTAAAGAAAGTAACAAAGATGACTTTGGAAAATACACTGTAACAGCAACAAATAGTGCAGGTACGGCAACAGAAAATCTCAGCATCATTGTTTTGGAAAAGCCCGGACCTCCAATTGGACCAGTTCGGTTTGATGAAGTTAGTGCAGACTTTGTGGTCATCTCTTGGGAACCTCCAGCCTACACTGGCGGCTGCCAGATAAGCAACTACATTGTAGAGAAGCGAGATACAACTACCACCACTTGGCAGATGGTATCAGCAACAGTGGCGAGAACAACAATTAAAATAACCAAACTGAAGACAGGCACTGAGTACCAGTTTAGAATTTTTGCAGAAAACAGGTATGGAAAGAGCACCCCTCTGGATTCTAAACCAGTTATTGTACAATATCCATTTAAAGAACCTGGGCCACCTGGAACTCCTTTTGTGACATCCATTTCAAAAGATCAGATGATTGTGGAGTGGCACGAGCCGGTTCATGATGGAGGAAGCAAAGTTATTGGCTACCATCTTGAACAGAAAGAAAAGAACAGCATTTTATGGGTCAAATTAAATAAGACTCCCATTCAAGACACGAAATTCAAAACAACTGGGCTCGATGAAGGCCTTGAGTATGAGTTCAAAGTTTCCGCTGAAAATATTGTTGGCATTGGCAAGCCTAGCAAAGTCTCAGAATGCTTTGTTGCTCGTGATCCCTGTGACCCACCTGGTCGCCCTGAAGCCATTGTTATTACAAGAAACAATGTTACACTGAAATGGAAGAAACCTGCCTATGATGGTGGTAGCAAGATAACAGGCTATATTGTAGAAAAGAAAGATCTACCTGATGGCCGCTGGATGAAAGCCAGCTTTACCAATGTGTTAGAAACTGAATTTACAGTGAGCGGACTTGTTGAAGACCAAAGATACGAATTTAGAGTAATTGCAAGAAATGCAGCTGGAAACCTTAGTGAACCATCTGAAAGCACTGGTGCTATTACTGCCAGAGATGAAATTGATGCACCAAATGCCTCACTGGATCCAAAGTACAAAGATGTAATCGTTGTTCGTGCAGGAGAGACTTTTATCCTCGAAGCTGACATCCGCGGCAAGCCTATACCTGATATTGTTTGGTCAAAAGATGGCAAAGAGCTTGAAGAAACAACTGCTAGGATGGAAATTAAATCCACTATTCAGAAAACTACTCTTGTTGTCAAAGACTGTATACGTACTGATGGAGGACAGTATATTCTGAAACTCAGCAATGTCGGTGGTACAAAGACCATACCAATCACTGTAAAGGTACTCGACAGGCCAGGGCCCCCTGAAGGACCTCTGAAGGTTTCTGGAGTCACGGCTGAGAAATGTTACCTGGCATGGAACCCACCTTTACAGGACGGTGGTGCTAGTATTTCTCATTACATCATTGAAAAGAGAGAAACAAGCAGACTCTCCTGGACCCAGGTTTCAACGGAGGTACAGGCCCTTAACTACAAAGTCACTAAACTTCTTCCTGGTAATGAGTACATTTTCCGTGTGATGGCTGTGAATAAATACGGAATTGGAGAGCCCTTGGAATCTGAGCCTGTTATAGCCTGTAATCCTTATAAGCCACCAGGTCCTCCTTCACCACCTGAAGCCTCAGCAATCACTAAAGATTCTATGGTAGTAACATGGACACGCCCGGTGGATGATGGAGGTGCCGAAATTGAGGGCTACATTCTTGAAAAACGAGATAAGGAAGGCGTTAGGTGGACCAAGTGCAACAAGAAAACTCTAACAGATCTCCGATTCAGAGTAACTGGCCTTACCGAAGGTCACTCCTATGAGTTCAGAGTTGCTGCCGAAAATGCAGCTGGTGTAGGTGAACCTAGCGAGCCATCTGTTTTCTATCGTGCATGTGATGCCTTGTATCCACCAGGTCCACCCAGTAATCCAAAGGTGACAGATACTTCCAGATCTTCTGTCTCCCTGGCATGGAATAAGCCAATTTATGACGGTGGTGCACCTATTAAGGGCTATGTGGTGGAGGTCAAAGAAGCCGCTGCCGATGAATGGACAACCTGCACTCCACCAACAGGATTACAAGGAAAGCAGTTCACAGTGACCAAGCTTAAAGAAAATACTGAGTATAACTTCCGCATTTGTGCCATCAATTCTGAAGGTGTAGGTGAACCTGCAACCATACCAGGCTCGGTTGTTGCTAAAGAGAGGCTACAGCCACCAGAAATAGAACTTGATGCTGATCTCAGAAAGGTGGTCGTTCTGCGAGCAAGTGCTACTTTACGCTTATTTGTCACAATCAAAGGTCGACCAGAACCTGAGGTTAAATGGGAAAAGGCTGAAGGCACTCTCACAGAGAGGGCCCAGATCGAGGTGACCAGCTCCTACACGATGCTGGTAATTGATAATGTTACCAGATTTGATAGCGGTCGGTATAATCTGACACTAGAAAATAACAGTGGTTCCAAAACAGCTTTTGTTAACGTCAGAGTTCTTGACTCGCCAAGTGCCCCTGTGAATTTGAATGTACGAGAAGTAAAGAAAGACTCGGTGACGCTGTCTTGGGAGCCACCACTTATTGATGGTGGAGCTAAGATTACAAACTACATTGTTGAAAAACGAGAAACTACAAGAAAAGCATATGCTACTGTTACAAACAATTGCACGAAGAACACTTTTAAAATTGAAAATCTACAAGAAGGATGTTCTTACTACTTCCGAGTCTTGGCGTCCAATGAATATGGGATTGGTTTGCCAGCTGAAACGACGGAACCCGTTAAAGCTTCTGAACCACCCCTCCCACCTGGAAGAGTGACTCTTGTTGATGTGACCCGTAACACAGCTACAATTAAGTGGGAGAAGCCAGAAAGTGACGGTGGCAGCAAAATTACTGGCTATGTAGTTGAAATGCAGACTAAAGGGAGTGAAAAATGGAGCACTTGCTCACAAGTTAAGACTCTAGAAGCAACTGTATCTGGCCTAACCGCGGGAGAAGAGTATACCTTCCGGGTAGCTGCGGTCAATGAAAAAGGAAGAAGTGATCCGAGACAACTCGGAGTGCCAGTAATTGCAAGGGATATTGAAATAAAGCCCTCCGTCGAGCTTCCTTTCAATACTTTCAATGTAAAGGCTAGAGACCAACTTAAGATTGATGTTCCTTTTAAAGGAAGACCTCAAGCTACTGTAAGCTGGAAAAAGGATGGTCAGATTCTTAAAGAAACCACAAGGGTCAATGTTTCTTCT
Organism: Nasua narica; assembly: GCA_028533885.1. NCBI lineage: Eukaryota > Metazoa > Chordata > Mammalia > Carnivora > Procyonidae > Nasua > Nasua narica. Next base: position 125,914,813 of record CM052810.1, on the reverse strand, counting down.
TCAAAGACTGTAACATCACTATCTATTAAGGAAGCTTCCAGGGAAGATGTTGGCACTTATGAATTATGTGTTTCAAACAGTGCTGGATCCATAACAGTTCCTATAACTGTAATTGTCCTCGACAAACCAGGGCCTCCGGGACCTGTTCATATTGATGAGGTTAGTTGTGACAATGTAACGATTTCCTGGAATCCTCCAGAATATGACGGTGGCTGCCAAATTAGCAATTACATTGTTGAAAAGAGAGAAACCACTTCTACCACATGGCAAGTAGTTTCACAGGCAGTTGCAAGAACATCCATTAAAATAGTTCGCCTGACAACAGGAAGTGAGTATCAGTTCCGTGTTTGTGCAGAAAACCGCTATGGCAGGAGCTCCTACAGTGAATCTAAACCTGTTGTTGCAGAGTATCCATTCAGCCCTCCAGGTCCTCCCGGTACTCCGAAAGTTGTGCATGCCACAAAATCTACCATGATTGTAAGCTGGCAAGTGCCTGTTAATGATGGAGGAAGTCCAGTAATTGGCTATCACCTTGAATATAAAGAGAGAAGCAGCATTCTTTGGTCAAAAGCAAATAAAATCCTCATCGCTGATACACAAATGAAAGTCTCTGGCCTTGATGAAGGACTGATGTATGAGTATCGTGTATATGCTGAGAACATTGCTGGAATTGGTAAATGCAGTAAATCTTGTGAACCAGTACCTGCAAGAGACCCTTGTGACCCTCCTGGACAACCCGAAGTCACCAATATCACAAGAAAATCAGTGTCGCTTAAATGGTCTAAACCACATTACGATGGTGGAGCTAAGATCACAGGATATATTATCGAACGTAGAGAACTACCAGATGGCCGGTGGCTGAAGTGCAATTTTACTAACGTACAAGAAACATACTTTGAAGTCACTGAACTTACTGAAGATCAGCGTTATGAATTCCGGGTTTTTGCAAGGAATGCAGCTGACTCAGTTAGTGAACCATCTGAATCCACTGGGCCTATTACAGTTAAAGACGACGTTGAGGCTCCAAGAATTATGATGGATGTCAAGTTCCGAGATGTCATTGTTGTCAAAGCTGGAGAGGTCCTTAAGATAAATGCAGACATCGCAGGGCGACCTCTGCCAGTAATTTCCTGGGCCAAGGATGGAGTGGAAATTGAAGAAAGAGCAAGAACGGAAATTGTCTCGACAGACTATAATACTTCGTTAACAGTGAAAGACTGTGTCCGGCGAGATACTGGGCAATATGTCCTAACACTGAAGAATGTTGCAGGAACTCGGTCTATGGCCATTAATTGCAAGATACTTGATAAGCCTGGCCCACCAGCAGGACCGCTTGAAATAAATGGCCTCACAGCTGAGAAATGCTCACTTTCCTGGGGACCGCCCCAAGAAAATGGTGGTGCAGATATCGACTATTACATCGTAGAAAAACGTGAAACGAGCCACCTCGCATGGACAATATGTGAAGGAGAATTAAGAACAACATCCTGTAAAGTAACCAAGTTACTCAAAGGCAACGAATACATCTTTAGAGTAACGGGTGTTAATAAATATGGTGTTGGCGAGTCCCTGGAGAGTGTGGCAGTAAAGGCACTAGATCCATTTACTGTTCCAAGTCCACCTACATCTTTGGAAATTACATCTGTGACCAAAGAGTCCATGACCCTTTGCTGGTCGAGACCGGAGAGCGATGGAGGCAGTGAAATCTCTGGATATATAATTGAAAGGCGAGAGAAAAACAGCCTACGATGGGTGCGTGTAAACAAAAAACCAGTTTATGACCTCAGAGTGAAATCAACCGGTCTTCGGGAAGGATGTGAATATGAGTACCGGGTTTATGCAGAAAATGCTGCTGGCCTGAGCCTTCCAAGTGAAACGTCTCCCTTAATTCGGGCAGAAGATCCAGTGTTCTTGCCATCTCCTCCATCCAAACCCAAAATTGTGGACTCAGGCAAGACAAACATAACTATTAGCTGGGTTAAGCCCTTGTTTGATGGCGGGGCCCCAGTAACTGGATACACTGTAGAATACAAGAGATCTGATGAAACTGAGTGGGAGACTGCCATTCAGAACTTACGAGGCACAGAATATACCATAGGTGGACTAACGACAGGAGCCGAGTATGTTTTCAGAGTAAGATCTATCAATAAGGTCGGCGTTAGTGATCCCAGTGATAGTTCCGATCCCCAAGTAGCAAAAGAAAGAGAAGAAGAACCTGTATTTGATCTTGACAGTGAAATGAAGAAGACCTTGATTGTCAAGGCCGGTGCCTCATTTACCATGACCGTACCTTTCCGGGGAAGACCAGCACCTAGTGTCTTGTGGAGCAAGCCAGACAGTGACCTGCGTACTAGAGCTTTTATTGATTCCACAGACTCTCGTACGTCGCTTACTATTGAAAATGCCAACAGAAATGATTCTGGAAAATACACATTAACAATTCAGAATATTGTGAATGCTGCTTCATTGACCTTAGTTGTCAAAGTTTTAGATTCTCCTGGTCCTCCCACCAATATTACAGTACATGATATAACCAAGGAGTCTGCAGTGTTATCCTGGGATGTTCCAGAAAACGATGGCGGAGGACCAGTGAAAAATTACCACATAGAAAAACGTGAGGCCAGTAAGAAAGCATGGGTCTCTGTGACCAACAACTGTAACCGCCTCTCCTACAAAATCACCAATTTACAAGAAGGGGCGATTTACTACTTCCGAGTCTCTGGAGAGAATGAGTTTGGTGTTGGTGTACCAGCTGAAACAAAGGAAGGAGTAAAAATAACAGGTATGTTGTAAGAACAAAGAACATCTATATATCCATGTTAATTTTCTCAGTATACTGTGAATCATTCTAATTAGTCTCACCTAATTTAAAAGGCTTTTGCTTCACACCTCAAATAATTCATACTATAGCACAACATCAAATCTCTAAAGAGAAGTTCTTTGTTGATATAAAAAGTGTGGAAATTTACATAGCTGGAAGTAGATCATACAGGTGGAATTTAAATATAACTGGATTTGACTGCACATATATACAGCGTGTGTGTGCAGAAATTGTATGATGAAGTTTCTTATAAGACTGTTCATTTTAGGGGTGCCTGGGTGGCTCAGTGGGTTTGAGCCTCTGCCTTCAGCTCAGGTCATGATCTCGGGGTCTTGGGATCGAGCCCCACATCGGGCTCTCTGCTCAGCAGGGAGCCTGCTTCCCCCCCCACCCCCCGCCTGCCTCTTGGCCTACTTGTGATCTGTCAAATAAACAAATAGATCTTTAAAAAAAAAAAAAGATTGTTCATCTTATTCCTCACTTTTTTACCCACGATAAATTTGGGATATATTTTACCATTTAATCTAGTCACTTGGCACTTAATTTGAATTTGGATGCTTCGACATGTAATAACAAAGCTTGGGGAAGCTTCACTTGGCTCAGAAGCCAAACTAGTTATATAAAAAGTAAGAGAGACTCATATCAAAGGAATGTGGCCTTCATTTAAAAGTTTTCTTTGACAATGCAGAAAGAACACATGGGGAAAAAATGTTGTAATAAACCCTTTCTTCTGATGTTTTGCTTTCTCAGAAAAACCAAGCCCACCGGAAAAACTTGGAGTAACAGGTGTATCCAGAGATAGTGTTTCCCTGACCTGGTTGAAGCCAGAACACGATGGTGGAAGCAGGATTGTACACTATGTCATTGAAGCACTAGAAAAGGGACAGAAAAATTGGGTTAGATGTGCAGTGGTAAAGTCAACCCATCACATTGTTTCTGGCCTGAGGGAGAATTCTGAATACTTTTTCCGGGTGTTTGCTGAAAATCAAGCTGGTCTGAGCGACCCAAGAGAGCTCCTGCTTCCTGTTCTTATTAAGGAACACCTAGGTAGGTCTAATTTTATGTAGAGGCAAAATTTCAGATGGTTTGTGTGGATTTAATGTTTAGAGACTCTTTTTCACCTTCATTTACTGTACGCTTATTTTTCAGAACCACCTGAGATTGATATGAAGAATTTCCCAAGTCATACTGTATACGTGAGAGCTGGTTCAAACCTTAAAGTTGACATTCCAATTTCTGGAAAACCACTGCCCAAAGTGACCTTATCAAGAGATGGTGTCCCCCTAAAGGCAACCATGAGATTTAATACTGAAGTTACTGCTGAGAATCTGACCATCAATCTCAAAGAAAGCATTACCACTGATGCTGGAAGATACGAGATCACTGCTGCCAACTCCAGTGGAACCACCAAAGCTTTCATTAACATCATTGTACTGGACAGGCCTGGTCCCCCCACTGGCCCTGTTGTTATTAGCGATGTAACAGAGGAAAGCGTGACTCTAAAATGGGAGCCACCAAAGTATGATGGCGGAAGTCAAGTTACTAATTACATTGTACTCAAGAGAGAGACAAGTACTGCAGTATGGACTGAAGTGTCTACAACAGTTGCAAGAACCATGATTAAAATCATGAAGCTGACCACGGGAGAAGAATACCAATTCCGCATCAAGGCAGAAAACCGCTTTGGCATCAGTGATCACATAGATTCAGCGTGTGTGGTTGTCAAATTACCATACAGTAAGTTGCAAACTTTTTAAAGATCCCAGGTTTTCATTTACATATATGTTTTAAGTGTCTGTATTAACCTAGGAGTCCTCTCTTTTGTAGCAACACCTGGACCACCATCTACACCATGGGTCACTAATGTTACTCGAGAAAGCATCACTGTGGGCTGGCATGAACCAGTGTCCAATGGAGGCAGCCCAGTTATAGGCTATCACCTGGAAATGAAAGACAGAAATAGTATCTTATGGCAAAAAGCCAACAAATTGGTCATCCGCACAACTCATTTCAAAGTCACAACAATCAGTGCTGGACTTATTTATGAATTCAGGGTATATGCAGAAAATGCTGCTGGTATTGGAAAACCCAGCCATCCTTCTGAACCAGTCCTCGCCATCGATGCCTGTGGTATGTATTTTTCATGGGGAGGAGGATTCGGACTACTTAAAAATGCAAATCTTATTTCTGCAAAGCAAAATAATGTTGACACAAGTTCCACTAACCTGCTTTCTCTTAATACCACAGAGCCTCCAAGAAATGTCCATATCACTGATATTTCAAAGAACTCTGTCAGCCTTTCATGGCAACAACCAGCTTTCGATGGAGGAAGCAAGATCACAGGCTACATTGTTGAGAGACGAGACCTCCCAGATGGCCGATGGACGAAGGCCAGCTTCACCAATGTTATCGAGACTCAATTCATCGTCTCTGGCTTAACTCAGAATTCCCAGTATGAATTCCGTGTCTTTGCGAGGAATGCCGTTGGTTCAGTCAGCAATCCATCCGAGGTTGTAGGCCCCATTACGTGCATTGATTCTTATGGTAAGCATTTTTAGAACTTTGAATCCCAAAAGCAATTTAACTCAATGTTTATCCATACTTTTTCTGGTCCTAATCTATAGAATCTTTTACTATGCACCTTATTTAGATATTTAAAAGAAAATATGTAAAACAGCTGGGAGTCTCAGGAGAATTCCTTAATATCTCCGGGTCTCTTAACTGTGAAATGTGAAATTTGGACTACAGGATATCTAAAGTCCCTTCCAGATTTAACCTTTTAGAATTCTTTGATTGTATGAGTTGGTGCTTTCCCTTTTCTATTTTAAACCATTAGAGTCAATAATTAAAACCGTGGGGGTGCCTGGGTGGCTCAGTGGGTTAAGCCTCTGCTTTCGGCTCAGGTCACGGTCTCAGGGTCCTGGGACTGAGCCCCACATGGGGCTCTCTGCTCAGCAGGGAGCCTACTTCCCCCTTTCTCTCTGCCTACTTGTGATCTGTCAAATAAATAAATAAAATCTTTTAAAAAAAAATTAAAACTGTGGTTGAATGCCCAGAGAATAGTCCTCTTAAGTAGGTAAAAGACTAAACAGAGGCATTAATAGTAATAGTATTAGCAGCAGCTAACATTTACTGGGTATTTTTCATGAATTCTCTCCCTTAATTTTAACAACCCTAACATTAGCCCATTTTACAGAACAGAAACTGAGGTTTAGAGCAGTTATGTAACTTCCTTAGCATGGAGAAGCTCATTAGTGTAGAATAGGAATTCAAAGAGACTCCGGAACTCTTTCTACATTGTTGTCATTCCAAAATACACATACTTGGCTGTTCTGGAAAACCAGGAACACATTTAACTCATCGGTGGTTTCAAAATTAAAATTTCTTGAGGGTTAGGTACCCTGTGATACCTTCTCTAAAAGTTCCCCGTGTTCAAGGAGTCTCTCTGGTATCTGGGCAAAAGTATCCACTCCTGTCCTCATGCTCAGAATCCCAGGACTGCTCTTTATGAATCAGGCTTTGTGGACACTGGTGTGAGACTATGAAGCAACTCGCAACTCAAATTTAGTTCTGTTTCTCAGAAGTTCTAAGCAGCCTGGCAGAAAATCTGTCCAGTGAAATAGAGCTTTGTGCGCACAGAATACAGACTTCAGGAGTCAGACGTGAATGGCCCAAAGTTGGATGTCCGTGAACTGGGAAAGGAAAACAACAATAGGAGGTAGTCCGAGGAAAAGAAAAGAGAACGAGACAAAATGTATAATGCAGCTTTTTCAAGGATGTCCTCACTACCATATCCCATTCTGTCCCTGAAATTAAACACCCGATAGACTTTAAAATATGTTTCAAAGGCACGAAAGTCCCTGTGTGATTACTACAGTGTCACTGGAGGACAGAGCTTCCTCACAACCTTTCTTCCCCATCTGGATAGAAGCCTGGCTTCTAAAATTTAAGTGTGTAAAATAATAGGTAAATAAAATTAGAACTATCATATACTTATATATTACTTAAGAAAAGCCAATGACTTTGAAGTTGCAATTATTTTTTCCATCCTTGTGATCTTTTAAATATTTCTCACCTGTTTTTCCTGCAGGTGGACCTGTAATTGATTTGCCTCTAGAATATACAGAAGTTGTCAAATACAGAGCAGGTACATCTGTGAAGCTCAGAGCTGGCATTTCTGGCAAACCTGAGCCTACGATTGAGTGGTATAAAGATGATAAAGAGTTACAAACCAACGCACTTTTGTGTGTCGAAAACACCACCGACCTCGCATCTATACTCATCAAAGATGCAAGTCGCCTGAATAGTGGAAGCTATGAACTAAAACTAAGGAATGCCATGGGCTCAGCCTCAGCCACCATCAGAGTACAGATCCTAGGTAGGTGCTGATCATAGGCCAACGTCATATTTTGTTTGCCTAGGACTTAGCCATTTTAAATTAGTAGCCTTTTAAAAAGTACTGACTGTGGTTTTTTTTTTTTTTTCGTTCTTTCTTTCACAGACAAACCAGGACCTCCAGGTGGTCCCATTGAATTTAAGACGGTCACTGCTGAAAAAATAACCCTTCTCTGGCGCCCTCCAGCAGATGATGGTGGTGCAAAAATCACACACTACATCGTGGAAAAACGTGAGACAAGCCGCGTAGTGTGGTCTATGGTGTCTGAAAATTTGGAAGAGTGTATCATAACCACCACCAAAATTATCAAAGGAAATGAATACATCTTCCGGGTTCGAGCCGTGAACAAATATGGAATTGGGGATCCACTGGAATCTGACCCAGTGGTAGCAAAGAATGCCTTTGGTGAGACATGAGTTCATTAGGAAACTGAAATCAAACGCTTGAAATTTTTCAAATGAGCTACTCTGCTAGCTTGTATGTTTTCTCAGAATGATTTTCTTAGAATGTTTTCTTTTGTCTCACATCTCCCTTCACCATCAACTTTGTCACAAGGGAAAGGATAGTCAGTGAAACTAATATTCTTACATAGGATTTGAAGATGGAAAGGTAGAATTTATCAATGATGTCAATCCTTCAAACTCATTTTCCTTTTCCTTTCTAAATAGTTACTCCTGGGCCTCCAGGCATACCGGAGGTGACCAAGATTACCAAGAATTCAATGACTGTTGTCTGGAGCAGGCCAGTTGCTGATGGTGGTAGTGAAGTAAGTGGCTATTTCCTTGAGAAAAGAGACAAGAAGAGTCTAGGATGGTTTAAAGTCTCAAAGGAGACTATCCGTGACACCAGAGAAAAAGTGACCGGACTAACGGAAAACAGTGACTACCAATACCGAGTTTGCGCTGTAAATGCTGCTGGTCAGGGTCCATTTTCTGAACCATCTGATTTCTACAAAGCTGCCGATCCCATTGGTAAGTCCTCATAAATGCAGCATCTTCACCTACGTCTCCTTCATGTCCTAAATTGTACATGACCATGTAATTACTGAATGTAATTCTGATGGCCATTCCAGACCCTCCAGGCCCACCAGCTAAGATAAGAATCGCAGATTCAACCAAATCCTCCATCACTCTTGGCTGGAGTAAACCCGTCTATGACGGAGGCAGTGCTGTTACTGGATATGTTGTCGCGATGAGACAAGGAGAGGAAGAGGAATGGACTGTTGTCTCTACCAAGGGAGAGATCAGAACTACAGAATATGTGGTATCAAACCTGACACCTGGAGTCAACTACTACTTCCAGGTATCGGCTGTAAACTGCGCTGGACAAGGAGAACCTATAGAAATGACTGAACCTGTCCAAGCTAAAGATATACTTGGTATGTACCTGCTGGTATGATTGTGTTTTATTTATGAGAGTGCATCTAGGAAATCATGCATTTTCTTGCTTTAAAATTCAAAACGTATGTCCATTTTATGTCTACAGAGGAACCAGAGATCGACCTCGATGTGGCTCTCAGAACCTCTGTTATAGCTAAAGCTGGTGAAGATGTACAAGTGTTGATTCCCTTTAAAGGCAGACCTCCACCTACTGTCACATGGAGAAAAGATGAGAAGAATCTCGGCAGTGATGCCAGATACAATATTCAAAACACCGATTCATCTTCGTTACTCATGATTCCTCAAGTCACCCGCAATGATACAGGAAAATATATTCTCACAATAGAAAACGGCGTTGGTCAACCGAAGTCTTCCACTGTGAGTGTTAAAGTGCTTGATACGCCAGCCGCCTGCCAGAAGCTACAGGTGAAACATGTTTCTCGAGGCACAGTCACTCTGTTCTGGGATCCTCCTCTCATTGATGGAGGATCTCCCATAATCAACTATGTCATCGAAAAGAGAGATGCCACCAAGAGAACATGGTCTTCAGTGTCACACAAATGTACCGGTACATCCTTTAAGATAACAGATTTGTCAGAGAAAACTCCATTCTTCTTCAGAGTTCTTGCAGAAAACGAAATTGGAATTGGGGAACCCTGTGAAACTACAGAGCCAGTGAAGGCTGCTGAAGTCCCAGCTCCTATCCGTGATCTGTCAGTGAAAGACTCAACAAAGACATCTGTTACCCTGAGCTGGACCAAGCCTGACTTTGATGGTGGTAGCGTCATCACAGAATACGTTGTGGAAAGGAAAGGTAAAGGTGAACAAACATGGTCCCATGCTGGCACAAGTAAGGCCTGTGAAATTGAAGTCACCCAACTTAAGGAACAGTCAGTCCTGGAATTCAGAGTGTCTGCCAAAAATGAGAAAGGACTGAGTGATGCTGTCACTATTGGGCCAATTACAGTGAAAGAACTCGTGATTACACCCGAAGTTGACCTGTCAGACATCCCTGGGGCACAAGTCGCTGTGAGAATCGGGCATAATGTGCACCTCGAGTTACCTTATAAAGGAAAACCCAAACCCTCTATCAGTTGGCTGAAAGACGGTTTGCCATTGAAAGAAAGCGAGTACGTTCGTTTCAGTAAAACCGAAAACAAAATTACTTTGAGTATTAAGAACGTCAAGAAAGAGAACGGCGGGAAATACACCCTTATTCTCGATAATGCTGTCTGTAGAAACTCCTATCCCATCACAATCATCACACTTGGCCCACCCTCCAAGCCCAAAGGGCCCATTCGATTTGATGAGATCAAGGCTGACAGTGTCCTCATGTCCTGGGACGTGCCCGAAGATGATGGAGGAGGAGAAATTACCTGCTACAGCATTGAGAAGCGGGAAGCTTCACAAGCTAATTGGAAGATGGTGTGTTCAAGTGTTGCCAGGACAACTTTCAAAGTTCCTAATCTGGTCAAAGATGCTGAGTACCAGTTTAGGGTTAGGGCGGAAAATAGATACGGAGTCAGCGAGCCACTTGTCTCAAGCATTATTGTGGCAAAACACCAGTTCAGGATTCCTGGCCCCCCAGGAAAGCCAGTCGTATACAACGTGACTTCTGATGGCATGTCACTAACTTGGGACGCTCCAGTTTATGATGGTGGTTCAGAAGTCACTGGATTCCATGTTGAAAAGAAAGAAAGAAATAGCATCCTCTGGCAAAGAGTTAATACATCACCAATATCTGGAAGAGAATATAGAGTCACCGGACTCATGGAAGGCCTAGATTACCAGTTCCGTGTATATGCTGAAAATTCTGCTGGCCTAAGCTCGCCCAGTGACCCAAGCAAATTTACTCTAGCTGTTTCTCCAGTAGGTAAGTAACTGAGTATTATTGGAATATATTTAATTCAGCAACTGAATATCCTACTAACAAACAAACACTGCTTTTCTTCCACATGTCCCTTCTCACCTATCTTCTGTCCCCTCTCGAGAGCTGGTCAGGTAAAGCAAAGGGGATGATTTTAAGTCAGTCAATAAAGTAATTTCAAGTTCTTTTTAAAGCTTAGCTACCAAAAAAAATTGAAATTAAAATGAGCTTGGGGGATTATTCATTTTTTTCTTCCACTGTGAATGAATTGATGACAGAAATGGATTACAGAAATGATAGAGTTAATTTCCATATAATTTTTTAGACCCTCCTGGCACTCCTGACTACATTGATGTCACCCGGGAAACCATCACCCTTAAATGGAACCCACCACTGCGTGACGGAGGCAGTAAGATTGTGGCCTACAGCATTGAGAAACGGCAAGGGAACGATCGCTGGGTCAGATGCAACTTCACTGACGTCAGTGAATGTCAGTACACAGTCACGGGACTTAGTCCTGGAGACCGATACGAGTTCAGAGTAATTGCAAGAAATGCCGTGGGTACCATAAGTCCACCCTCACAGTCTTCTGGCGTTATCATGACAAGAGACGAAAACGGTAAGCCTTTCCAACTGATCGCCAAATATGCTAAAGAGCAGTCATGTTTTTTTAAAGATGCTTTTGGCCCCTGGTCTATAAAATGGGAACAGAAACACCATTTCATGCAGATTTCCCAGGTCTGTTATGTGGATGAATTAGATTTTCTACCTTTCAGATAAAAAAAAAAAAGAAAAACATCTAATTAACATCGATTCTTTTTACCATGGCTATTGTTTCACTCTGTTCCCATATGAATAGCATGCAAATGGAAAGGAGTTTTTAGTGTTGTAATTCTAGTCCTTTATAACAAAGAAAAACACTCTCAAGAATAGTTCTCCAGCTTTTCTAAAGTTACTGAGATACAACATACCTCCCAGTGGTACAGACATCACCTTGCTTGAGTGCAGCTGATGACCTCCTACAGGAACTTGTTTGAATATACAGCAGCATCAGGAAGTAAATGATCTATAAATGTTTTCTAATTACAAGTGGCAATGCAAGATTAATAACACGACAGACATAAAAAGGAGATAACATCGCATGCAGATGTTCCGCCCCATAATCTAAATTCTCAATTCTCAATCCTGCTTTCACAATAGCCTTTGGTAACACAGGATAAACATTGCCCTTCCGGGCTTTAGGATGTGGTGCTAATGAAAAACATGCTTATGTTTTTATTTAGCCAAACTAATGTATATTATTTCTATGTCTTTTATAGTTCCACCAATTGTAGAGTTTGGCCCTGAGTACTTCGATGGTCTCGTTATTAAGTCTGGAGAGAGCCTCAGAATTAAAGCGTTAGTGCAAGGACGGCCAGTACCTCGAGTAACTTGGTTCAAAGATGGAGCAGAAATTGAAAAGAAGATGAATATGGAAATAACTGACGTCCTAGGATCCACCAGCCTTTTCGTTAGAGATGCTACCCGGGACCATCGTGGTGTCTATAGTGTGGAAGCCAAAAATGCATCTGGCACCTCAAAAGCAGAAATTACAGTGAAAGTACAAGGTACTTCTGAAACAACTTCTTAATCTTGTAATGTACAGGACTTGGGTTAGAGACATGCCTGATTGCACTTTAAGTGGCAAGGAAAAAATAACTCTGGAACCTTTTTCTTATAGATACACCAGGAAAAGTAGTTGGGCCAATAAGATTCACCAATATTACTGGCGAGAAGATGAACCTGTGGTGGGATGCACCTCTCAATGACGGCTGTGCTCCCGTCACTCACTACATCATTGAAAAACGGGAAACCAGCAGACTTGCTTGGGCACTAATTGAGGATAACTGCCAAGCCCACAGCTATACTGCCACTAAGCTAATAAACGGCAATGAATACCAATTCCGTGTTTCTGCAGTTAACAAATTTGGTGTTGGGAGGCCACTTGATTCTGACCCCGTCATTGCTCAAATACAATACAGTAAGTATCTGTTTTTCCTAGGGGGTACTATGTCGAAAGATTAACTTCCAACCCACATGTCTACTTCGTCTTCATTTTTCAGCTGTTCCTGATGCCCCTGGCACTCCAGAACCTAGTAATGTAACCGGCAATAGCATTACTCTGACATGGGCAAGGCCAGAATCAGATGGTGGCAATGAAATTCAACAATACATCCTTGAAAGGAGAGAAAAGAAAAGCACACGATGGGTAAAAGTGATCAGCAAACGACCCATCTCTGAGACGAGATTCAAAGTCACTGGTCTCATCGAGGGTAATGAGTACGAATTCCATGTCATGGCTGAAAATGCAGCAGGAGTAGGACCTGCAAGCGGTATCTCGAGACTAATCAAGTGTCGAGAGCCGGTCAGCCCACCAAGTGCTCCCACTGTGGTCAAGGTGACAGATACATCCAAGACAACCGTGAGCTTAGAATGGTCTAAGCCAGTGTTTGATGGCGGCATGGAAATAATTGGCTACATCATCGAAATGTGCAAAGCTGACTTAGGAGACTGGCAAAAGGTAAATGCAGAGGCATGTGTGAAAACGAGATATACAGTCACTGACCTACAAGCCGGTGAAGAATACAAATTCCGGGTTAGTGCCATCAACGGTGCCGGAAGAGGAGAGAGCAGTGAAGTGACTGGCGCGATTAAAGCAGTTGACCGATTAGCAGCTCCTGAGTTAGATATCGATGCAAACTTCAAGCAGACCCATATTGTTAGAGCTGGGGCCAGTATTCGCCTCTTCATTGCCTACCAGGGTAGACCTACTCCTACGGCCGTGTGGACCAAATCTGACTCCAACCTTAGCATTCGGGCTGATATCCACACAACAGACTCCTTCAGCACCCTCACTGTGGAAAACTGCAACAGAAATGATGCAGGGAAATACACCCTTACCGTAGAAAACAACAGTGGTAGTAAGTCAATCACATTCACTGTGAAGGTGCTAGACACTCCGGGCCCACCTGGCCCAATCACTTTCAAGGATGTGACCCGTGGATCGGTTACACTGATGTGGGATGCTCCTATCCTTGATGGTGGGGCCCGAATCCATCATTATGTGGTAGAAAAACGAGAAGCAAGTCGTCGTAGCTGGCAGGCTATCAGTGAAAAATGCACTCGTCAGATCCTCAAGGTCAGTGACCTGGCAGAAGGTGTTCCATACTATTTCCGTGTTTCTGCAGAAAATGAGTACGGTGTGGGTGAACCCTATGAAATGCCAGAACCAATCGTAGCCACGGAACAGCCTGCTCCACCTAAGAGACTCGACATCATTGACACAAGCAAATCCTCTGCAGTCTTGGCTTGGCTTAAACCTGACCATGATGGAGGCAGCCGGATCACTGGCTACCTTCTCGAAATGAGGCAAAAGGGATCTGACTTCTGGGTTGAGGCTGGTCACACCAAACAGCTGACTTTCACAGTAGAACGCCTGCTTGAGAACACTGAATATGAATTCCGTGTGAAGGCCAAGAATGATGCTGGCTATAGTGAACCCAGGGAGGCCTTCTCCTCTGTCATCATCAAGGAGCCTCAAATTGAGCCCACAGCTGATCTCACTGGAATTACTAATCAGCTCATAACTTGCAAAGCAGGAAGCACATTTACCATTGATGTCCCAATCACTGGTCGTCCTGCTCCCAAAGTAACATGGAAGCTTGAAGAAATGAGACTTAAGGAGACAGATCGAGTGAGTATCACAACCACAAAAGACAGAACCACCCTGACGGTAAAGGATAGCATGAGAGGTGACTCTGGAAGATACTTCTTGACCCTGGAAAATACAGCTGGTGTTAAAACATTTACCATCACGGTTGTGGTCATTGGGAGGCCAGGCCCAGTAACTGGCCCCATTGAGGTCTCATCTGTCTCGGCTGAATCATGTGTCCTGTCATGGGCTGAACCTAAAGATGATGGAGGCACTGACATTACTAACTACATCGTTGAAAAGCGTGAATCGGGTACAACAGCTTGGCAGCTTGTCAACTCCAGTGTCAAGCGCACTCAGATTAAAGTCACTCATCTCACAAAATACATGGAATATTCTTTCCGGGTCAGCTCGGAGAACAGATTTGGTGTCAGCAAGCCTCTAGAATCAGCACCAATAATTGCTGAGCATCCGTTCGGTAAGAAAAATAAAAATATTTCAAACTCCACTATTAAGTATTTCCCCTGAATTTTATAAAACCGTATTCATATTTGATAACTTTGCTTGTATTTAGTCCCGCCAAGTGCTCCTACCAGACCTGAAGTCTACCACGTATCTGCCAATGCCATGTCTATTCGTTGGGAAGAACCTTACCATGATGGTGGCAGTAAAATCATCGGCTACTGGGTTGAGAAGAAAGAACGCAACACTATTCTTTGGGTGAAAGAAAACAAAGTGCCATGCTTAGAGTGCAACTACAAAGTGAGTGGTTTGGTAGAAGGACTTGAATACCAGTTCAGAACATATGCACTCAATGCTGCAGGTGTTAGCAAAGCCAGTGAAGCTTCAAGACCTATGATGGCTCAAAACCCAGTTGGTATGTATCAAAATTGAATGGGTACATTTGTTTAGCAGCAGCTGCACTAGAATTCAGAGTTGTATTTTTTTAACCTGACCTTTGCATCCCTTCCAGATGCACCAGGAAGACCAGAGGTGACAGATGTCACAAGATCAACAGTATCACTGATTTGGTCTGCCCCAGTTTATGATGGTGGCAGCAAGGTGGTGGGCTACATCGTAGAGCGTAAGCCCGTCAGTGAGGTTGGAGATGGTCGCTGGCTAAAGTGCAACTATACCATCGTATCCGACAATTTCTTCACTGTGACTGCTCTCAGTGAAGGAGATACTTACGAATTCCGCGTGTTGGCCAAGAATGCAGCAGGAGTAATTAGCAAAGGATCAGAATCTACAGGCCCTGTCACTTGCAGAGATGAATACGGTAAAAAAATATATAATAATAATAATCAATGTACTCCTTCTAAAGGATCACAATTTTTGTGACAATTTTTGTGTCCTATATTGATTCATATCCATTTTGCCTACGACAGCTCCACCCAAAGCTGAACTGGACGCCAGGTTACAGGGTGACCTGGTGACCATCAGAGCAGGCTCGGATCTCGTCCTTGATGCCGCAGTTGGTGGCAAACCTGAACCCAAAATTATCTGGACCAAAGGGGACAAGGAACTAGATCTCTGTGAAAAAGTCTCTTTGCAGTATACAGGCAAGCGAGCAACTGCTGTGATCAAGTTCTGTGACCGAAGTGACAGCGGAAAATACACATTAACAGTGAAGAATGCCAGTGGGACCAAGGCCGTGTCCGTCGTGGTCAAAGTTCTTGGTAAGCCTGTCAAAAGTTCTTTTGGTTTTTATAGCATTTTCAAGTGTGGGTGGGAAAAAACACATCTGAATCACTGCTTGCCATTGACACCTGTTTCAGATTCTCCTGGCCCATGTGGAAAGCTCACCGTCAGCAGAGTGACAGAGGAAAAGTGCACTTTAGCCTGGAGCCTTCCTCAGGAAGATGGAGGGGCCGAAATAACTCACTACATCGTGGAAAGACGAGAGACGAGCAGGCTCAACTGGGTGATCGTTGAAGGCGAATGCCCAACCCTGTCCCATGTCGTTACCAGACTCATCAAGAACAACGAATACATATTCCGAGTGCGGGCAGTGAACAGATATGGCCCTGGCGTGCCTGTTGAATCAGAGCCGATTGTAGCCAGAAACTCATTCAGTGAGTATTAACACTTTGAAACAACTTGGTAGTTAAATGTAATGGGATGGGGGGGGCGGTGAGGGGGGGACACAATCGTATCAATAGTGATTTTGTGTGATTCTGACCAACTTCATTTTCATAAAAATATAAACAGCCATTCCATCACCACCGGGCACACCCGAAGAAGTTGGGGCCAGCAAAGAGCACATCATCATTCAGTGGACACAACCTGAATCTGATGGTGGTAACGAGATCAACAACTACCTAGTAGACAAACGTGAGAAAAAGAGCCTGCGCTGGACACGTGTCAACAAAGACTATGTGGTATATGATACCAGGCTGAAGGTGACTGGCCTCATGGAAGGTTGTGATTACCAGTTCCGGGTCACCGCGGTGAATGCTGCTGGTAACAGTGAACCCAGCGAAGCTTCCAACTTTATCTCATGCCGAGAACCATCATGTGAGTTCTAAGAATCGGACTTAAACCTAACGCCCATTAAAAACCATGTTACAAATAATTTTCCAATATACTCTTTCCAAGAACCTCTAGAATTTATGAATGATTGGAAAAGCGTGCGCTTATTAGAGGGATCTTAAATATAGCTAAGCCAGAACATTTTAGCCACTACTTCTGTTGATAAGTTGGCAGTTACATCACTAAAAATTATCACAGTATTTTCCAGTCTATGAAAAAACAATTTTACTACCAAAATGAAAGAGATGTATTTTATGAATATTCGTAAGAACGGGAAAACATGTGGAGTAGTGATAATAATTACTAAAAAGAAAAAAAATCTTTTAAGAAGAGCAGAAAGGTTAAAGAGCATAAAGTAATCTAATAAGTGCCTAACAAAATTATCACAAGAGCTTCAAAACTAAGTGGCAAGTCCTTGTACAGAGTTTGAGCCCAACTAAAAAGAATAAACCATTGTGACTGAAAAGGGAAGAAGAAACCACTTCCCGTACTCATTAGAAACACAGAGGTGGCAAGTGATATTTACCCTGTGAAAGCTGAGCGACTAAGGAAAAGTCCTTGAGAATAGGTATTTCAAGCAATGAGTAGACCCAGAAGAACCCAACATAGCTAGCCAAAGTAGCAAGAAAAAACCATTTACCTTTCTAAAGAAATGTAATTTTTAAAATAATAATGATGTTGATAATGATATAGCATACAGTGCTGTCCTATAATATCAGAAGTGCCCAATTATACAGAGTATCTTGGTGAGTGTGGACAAAGAACAAAAATGCCTTACTCTTCTGGGGGTGGGAGAATCAGAAGGGAGGGTAACTATATACTTGTGGGTTAAGAGGCAGAAATCATAAGGTAACTTGTGTTTCTTATGGCCAATTAAGATGAATCCTTTTTTTTTTTTAATTTTAGTCCTTTACTACACTATGAAAAGACCTCTTAAAATATTGAGTTTAATAAATCACAGGATTTTTTTTTCTCCTAAACTCTGTTAAAAGACCTTTTGAAATACTCAGTAGGGGGTTGGAGAACAATAATGCCTTTGTAAGTCTTGAAAACCAAAAATATAAACCCCAAAGCTTCCTTATTTGTGTAATATCTGAATTACCCCCTTTGTAAATTCCATAGATACCCCTGGACCACCCTCTGCTCCAAGAGTTGTGGATACCACCAAGTCCAGCATTAGTTTGGCATGGACCAAGCCCATGTATGATGGTGGCATTGACATCATGGGATACGTTCTTGAAATGCAAGAGAAGGATACTGATCACTGGTACCGAGTGCATACCAAAGCCACAATAAGAAATACTGAATTCACTGTGCCAGAGCTTAAAATGGGCCAGAAATACTCCTTCAGGGTTGCTGCTGTGAATGCAAAGGGTATGAGTGAATACAGCGAGTCAATTGCTGAAATTGAGCCCGTGGAAAGACTAGGTATGTATAATAGAAGCTTTTAGGTAAATTATTTTCTCATCGTACCTGTTCATGAATTAAGTTTTGACATTTATTTTCCAGAAATACCAGACCTAGAGCTTGCCGATGATTTAAAGAAGACCGTGACCATCAGAGCTGGGGCCTCATTGCGCCTGATGGTGTCTGTATCTGGAAGACCACCTCCCGTCATCACATGGAGCAAGAAGGGCATTGACCTTGCAAACCGGGCCATTATTGACACCACTGACAGCTACTCTTTACTTATCGTGGACAAAGTAAACCGGTACGATGCTGGAAAATACACTATTGAAGCCGAAAATCAATCTGGCAAGAAATCGGCAACAGTCCTTGTTAAAGTATACGGTAAGTTTTTATCTTAAAATTGACCGCGCTGTGAGTAGATTTCTTAGAAAAAATACCCCTTGACCTAGGATTGGTCACCTCTCTAGAGAGAAACCATGTTAAATACATGTTCCTGAAAAACCCAAAACAAAAAGCTACCAACCAATCGGCAAATAAGTATGAATCTGACATTCAATTTTTTTAGATACTCCTGGTCCCTGTCCTTCGGTGAGAGTTAAAGAAGTATCGAGAGATTCTGTGACCATTACCTGGGAAATTCCCACAATTGATGGGGGAGCTCCTGTCAACAATTACATTATTGAGAAACGTGAAGCTGCCATGAGAGCATTCAAAACCGTAACTACCAAATGCAGCAAGACACTTTACCGAATTTCCGGACTTGTAGAAGGAACCATGTACTATTTCCGAGTGTTGCCGGAAAATATTTATGGCATTGGGGAACCGTGTGAAACATCGGATGCAGTTCTGGTCTCAGAAGTACCTCTGGTGCCTACAAAGCTAGAAGTGGTCGATGTCACCAAATCAACTGTCACTCTGGCCTGGGAAAAACCACTCTACGATGGTGGTAGCCGACTCACGGGATATGTTCTTGAGGCCTGCAAAGCTGGCACCGAGAGATGGATGAAGGTTGTCACCTTAAAATCCACAGTCCTAGAGCACACTGTTATTTCCTTAAACGAAGGTGAACAGTACCTATTTAGAGTAAGGGCACAAAATGAGAAAGGCGTGTCAGAACCAAGAGAGATCATCACAGCCGTGACTGTACAAGACCTCAGAGGTACGTACCAAATCACCAAAAATATCAATAACGGTGAAGTAAGGAAAACATTCAGAATTCATACTTCGTCATTAGAAATAATGCTTAAAAAGTAAGGCCTACTTTCTTTCTCCTAGTGTTGCCAACAATCGATCTTTCTACAATGCCTCAGAAGACCATTCATGTCCCAGCCGGCAGACCAGTGGAGCTCGTGATACCAATCGCTGGCCGCCCACCTCCTGCCGCTTCCTGGTTCTTTGCTGGTTCGAAACTAAGAGAATCAGAGCGTGTCACGGTTGAAACTCATACTAAAGTAGCTAAATTAACCATCCGTGAAACCACCATCAGAGATACTGGAGAATATACACTCGAATTAAAGAATGTCACTGGAACTACTTCAGAGACCATTAAAGTTATCATTCTTGGTAAGGATGTGTGACAAAGACACATGCGAGTCTTTGATGGTCAGTCACCTGATTGTGTTTTGCAGTGAAAACTAATCTCCCGGATTTCTTTCTCTTTCATAGATAAGCCTGGTCCTCCAACTGGGCCTATTAAGATTGATGAAATTGATGCTACTTCAATTACCATTTCCTGGGAACCACCCAAATTGGATGGTGGCGCTCCATTGAGCGGTTATGTGGTCGAACAGCGTGATGCCCATCGTCCAGGATGGCTGCCAGTATCTGAATCAGTGACTAGGCAGACATTTAAGTTTACCAGACTCACTGAAGGCAATGAGTATGTGTTCCGTGTGGCTGCAACAAACCGCTTCGGGATTGGCTCTTACTTGCAGTCTGAGGTCATAGAATGTCGCAGCAGCATCAGTAAGTCCTTGGACCCTTAAGGCCACCATTCTCCCCACCTGACTCTGAATGTTAACAGAAGGGAATTTGTTTTTACTATGTCCTGAGGAAAAAGAGGTCCCAAAATTAACCCCAGGGTCTGTCTAAGGTTTCTAAATTTTCCTAGAGGTTTTCAATGGGGTTAAGTTTTTGGTTTTTTTTTTTTTTTAATGAAAAAGAGGAAGGAGAAAAGGAGGGAGGGAGACAGGAAGGACTGGCTAGGTGATAGTGAGAAAAAAAATACAGAATGTATGCCTAGTAAATGTTTATAAAATTGAAGAAAATGAGGAACCTCAAGAAAAGTACAAAAATAAAAACATTGGGAAAATAGTCACAGGTCTTATATGCTATTTAAAAAGCTAAGACATACTTACAGAAATGTGTGAGTCTAATTTATTTTCGTTGCCATAATGCGTTTACCTCTGTCTGACTTCAGGTATTCCTGGGCCTCCAGAAACATTACAAATATTTGATGTCTCCCGTGATGGCATGACACTGACTTGGTATCCACCAGAAAACGATGGTGGCTCCCAAGTGACTGGATATATTATCGAGCGTAAAGAAGTGAGAGCAGATCGATGGGTCCGTATAAATAAAGTACCAGTGACGATGACACGGTACCGTTCCACTGGCCTTATTGAAGGCTTGGAATATGAACACCGTGTCACAGCCATTAATGTGAGAGGAACTGGGAAACCAAGTCGTCCTTCCAAACCCATCGTTGCCATGGATCCAATTGGTAAATACATTGTGTACAGGTCAATTTTTTGAGGTATAATTTAAATGTACTATAATTTATCTTTCTGAAATTCTAAGTTTTGAAAAGGTCTGTTGTATAAACACCACCACCAGTCAAAATATAGACTTCTTCCATCAGCTCAAAAAGTTCACTTGTGAACCCCCACCCGACTCCAGCCCCTAGCAGCTTTGGGCAAGTACTTTTTTATATTCTCCTCTTGAGTCTATTCCCCATACTTTAAAATGGGACTTTTAATATATGCCCTGTATCAGTGTTTAGTTCTTTGAAGAAGTTACTATTTCTGAAAGCACTTTAAAAGCTGATGATAAATGTAAGATGGTAGTAAGTGATCATAAATAAAGCACATTTAAAACTGAAGAAAAAGAGCTTTAAATATTTTTAACTGATAAAATGAATAAAATTTTAACAAAAACTATATTCTAATGCTAATAGTCCATGCTTACACAATTCATTACATGGTAGGTGGCACTACCTGATTTTCAGCTTTGCAGCAACTTCAACAATATCTTATTGTCTTATTCTTAACCCCAGCTCCTCCAGGAAAGCCACAAAACCCAAGAGTTACTGATACAACAAGGACATCAGTCTCCCTGGCCTGGAGTGTTCCAGAAGATGAAGGAGGATCTAAAGTCACAGGCTACTTGATTGAAATGCAAAAAGTAGATCAACACGAATGGACCAAATGTAACACCACCCCAACCAAGATTCGGGAGTATACCCTCACACATCTGCCTCAGGGCGCTGAATACAGATTCCGTGTCCTAGCTTGTAACGCTGGTGGACCTGGGGAGCCCGCTGAGGTTCCAG
This sequence comes from Nasua narica, assembly GCA_028533885.1. Lineage (NCBI taxonomy): Eukaryota > Metazoa > Chordata > Mammalia > Carnivora > Procyonidae > Nasua > Nasua narica. Next base: position 125,893,167 of record CM052810.1, on the reverse strand, counting down.
GAACAGTCAAAGTCACTGAAATGCTTGGTAAGACATATGATCACTTACTTTCTGCTAATAATTGCCTTCAGATTTATTTCTTACCATCCCACCCCACTGCCTAAAAAATGCTAATTGTAACTGGATCTTTTTTCCTAGAATATCCTGATTATGAACTTGATGAGAGATACCAAGAAGGTATCTTTGTAAGACAAGGTGGAGTCATCAGACTTACCATACCAATCAAAGGAAAACCATTCCCAATATGTAAATGGACAAAGGAAGGCCAAGATGTTAGTAAGCGTGCCATGATTGCAACCTCTGAAACACACACAGAGCTTGTAATCAAAGAAGCAGACAGGGATGATTCTGGCACTTATGACCTGGTTCTGGAAAACAAGTGTGGCAAGAAGGCTGTCTACATCAAAGTCAGGGTGATAGGAAATCCCAACCCTCCTGAAGGGCCACTTGAATATGATGACATACAAGCTCGCTCTGTAAGGGTCAGTTGGAGACCCCCTGCCGATGATGGTGGTGCCGACATCTTGGGCTATATTCTTGAGAGACGAGAAGTGTCTAAAGCCGCCTGGTATACAATTGATTCCAGAGTCCGAGGGACATCTCTGGTGGTAAAGGGCCTCAAAGAGAACGTGGAATACCATTTCCGTGTTTCAGCTGAGAACCAGTTTGGCATAAGCAAATCCCTGAAATCTGAAGAACCCGTCATACCAAAAACACCACTGAGTAAGTGCTCTTCCAAACACAACACTGTAAAAATTCTCCAGTACTCTTTCATTTTGGAAATAAAAGCCATCCACTTATAAGCTATGGGACCGTACTCTTAACACGTGTTTTCTACTTTATATCCATAGATCCTCCGGAGCCTCCAAGCAATCCTCCAGAAGTACTCGATGTGACCAAGAGTTCTGTCAGCCTGTCTTGGTCGCGGCCCAAAGATGACGGTGGTTCTCGAGTCACAGGCTACTACATTGAACGCAAGGAGACATCGACTGACAAGTGGGTCAGGCACAACAAGACTCAGATAACAACCACAATGTACACGGTCACTGGGCTTGTTCCTGACGCGGAGTATCAGTTCCGCATCATCGCCCAGAACGAGGTTGGCTTAAGCGAGACCAGCCCTGCTTCTGAACCAGTTGTTTGCAAAGATCCATTTGGTAAGGAGAGAGTCTCTAAAGGGGTTCAAACCAAAGAGGCAAACCATCTGTGGTCTTTCTCTTTTATTTCAGCAGTAAAGCTGATTCCCTTTTCAATTGTTTGAAAATATTTCAGATAAGCCAAGCCAACCTGGAGAACTTGAGATTCTCTCAATATCCAAAGACAGTGTCACTCTACAGTGGGAGAAACCTGAATGTGATGGTGGCAAAGACATCCTTGGATACTGGGTTGAGTATCGGCAGTCTGGAGACAGTGCCTGGAAGAAGAGCAATAAGGACCGCATCAAGGACAGGCAATTCACAATAGGGGGTTTGCTGGAAGCCACTGAATATGAATTCAGGGTTTTTGCTGAGAATGAGACTGGGCTTAGCCGACCTCGAAGAACTGCTATGTCTATAAAGACTAAACTAACATGTAAGTAGCCAGTAGTTCTCTGCTCATGACCTACAAACTAAGCAATGTATTAAGGCTAATTCTTCCCTTATATTAAGTAGATGTACAGAAAACCTTATCGGAGAGCAAGTGTTTGGGAAGAGTGAGCTTACTTTGGCACATACATACACAGGAAATAGCTGCCGCATTCTACAGGAAGTCATTCCAAGCACGGAACCTCAGTAGATGTCAGGTGCAGTGACCTGAGCACATTCTTAGAGCAATGTCTCCTTCAGATGCAATGGTTTGGGATTTTTTTTATGCTTCCTGATAAGACTTGAAGGGTCAACAAATGTACCCCACTTCAGTGAACCTAAGTAAGGCAAAGATTCTCTCTATAGATTTATAGAGAGAATTCATACTTCCCCAGACCCCTGGGGTCTGACCCCAAGACCCCCAGACCCTAAGAAAAGCCACTCTGTGTAATAATGTGATGATGTGCTCACTGAATCCCTATTTTCCAGGACTGTGAAATTTTTATTTTTTTAAGAAGATTTTATTTATTATTTGTTGAAGAGAGAGAGAGCACAAGCAGGCAGAGGGAGAAGCAGGCTCCCTGCCGAGCAAGGAGCCCGATGTGGGACTCGATCTCAGGACCCTGGGATCTTGACCTGAGCCAAAGGCAGCTGCTTAACCAACTGAGCTACCCACGCGTCCCAGCGCTGTGAAATTTTTAGGAACTCATGTGTAAATCATGCTATCTAAAGCAGTGTTAGTCAAAAGGGTAAATTCATTCCTGACACACAAGGACAGAGGATTACAGATTCAGTAGTAGTACTAATGCATTAATATTGTCTTTCACACCCTTCAGCTGGAGAGGCTCCAGGAGTGCGCAAAGAAATGAAGGACGTTACCACTAAGTTAGGCGAAGCTGCTCAACTGTCATGCCAGATTGTCGGAAGGCCTCTTCCTGACATTAAATGGTACCGATTTGGAAAGGAGCTGGTACAAAGCCGGAAGTACAAAATGTCTTCAGACGGACGCACACATACGCTCACAGTCATGACAGAGGAACAAGAAGATGAAGGCGTTTATACCTGCATAGCTACCAACGAGGTTGGAGAAGTAGAAACCAGCAGTAAGCTTCTCCTGCAAGCAACACCGCAGTTCCATCCTGGTTACCCACTGAAAGAGAAATATTATGGTGCTGTGGGTTCGACACTTCGACTTCATGTTATGTACATTGGTCGTCCGATACCTTCCATCACTTGGTTCTACGGCCAGAAACTTCTGCAAAACTCGGAAAACATTACTATTGAAAACACTGAGCACTATACTCATCTTGTCATGAAGAACGTCCAACGCAAGACTCATGCTGGGAAATACAAAGTTCAGCTCAGCAATATTTTCGGAACAGTTGATGCCATCCTTAATGTGGAAATACAAGGTATTTTGTTTTGGTTTTTCGTGTTTTTTTAACTTTTCAAGAAAAAAGAGATCTCACGCAACATACTACAAAAACCCACTATAATCGTCTTTTCGTCCAACAGATAAACCGGACAAACCCACAGGACCAATTGTGATAGAAGCTCTCTTGAAGAACTCTGCAGTGATCAGCTGGAAACCACCCACAGATGATGGAGGCTCCTGGATCACCAACTATGTGGTGGAGAAATGCGAGGCCAAGGAAGGAGCTGAATGGCAATTGGTGTCTTCAGCCATCTCGGTGACAACCTGCAGAATTGTAAACCTCACAGAAAATGCTGGCTATTACTTCCGGGTTTCAGCCCAGAACACTTTTGGCATCAGTGAGCCTCTAGAGGTTGCCTCAGTTGTGATCATTAAGAGTCCTTTTGGTGAGTACAGGCTCTACAATCTTCCTATGGCAAAATTCCATCCTTACATAAAACTCTTATTAATAGAAATAACATTTGAAAGGAAATAGCCAAGATTTAGATAAAGTACAAGTGCCTTTTACCTCACTGAAATTGAACTTTTGCCCATCTACAAGAGCAAATATAAACCTTAGTTCTTCTTTAAAAATGAACTTTGTGTATTGTTAAGTTTCTTAGCATAAAGTGACCCATTTCACTTTTCTGGAACAGCTGTCCTTACAACTTTGGGTTCATAAGATTGTCTTTTTAAAAACTAAGCTTTTAATAAAGCTGCCCATTTCACCTCATGACTCCAATCTTTCTTGTTTCTTTGAAACAGAAAAGCCAAGTGCTCCTGGCAAACCAACTATCACTGCTCTCACAAAAGATTCTTGTGTTGTGGCTTGGAAGCCACCTGCCAGTGATGGAGGTGCAAAGATTAGAAATTACTACCTTGAGAAACGTGAGAAGAAGCAGAATAAATGGATTGCTGTGACAACAGAAGAAATTCGAGAAACTGTCTTTTCAGTGCAGAACCTTATTGAAGGTCTTGAATACGAGTTCCGTGTGAAATGCGAAAATCTAGGTGGGGAAAGTGAATGGAGTGAAATATCAGAACCTGCCACTCCCAAATCTGATGTCCCAATTCAGGCCCCACACTTTAAAGAGGAACTGAGAAATCTAAATGTCAGATATCAGAGCAATGCTACTTTGGTCTGCAAAGTGACTGGTCATCCGAAACCTATTGTGAAATGGTACAGACAAGGCAAAGAAATCATTGCAGATGGACTAAAGTACAGGATTCAAGAGTTTAAGGGTGGCTACCACCAGCTCATCATTGCAAGTGTCACAGATGACGATGCCACAGTTTACCAAGTCAGAGCTACCAACCAAGGGGGATCTGTGTCTGGCACTGCCTCCTTAGAAGTAGAAGGTAAAGACCTCAAATCTTTAAAAATCAATTTGGTGCCAAATGACATATTGTTAATTGGGGTTGGGGGTGGGGGCATTGTTGCACTTAAATAGTATTGGGTTTTGCTAAATTACATTCTTTCTTCTTTTATTCTGCTACAGTTCCAGCTAAGATACACTTGCCTAAAACTCTTGAAGGCATGGGAGCAGTTCATGCTCTCCGAGGTGAGGTGGTCAGCATCAAGATCCCTTTCAGTGGCAAACCGGATCCTGTGATCACCTGGCAGAAAGGACAAGATCTCATCGACAATAATGGCCACTACCAAGTTATTGTCACAAGGTCTTTCACATCCCTTGTTTTCCCCAGTGGAGTAGAGAGAAAAGATGCCGGTTTCTATGTGGTCTGCGCCAAAAACAGATTCGGAATTGATCAGAAGACCGTTGAACTGGATGTGGCGGATGTTCCTGACCCACCCAGAGGAGTCAAAGTTAGTGACGTCTCCCGAGATTCTGTCAACTTAACATGGACTGAGCCAGCTTCTGATGGTGGTAGCAAAATCACCAACTACATTGTTGAAAAGTGTGCAACTACTGCAGAAAGATGGCTCCGTGTAGGACAGGCCCGCGAAACACGTTATACCGTGATCAACTTATTTGGAAAAACAAGCTACCAGTTCCGTGTAATAGCCGAAAATAAATTTGGCCTGAGCAAGCCTTCTGAACCTTCAGAACCAACCATAACCAAAGAAGATAAGACCAGAGCCATGAATTACGATGAAGAGGTAGATGAAACCAGGGAAGTTTCCATGACTAAAGCATCTCACTCTTCAACTAAGGAACTGTATGAGAAATATATGATTGCTGAAGATCTTGGGCGTGGTCAGTTCGGAATCGTCCACCGTTGTGTCGAAATATCCTCAAAGAAGACATTCATGGCCAAATTTGTTAAAGTCAAGGGGACTGATCAGGTATTGGTAAAGAAGGAAATTTCCATTCTAAATATTGCCAGGCACAGAAACATCTTATACCTCCATGAATCATTTGAGAGCATGGAAGAATTAGTTATGATCTTTGAGTTCATATCAGGACTCGACATATTTGAGCGCATTAACACAAGTGCTTTTGAGCTGAATGAAAGAGAAATTGTAAGCTACGTTCGCCAAGTCTGCGAAGCACTTGAGTTCTTACATAGTCATAATATTGGACACTTTGACATTAGACCAGAAAATATCATTTACCAAACCAGAAGGAGCTCCACCATTAAAATCATAGAATTTGGTCAAGCCCGTCAGCTGAAGCCAGGGGACAACTTCAGGCTTCTGTTCACTGCCCCTGAATACTATGCACCTGAAGTCCACCAGCATGACGTTGTCAGTACCGCCACAGACATGTGGTCACTTGGAACACTGGTGTATGTGCTGTTAAGTGGTACCAATCCATTCCTGGCTGAAACTAACCAACAGATGATTGAGAACATCATGAATGCTGAATATACTTTCGATGAAGAAGCATTCAAAGAGATCAGCCTTGAAGCCATGGATTTTGTTGACCGGCTGTTAGTGAAAGAGAGAAAATCTCGCATGACAGCATCTGAGGCACTCCAGCATCCATGGCTGAAGCAGAAGATAGAAAGAGTCAGTACTAAAGTTATCAGAACGCTAAAACACCGGCGTTACTACCACACTCTGATCAAGAAAGACCTCAACATGGTTGTGTCGGCAGCCCGAATCTCTTGTGGTGGTGCAATTCGATCTCAGAAGGGAGTGAGTGTTGCTAAAGTTAAAGTAGCATCCATTGAAATTGGCCCAGTTTCCGGACAGATAATGCATGCAGTTGGCGAAGAAGGAGGATATGCCAAATATGTATGCAAAATTGAAAATTATGATCAGTCTACCCAAGTGACCTGGTACTTTGGAGTCAGACAGCTGGAGAACAGTGAGAAATATGAAATCACCTATGATGATGGAGTAGCCACCATGTACATCAAAGACATTACCAAATTTGATGATGGCACCTACAGATGCAAAGTAGTCAATGACTATGGTGAAGATAGTTCTTATGCAGAACTATTTGTTAAAGGTGTGAGAGAAACTTATGACTATTACTGCCGTAGAACCATGAAGAAAATTAAGCGCAGAACTGACACGATGAGACTCCTGGAAAGGCCACCAGAATTTACCCTGCCTCTCTATAACAAAACCGCTTACATGGGTGAAAATGTCCGATTTGGAGTAACTATAACTGTCCACCCAGAGCCTCGTGTAACATGGTATAAATCAGGGCAGAAGATCAAACCAGGTGATGATGAGGCAAAGTACACATTTGAGTCTGACAAGGGTCTTTACCAGTTAACAATCAGCAGCGTAACTATAGAGGATGATGCTGAATATACAGTTGTGGCAAGGAACAAATATGGTGAGGACAGCTGTAAAGCAAAACTGACTGTTACCCCACACCCACCGCCAACAGATACAACCTTAAGACCCATGTTCAAACGGCTGCTGGCAAATGCAGAATGCCAAGAAGGCCAAAGTGTCTGCTTTGAGATCAGAGTGTCTGGCATCCCCCCACCGACATTAAAATGGGAGAAAGATGGCCAGCCGCTGTCCCTTGGGCCTAACATTGAAATTATCCATGAAGGCCTGGATTATTATGCTTTGCACATCAGGGATACTTTGCCTGAAGACACAGGTTACTATCGTGTCACAGCGACGAACACAGCTGGATCCACCAGCTGCCAGGCTCACCTCCAGGTGGAACGCTTAAGGTATGTCAAGCAAGAATTCAAGACTAAGGAGGAGCGTGAACGACATGTCCAAAAGCAAATTGACAAGACACTAAGAATGGCTGAAATTCTTTCTGGAACGGAAACGGTGCCACTGACCCAGGTCGCCCAAGAGGCGCTGAGAGAAGCTGCCATCCTTTACAAACCAGCTGTAAGCACCAAGACTGTAAAAGGGGAATTCCGACTTGAGACGGAAGAAAAGAAGGAAGAGAGAAAGCTCCGTATGCCTTATGAGGTACCAGAACCACGCAAGTACAAACAGACCACCATAGAAGAAGACCAACGCATTAAGCAGTTTGTGCCTATGTCCGACATGAAATGGTACAAAAAGATACGTGATCAATTTGAAATGCCTGGGAAAATTGACAGAGTTGTACAGAAAAGACCCAAGCGCATCCGCCTTTCCAGATGGGAACAGTTCTATGTGATGCCTCTTCCACGCATTACAGATCAATACAGACCTAAATGGCGTATTCCCAAACTCTCCCAAGATGATCTTGAAATGGTGAGACCAGCCCGCCGCCGTACACCTTCTCCTGATTATGACTTTTATTACAGGCGTAGAAGACGTTCTCTTGGCGACATGTCAGATGAAGAATTACTCCTCCCCATCGACGACTACTTGGCAATGAAAAGAACAGAGGAAGAGAGGCTGCGTCTTGAAGAAGAGCTTGAACTGGGTTTCTCAGCTTCACCGCCAAGCCGAAGCCCTCCACGTTTTGAGCTTTCTAGTCTGCGTTACTCTTCACCACAAGCTCACGTCAAGGTGGAGGAAACAAGAAAAGACTTCAGGTATTCGACCTATCACATCCCCACAAGGGCTGAGACTAGCACGAGTTATGCGGAACTGCGGGAACGGCATGCCCGGGCCTCCTACAGGCAGCCAAAACAACGGCAGAGGATCATGGCTGAGAAAGAGGATGCAGAGTTGCTTCGCCCAGTTACTACCACCCAGCGCCTCTCAGAATACAGAAGCGAGCTTGACCACCTGTCGAAGGAGGAAAAGTCTAGAAAGAAATCAAGGCGACAGAGAGAAGTGACAGAAATAACAGAAATAGAAGAAGAATATGAAATCTCAAAACACGCTCAGAGAGAGGCCTCCTCAAAACATGCTCATAGAGAGGCCTCCTCCTCGTCAGTGTCTAGGCTACTGAGGCGGCGGCGTTCCCTGTCTCCAACCTATATAGAGTTAATGAGGCCAGTGTCCGAGCTCGTCCGGCCACATCGACCGCCAGAGGAGGAATATGAAGATGACACAGAAAGAAGGTCCCCTACTCCAGAGAGAACTCGCCCACGTTCCCCCAGCCCCGTGTCTAGTGAGAGATCACTCTCGAGATTTGAGAGGTCTGCGAGATTTGATATCTTTTCCAGGTATGAGTCCATGAAAGCTGCTTTAAAGACTCAGAAGACATCAGAAAGGATGTATGAAGTTTTGAGTCAGCAGCCTTTTACGCTGGACCATGCCCCTCGAATCACACTGAGAATGCGCTCCCACAGGGTACCATGTGGCCAAAACACGCGTTTTATCTTAAATGTTCAGTCTAAGCCAACCGCTGAGGTTAAATGGTACCACAATGGTGTCGAGCTCCAGGAAAGCAGTAAGATTCATTACACCAACATGAGCGGGGTATTGACCCTAGAAATTCTGGACTGTCAAGCCGAGGACAGCGGAACATACCGCGCCGTGTGCACCAACTACAAAGGCGAGGCCTCGGACTACGCGACCCTGGATGTAACAGGCGGGGATTACACCACCTACGCTTCCCAGCGCAGAGACGAACAAGTCCCCCCTTCTGTTTTCCCTGAGCTGACAAGAACAGAGGAATACGCGGTTTCGTCGTTCAAGAAAACGTCTGAGATGGAAGCGTCTTCTTCGGTCAGGGAAGTGAAGTCACAGATGACCGAGACAAGGGAAAGTCTCTCGGCATATGAACACCACGCATCCGCAGAAATGACAAGTGCTGCCATGGAACAAAAGTCGCTGGAAGAAAAATCCACACACAGAAAGATCAAGACGACATTGGTGGGAGCAAGAATTCTGACGAAGCCACGGTCCATCACTGTGTATGAAGGCGAGTCCGCAAGGTTTTCTTGTGACACTGATGGCGAGCCGGTACCCACAGTGACCTGGCTGCGTGGCAGCCAAGTGCTAAGTTCTTCTGCTCGCCATCACGTGACCACCACAAAGTACAAATCAACCTTCGAGATCTCTTCGGTCCAGGCTTCCGATGAGGGCAACTACAGCGTGGTGGTAGAAAACAGTGAAGGGAGGCAAGAAGCTCAGTTCACTCTGACTGTTCAAAAGCCCAGGGTTACTGAAAAGGCTGTGACCTCACCACCGAGAGTCAAATCCCCAGAGCCTCGAGTGAAATCTCCAGAAACCGCTAAGTCTCCAAAACGAGTGAAATCCCCAGAACCAGTCACTTCTCACCCAAAAGCCGTCTCACCCACAGAGACAAAACCCACACCAACAGAGAAAATTCAGCAGCGACCGGTCTCTGTCCCACCCAAGATAACTCAGTCCTTGAAGGCAGAAGCTTCTAAAGATATTGTGAAGCTGACCTGCGCAGTTGAAAGTAGTGTATTATGCGCAAAAGAGGTCACCTGGTATAAAGATGGCAAGAAACTGAAGGAAAATGGGCATTTCCAGTTTCATTATTCAGCAGATGGTACCTATGAGCTCAAAATCCATAACCTCACGGAATCTGATAGTGGAGAATACATTTGTGAGATATCTAGCGAAGGGGGAACTTCTAAAACGAACTTCCACTTTATGGGACAAGCTTTTAAGAGTATCCATGAGCAGGTGTCAAGGCTATCAGAAACTAAGAAAGCGGCTCAGAAAACTGCTGAGTCAACAGAAACCAAGAAAACTGAACCAAAAGCTCCTGAACCAATTTCCTCAAAACCAGCCATCGTTACTGGGCTGCAGGATACAACTGCTTCTTCAGACAGTGTCGCTAAGTTTGCGGTTAAAGCTACTGGAGAACCCCGGCCCACCGTCATCTGGACAAAGGATGGAAAGGTAACAGTTTTTAAATGTCTCTCAATTTTATCTCTTAAAAATCTAACCCCTTCCTCCCTTCTTCCCAAAAAAGATTTAAACTTAACTTTTTAAAACTCAAATCACTTGCATTCTATAGGCTGTTACACAAGGAAGTAAATACAAACTCTCTGAAGACAAAGGAGTTTTCTTCTTAGAAGTTCATAAGACTGATACTTCTGACAGTGGGCTTTATACTTGCACAGTAACAAATTCGGCTGGATCTGTGTCCTCTAGCTGCAAATTAACTATAAAAGGTAGGTTGGCTTTTGTTTCTACGAATATCTTTCAGAAGATGATTAAGTTTTCTAAACATTCTCCCTTACAAACACACACACAAAAGTATTAAAGTAAAACTGTTTTCCAAATTCCAGAATACCATTTGTAAACAAATATAGAAATACGCATATTAAAAAAAAAAGAAATACACATATCTAAAGAAAGCATAATATTAGCATAAAAAAAGCACTTATCAAGTGCCTAATTATACATGGTGGTATATAAGATTCCGAAGAGGCAGCCACTGTTCCCAGGAATATTTAGGAATGAAGTCAGGTGAATATACAAAATGGTACCACTTCCATAAACCTTCACTCTTGCTAATTTTCCCAAGCAGTGCAGTTAGTAAAAGAGCTATATTACTTTTCCAATTAAAACTAGGTTGCTTTCATTCAATATTTTAAAACATAATTCAGTTTTTTTAATCAAAATTTCCTAAATCCACATGTATCCTAAATATTTATTCTTTTCAAGACTTTTTCTTTTCAAGTCATAAGAATCATCTTCAGTTTAGTTTAGAGTCATTATACTGATCTCAAAAGTCCCGTATGACAACTTGCCAAGACCAGGACTGAGAAGGAATTCAGTATTACCTACATTGCATACAAAAGGCAACATTCCTTTGTGTCTTATTTATTCACTTGCAGAATCTACAAAAGAGTAAAGGGTAGGGCTCTTTCCAATTTTGTTTGCCTTACAGAGGTTTCTTTTTTAGCTGTAAAAGACACTGAGGCACAGAAAGTATCTACACAAAAGACCTCTGAAATTATGTCACAAAAGGCAGTTGCCCAAGAGGAAATTTCCCAAAAAGCCCTAATTTCGGAAGAAATGAAATTATCAGAGGTGAAATCTCAAGAGAAGGCAGTTGTCCAAGAGGAAATTTCCCAAAAAGCCCTAATTTCTGAAGAAATGAAAAAATCAGAAGTGAAATCTCAAGAAAAGTTAGCCCTCAAGGAGGAAGCTTCAAAGATTCGGATATCTGAAAAAGTCAAGAAATCAGAAGCAACCTCTCTGGAAAAATCCATCGTCCATGAGGAAATCACCAAAACATCACAGGCATCAGAAGAAATCAAAACGCATGCAGAGATTAAAGCATTTTCTACTCAAATGAGCATAACTGATGGTCAGAAGGTGACCTTAAAAGCCAACATTGCTGGTGCTACTGATGTGAAATGGGTACTGAATGGCGTAGAGCTCACTAACTCTGAGGAGTACAGATACGGTGTCTCAGGCAGCGATCAGACCCTAACCATCAAGCAGGCCAGTCACAAAGATGAAGGGATCCTCACCTGCATTGGCAAAACCAGCCAAGGGATCATCAAATGTCAGTACGATCTGACCCTGAGCAAAGAACTCTCTGATGCTCCAGCCTTCATCTCACAGCCCAGATCTCAAAATATTAACGAAGGACAAAATGTTGTCTTTTCTTGTGAAATCAGTGGCGAGCCATCCCCAGAAATCGAATGGTTTAAAAACAACTTGCCGGTAAGTTTAATTATGAATATATCATTGAAGAAAATATAAAAGGCCACATCTATTCTTCAAGAGCTCAAAGAAACACTTACTTCTTCCCCCCTCCTTACATTTTAGATTTCTGTTTCTTCAAATATAAGCGTAAGTCGCTCCAGAAATGTATATTCTCTTGAAATCCGAAATGCATCAATAAGCGACAGTGGGAAGTACACAGTCAAGGCCAAAAATTTCCGTGGCCAGTGTTCAGCTACTGCTTCCTTAACGGTCCTTCGTAAGTATATCTTTCCCATTTTCCTCACTTGCTTAAGGCCTTTATGTATTTTTTTCTCCTTTGTCTCCTGAGCACTGCCAACTCTGAGTAGCCTCATTAAATTCCAAGTGTAAGCGGCGCAGGCCTCCCATGTGAATTCATCCTTATGGTCAGATTTTCTTTGCAGCTAAACAGATACGTGAACAAACCTAACTTTCGAAGCCAAGCTACCAAGTACCCTATTATATTTATTTTCAGAATGCATAGTATCTCTGTGATTTTCTATATGGCTAATCATTTTTCTCCTAGTTATTCTAGCCCCTGCATGTAATGTAATGATAGAAATCTAAAGATACGTTTCTTGGAGACATTGAGCTAGCTCTTGACAAATGTATGTATCTGCTTATGCTTTCTCAGCAAATTGTCTGGGTTACGTTTGTGTGTGTGTGTGTAAGTTTTCCATTTCTGCAAGTCAATGTCAGATGTCTCCAATTAACCAGATGTCATTGATGTTCACTGTGTATCTGCTATGCTCCACAGCTCTAGTTGAAGAACCTCCCAGAGAGGTAGTATTGAGGACAAGTGGTGACACAAGCTTGCAAGGAAGCTTCTCGTCTCAGTCAGTCCAAATGTCTGCCTCTAAGCAGGAGGCCTCCTTCAGCAGTTTCAGCAGCAGCAGTGCTAGCAGCATGACTGAAATGAAATTTGCAAGCATGTCTGCCCAAAGCATGTCCTCCATGCAAGAGTCTTTTGTAGAAATGAGTTCCAGCAGTTTTATGGGAAAATCTAGTATGACACAACTGGAAAGCTCAACTAGTAGAATGCTTAAAGCAGGCATAAGAGGTGAGCAATAAAAATTACTGGTAGAGGTAGATAAGCCTAGTAGCACGGTAGAGTCTTTAGTTCATATAATTTAGTAGAAAGCAAATCATGTTTTCAGTGATCCTAAAACATTTTTGTTGTTGTCCCATAAAGGAATTCCACCTAAAATTGAAGCTCTTCCCTCTGACATCAGCATTGACGAGGGCAAAGTTTTAACAGTAGCCTGTGCTTTTACGGGTGAGCCCACCCCGGAAATAGTATGGTCCCGTGGCGGAAGAAATATTCAAAACCACGAACAACACGGGAGATTCCACATTGAAAACACAGATGACCTGACGACTCTGATCATCATGGATGTACAGAAACAAGATGGTGGACTTTATACCCTGAGCTTAGGGAATGAATTTGGATCTGACTCTGCCACTGTGAATATAAATATTCGATCCATGTAAGAGGGCCTGTGCTCCTCATGTTCATACTCATCCTTAACCTTTCACAAATAATCCACATGGACTAATCTTTCTGATCTGTAAATATTCCAAAAGAAAAAGTAGTTTTGTGTCAACCTAAATGAGTCAACGTTCAAAATTAGACATTTCGATCTTTCATAATTGTTGACCTAAGAATATTATACATTTTCTGTTGACATGTACATACTGTATATAGCCGGATTAACGGTTATAAAGTTTTGTACCATTTATTTTATGACATTTTACAATGTAACTTTTGAAACTAACCGTTGGTAGGAGAAAGTTTCTATGGAACGAATACCCTGCTCAACACTTAATCAATCTTTGTGCCTCAACATAATGTTGATGTCTAAGCATGCCTCAGTGGGTTGAGAAATTCCCCACTGAAGAAGTCTTATCCACCTAAAAGATGATGCCATGCACGTAACCGAACATGTGCACCAGTACCTATTTAATCAGAAATGTAAGGCATTGGTGATGTTTGCATTTACCCTCCTGTAGGCAACACTTTAACGTCTTACATTTTCTCTGATGATGTCATACTCAAAATTATCATGACTTAAATATTACCAGAGCAGAGTGTAACGGCCAACACTCTGTTCGCTCCTTCTACACTGTCTCTGACCATAGAGAGTGCGGGAATAGCTTGGAAAAGTAACATCGCCTGGCCATCCCTTCATTTCACCAAGCTATTCAAGTATTCCTATGCCAGAGCAGTGTCAGCTCTTGGAGGTTCTGGGGGTGCAGCCAACGCCTTCGTGTGGTAGTTCTAAATTTAAATTTAAACCTGAGAAACTAGGGCAACTAAGCAATGAGCCACAGCAAAAAAAAAAATAATAATAATAATAAAGAACAACAAAATAAAGCTGTCGTTAAATTAAAAACTACACCTTTACTAACTGCCCAAAATGTCAATTTGATGTAGTTCCTTTCCTGCAGGTATAAATTCAATTGTTAGTTACAATTGTTGAACCTCCTTGAGAAATAGTAACAACAAAATAAAGCAAGCTATCTGCACCTCAAAATGTGTGGTTGATTGGGTTTTTTTGGGGGGAAATTCTGGGGTTGGGGACTATGACTTCACGAATCACATGAATGATTGCAGATTAGAATAAATCAAGTTCAAAATGGCCCATATCAACAGGTTCTTGAAAGCAAGTGTTTTGATTATTGGGTTAAATATATTCAACAATTTTTTAAAGGCACGGATTTGATTCTCACGGATAAATGTATTCTCAAAACTTAAAAATCCCCCAAAATAACAGCTTAAATCTTTTAAACTTATTGAGAAGAGTATTTTTATGGGGACTGATTCAACTAAATCCATCAAAAATACCTAACATCTACAATTCACAGTATTTTGTGTTAGATACTCTTGAGAACAACACGAGAGGAGCAAGATAACACGGACCCCATCCCTGAAGGGATTCTGTGAAGAGACAATGATGGCCAGTGGCCGCAGGCTGTGTTTGGGGGCCGAGGGAGGGGAGGGAAATAACCTCCCAGACAAAGGGGGACGCCAGAGCAGTCTCTGCAGGTCGGGCCACCACTCAAAAAACGTCGTCTTCAGAGACACTCACCCTGGGGGCCCTGGGCATCACCAACAGCATCTAGGACATCAGGTAACCATTTGAAATGTCTATTCTTACCTTAAAATGAGGCAGAACTTGCTGGGTGATTCCTGGGGTGGATTCCCCACCCCACCGTGCTAGCTATTATTCTCACATGTCCCATCCTCGACTGAACTACTGTCCGTGCTCCCGAGAACTCTAAAGCTGAAAAGAGTTCACACTTACTGCAGTTGCAGCTCAAAGGCCTCAGAGCCAGTCTGGGCCTGGGAGAGACAGAAGGAATGACCGCCTAGCCCGGGAAGCGCAGCCACGCCAGAGGCAAGGTCTGACCTCTATTTATGTCTTAGCAGAAGCCTGCTAGGCCTGCAGCCCCAGGCGGGCCTGGGGCGGCCACGTGAGGGTATCACCTGCACTCAATAGTAGCTGAGGAGGGAGATGAACGGTGGAGGGGGTGGGGGGGATGTAAATCGCAAACAGCTGGTAAAAGAACAAATTCAATTGACAGTCTCTACAGAGACTGATTCAAGAATACTGTTTTATGCTTGTGCTCCAAAAAGAGAAAGTAATTCAATTTTGTTTACTCTGCCCCAAATAGAACTTAGAAAAATTCAGAGAAAAGTCCAGTTTCCTGGTAATAGCAGAAAAGATTGTCTGCTAGATAAATAGAAGGATTTTTAAAAACAGATTGGCCCGTCGTTTTTAGTCTACGCTTATAAAAAGTGAAAGCTTATAGCTCAACTTTGTGCCTTTTGATATCCCTGGATTTCCCAAACTCTTTTCCTCGGGATGTTCGTAGATGCTATGAAAAAAAGTTTGCTGCAACCAAATGAACTTGGGACTTGGGTTTTTGCATTTCTCGATGCAGGACTTCTCAGAGTCTTTGATGAACTAAATGTGTTGTGATCCTCCAGGAGGTGATACAGTGCTCCCCAAAGTTAATTCACTGACGACAGGATGGAAAGTTTTCATCGGTGGGGCATGGAGGCTTAGCCAGGCTACGGCAGGTGGAAATACGGAGGTGTAAACAGGCCTGTATCTTCACAGGAGGAACTGCCTATCACCTAAGAAATGAAATTAAGTGCTATGGTTTAAAAATAATAATAATAAAAATAAACAAATAAACACATTTAAAAAATAAATTAAAAAAAAAAAATCCTAAGTGTTTGAAAGCACGTGGCTGGGGCATCTGATCCAGTCAGAGAAATGCCGGACAATCAGGCCCACCCGAAGTAAGGAGGCGATAAGAAGTAGGGTGGAGCTTTCCAGGCGGAGGACCTTTGCACTTGCAGAGGCCTGGGGGCAAGGGAGAGCACCCTGCTTTCAAAAAAGTGGCAAAAACAGTAAGGCTGGTAAGATAGCCTCTGGAGGGTTGGGCAAAAGGCAGGGGAGCATTGCAAAAGACCTCATAAACCTCATTACAGTTCGGACTTTTCCCTAAGAGGTAAAGAGAAACATGAAAGAGATTTAAGCAAAGTAGAAACTTGATCGAATTTTAGTTTTATGAAGTCTTTAGCTAGTCTGAGATAGCTATGATTATTTGCCATTCTACATCAAAGAGCTGATTCCCTCCTGGGAGACTCCATTCACAGGAAGACCTTTACCTACCACCAAATCTCTAGCCCCTAATGGCCCTGTAATTGTACCCCCGGGGCTTTATAACCATTCCTGGAAAGGTCTTTCTTAACGTTATCTGGCCTCTTAGGAATACAGTGATAAAGTCAGGCTGGCCAACTGTGGGTACACAAGAGGTGGGGGAAAGGAATCCGTGGAGCTGAAAGGGCACCTTACTGCCCACAGCCTTCTCAGTGACAATGACCGTGGCCACGGAGCTAACGGTAGGGGGCGAGGTGGGGGGTTGGTAAGAGTCCAACCCAGCAGGCCAGCTTCCCTGAGGATGTGGTGTGGGACTGTGGCTCCTGGGGATGACCCCCCACTCACTCCTACTCTGTTTTAAGAAAAGGCAGGAAGCAAGTAAGGGGAGAGAGCATGCCAGTGCTTTCCAGTCTATCAGGAATCCTGTGGAAAAGACAGCATGTCCTGAGAATCAGGACTTCAAACCTGAAATTCATGCTTGTATCTTTTGGGGTCTGTGAACATACTGAGATTATGCCTGTGTGTGTGTGTGTGTGTGTGTGTGTGCGCATTTTTTTAAGATTTTATTTATTTGAGAGAGACAGAGAGAGCGTGCGCATAAGAGGGGAGGTGGTCAGAGGGAGAAGAGACGCTCCATGGAGCTGGGAGCCTGATGTGGGACTCGATCCCGGGATTCCGGGATCATGACAGGAGCTGAAGGCAGTCGCATAACCAACTGAGCCACCCAGGTGCCCCATGCCTATGTATATTTTTTAGGAATTGTGACTCCTTAGCTCTCATTTCATTTTTAAAGATGTCAGTGATTCAAAAAGTTTAAGAAATCTGCCCTACATGTTTCAAAGGGAGCAGGCAGATAGATGTCAAGGCATCTGAGAAATACCTACGCATGGTTCCCATAAAATGAGCAGTGCTGCGTGCCATTTTGGAAACCCCTCCAGGGCTCTGGTGCTCAGGATTCCTTTCCTTCTGCAGCCAGAAGGGGCCGCTGTGGTTGAGCCTGGTGTGGATGCATACTTCTCTGAGGGGCCCCCAAACCAGGGGTTCCTGAACCAGCGGAGCCTCAAGGACAAATGCTTCTTGCTAAGGAGGGAACAGGCACAAATTTCCTGAGTTATAGGGGAAGGTTCTAGGGATGCTGAGGAAACCCTGTCTGACCCCCTCCTCAGCCTTGAAGAGGAAAAGGAGGGCGGAATTCTTCCCTGCACTTGCAACACATGAATGAAATCAGCTTTTTGTTGACAGCTGCCAGTTTTCTCTGAGAGCACTGTAGTCACGTGAGGCACACTGGCACAACACCCCCCCCCCACCTCGCCCACACCCTCCACTCTGATGTCCCTGCCCAGAACAACCTGAAGAAGATGCAGAGAAGGGATACCACCAGGTCCACCAGGCCAAGACAGAAGGGAGGCTGGTGCGTCCTGTCTAATAAATGGAAGGACCAATAAGGAGAAGAAAATGGGGCCCCAAGTGGAGAGAGCCACCAGAAAGCAAGCTGCAAGGGGCGGGGCGGGGCGGTGGGGGGGGGACACTGAGATCTAGGTCTTTGAATAACAGGCCCAAGGCCACAGAGTAGCAGAGCTGGAACCAGAGGCCAGCTCCCCATTTCCCAGCGTGGTCTTGCCACCCCTTCACAACACCAACATTCACACCCATGGGATAGTAAGAGGGCAGGAGGGAGGCTGTGTGGAGAAGAGGGCTCTGTTCCACCTTGCAGGGTCATTAGGGTTCCCAGACAGGGTAGACAGCAAGATGTCCTCAGGTCACTCCCCATGAAAAGGCTCCTCAGTGCCAGTGTGGTCAGTTCCTCTTCTCAGAAAGCTTAGGAGCCTTCACTGGCCTCCGACAGATCGCCAGGAGATAGGGTGCTTCTCTGACCCAACAACACACAACGCATACAGTCTGCCCCGTGGACACAGTGGGCGACAGAGCCCACAGCTCTCTGGACGCCATGTTATGGGCTCTAAAGAAGAGCCTTTCCCACCTTCAAGAAAGGAGGCAATCTGCCTGGTTCTCAGTGGATGCCTTAGATGGAGGGAAGCCGCCGGAGAGTTCCTGGAATGTTTAAAGTAGGGGACCCCAGCCGTGGTAAGGGGGGGTTTGAGAGCTGGACACTGGACAGACAGTATTCCGGAGCACTTGGAGGATCTGGCTCTCTTCACTTCCACCAGAGACTAGGATGAGTACATTTTTACCTAAAGGAAAATTTCTTTCTCTTTCCATGAAGAATTATCAAAGATGTGAATGAAGACATCTCCTTGCAAGGACTACAGCGTAGTTTTCCTTAGCACATAAGAAAGCTGTGTGCAGGGATTGAAAGAGCACAGCCTTCAGCCGAGAGACCATTCTTTCA
Source organism: Nasua narica (assembly GCA_028533885.1). Classification (NCBI taxonomy): domain Eukaryota; kingdom Metazoa; phylum Chordata; class Mammalia; order Carnivora; family Procyonidae; genus Nasua; species Nasua narica. Next base: position 125,874,215 of record CM052810.1, on the reverse strand, counting down.
GTTCCCTTTTCTGTCCCCACCTCGGGGAACATGGAGCTCAGTGATGTGACAGTGGGCGTCACTTCCTTCACATGGGCTCCAGATCAGAAAAATCATCTCTAGCTTGTCACTTGCAGACGTGAGCGCAAGGTAGTACTGGTTTCATTTTCCAACCGTGTATGAAAATATCACGACTGACTTAGGACAGAAAACCCGAGAAAGCAGCAGAAGGCAGGATGTATCAAGAGCTGTATTTACCCTAATTCCACCTGCAACGCGCGTCTCAAGCTTCACAGAGCATAGAAGAACCTGCGGATCAACAGATCCGAGGTAGGGGCGTGACAGTGGACATTGCCAATAAGCTCCCTAGGGAAGCCAGTGCTGCTGATCTTCAAGCCACACTACTAAGGACCTGGAAAAATGTTTGACCTTTCTGGCTATTAGATGATGGCCCTGAACTTGAACACTATCTAATATACCTCTTAAATGTAACAATCAGAAGTGAGAGCTTTAACCTAGCTCAGTGGTTCTCTGACTTGGCTACTCATCGGAATCACAGGGGAGCTTTAAAAAAATACCAATAACTGGGTCCCGCGCCCCTGGGATGCTGCTGCAACTGTTCTAGGTCAACCATCAGCAAGTGCAAATGCTCCTAGGGGTTTCTAGTGTACAGCCAAGGAGAGAACCCCTGATCTAGCCAAGTCAGGTGACCCATTTCATGTTTTCATTTAAATGTTACTTCTCCTGGGCGCCTGGGTGGCTCAGTTGGTTAAGCAACTGCCTTAGGCTCAGGTCATGATCCCGGAGTCCTGGGATCGAGTCCCACATCAGGCTCCCAGCTCCACGGGAAGTCTGCTTCTCCCTCTGACCTTCTCCCCTCTCATGCTGTCTCTCACTGTCTCTATCTCAAATAAATAAATAAAATCTTAAAAAAAGAAAATGTTACTTCTCCTTCTACAAGCTTTTCTCACATCAAAGCACTATTGATTTAGCCAGATTTGACACTTAAGTGTGCAGCAAACCCGTTGTCACATTATTTTTAAAGCAAAGGGTTATCCTTCCTTAAACTTCCAATGCATGCTGTCCTTAAATTTTTCTTAGTGACGTAGCAAACTTAGTAAGGCTTCCCCCACGCTGTTGACATGGCTCAGTTTTATTGATTTATAAAGCTGCTACAATACTTAAAACAAGCATAATTTTCATAGCAAAAATATAGAGTACACCTTTTGGCATTTGGAAGAGAAAAAAGAATACTCACAAAGTAAGTGTACATATACTTTAAAATGAAGTTTATTTTTCCCCTGGGAACAAAAACCCTATTCTAAGAATATTTCAAGATTAAAGTACTAAGTTATAGCAATCTAAAGCCATATTTGCTATTAGATTATTAAGTTTTATTTAGAGACTAGCTTTTCTGTCAATTTCAATATTTCCAATTTAATTAACTTTTTAAAGTTACAAACTGTTCATTAAATACCCACAAACTCTGTTTCAAGAACCATGTGTATTAGGTTATGACTAACCCAAAATAAAAACATTTCAAAGGCAAAAAAAATCATGTGCTTATGGTTTTAATAACATTTATACACATAAAGAAAAATCTATTTTAAAACAACCATGCTATTTTCTAATGCTTGCTTATTTGCATTGAGGTAAAATAATAGTTGGTGTGCAAATGTGAATATTAAATATATTTAGTTAACTAAAAAAATGAAAATTTAGGACAGCCAATTATATTTAAGATAGTCAATTTATCTAAACTATTAAAAATAAAGCACTGAGTTTTAAGTGTACTCAAGAATTACAAAGCAAAGGGACACACTGGGTGGCTCAGTCAGTTGAGCGTCTGCCTTCGGCTCAGGTCATGACCCTGGGATCGAGTCCAAAGTCCTGGGATCGAGTCCTGCATGGGCTCCTTGCTCAGCAGAGTCTGCTGAGAGAGTCTCCCTCTGCCTGCCACTCCCCCATCTTATGCTCTCTCTAATAAAATAAATTCTTTAAAAAAAAAAAAGAATCACAAAGCAAAGATGAATGCTAACAAAATAGCACTTAGTAGTCAATGAATAGTGACTGAACAGATTTTTTAAGTTGAATAAATATATAAGCTATCCTAATTCTAAATACCCTCTTGAACTTACCACCCTTCCCAAGTGATTCTTTTGTTTTCCAAAACAGTCCACCAAATACGGAGATATTAAGGAGGCTCTTTTGGGGGACTCTGTATCACTAATCAAATGGAGAAAAAGTTACAAATATTGAATCATTATGTTAAACACCTGAAACTAATATAATGTTATATGTCAATTATCTCAATTTAAAAAAAAAACTTACATTTTGTTTGAGCCATTAAAAAATAAAGAAAAAGATAAAATGAGTAAGAATATTTAAAAAGGAAAAGCAGAATGGGAAAAGTTCCCATGACTTTGTCTTTGGCTAGATAATATTGGAAAGCTCTTGGGAATTTACTTTTAACATTCAACCATGATTTTTATAACATAACATACAACCATGATTTCTTCAGAGCTGGCAAAAAGGAAAGGTTGAGATAACATACAGAATCTGAAAACTGGGGCAGGGAATCACATAGTGAGTCTTTTATTTTCTCTAGATCAAGCTGGTAATGAATCTGAACTATTAAAAATCTCATCTAAAACTATATCCACTCCCTTAATCCCTTCATAATCTCCCAAAAGAAAGAAAAAACACCTACAGGAGTTGAATCAGAAATTGACAAACATTATAGTAGAGGAAGCCACGAGTCCTCAAAATATACTGTTATGAGGCCAAAAAAATGGTAGGTCACTGGTACATTTGGCTAGGCTTCATATCAAGCCATATTCAAGGGCACTGTGTGGCCTACGTGGCCTGATTCACAAAGGCAAGAAAGGAGTTTCAATCTACAAATGCCCCCTCTCCCGCCTACTGCCAAAAACCACGGTTTCTGTTTTTAGAAGGGAGGAAGGAAGGAAGGAAGGAAGGAAGGAAGGAAGGAAGGAAGGAAGGAAGGAAGGAAGGAAGGAGAAAGAAAGAAAGAAAGAAAGAAAGAAAGAAAGAAAGAAAGAAAGAAAGAAAGAAAGAAGGCACAACTCAACTCTAAGGAGGGCTGTTACCTAAAATAGCAGATGAACTAAAACTCTTCTTGCAAGTGATGACTAAGGGAGACTAAGGGAGATTGAAACACAAAAGGTGAGTTACATAAAGCACTGATAGGCTACTGAATGTCACTTGCTAACCTCACAGATTTTTAAAAGTTTTTACAAGTATGGCACTGTTTGGGTTCTTTTCCCTGACTGAGCACCACGTCAAGGTTGCCAAAGTCTTCGAGTTCACAAAGGCACTGCTAGTAAGTGAATGGTGTGTTCCTTAGGCACACATACGCACTTGGCCTGAGTAGGTAATGGGCTAGTTTTGCTTCTATTTAAAATATATACATATGGTTAAGTTCATCCTGGTGTGATAGTGTAAACTGAAAACAAATCAATTATGAGTTGTTCAACTTTGTTTATTGTGAGTGCTTTAAAAAAATGTAATCTAGCAAAGTTACGCAAAGTCGAGCCATAATCATTGCCCTATATTCTGGATGACCGAATACCCTTGCCGCCATTCCCCACACTCTCCCACCAAGCCCACAGCAGACATCATTAATCAAGTAGGTGGGTTACCCTCTGCTGATCCCAGCCTCAAACTCAGAATCCCTGGAAGCCACAGCTCACTGGTCAGAGTTGGCACATACGAAAAAGGAAAAAAAAAAAAAAGACAGTCGGCCATCCATAGTCACAGTGCTAACCCACAGGTTGCTTATTGCCGCACACTTCTCTCTGGCCAACCACTCCAAAACAAGAAAACAAACAAACAAAAAACAAGCCAAATACCAGTTGCATGTATTACCTGTCCTGTAAGGCCTCATCCAGCATGAGGCATCCCCGCGAGGGACTGCAGACCACCTTCTGGGTTGGGTATGCTACCTCTGAAGGCCTGGTGAAACACTTGGGTACCCTAGCAACTCCCAGCAACCACAGATACCGCAGAAAAGAGCACAGTATAGAAAGTTCCTATTTAATTCAAGTACAGTCTGACACAGGTAATAAGACTCAAAAGATATTTATTGTATACTCATTTACCATGTCAATTTGTCAAATAAAGGTTTTCATCACATCAACATGTATAACTTCCAAGACACAAATCTGGATGCTTCACACTTGTCTCTGGGCCATACTTTTGACTGCTGCCAAACAAATCAAAAACACAACTGTTTTGACTGAGTCATGGTAACTTCTCCAGCAAACTTGTCTTATCCTTCATAGCTCCACTCGTAAAATCAATTGTGAAACTCAATGTAAAGCTGTATCTCAAAACAATTCCAGGTTCCACTAGCAACAACCAAGAAACCATATGTCCAGACATACTTGCCTACACGTTCATGCACATGCGGTTCAAGAAAAGCACTGGAAATTCTATGATTGCCTTTCAAAAGAAAATGCCTCATTCTAGCAATCCAGAAAAAAGAGCAGTCAATTCATAGCTCCTTGCAGAAGGGGATTAAAAAGAAAATAGAAGAGCTGAAATGCTGGTCAACAACAGCAGAGGCCAGAATTATTCTACGGTCACGCACCAAAAATACCTGTGAAGATATGTAAAGTTACCTGCCTCTTGATTACCAGCTGCACCCTAGAGACCTGCGACCTCGCTGTCAAAGAGCTAATCCGCCCAAGTGCACATACACCGACAACAAAGTTAGTGCATCAGGAAAAGGGCTATAAGGGCACACACCAAAGAAGAGTGGCTATCTCAGGGGAAATGGACGTGTCGAGGCAAAATTTCACTTTCTTCATATTCTCTACATGATAATTTAATAAAGAGAATATATTTAGGTACTGCTTAAAAAATAAAATCTTTAAAAAAAAAATTAAGAGAAAAGGTGGGAAATAACCCAGCTTCTCAAACTGAAGTCCAGAGTCCTGGAGAAGATGATGGCACAGAGAGGGGCCGCCAAGTTTCCCTAGAATGCCTCCTCTTCATTGCACATAACTCGTTAGTCTTCATTCCCAAACTGCTATCATCCAAAATGACCACCTCTGCCTGCTAATGCCAAGAGACGCTAGGAAAGAAAAGAGTGTGTGGGGATAGCTCATGGTGGCTACAGCTCCTTTGGTGACACTATTCCTTCTCCTTTGTTCCTAACTGTCCTTGTGTCACCAAATCTGGTAATATAATTTATATTGAGAGTTAAGTAGGTAAAACAGTCTTTGTGACAAGTTTTCAAAAGCACAAAGATATCAACAGCATCCTCCTCTCACTGTGACAGAACAAAACTAAGGAAGAATTCATTATAGTCATACATTTTATTCATCATTGATATTCTGAATACATCACCCACATAAAACTATTCCTTCACTGACATCAAAGGAATTCCTTTATTTGTTAATATCCTTGTACATTAATTCATTTGTTTCATCATCACAATTAATAAAAATCTAATCCATCTTGCTATAAATTCTGGCTTTGGTGGGTTATTTATTCAGCAACTAACACTAGTCTAGAAGCATATAAACTAAAAATACTAAATAAAATAAACAGATAATGTAAACACTTAGAATTTCAGGATACAGTAACAAAACGTTCACCATGCTGATCAGTCACGTAGGCATAAATCCTGGTTCTGCATATTTTGGATGTCTTTCTATGCCTGTACTTCAATATCTTTGTTATAAGGGTATAATGAGGTAAAGCAACTGGCCCGTAGTAAGTGTTACAAATGTTTTATTATCAAAGAGACCAACAAAAGACTTTTTTGAGGGAAGCACATTATGGGACAGAAAGGAAAATCTCTATCCTATGAAAATATGCTAGATTAGTTACTACATTTGGAGAAAAGGCAGCATAAAGTCTCCAAAGCCGCAGACCTCAAAGCTTCAGAAATGAAATATCAAAGCAAATAATAAGGGGGCACAATAATATTCGCATCTAGGGAAGGAGGAAAGCCAGCATCAAGCTAATAGCAGGCATGGTTTTAACCCTGACCATGTCTCCCTGTTTCATCTGTATACCAAAATTAACCTGATGATTTGCAAAGAGGTTTATTCACACTAAGAAACCGGCCATTTCTTTTGTAGAAAAATTCCTCATGTCTAGTGGTATTAATATTTACAGCCATTGTCACAACCATGGGACTCTGCTTTAGTGAAAGAGAATTCAGATCTCCTTACAAATAGAAATCCTTCAAAAAAAGAAAACTACTTCTCCAAAGTATGCGGTTCACTATTCATAAAAACAGGTGTGTGAACACCTAATCCCACTTCACCTCTAAGAGTTAGAATTCAGTGTCATCGTACAGTCAATCCAGATACAAAGGAAATACTTAAAATTCAGCAAATGAGACATTCTGATGTATAAATTCACAACATTTTCTGAAAACTGTACAACCACTCACAAGGTCAAAGATCCAGGGATTGGAGACCACCATTTCTCTATTTCTGGACCCTATATATTCAGAGTATTACACCTGCTGGCTGTAGATAAGGCATAATAAGGATTCATCTTCCTAAGTTTACTTTCTATACTTCATATTTGGATGATCAAAACACAATACCAATGAAGCTTAAAAACACATCAAAATTGTTATTACCCACTTCTAAAAACCTACACAGTAAGAATTACTGATTGGATTTTTAAGGCTTTCATGTGTCTTAGAAAGATAACCTTTAATACCTGAACATTTCGTGTGAAGTTTAGTTAAATGTACGGTCAGTATTAGCAAACACTAGATCTTCCCATATGTCAGTAATTCTTCCTATGATGAAAACATCTTAATCCAAGTCTGGTTGGATTACTGAATTAAGTGTGATCGTCATGAAAATAATAACGGCAACAACAATAGTAACAATAGCTAACACTGACTTAACACCTACTGTGTGCCAGGCAAGCAGTGTTCTCAATGCTCCATATGCACGGACTCTTCTAATCCCCACAACACCCTATGAGGTAGGTAGGACAGCAGCATCAATCATATTAGTTAAAAATCATTAGAGAGTGGAAATAATAAATTACAAAATAATACTCAAGAAATTGTATCTTCTACACACTATTTGAATTCAAAGCTAGACTTCCAGTTAAATATGGTAGACTGACCACTTGTATTTGTTTTCTCTACCTCCAAGCCCCCCAAAAAGACATCAAAGGAATATAAAAGGTATTAATTCGTGAAGACAAAAAGAACAGACTACAAAGCCAAGAGATTTTAAGAGAGTTTATAAAAATAAAAACCAGGAGGAGGTGTGGTAACTAACCTAGCAGAATGGAAGGAGTTAAAGCCTTACTGCCCAGAAGAGAGAAGCCAACAAATACATTCTACCAAGTACCTAACAAGTTCAGGACTTGGAAGTACCAGGTGTTACAGAAAAAAGAGGTGAAGTATAGGGCTGCACACAGGACTAGAAGTCTGTATAAAAAGCAAGAGACCCAAGTCCTCTCCCCAGCCAGACAACCCACCCACCCCCCAACCTCCATCCACAGGTGACCTGAGGGTCACCATTCATAGAAAACTAGTAGGGGTGGGCAGGGGGACAGTGCATGGTGAGACTGAAAGTAGGAGATTAAGTAAAAGTCAGCATATAAACTGTGGGGTCCTCAGACCTCTTTTTCTGCCCTGCTATAAAAACCCAGGAGTCCTTTCTAAAGAAACCAAATGGCTCCAAAGAAAAGATCTCCACTGAAATGCAACGGGATCTTATATTTTAAAAAAAGGAACAAAGAGGAAAAAAAATCTTAGAAATTAAAATACAGGGGTACCTGGGTGGCTCAGTCAATTAAGCATCTGACTCTTGATTTGGGCTCAGGTCCCAATCTCAGGGGTGTGAGATCGAGCCCATGTTGGACACAGCGGGAGTCTGCTTGAGATTCTTTCTTTCCCTCTCCCTCTGGCCCTCGCCCCCCTCCCCTCTCTCTGTCTCTCATTCTCTTTCCCTAAAATAAATAAATTTAAAAAAAAAAAAGTTAAAACACAGAGTTAAAAAAAAAATCAAGAGAGCTGGAAGATAATATATAATACAATTCAATGAGAAACCAGAGAGGAAAAAATTTTTAAATTAGAGGCTCAATCTGGAAGATCCAACATTCCAATAACAGAAATTCTAGAAAGACAGGCTAGAGAAAATGGAGGAGAGAAAATTATTAGAAAGATAACAAAAAATATTCCCAGAAATGAAGTAGACAAGTCTCTAAATTGAAGGACTCCACCAAGTCGAGTACCCAGCAACACGAATCAGTAAAGACTCACACGATATCGTGAAATGTCAGGGGTAGGGAGAAGCTCCTAAAAGCTTCCAGAGTGTAAAAGCAGGTCTGTGTAAAAATTAGTATCAGAATTCTCACAAAAATAACAAATACAATAAAACAATGCAGAACTGCCTTTAAAATTCTGAGAAAAAGAGTATTTTCAACATACATTCCAAACTACCAAACCATCAAGAATAGAGATATTTTCAGACCTGTAAAGCCTCAAAAGCTTTACCTCTCAAGCTCCTTTTCCTAGGAAGTTTTCAGCAGTGAATACACTTTAGCAAAAAAGGGGCAGTAAATCAAGAAAGTGGAAGTCACAGGATCCCACAAACAGGAAATGCAACCTAAGACTGAAAAACAAAATAGTTCCCAGAATAACTGCCGAGCCACCCTCTGGCCTGAAAAACAACAGTCCAAAGGGCAGAAGACAAAGGATTGTGGAAGAAAGGCCTCGAAAGGTTAAAAAAAAAAAAAGCAACTGATAAGATTGATGTTTTTGAGCACTTAAGCCTTCAGATAATCTTTAACAGGTACATAAAAACTAGGCAAAATTTTAAAATCAGGCAGTTATTAATTCTGGGGAAAATAAGGGTCTAGTAGAGAAGATACACTGATAGAGTACCCTGGGGTTCGTGAGTGACCAACGTTTATAGCAGTACCCCCTTATCCCTGGGGGACCCGTTCCAAGACCCCAGTAGATGCCTGAAACTGCAGCTATCACTGAACCCAACACTTATTATGTTTTTCCCTATGCATATATACCTCTGATAAAGTTTAACTTATAAATTTGGCACAGTAACAGATTAACAATAATAAAATAGAACAATGATAACAACATTGCAATACAACAACCACAATAAAAAGTTCGGTGAATGTGGTCTCTCTAATATTGTACTCACCCTTCTCTTTGTGATGACAGGCGATAACGTGCCTACGAGATGAGACGAAGGGAGATTAGTAATTGACGTAGGCGCTTCGATGACGTTTTAGGCTACTACCGACCTGATGACAGAAGGATGATCACCTGCTTCCAGATGGCAACTAAGTGCGGGTAACTGAAGCCAAAGCAAGTGAAGCCGCAGAAAGCAAAACAGCATAAGTGGGAACTACTGTGTAGCTACTGATTTTATAAAAATCTGCAGCTAACCTATATTGGGAGATTGGGAGAGATGGGGAAGAAATAGGGGGATGGGAGGGATATAAGAAAAGCAAATCCTGCTTGCCCTGAAGGAAACTCAAGAAAGCATTTCTGAAATTGATAAATCAAGACAAAGGAACACAATATATTTTCAAGTAGGAACAAACCACTAAGAGTTCAAAGAGGTATCTCTGTGAGGCACCAAGCTGGGGCGAGGGGGAACTTTTTTTCATTATAAACTATGTGCATGAGTTACTTTTTAATAAAAAGAAAGCTAAATTTTTAAAAATGTTTTTCATTTAAAATGTTTTTCATTGACAAATTTGGTATGAATTCAAAGAAAGGAGAACTGGGGAACTGGAAAGACAAGAAAAGGAAACCGTCTCTACTAGCTACAACCTGCTTACCCGACCTGGGCTACTAAAAGACCTTCTAGAAGGCGCTCCAGCCCCACCAGGCTTGCTTTCCGGCCAGGACAGGCCCTCTACACTGAGTGGCAACAGCAAGGCTCAAGGGACAGACCCGTAGGCACTTCATTTAATTTAAAAAAAAAAAAAAAAAAAAGGGAAGAGCTGGTAGAGTCCAAATTAATGATACAGTAATTTACGTGAAATTAGTATTAACAGCAGTATAATAGTAATATATTACAAAGATATATTTCCTGAGATCTTCATGATGATTTCTAAATACTAAGTGTAAGAATGCACAGTGAAAAACTACACGTCAGGGTCAAAGGTTCCATGGTGACTATGGAAAGGAAGATACTTTATCTCCGGCTACAGAACTTAATTCAAGTAACAGCATCCATTTCTCAACTTGTCCTGATCGAAGATAACAGAATTCAAATTTAGTCCAGTTAGAAAAGAATTTGCATTCCAGTCACTTTAGCCATAGAGGCCTGGGTTCCCACAGGACAGAAACCAGGCACTTAGAAGCAAGAGCAGCACTGGCTTTGCTTAGGAGATCAATGATACACCAAAAGTCTCCAAATTTCTCGATAACCTCAAGGCCTAGACAAAGCAAAAAAGGAATACCCAATACCTACACATTACAGAAAATTCTGACAAGCTAAAATTCTTACAGAATTGTTCTTATTTGGTTTACCTTTTTCTTAAAATTCAGAGAAGTCAGGCCATACTTGAGCATACACCAGGCTCCTCAAAACCCAAGGTTCAGGGGCACCTGGGTGGCTCAGTGGGTTAAAGCCTCTGCCTTCAGCTCAGGTCATGATCTCGGGGTCCTGGGATCAAGCCCCACACATGGGGCTCTCTGCTCAGCGGGGAGCCTGCTTCCCCTTGTCTCTCTGCCTGCCTCTCTGCCTACTTGTGATCTCTCTGTCAAATAAATAAATAAAATCTTTAAAGATTTTTATTTATTTATTTATTAGAGAGAGAGAGACTGAGAATAAGAGGGGAGAAGGTCAGAGGGAGAAGCAGACTTCCCGCAGAGCCGGGAGTCCGATATGGGACTCGATCCCGGGACTCCGGGATCATGACCTGAGCCGAAGGCAGTTGCTCAACCAACTGAGCCACCCAGGCGCCCAATAAATAAAATCTTTAAAAAAAAAAACAAAAAAAACCCAAGGTTCACTGAGGCTTTACACGTTGCTTCAAGCTATCAAGTCACTAATCTAAACCTAGATGTCATTCAGGATACATTTATACTCCCTCCAAAAAATGATTTCACAAATGTGTTTTCCCTTTCCCTAAGGGGAAAAAGCAGGTCCCGGTAACAATAAAAGCCATACTGAGGAATATGGCAACACCTGTTCAAAGCACCCGTTTCAAGGGGGAAAAAATGATGCAGCCCAGAAATAATAGTATTTTATTTTAAAAAATATTTACAGAAAACTGTTCAGGAACTCGTCTTTTTGGATAAAGCAATAAAAAATGGATTTATTTCCTATGAGTTCAAAAGCCTGGTATAGTGTTTTCATTATAAACCTATTGGTTCAAAAGAAAATACCGACCTGAAAAACGCCTTATCAGTAGCACCTTGACTTTCATGATCTAATCACTATGCAAATTCTTACTACCACAAAAAAAAGCAAAAATTCTGATTACTCACTCAACATGAAACTTACTACATTATTCAAATTTTCTCAAATCAAACATATGAAATACAACATATGAGCAGAAAAAAATTCTACTTAATATAGTCTAATGACCTGTGTGCTATTTAAAATCACAAATACTTTTAAGTAGCATACAGTTTATCTAAATGCCTATTAATATATTTAGATTGTTTATGTCCATTTTAAACTTACAATTACAGATTTATTTTTAGTGAAGTAAATACCAAATATTAACTCTTTAAAAAAAGTCCCACATAAACCTTCAAGAGAAATTTAAAGTGAAGTAGCCCACACTATTCTAGGCTCATAGGCAACAAACCTAAAAATATGCCTCATTTGTGTATTCACTAGGAGTTCCAAATATACAAATAAAACCAAAGCAATAAAGAACACCAATAACACTTGATAAAGATTAGACAGAGTATCAATAATATAAAAAATACAATGTATTATATGGTGAGTTTGAATGCAAAAACCATATATTTATTAAACATGTGATTAACTTAAAAACACCAAACCAGTTTGTTTTAAAGTGCTCCTCATCCAAGACCTTGGACAAAACCACCCCTCCAAAGTGAATTAAAAAAAAAACAAAAACAAAAAACAGCTTACAAGGCAAACACTGACAATAGGTATGGACAGGCACTACCAAAAAATGCTATTTGTTCTTTAACTAAATAATGCCATTCTCAAGTGATGTAGAGCAGTCACCTTGACAGAATTCCTTTTTTGTATAAATAGTCATAAATAAAAAAATGTCTCTAGATAGTCTAAAGAGCTGCAAACATTAATACCTTACAACAGCAGCTTAATGTCTATTTTAGGGAAAAAAGCACTAAAATCCTCTTCCATTGAAAGGCGTTTATTTCTCTGGTGTAAGTGAGCAAGGTCACTACAACATTAACCTCTTTTCTAGAATGTAAATAACAATGTATACACATCTTAAATTTGGTAGGTCATAAAAGTTAGGATGCAATCACTTTTTTGATGCAACAGAAAAATAACTAAATAAAAGTTAAGTATTTTAACCTAACATTTGGTATTGAGAAATCAGTAGCGTCAACTTCACATATGAAGGACAGCACAGTCTGGTTTTTAAAAAATCCTCAATTTTCTGGGCTAAAACGGTATTTGGGCTAAAAATATTTAGAATATTAACTGTTTCCTTTTGCTTAAAGGAATACAATAGAATCACCATCAAGCTGCTATCGTAACTCATTTTTAGCTGGGGTAAAGTGACCATTTGGTCCATGGCACAAGTTACATATATCACACTTCTGTCAAACAGAAACCTTATGTTTCTAAGATTTCATGTTTATAAGCTACAATACGCACTGACTCATCTGTCAGCCCCTCACAGTTTTTTAGAAAAATATCTACATTTGTCCTTATGGAGGTCAAAATGTTACACCATCATTTGTTTAAAAAAAAAAGATGCACATTCATACTGTGACGTTATTAGGAAAATACTCTTGCAAATAAACTATATAAAGATAAAATACACTTCAAAGGTATGTGGGTTGTTTTGTTGTCGTTGTTGTTGTTTGTTTTACAGTATTCTATAAAGTGCAGAGAAATCCTAAGGGAAAAACTACTCCCTATAACATAGTTTAATTACAGCAGCTTTTGCATAGCAATACTTAGAGGAAGTTGGACACTTCCGTTTCCTCAGGAAGAGAAGGATGGAAGAGGATCTTCCGATTCTGATTTTTTTTTGGCCATAAGTCTGCTTTCTTCAGGAATGGTTGCTGATGCCAAATCCCCATTAAGTGTATTTCTTGAACAGTGAACAGGTCCTATTAAGAAATTAATTAAAAGGTTAAACATCCTATCGATATTAACTCCAGTTCTCTGTGAAAAAAAAAAAAAACATTTTAAATTTCCTGTTCAGGGACATGAAATTCCTTCAGCTTCCTATTAATTTTTGACTGTTTGCCTAATAGAGAAAAATCCCACTTTCCCACTATTGGCAATCATAAGGAGAAACTTCATAGTTAAGGAAATAAATTATGAGGCTACCATTTGTTTTGTTCACTGCTAGAACCATGGTTGGCACGTAATGGGCAGTCAGTAAATATACGCTAAAGTGAATGTGGTCAAGTTAACTACTGCTTCTTCAGCAATGCTGTTAGTAATGCTGTTAGTATCCTCCTTGTTTTCTAGGGAAAAACAAAAAAAAACAAAAAAACAAGACCCCAAAAAGGTTACACGCCTAACCCAAGATCACACAATTGGTAATAGAACGAAGTCTAATTCAGGTCTTGCTCCTCTCATCATAAGACTTTCTGAGCAAAGCTGACAAGGTACCTCCCACCAGAAATTCCCATATCTCCCCGTGGAATACAACTCCCAGAACTGTGGCTGCAGCTGTGAGCTAAGCACACGGGCATGGCCCCATTCCAAAACAGTTGCACTTTTCTATGCACATGGTATTTGAATTTACCATGAATGGTTACTACTTTTGTAATTTTTTAAAAATCTAGTTAATAAAAAATAAAAGGAGTTCTCTCTCTTAAGGAAAAGAATATTTGGGGATAAATATTCTTAGTGGGGCCACCACTAAGACTGCCCATTTGCAAAACACGTATTTTCTAAAGAAGAGCACTAAAATTCAGTCTCAGCTTTGTCAACTAACTGAGACACTAAACTTTAGGATAAACAGAAGGAAATCTAAGGATAAACTTCTGACCTAGCCACATGGATTCCCAACTTCAAAAATGTTCTAAAGACCTGAAATTCATGTATGTATATAAACAGGGATGCGTGTGTGTGTGTGTGTGTACATGTGTGCACATATGTGTGACTCATCTGTTACACTCCTTAACAGCTAACTATGGGAATGCTAAATGGACTCAGGCATGCACACTGAGAGCTTTGAAAATTGTTTTCAAAAATTCAAAACCAGGGTGCTTGAAAGAGCTAAGAATTTTTTTTTTAATTATTTTCACCGTCACAAATGAAAATGATCCCCTTACAAGTCAAAAGGAACAGCACCTACAGAAACGTACAAGGCAGCATACAGAACCCTTTCATGGGCTCTAGACTCAAAGAGTCACGTAAACCAGGCAGAAAGAACAAAGAAAATCAGAATCTATGCTACCTGCCTCTGGGAACTTTTCTTTCCACACCTAACCTCTAACCCTCTTCCTCTTACCTCCTCCAAGTTGTACTAAATTGGCCTGGAAAAGTTTCTTTCTCCTTTCCCCTTCCCATCCTCACCCCTTCTCCTTCCTTCTTTTACCCATTGTCTCAAGTTAAATTCAAAAATGGCAATAACCATAGAGTAGAGCTCTTACAGTGTTCTGTAAGAAAAATGGACAAAAAAAAGATGTCATCACCTTCTAAAATCTGAAAATGACCAGCAGTCCCTTTCTAATCTCCACCATCTTCATGAACTCTATCTTCTCCTCTCATTAAACCTGTTTAACTTTCTGGTTCAGTAAAACAAATGTTCATCAGTGTGAATTAGCTGGGCTCTTCCAGGCAACCTAAAGAAATCTAAACTCCATTTATGATGTCATTTCCACAAGAGAAATAAAATCTGTGTTCCAAACAACAAAATTACAAATTCTTGGAACACAACCTATCCTCTAAGTAGGAACTGTATGTAATTTCCATCACACATGTTTCATGGTCAAGAGTAAAGACTCTGAAAAGCAAAAGTCTACTAATGGAGTTGTCACAGTAAGACCCTATTTGTGTTCACTAGAAATCATGGTCACTACTATCTAAGTAGATATTCTGACATACTTTCAAAGCTTTCTCTCTGAGGAGAAAAATAACTAAATTTGAACATAAACCACAAAACCTTTCCTAAAGTATTCAATCACAGTATGTTGCCTCTTTAAAGAAAAAGGGAGGAAAAGGTACAGGAATAAACGCTACTATAATTCATCACCACCACCTGAAAAATTTAGCCATTTCAAATTACTTAAGTAACAATGCTGATTTTTTTTTCCTCTGAACATAGACCTTGCCTTTATTTTCCCCTAGAATCCTACCCATAATTCACGCTTTCTTCTAAAATGTTTTTGAAATGTAAATATAGCGGGAGTAGAACATTACTAAGAGATTACTAAAATGTAGCAGGAAGAAAACATTTTGATGTTATATATATAAATCAAAGATATGGCACTTACATGGAGGTATTCAGCACTTCTTAGTTAATAACAAAGGTGTCTGTAAGAGGAAATACGAGCTTCTGTGGATTGTGTGCTGTTTGCTTGGCTTTGAATTAAGGAATGAATCCAAGGGCAAAGTACAGTGTTGACTATCAGTATCCTTCATTTATTTCAACACTTATAGGGCACCACGACAATTCTGGAGAATAAGCCAAAGAAAGAGACAGAGCCCCATTTAACTCACTATCTGGGTCTTCAAGAGGAATATCATTACAAGAGTCTGTATCTGAGTAGGTTCTTCGGCGTCGCTGGGCGAGTCGGTGAAGTGTAGGTACTGGTTCTTTTACAGAGTGGCTACTCCTACAAAGTAAATAAAACGCATTACATTGTAAGGCCTTAAACACACAATATTACCCTCAACTGGAGTGTTTTTGTTTGTTTGTTTGTTTTTAGAGAGAGTGAGCCCACAAGTCAGTGGGGGATGCGGGTAGGCCAGGAGGGTCAGAGGGAGAGAGAGAATCTTGCTCTGCTCTAAAGTTAGCACAAACTAGACGTGGCTTTGATCTCATGACCCTGAGCACATGACTTGAGCCGAAATCGAGTAGGACACTTAATGGACTGAGTCACCCAGGAACCCCTAAACTGGAGTTTTAAACGACTTATTTAAATGAAAGCAGAACTATTTTTATTTCCAAATTTCTATTTTAGCAACTTTTGATTCCGTCAGAGGTCAGGCCACAGGCAAGTCAAACCATTTAGAATCCAGCTGGTAATCTGAAGAATATGACCTCTGAGCCAAACTAAATAGAAAGGGGGTAAAATAAAGCAACTTCTTTTACAGAGAAGGGTCCAGTGAGACTGTAGACATATCGGATGGTTAACAAATGTTTGAAAACTAAAAGTTATGACTTCACAAGGGCATGTATCTAGTGTCATTCCATACCTGATCAAAAATAGCAGAGTGAAGCGGATAGGCAATTGGCAAGGAAAATGCTAGAGGTCAACTCCTGACAGCAGCAAAAAAAACAGCCATGGCAAAAGGAGGCTACAAAAACTATTTTAAAAAGCAGTCTGTGGGGCAACTGGGTGGCTCAGTTAGGTAAGCATTGACTCTTGATTTCAGCTCAGGGCATGATCTCAGGGTGGTGAGACTGAGCCCCTGCGTCCGGCTTCGCACTTAGTGCTGAGTCTGCTTGTCTCTCTCCCTCTGCTCTTCCCCCAACCTTGCGCGTGTTCCCTCTCTTTTTCTCTCTCTCAAATAAACAAATAAAATATTAAAAAACAAATAAATAAAAAATAGCCTAGAAAACCAGAAAACTAGAAAAACCAATCTAAAATATCCAACATAAAAAAAAAAAAAATATCCAACATAGAAGCAAATCCTCACCACTCAACAGCACTTCAGCTACCACTGTATGGAAAGCCCAACATTACTGTTCATAATGACAATCTGGATTTATCAAGAAAAAAATAATTTTAAAATTCTAATTATATTTGGGGCATCTACATAGCACAGCTGGTTAAGCGTCCGACTCTTGGTTTCGGCTGAGGTTCTGACCTCAGGGTCTTGATCTCAGGGTTGTGATATCAAGCCCCACATTTTTTTTTTAATTCTAGTTATATTTTATTTAATAAGGTAGAAAGGATAAAATACAGTTCAGAAAAATATCTATCCATAAAACTAAATTTGTGAAAAGAATCCAACTTCTATTTTTCTAGAAAATTTAGCTGGTGAAACTCTTCATTCCCTGACAGGATCAGGTATATATACATCACAGGGCTCCTCTGAGCACAAGATAGTTCAGAGGTTACATAATCTTGGTAGGGGGTGGGAGGGAATGACAAGTGCTGACAAGGCTCAGCACTTTTTCTTAATGTAAGAGAAATAAAAGCTAATGTCACTACAATTTCATCAGTTTCCAAAGAACCAATCAGAGCAACTTAAAAGACTTACATACCAAGATAAAAAACACTTTAGTAGTAGCCTGGGATATTGGCAAGATCTATCTAGAAGATAAATGTTTTAAATGTGTTGCTATGAATATATACTTCAAAGTATCCATTGGTTTTTCTCTTTTTTCAGTACAATCTTTAACTCTTTTTTTTTTTTTTAAGATTTTTATTTATTTATTAGACAGAGGAAGTGAGAGAGAGCATGAGAGGAGAGAAGGTCAGAGGAAGAAGCAGACTCCCCGTGGAGCTGGGAGCCTGATGTGGGACTCGATCCTGGAGCTCAAGGATCATGACCTGAGCCGAAGGCAGTTGCCCAACCAACTGAGCCACCCAGGCACCCACGATCTTTAACTCTTAACAAAAGATCAGCATGAATATAAGACTATAGAAAGCTGTGGTAAAGTAAGCCTAAGCTTTGGACCCCCGGTACCTCAAAAATGGATTTCTACTAACCATCATTTGATATAATGTCAAACATTTAAAATAGGTACAAGAGCTGACAAGGTGCTTACCTTGCTGGTTAATTTATTCACTCATTTTATCTTCACTGACGGCCTATGGGGGGCTAGACCCTATACTTAGATATAATGTTAAGCAAATCAAAACCAAGCTCTGCTCAACAAGAGTTTCCAACCCACACTATTTCATGTTAAAGGCCCCCAAAATTTCTTTACATAGGTATAATTTTGAGAGAATCTGATTAGAAGAAAAGTTTACTTTACCTCTCTGAACTGCAAGAACCAGGATGGCTGACAGAACGCTTCATCTAGAAATTTAAAAAGAAAATTAGCATAATCCATATATCGAGTAGAATAATACAACGACTTATTATCATTAACACAAATTAATACAATTTTGCTCAGAGGAAAAGATGACTGGCCAAGAAATTTATCTTTTACAGACTCAAGCAACACTATCAGCACAATGTCAAGCTCTGTCCCTAATAACCATTACCTGGAATCTTTCTCAACACATATCAAAAACACGCTAGATTCTTTTCTCAATAATAAAAACCAAATTTTATATTTTATATGTATCATATATGTCTGAGTGTGTGCTTATATATAAAAATATAAAAAATGTATATAACCAATCCAAAAAACATACTACTAAAAGGAATATGTAGCAAGCCAGAAAATATTCTAATAAATATCTCTCCCTCTCTTTTTCTTAAAGGCCAGGAAAAGAGTCTGGTAGCAAAGCTTCTCTTTATAATTCATTATTCAGGTAGCCGTTACACAGATGTTCTAAAGTATGGTTTTCATGGAAGAGGGCATTAGTAATTCAAGTCTTTAAAGAACTCAGAAGAAGAACCCTAAGTCTCAAATAGGTCTTTAAAACATGTATTTTTAAAGAATTTTAAAAACCTAATTAAGAGCATTAATAAATATGACAAATACCAAACTTAATTTAAAAGATCCAACTACTCCAGGAAAAAAATTGAAGGAGGTCCCCAAATTAAAACAGATTATTTCAATGTTTAGCAAGGTAGTAGAAAAGCAAAGTTTATACTACAGGCTAAAGTCGGTTGCTTTTATATGCAGGGGCTCAAGTCCAAGTCTAACATCTGTGTTATGTAAATGCCTGCTGTATTTGTAACAGGAGCCACCAGGTGCTCTAAGAAGTCCCAGCTGAAATGATAAGAGATATGACCAACCCCATTTATAGTCCAGAAACACTAATATGATTGGCATTAAGCTGCAGATGGACATTACGGCTCCTTTAACAGAGGACAAGTCCTTTGGGATTACTCACGCAACAACATCCCCACTATAACTATCATTCACTCTGTGGGTCAAAATGACGGTTGTTTGAACTTCTGATTATGATTTGAAACAAAGCCGAATGCAAATTTATTCTAGGAGTGACACAATGAGATTAACTACATAACGTAATTTAAAAATCAGTTTAAATAGTTTTAGAATTCTCGAATCTTTCATAGCTTTATTTTCCATTTACTCATATTATTAAAAAGAAAAAACCACGATTTTCCCCAAAAAACTGAACTTTTTTTCCATGCTGTGCTTCCAGAACTAATTATCATAAGCCATAATTTTTGCTTGATGTCTGAAGTAAAATGGCAAAGCAAGTAAAAATAGCCTCTAGCCAGTATTTTTTAGATTAGCTTATTGACTTTCCTGTAATGTTACTACTGATACAAGGTTTTGGTTTAAAACAGACAGTTATTATAGTTTCTTAGACATAAAATACACGTGTATTTATATATAAAATACACGGCCCCAGAACAGGTATCTACGGCCACACCACCCCGACCGCACCTGATCTAGGAACATAACACTATATACACACACCTCTCAAAAGATCTTTTCTTTGTTCAGCCATCGAGGATACTTCACAGTTCCTAACATATCTACAATTGTTTTATAAAGCAGTATTGTCATCTGTTCTACTGAATACTACTGTCCTGTGAGATGTTATTCAAAAATACACAAGAAAGGTCAAATAAATTTCAGAAACAATACACACCACCTCTCCTTCTCAGAGATTCGTACTACATGTTAGCATTAAAGATGTTCTATGACAGAGAAACTCAATTCATTTAAGTTAACCTAGCACTTCCCAATTCAATTTGCCCATAAAGCCCATTTTCATAGTACACCTGTCCCAGAAGACATTATTGGCCCATCATACATTGATTAGAAAACAATGATCTTAATAAATTTAGATAATAATCTTTACTTAATCTCATTTAGCTAAATTGGCCAGGGTAGATAAAAGAATCCAGAAATAAGTTGTACCCCTATTCTTTCTTCTAACAAATAAGCCTTTGAGTAATTGCTAAAATAGTACCAGGTGACATTCTTCCTTCTATAAAAGGGCTCCTGAAAACACCTGGATGAAAGAAATGTAAACGTCTCATCAAACTCTGTCTCACCTACGAGTTCTATACAGCTTGCCTGAGCGAGTTTATTAGTTTGGGAAGGACAACGAGTCCACTGCCCCCGGCAAAGAGTACTTGCTGTTCAGGGCAATCAGAAGGGAAGAAACTAACACAGAGCACCTGTGTTAAACAGGTCAGCCCCTTTGCAATGACCTACTGATGAAGGAGACCCTTTATCTTATAGATGAAGAAAATGAGGTCCAGAGAGATTAAGTAACTTAAGTAACTTTGAGCCTACTCAGAGGGCTCCAATCGAAATACTGAGTACAAGATACTGTTTTCCCTATATCATATTGCTTCAAACCCCTTCAAACTCCTTTAAGATTTGCTCAATTTTATCCCTTTGCTTACGTTTATCCCTCATTTTATCCCAAGGAGAGCAGCACCCTCAACCTCTTCTGTGTCCCAACACCCACAGGGCATTATAATATTTCCCCAGCACACTGGGGTACATGGCACAGTCCTCCAAGGGGAGGCAATCAGAACCTTGGCACATGCTGAGCCCAAAGAGCTGAAAGGCTCCAACAACCGAAGATGTTGGACCGGTTGATTCGATCTGTTGACTATTTCCCTCCCACTGCCAGTTTTCTCCCTTAAAAATAAAAACAAAAACAAAAACAAACATGCAACATCACTCAGGAAAAAAAAAAAAACAATTCCCAACCATTTGAACAGGAGAAGGTGACACAGGAGAAACCAAGGGATCCGGATGGGACAGCTGAAACATCTCAGGTTTAAACTTGGCATTCGCTATCTTCACACATTCCTCAAGTGTTGTGATGAATGTATTACAAGTGGCACTAAGCAGAGAAGAGGCTTCATTCATGTTCTGAAAAATTACACACTGAGTTGAGCAGACTCACACACGACTATTCGGAATCGTGCACCACATTCCAATCAAGTGACTAAACATTTCCTCCGACAGATACCTTACTGGCTTACGTGCAAATCTACTCAAAATATACTACCTTAGAAAATTAAAGCAATATATGAATAAGACATTTCTATCAAGCAGACAATGCATGAAGTTAAGAGTCTAAGAAAAAATAAGTTTTGCATTTAAACCAAATACCGATTGTATTGAAAACTACGTACAAAATGTATCTTAGATAAACCTAACCTAAACAGTAATTTTCTAAGTATCCAAATTCTGAAGGAGGTCACAGCAGTGGAACCCCCTGAGAGTTATTTAGTGGCAGACACAATTCATATCTACCTCCAACCCCTTCTCCCACTTCTTCCTTGGTAGAATACAAACCCCAATCTTTTTTTTTTTTTTATGACAGCAATGTGTCCTAACCCTGGGGGGTGAATACAAACTGGTTCGAGCCAGTCATGGCTAGTCCACGACCCTTTGTCAAATATTGGTATTTCTTAAGTTTCCTTTGATCCAGACCAAAAATTAAAAAATAAAAAGTCCGGTGAGGAGTTGCTGAGATTTTTGTTCCTGAACAAAAGCCCAAGATAGCAAGTTAGGAAGGTCTCTTTCCACCCTGATTACCCCAACTACCTCCTGCGTCTTGACAGTCACCCTGAAGCCTTGGGCAGAAGGGGAAAATTGAACACACCAGGATGGCAGAGTGGGAGGACAGGTCCTCGAAACAGGTCCTCGAAACCACCATTGAGCTACTGGGGCAAATGTGAGGGCACCTACCTCCAGAGAGCTTGTGGTGAAACAGTAACTACCCTTCGAGTTTCACATGCCTTCAACCAAAGGTAACCTCACAGAAGGTTGCTCCCCACCAGGAGAAGGCCACAGGAGGGGCAGGAAGATTTCTTGTCCCGTTTCTCCCAAGTTAAGTAAAAAGAGACCGGGAACCATGCCAGCCCCTCACCCAGAGAAGAGGAGGGCCCACCGACCCTCCCTTGTCAGAAAGTATGAACCTGTTTCATAGCTGGGCCCCACAAATCTGAAATTTGATTCCTGCATTACTCTTCTGAGGACAGTTTTTTAAAGTTTTTTAATAAAATTATCAATTCTCAGTCACTAAAACTGGGACCTTATAGCAGTTGCCTAATGATTCCAAAAGAAAGAAAATAGCGATTGCCTAATGATTCCAGCCCAGAAAATAAAGTCTGGAATGCTTCTACCCCACCCCAACCTCCAAATCATCAGATTGGATGCAAAAATAAGCCCTGATTCCCCAGAGAAATTTGCTGCTTCCTGTTTTACTCTGGTTGCACAGATATAATCTAGAAGATCCTACAGATATCCAGAGTCTGTAATAGGGACAGCCCAGAATAGCTAAAAATAGCTCATTTTGAAAATGCTCCTCTGCCACCCTGAGGGAAGAGCCTCACCCACCACATTACAAAGCATATCCAGCCATAAAAGGATCATCTCTGCATACCTCTACGCTGGGAGATGAATGATTCTCATCATGGTGAACAAATTCTTGGATAGTATGAACTTGCTGCATTAGGAGATCACAGTAGAGGCGAAGTTCAGACATTTTGGTTTTCAGAGATTCACTGGTTTCACTTATTTCTGAAGGGAACATGTATAAACATTCAGTTAGATTGTTTTCATATCCTTTGAGCAATAAAACAAAATGGGATCATTTAAAAAGTAAGGCGTGTGTTCCCTCTCCTGCTGTCTGTGTCAAATAAATAAATAAAATCTTAAAAAAAATTTTTTTTAATTTATTTTGAGAGAGAGAGAGAAAGATCATGTGAGAGGCAGAAGGGGCAGAGGGAGAGAGAGAATCTCAGACTCCACACTGAGCATGGAGCCCAACATGACTCAGGGCTCCATCTCACTACCCTGAGATTGTGACCTGAACTAAAATCAAGGGTTGGTCACTTAACTGACTGAGCCACTCAGAAGCCCCAATCACTGGATGTTTTATATAAAATATTCCCATTCCATCACCCAACCTTCATTTAAAAAGTACTTATATTTCTTCTTTTGTAAACGTTTTTTCTAACCTTTACATATTTTTCCTGTTCTGATGTTTGGTTTTTCTTTTAATAATATTCAAATTAATAATTTATAAAAGTTCTTACACATTAAAGAGAGCAATCTTTCCCTCGCTATATACTCTAAGCACTTTTCCAGATCTATCTGCTATCTTTCAGTTTTCTTTATTGTGCATTTTGACATTAGAAGTTTTTAATTTTTATGTAGTTAAAACTATTATATAAACATCTATTTTCTTCTGTTTCTTTCATAACTTCATCTTCACATTATATTGTTTTCAGAATTGTTTTATGAAGAGCTTACTTTCTTCTCTTTACTATGTCCGGACACAGTAAAATATCCAGCCATAATCTCAGCCATTCACTTACCAATACCTCCTAAACTAGCAGTGTAAATAGCAGAGGAAGCAGGGAAAAATATACGTAGTAAATCCTGGCATTTCTCCCTATTCCCTGAAGCAGTTGCACAGCTTTGTGATACTAGCCACAAAGCCACTCTAGCCACAGTGGACCAAACCAGCTCTATCTGCCCATTTGAGCTTGACTAAATTAGTTTCTACTCAAATTTAAGTCCATTCCTTTTTTTTTTTTTTCCTGACTGTAGTATAATACATATAATTAAATTTACCATTTTAACCATTTTTAAGTATATAGCTCAGTGACATTAAGTACATTCACAATGCCTACAACCATTACCATCACCCCTCTCCAGAACTTTTTCATCTTCCCCAACTGAAACTTTACACCCATTCAACAATAAAGCCCCATCTTCCCCGCCCCCAGCCCCCATCAACCATTACTCTACCTTCTGTCTCTGTAAGTCTGACTACTTTAGGTATCCCAGTAAGTGCAATCATATAATATTTGTCCTTTTGTGACTGGCTTATTTCACTTACCTTTCAAGATTCACCCATGTTGTAGGATGTGTCTGAATTTCCTTCCTTTTAAAGGTTGAATAATATTCCATTGTACATATAATACTACATTTTGTTTATTTCTTTCTTTGTCTATGGACATTTGGGTTATTTCTACCTTTTGGCTATTGTGAATTTCCATTCCTTCTTATCCTACCGTTAGCCATACTCTACTCATGATGGTCTTTCATATATTTTTAAATGAATATAAAGTCAGTTCTAGGCTTTCATTTTTCAATATCCATAGTTTACTTGTTTTCAGTAATCTAATTAACTTCCAGTATTTTTCAATTATAAAAGTATTATATACCCCCCAAAAAAGTAGAAAAGAAAAATCAAACAACTGCAAACTCCCTACCACAATATAAATATGTTTTTTAAAGATTGTATTTATTTATTTGAGAGAGGGAGCATGAGCAGGAGGGGCGGATGAAGAGGGAGAAGAAGACACCTCACTGAGCAGGGAACCCTATGCATGAAAAGTAAGTCTCCTTCCCACAAATTACCCTTCCAAAGCTAACAACTTGACCAATTTCACATATCTTTCCTGAGCTGACCAATGAATGGATATGTAATTTTGAATCCTGCTTTTTGCCAATTATTATTTAACATTGGGCATTTTCTCACACTATTAAAATTCCTTGTAATCATTTTACTAGCTATGTATCAGCTTAAACTAGCCTATACTTTATTAACCCATTCCCCTAAATTTCAACCTTTGCATTGTTTATAAGTTTTTTTTACTATGATGAGTATCTATGCATGTAAATCATCTTCTACATTTCTGATTATGTCTCTAGGATAAATTACTGAAGTCCACAGGACACTTTACATTTATGTTTAAGAAAATATTTTCATCACAAAAGAAAAATGCATAGTTTACCTTTTTCTTTTTTCGTCCTAGTATCAGTCAAACAGGCTTTGGAGCTCCCCAGAGCAACCAGCCACCTCTGTCTTTCCGCCGCGTTCACTGCCTTCATGTAGAAATGCTGCTCGCCTGGAATGATTAATTCCATTCGTGTGTTGTCTGCTGAATGGACTATGATGACAAACATGGGGGAAATACAGTCATGAACTGAAGTAATTTGAGGAGAATCAAACAATCACGCTTACACAGTATTAGAGTTTCAGACACCTGAAACAAGAAGTCAAGCAATGCAGACATTGCCTCTCCCTAAAGGGCTATCCAGTGGCCTCTCAAAACTACATGCTCACATATACTCGTGCTGGCAGCAGGGCCCAAGTGGTGACAGCAAGAGAAAGAGAAAACAGCACTGACAACTACAAAACTCCCTCTCTGGGGGTTGCCTGTACTACTTTCAAGACACAGGCATTGTCTTACTTATCACACAGGTTTTACTGATTTCTTTGCAAGTAAAGTCTGTGTTTTATCCCCCAAGCCTAGGACAGTGCCTGACATTCAGAAGCAGCGCAATACCTGGTAGCTATGGCCACCTTCCATTAGCACAGCAGTCCTCAACTAAGGGCACATCACAAGCGTGAGTATTTGGGACCTTCTCCTCTCTCCTACCATTCTCCCCCCTCTCATAAACCACCTCTGCCTTGATACTCTGACAGAAGAGAACTAACCAAGGATTATACCGAGCCAATCCTCAATCTTTGTTGTAAGACTAAATTTGTGCTACATTGTCCTTAATCAACAAGCATTCACTCAGCTCAGAGGAGTGCTGGTAGAGGGGGAAGATAGGACAGGAGAAAGAAAGGAGTTTTTGCTCTAAAAGAGCTGACACTTTAACCAGGGAAACAAACTGACATGCTAAAAATAATCAAAAAACTAAATGATAAACTCTTTGGTATGAAGACATCATGTGTAATTAAAATGAGAGAAAATAAGAAGAGGTAAGAAATAAGGCTTTAGGAAGAAGGATTTGACAATAGCAGGATTTAGTTAAGAGAAAAACTGCATACAAAAGGCCTATATGAGGAAATAAACATAATATGTAGGGAGGAGACAGACCTAAACAGAGCCTTGTGTTGTATTACATGGTAATAATATGATGAATGGACAAGCTGAGTTGAGCCAAATTTTCAGGGGCCCTGAAAGTCTGGCAGAAGCCTTAATTTATATGATTAAGTACTGAAAATATTAACCAGATGTACTATGGCAAATAGTGCCACAAAAGCTTTGCTAGCTTATTATTCTACTTATAAAGGCCATCCTCGGATGTAGAAGGTGAAATACATAAACATGCAACAATCAATGATAAGTGCAAAGGATTTCCAAGCTAGCACAAAACCCCCAGGCTCCAAGAGTAACTTTTTTGGCTACTTGTTAATACTAGTGAAAGTACCAATAGCTACCTCAAAAGAAAACAAACCTCAAATTTCTAATAATTGTCACTAGGGAAAATAAGATTTCTTTTTTTTTTTTTAAGTAGGATCCATGCCCAGTGTGAGACTTGAACTTACAACCCTGAGATCAAGAGTTGCACGCTCCACCGACTTAGCCAGCCAGATGCTCAAAGATGACTCCTTTTAAAACAGACCAAAATTAGTGTATTAATCAAGGATGTCCCCTCCAAAGTAGTCACCTGAGAAGATGACAAACTTAAGAACAAGGCTCCCAAAGCTCTTGAGCATAAAATGGACAAGACCTCTATAGGCAAAACTATAAAACATTACTCAAATTAAAAACCTAATTAAATATAGGAATATACCATGTTAATAGATCGAAAGACTCAGTACAGTCAAGAACACAATTCTTCCCAAATTGATGTATAGATTCAATACAATTCCAGTCAAAATTCCAGCAGACATTTGTGGAAATTTACAAGCAGATTCTAATATTCATTAAGGAAATGCAAAGGGCCAATAACAGCCAAGACAATCCTGAAAAAGAACAAAGTTAGAAGACTTAGACTATCAGATACTAAAAGTATAAAGGTAAAGAAATTAAGACAGTGTGATATTGGCACAAGAATATAAACCAGGTCCTTGGAACAAAAGACAGTAGTCCAGAAAAAGACCCAATGTACACGGTCCCTCACTTTGTGACAAAGATATTCCTACAGTGCACTAGGTGAAAGGCTGCAGTTTCCTCTAATTGATACTCAGTCCACTGAATATCCCTATGAGAAAAAAAACAATCTTAACCCCTGCTTCTATACCATATAGAAAAATAAATTTTAACTCAATCACAGACCTAATAAGAACTTAAGCATACAAGGTAAAACAATAAGCCTTCAAGAGGAAAAAAGATTTCCTAACCAGGACATAAAAAGCTCTAATTTAAAAAACTGAAAAATTGGACTTTATTGAAATTAAGAACTTCTGTTTATCAAAAGATACCTTCAACAGAAAGAAAATGCAACCTACAAAGTGGAAGAAGATACTCACAATACAAAGACTCGTTCAGACTATATAAAGAACTCCTACAAATCAACATGAAAGATAGCCCAGTTTGGGGGCGCCTGGATGGCTCAGTGGGTTAAGGCCTCTGCCTTCGGCTCAGATCATGATCTCAGGGTCCTGGGATCCAGCCTGCATCGGGCTCTCTGCTCGGCGGGGAGCCTGCTTCTCCCTCTCTCTCTGCCTACTTGTGATCTCTCTCTCTGTGGCAAATAAATAAATAAAATCTTTTAAAATATATATGATTTGAAAGATAGCCCAGTTTAGAAATTAGGCAAAAAACTTGAAAAGGGACTCCAAAAGAAGAGGATGTTCAAATGGCTAATTAATATCTGGAAGAAAAAAAAAAAAAACCTCATCATTAGTTATTGAAGAAATACAAGTTAAAACCACCATGAGATCCCATTATATACACTAGAAATATTCAAAATCTTAAAACTAATAATGGAAGTTTTGGAAAGAATGCAAAGCAACTGGACCTCTGATGCTCTGCTATCTGCTAGTTCAAGAATCAATTGGTACAACCACTTTGGTAAACAGTTTAGCATTATCTGCAACAAAGATTCTCTCCTTGAGCAAACTTCAGTCAGGCTCCTCTAAGCCCTCTGCTTGACTAGGCCTGACCTTGGGCTTCCGTCTCTGTCCTTACAGGGTCCAATTTTAGCAGGAATTCTGCTAAGTCAGTTTAGCCAGAACCCTCCGCCATCAATATCTGATTACCTCCAATTTCTGAACAAATTCCTCTACCACCAACATCCCCCAGGTAATATCTGATCACCCCGGCCTGCCTTCAGCAAGAATCCTAAAGATCGGTTTAGCCAGAATGCCCCCTACTCCCTGATGTTTTCTCTTAATAATTTTCCATCCACTGATCCGCCCCCACTCTATTCCGTGGCCATAAATTTCCACTTTTGTTATCGTATTTGGAGTTGAGCCCAATCTCTCTCCCCTACTACAAAACCCCATTGCAGTAGTCCCTATACCTATCATGAGAGACTTGAAAAAAGTTGGCCTTACTAGCAAGTGTCAAGAATAATTTCCTCCTTAATTCTGTTAAAGCTAAATGTATGAACACCCAATGCCTCAGCAATTCTACTCCACTTCCAGATATTTACTGAAGAGAAATGCATACAGATGCTCAACAAAAGAAATATATAAGAATCTTTATGGCAACTTTACTCGTTATAAACCCAAAGGGAAAAAACATACAGCTATCAATACTAAAATGGATAGCCAAATTGTGGGATATTCATACAGCAGAAATACTACAAATCAATAAAAATGATTGAATGACTATTACACAGAACAACAAGGATGAATTTCAAAATGTTCGGTGAAAGAAGCCAACACACACACACACAAAAAAAATACTGATTTATTTCATTTATAAAATGTGCAAAAGTAGGCAATATTTATCTATGGCAATAAAAGATTAATGGTTACTTTTTAGAGCGATTAGTGGCTGAGGAGCCAGAATAATATCCCAGCACCTGGGATACTGATAATATTCGAATTCTTAATCTGATTGGTGGTTACATGAGAGTAACATTTGTGAACATTCTTCAAGCTGAATATTTAAGATCTGTTCCCTTTTCTGTATGTTATTCTTGAAAAGAATGTTTACTTCAAACAAACGACAATAATAAAAAATGCTGCCATAGCTTGAAACATTTTAGAATTGCCTTGGGATTCTGCTACTAAGTTTTTTAAATATCCTCAAGGGTGGTGAATCTTTGAACTTTGTAGTTTGATTTCTGACTCTCACCACATATCATTTGGAATCAAATCTGGGGAATAAAATGAAAGAAAACCATCACTTTAAAAACAAAAACAAAAACCTCATACTTTGTGCTTTTTGTGCGATTTATAAACTAGCTCATAAGGCAATTCTTTTTTTTTTTTTAAGATTTTATTTATTTACCTGCGCATGCACAGCAGAAAGAGAAGCTGACTCCCTGCCAAGCAGGGAGTCTGATGTGGGGCTCGATCCTAGGACCCTCAGATCATGACCTGAGCTGAAGGCAATCACTTAAGTGACTGAGTCACCCAGGAGGCCCCACATGGCAATTCTAAAAGAGGAGATCTGAAGCGTTACAGGTGATGATGGTGCAATTAAAAATAAGCACATCAAAAGTGAGTACCTGGAAAGCTAACACTTATTGGTATACATTTCGGTATGTTTGTTAAAAATGAACAACAAAATTATACCGCATATATTTCAGGGAAGACACAGTTACAATACAAGCTGAAGTGTTTCTACATCTTAGATAGCCATGACTTCCATTAGAAAAGTAGTAATTCTCAACTACTGGGGAGCGTGTTACAATCACTTGGCAAACACGTGCATTTTGGAGAAAACTCCCTGGACGACACTGATCTACCCAAAGTTATGAATCACTGCTGTTGAAAGAGCCCCAGCGGTAAGAAGTCTTAAATGAATGTGAAGAACCAGATGTGTAGCAAGCAGAAATTCTATTTTGTCTCCATGGCTAAATCATACTAAAAACTACCACGAAACCACACAAAGTTAGCAGTCCAGCCCTGGAAAATGCAACATAACACATTAGCTGCTGTTTTGGTTTAATCTAAATAAGAAAATGCACAGAGCAGTAAGATTACTTTGAAGCGTTTGATAGCTATGACCAAGAGCTCACCGTGTCAAAGGAAGTACCCTTTGGGAAGGACAAGTATTCAAGCTACAGAGAAAAAATGAAAAAGGCCTGTAGGTGTTTGATATTCACTCCTCTAGTGCTTTAGCTTTTCTTTCACTTCCCTGAAGAATTCAGTACTTTTTATCATTTTGTCTGATCTCTCCTACCTACCTCTACCCCAGACAACCCAATCACACACAAATGAATCAATGGTCCATGAAACTTCCCATCACGAAAATTACAGCATGACCTATTGCTTTATTTCTTCTCTTGTGGAAGAAAAGGAAAATATCTCTATCCCCCAGAAGAGCTTACCTCTGATTCAGCAAAGAACCAGAGTTTATGACTCTGACTTCATGTTTTATCAAAAATCGTACAGAATTTTGCCTCATTATCTTTAGCTTTTTTTTTCCCAATAAGCTCTATGCCCAACGTGTGGCTTCAACTCATAAGCCCAAGATCAAGAGTTGCCTGCTCTACCGACTAAGCCAGCCAGGTGCCCTGCCTCATCATCTTTAAAGCTCAGCTTCTAATCTTCCCAATACCTTTACAATGAGAATGAAAGAGAACACTTGTGGACTCAGTATGGAACTGAAGTAGCATGCCCAAGAGATTGTTTTTCAGGTTCAAATTGGAAGACCAACACTGAGATTTTTTAATTTCAATTCAAAGTACATGTATAAAAGGAGAAATGCAAAAAACTGCTTAATAATGCTAAGTGCCACTCTTAATTGCTAAGGAAATAAATGGTATTAGAAGATCTCTATTGGACTAGAAATGCTTTTTTTTCCTCTTTTTAGATTACAGTAAAGAACGCTTTACTTACCTAACTTCAAGTTTCTCTAATTCCATGTATTCACTTACCTTTAATTTCACAAACTGCCATCTTTATACTTCCTTTGCTCCCTTTGCAAACATCATCTTGTGAATCATAGTAGGACAGGATTCCATTATCTAGCACAAACCAACGAGGCTGCCAACCTACAAAGATTATAAAAAACAAAAGATTAATAAGAAATTACTTTAATCACATAGAAAACTATGATTTCAAGATTTTCCATCCATGTTTTCTTGGCTCTAAAGTAACATTCTGACAATGAAATTTTTAATGGCCAAGGCTTACCCAAAATGTTCTTGCTGCAGTCCCACTTTGTTGGGAAAGCCTTCTGCAGAAATCTGTCGATTAGCATAAATATAGGGAGTAATACCTTTATTCTGACTCACAACCTTCTTATTAACAACCCATGAGACTCATCCTCAATAATATTATAATAATATAATAATATAATAACCTTACACAGGGTAAAACATGACTTCCCCCTTTTCCTGAAGGGAACAGAGTTGGGTTTCAATGTAATGCAAAAAGAAACAGAAACACAGATTCTAGCCCCAGTTCTGTTCTCACTCTTCCGTTAGATAAGGTGAAACAAATCTTTCCATTTCGATAAGTATCAAAAATTCTCAGTCTCTATAATGAGTGGATTGAACAAGACGACCACCTCTCAGGTGCCACCCAGTCTTTCAATTCTGCAGTGTGACCTTCCCTCTTTTACATGTTGCCTAAGCAAACTCTTGCACAAATGAGTGCTGAGTGAATTCTAGTCTCTGCCACAGTAGCTGCATATTCTGTGGTGAAAACACGGATTTCCCACATTCTCTCTCTCCCTGCCCTGCTGTACACAGCCCAGGCAGACATGCTAGAAACTGCAATCATTCATTTCACTTGTGTTTATTCAGTGACTAGATCACACAACTGTCACAGACTTGGCTCTAAGGCAAAGCTGAGAATGAGGCTGATGGCTTTCCTCAGAGTTCAACCGCCATTCTTGCAAGCCAAACTCAGTGTTCCCTAAAATCTTATCAAGCATGCTACTAATTTACAACAGTTCACTGATTAATAACAGAGTGACCATGAGCACAGTGCCTCACTGAAGGCAGTGTGACTCTCCTTGTTCTTTCTGTAACTATTAAATCACAATTCAGCCTGGTCACATTAGACATAGCCTGCTATATGCTTAATTGATTCAGTTTTTCCAGGGCCAAACAGTACCAAAACAGTGGCAGATGAGAGATTCATTCTTACCCCTGATACAGACCCAGGACTTATCTCCCCAAACGACTTTTCCTGTAACACTTCTGAAATGACAGCATCAGTCATCATAAAAAGGTTAAATTTCACAAGAGGGAATGTCATAATACAGTTCAGAAAGTTGGATATCCAAAATAATTAAAATACATTTCAAACACTTGGAAAATTCTTATTATGAAATACTACAATCCCTAATAAGGCCTAGCAAATTAAAAGGTAAGTTCTTTTGGTACATGAACTTTATCTTGTTTACCACTGCATTCCCAGCATCTAGAATGTGCCTGGCACATAACATGTGCCAATATATATATATATATATTGGCACAGTGATTGAAAGAGTGATTAAACGCCTGGCACATAACATGTGCCAATATATATATATTTATTTATTTATTTATTTATTTATTTATTTATATATTTATATATATATGTGTGATTGAAAGAGTGATTAAACACCAGAAAAGTGAGATATTACATGTTATCCATGAGAGTAAAGATAGGAGATATATTCCATGAGCATATGTTGCATATTGAGTATGCAAAGGAATGGTAAAAACATTATCTTTCCAAACACTAATTCACCGTGGCAAACAAATTATAAGCAAGGTGGTAAAAGTATACTCCACCCCAGGTCTAGTGTGCCTACAAGACAAACTGATTTTGTAAGCCTACATTATTGTGATTCAATATCTCTTTAAAACAAAGGAGTAAAATGACTCATTTATAATTTGTAGCAACTTGAAAGGTGACCATGGTTTAATATATTAAAATAAGACTGTTAGTTATCTCTACACAACTTTTTGAAGAAATATTTAATTAAAACAATCTAATTGATTCACACATTTATATAACAGAGGACTGTATCTCTGTGAGAAAGATTCATAGACATTCTTTTAAAAAAAAGTTTCTAACTCCAACTACCAAATGTTACTGAAATCCTTATTCTCTACAAAGGATTCTCAAAGAACACTGTCATGAAACTGAAAAATTCCTTCAAGATCATTCAGTACGAACAGCTGCTCATTCTTCTGACCTAAGATGAACTAGAATTAATAATCATCATGCCACTGAGTCAAATTTATATTTTTAAAGTGGAATTCTTCCAAGCAAAAGATTTCATTTCAGCAAGCTTCTACAATGCATACTAGCAGTTTGCTTAAATGCTCTGCAAAGACTAAAAGCTTAAGCACATGTGGTTAAAAGCTCAACCAGCTGCTGCTCAGTGCCCTAGATGAGAAAGATGGCCACCAAGACCACATTTCGCTCCAGGAATAAATTATGACTCATATCAGTAATCACCCATTTCTCTAGGCTAGGCATAAGTGGTTCCTCCCAAGACACTGTAGACACTATGCTTATGAAAGTTTGCAATGTGATGATCATTTGCATCTCAAAACATAGAAACTACTGTCTTTAAAGTTATTACCGTATCTCAAGTAAACAGCCTAACTATTCTCACAACTGCTCAAGCAAAAGTGCTTAAGAAAAAATATTTACCTCATTTTTTAAAAGTTTCTTGCTAAAAC
Source organism: Nasua narica (assembly GCA_028533885.1). Lineage (NCBI taxonomy): Eukaryota > Metazoa > Chordata > Mammalia > Carnivora > Procyonidae > Nasua > Nasua narica. Next base: position 125,840,303 of record CM052810.1, on the reverse strand, counting down.
ATGTTATTTATAGAAACAAACTGACATTTTAATGAGCAAATGTCAAATGAGCAAAATAAAACATGTATGTATCATAAATGTTAAAGCATTTGCTGCTATAAATTGGGCTTTAGCATTCTAATTAATTGGAAAGAAAGAAGGGAAGAGAGAAAAGGAAAGAAAAAGAAAAGGTAGGTAGGATGGAAGGAAGGAAGAGAATGAGCGAGGGAGGAGGGAGGGAGGAAGGAAGGAGCTGGCAACTACATGTAGCTCAATGCTTATGCCTTAAAGTGTTTACAGGCAGATTTTGCACAAGGTCAGGGTGGACACAAGTTGAATGTACCATGCAGTTAGTTACCAAGGGGTTCAATATTTTGGGCAGAGTATATAAGTGGGTAGCAAACCAAGATGTCTATTACACTGGAACAAGAAATCCGTTTGCTACTTAATCTTACTTTAAACCCATTTCCTTAAAAAAAATAAAAATTAAAAAAATTTAAAAATTAAAAAAAACATTTCTTTTCCTCTAATGTGGCAAGATCATAGATTTTTGGAGTTGAAAGGCACCTTTCAAGATAAACTAATTGACCATCCTGTACTTCACAAACAGATCCTGAGAGGGTTAAGTGACTTGTCCTTACTGTCGGTTGATGGTAGAGATGGAACTACAACTCAGAATTAAGGCTCTTTAAATGAGTCAGGCTGTGGTGTCATGGAAAAGCCCCTTCCCTGATTTCTCATTTCTACAGAAACACATATTCTTGGGAGTTTTTCCTTCCAACCCACTTCATGGGTAACACTGTTCCACTTCTGTGTATTGCACTGTCCTCCACTATTTCTCACACTTACCTTAACTCCAAAACCTAAAGATAGGTCACTGACAACCACCTCTTAAGAGACTGTTATCTGGGAACAGTTTAACAATTTCAACAAGAGAACTTTTAAAATAAACCGTGCTAAAATTTTCTATAAATTTAAAAAGAAATATAGGAAAGATTTCCTAAAATTAAATCTTGATCTTACAGCCTCCATTCTAGTCCTATACCCTGACAACTCGGTTATTAACAAAATGCAGAATTAAGTGTGAGTAAGGATGGAGATTGCAACAGCACACGCAGAGTGACTGGAAATTGTTACGGAAGCCACAGGAGGAAATAAGCATTATTACACGGGGAAAGAAGTGATCAGGCGCACTTCCCACCCTCAGGAAGGTGCGCAGTCTCGAACCGTCCCCTGCAGAGGCCAGTTCTAACAAGGGACAGAGCGAGGGATTGAGCCCGCGAAGCAAAAGGAACCCATTCTCCGCGAGGGTCACTGCAGGCCAAGCAGAGGGAAGGGCTCCAGACGCTCTCTTCCCACAGCCTCCCCCCAAGAACCCGCCCGAGGCCCCCGCCTCTCCCCGCCAACACCCCCTCCCGGGGTACCCGAGCCCTCTGACCTGTGAGATAGTTGGTCCACTTGTACAGAACCCCCTCCATGCTTCAGAGCCCCGCGCCGCGCATCCTCCTGGCCGGGCGCCGGCCGCGGTGCTGGGTAGGCGCGGAGCCTGGGCAGCCCCTCCCGGCCCGCCCCGGCACTCCCGGGGCAACCCCGCCGGCACCGAGCCGCCCTCAGCCCGCGCGCGCGCGCGCCGCCGGGACGTGGCGGCCCTTAGAGGCCCGGGCGGCGGCCGCCGCGTGAAGCTTGGGGGCCGCCAGGCGCGGACTCAGACATCCCCGGGCGAGCCTCGGCGGCGGCGGCGACAAAACCACGACCGCAGCCGGCCTTTGGTTCCCGTTTCCACCACACGGCTGTTCCCTCCCGCGCCCCGGCGTTCCCTCCTCCTCGCCCGCCTTCCTTCCCCCCGGGCTCCCCGTTTGTTTTCATTGACCCCGACGTCGCTTTCACTTCCTGGATGAAAGGGGCCGGCTCGTCCCGGGAAACCCCTCCCCGGCGGCGGGGCTGGAGGAGCGGGCGCGGCCTGGCTGCCCCGCCGCGGTGCTGGGGGCTGCGGGAGGGGGCTGGCCGCCGCGGCGCACCCTGAGCCTCCTCGCCCCGCCCCGCGACTCTTCCTCTTCCTCCCTCAGGCCCTCGGCCGGCGATCCCGGGGTTCCCCACACTTCTCCCCCCGCCCCGGAGAGGCCCGGACCGACCACGCCGTGGGGCTAAAGGCTCCGAGCCCGGGCGGGCGGGCGGACTCGGACCTTGCGGCGCTCTCGGCCCCAGCAGCCCCAACTAGCTGTCGGCGCACACGTCCTGGTGCGTGTGCCCGGTCCTCAGGTCCTTCCGGAGGTTGTTTCTAGAACATAAAAGACTACCTATTTCTGATTCCGTCGTACCCTCCCCACATTCAGGGGGCCCAAGAAATTATCTCCTAGGAAGATATCCCTCAGTGTGTCGCTGAGAGTCCTCCGGCAAGGAACCGTGAGGGGCCCCAAAAAGAGGCACCATGCTGACAATTAACCTTAGATAGCCACTACTTCATTTAGAATATAAAACACGGAACCAAACTTCGGGACTTATTTAATTCTAGAAATAAAGGCTTTCCCCTAGCTTTCATGATTTTAAGAAATCCTGTTTGGAATTCAGATTTATGAAATGCTGCAGGCTTTAAGCAAAGCAGGCTCAATGCTGCGGTTTTGCTTAGCAGAGCTGAGGTAGACGAGGTAGAACGAACTCTCTTTCCAGAACCTAATCCAGGACTGCGCTGAAGCTTTTCTGATTTGGGTAAAGAGTCTTTGGGTATTCACTTGGAAATCAGGTGAACTGGTGAATGGGTACAGAGATGGGTAGATGGTTGTGTAACAAGTCGAGTATTGTTACATGTTAGTGATAGAATAAGTGGTGGCTGGAAGGCCGCGGTGATGGGGCAATAAAATTCAATTTTTCTGTATGTTTGGAAGTTTTTCATACTAAAATGTTGGGTGGGGTAAAGGCTGGTTTTGTGTCAAACTTGGTCAAATCCCTACTGCATTTTACCTGTGAGATTGAAAAAGGCCAAATACACAACTTCATTTCCTCATCTGTGCACAGTGGATGGTTACCAACCACACCGAGTTGATAAGAGAAGGGACGCGGTCAAGTTTTCCCCCAATTCCCATGGGCCCTCAAATCAAGCGCGGGCCCCGAGGCCACCAGCAGCAGGTCCCAAATCGCCGGAGTTGGCTGGTGGGAAACCCACTTAAGGGGGCGAGGAGCAGCAGCACCTCTGTTTATTCGCGACCAGGTGGCCGTGAGATTGTATGTGGCTTAGCTTGGAACCTCTTAATGCGTGACTCCACCCCAAGAAGATGCTTTCAAGGACACCCCAGAAGCGGAACGCCTCCCCCAGTGCCCGCCAGTGCCCTAGGAGTCTGAAGAGAAACCTTGTACGCCCAGAAATGACAGCCGTATTCTCTGACTACAACATCCCACTCCCAGGCCGTTTAATTCTTTTGCCGGTTTCATTTTAGGAAACGAGATCATTACCAGCGAACCTGAGGAAACCTTCTGTAAAATATGCGGATTTAACAAGAAGCGGTTCAAGCGTTCAATATTGCCTTAACGACTGATGACAGCCATCCAAAGCACCGGGTACCAGAGGGACAGAACCCGGGCGGACAAACGTAAATTCTGTGGCTGAGCGCGCAGTCCGAAGAGGGCGGGGACATAGGCCGCCCCGCCCCCAGCCCTTTGTGACGTAGAACAATGCCTGCCACGCGTCGGAACTCAGCTGCCTTGGCAGCGGATGGGCACAACTGACACGCGTGAAGGAACGCCGTGGTCATCTGAGGCCAACTTCGGGAATCATGCAGTTTCTATTAAGATTAATCGTTTCCCTTTGTATATGGGGCATCTTTACTGCTCAGGGACAAACGGAAGAGAGCACAGAGGAAGTGAAAATCGAAGTTTTGCATCGTCCAGAAAACTGTTCTAAAACAAGCAAGAAGGGAGACCTGCTAAATGCCCATTACGACGGCTTCTTGGCTAAAGACGGTTCGAAATTCTACTGCAGGTAGGAAATGGCTGTGAACTGCTCCGGCGTCCAGTGGATGCCTGAAATGCAGGCTCCTTCTACTAAGCGGTTGGTTGATTGGTTTGTTCTTTTTATTTAACAGGAAGAGTTGAGCCTTTTATTCCGGGGAGGGGTGAAGGGAGGGGGATTCCTACTGATATGCAGTAGTTCCCCGTTGAACTATTACTTTTTAAATTATTAAAAATGTTGGCCCAAAAGATTATCGGAAATACACTACATACACACACACCCGGCCACGCCCACCACCCTTGGGACCCACAGAAGGGTAAGTCATGGTACTGTCCTTAAGGTTGTTCTCAGCATTTTCTTTTGCCATTTGTTGGAGCCTCTTTACAGATTTTATCTGGCCTTCAGAGGAATGATATCCAAAAACCATGAAAACAATAACTTTCCCTGGTGTCTTCTGGGTCCTGTGTTCTTTCATTTCCCCCCTCATCTCACCACTGCCTGCTCTGATTTAATTGATCATTTTATTACTCAGAGGAAGAGTGGCTTTTCTTCATCGGTGCTATTACTCTATAAAGATAGGATTGGGGAAAGTTAGTTCTTTCCATTTGGAAGAAAATAGATAAATTTAATAAGAAAAGATACAAATTTTAATTATCATTCAAATGACTTTTTGAGGCTAAACCTGCACCATCAGTTTTTAGAACAAACTCAGAAAGGTTAAATGAGCTATTTGGACAAGCCACGCAGCTAATAAGAGGCTGGAGACACATTAAAAAGATAAGTATTGAATAGTTTTTGCAAGATGGCAATAAAAAAGATAATGACATGACTCCTAATGACTAACTTTGGGCAAATCATGCTTCTTTCTGGCTATTTTGAAGGAAGTTTGAGCCAAACATCCTGCCAGGAGGTTCAGAATGAATCCTAAAATGGGAAAAGAGAGAGGACTCTAATTTTAAATTATAACCTCATGTCTAGATGTATTTTATTTTTTTTTAAGATTTTTTATTTGTTTATTTGTCAGAGAGAGAGAGAGAGAGCACAAGCAGGGGGAGCAGCAGGCAGAGGGAGAAGCAGGCTCCCAGCTGAGCAAGGAGTCTGATGTGGGGCTCAATCCCTGGACCCTGGGATCATGACCTGAGCAAAAGGCAGACACTCAACTGACTGAGCCACCCAGGCATCCCATCCAGGTGTATTTTAAAGTTTGATTTCATTTTTCTTAAAATCAGCTTACCTAAGTGTTGTTTTTTATTATAGCCGGACACAAAATGAAGGCCACCCCAAATGGTTTGTTCTTGGTGTTGGGCAAGTCATAAAAGGCCTAGACATTGCCATGATGGATATGTGCCCTGGAGAGAAGCGGAAAGTGATTATACCCCCTTCATTTGCATACGGAAAGGAAGGCTATGGTAAGATATTTTAATATTATATTTCTAAGTTATATTTTTTTAAAAAAATCATAGCTTTGGGTATATATCCAAAAGAATGGAAAACTGGTCTCAAAGAGATATTTGTATATTCATGTTCATAGCAGCACCATTCATAAATAGCCAAAAAGTGGAAATAACCTAAGTGTCCATTGACAGATGAGTGGATAAACAACATGTGTACACATGAAATAGAATATGATTCAGCCTTAAAAAGGAAAGAAATTATTCTACATGCTATAGCATGGATGAACCTTGAGTACCTATTACTAAGTGAAATAAACCAATCACAAAAAAACACTGTATGGTTTCACTTATATGAGCGATGTGGACTAGTTAAATTCAAAGAAGAGAGGCTGCCAAGGTGCTGGGGAGAGGGTGGAGTAGGGAGAAGTAGTTTAATGGGTATGGAGTTTCAGCTCTCCAAGATGAATTAGTTCTGGAGATTGGTTGCACAGCAGTGTATATGCATTGAACTGTACAGTTAAAATGGTTACAGCGGTAAATTTTATGTTACATGTATTTCCCATAATTAAAATTTTTTGAATCACTAAAAAAAAAACAAAGTAAAATAAAAACACATGGAAATAGTTATATAAATCATAGGGTCCAATAAACTAGCTGTATCTAGTCCAGTCCAGCTTGGTCCCCACTTTTCACATATAAAGAAAATTAAGACATTGTTGGAAGATAGCTCTCTGGCCAGACTTCTTTCCCTCATATAGTGGCAGTACTCATAAAGATCCTATGTATTATATAAGTTCTACCTTAGTCATTCTTATTTGTTTTGCTACACATTATTTTATTAATTATTACATAAATGTCTATAGCACATACCTTAGGTAAGCAGTACCAAAGTCAAATTCATAAAACTTGGGAAACTAAAACATATGATCTTAGAGTAAAAGGACAGCACTAGAACATTGTAAAAAGATCATCGGAATATAAAAAGCTATCAGTCACTAATCCCCAAATTCAGGAACAGCCTTGAAATGTGGAAGAAATGAACTGCTTCTTTCAATCTTACCTATTTTAAAAATCCTACTGTAAGATCTGAGAGCCTAGGTAAAACAGATAAATGGGGAAAATTTTGGCAACTCCTATGAAGACTCTTACTAACCAATAATAAAAATGACTTTGCCCTAGAAATAGGCAAGTAGCCCACTAACAACAACAAAAAAAAATACAAATGACCTTTAAATCTATGGGAATACTTAGTTTCATTAATAATTAAAGAAAGGAAGTTGAAACAAAATGAGACACCATTTTCACTCACCAGATAACAAAGGCATAAAAGTTGGCACAGGTATAGAAAAACCAGCATTCTCATCCATTATTGCTGGGAATGTAAATCACTGTAAATTCTAGCAATTTCTATCAAGATTTAAAAGCACATATCCTCTAACCCAGTAGTTTCATTTACCATAATGTACACAGAGGTATATATAAAAGAACATTCATTACAGACTTTTATTTGGTAGCAAAAAACTGGAAAGTACTTGAGTATCTATCAATAGGGAATTAGTTAAATATGGTATATTTATACGATGGATTATGATGCAGCCAATAAAAAGAATGCCATAGGGGCGCCTGGGTGGCTCATTGGGTTAAGCCTCTGTCTTCAGCTCAGGTCATGATCTCAGGGTCCTGGGATCAAGCCCCGCATCGGGCTCTCTGCTCAGCAGGGAGCCTGTTTCCTCCTCTCTCTGCCTGCCTCTCTGCCTACTTGCGATCTCTCTCTCTCTCTCTCTCTGTCAAATAAATAAATAAATAAATAAAAAGAATGCCATATAGCCATATGTATTAATATGTTAAAAATAAAGTGGGATAGGGGCGCCTGGGTGGCTCAGTGGGTTAAACCTCGACCTTCAACTCAGGTTGTGATCCTAGGGTTCTGGGATCAAGCCCCATATCATCATCGAGCTCCCTGCTCAGCAGGGAGTCTGCTTCTCCTTCTCCCTTTGCCCCTCCCCACCTCCCCTGCTCATGCTATCTCTCTCTCTCTCAAATAAATAAATAAAATCTTTAAAAAAAATAAATAAAGCGGGATAGAATGTATTCATGCAAGGAGTATTTATTGAGCATCAAAGCCAGGCCCTATTACAGGGATTGAGCATAAAGCCAATGTACAAAGAAGAAACAATTTCCTATCCTCAAAGATCTTACATGTGGGGGAGAGAATTTCACATATGCATCATGAATCTACACAAATTATATGTGGAAGGATACACAGTCATTTGATGACGTTAAGTGTTCCTGAGAAGGAAACCCTGAGGGTCAAGGGTACGGAGATTTCTTCTTACTCTCTAATATTTTGTACTATTTAAAATTTTGAAATTCCCAAAATTAAAGATGAAGCTGAATAAAGAGGGAAAGTTTTTAAAGGGGGGGAAATGGTCAGCCTGGCAGAGGGGTGGTTTTTACTTTGCATTCTCAAATAGATCCTTGCTCGCTCTTGCTGTGTGAAGACTATAATCATTCCCTCCTCATACTATTTATAAGCCTTGCTAACTCCACCTATTTGAAATATTTAGTATATAATTAAAGATTCATTTTCTACAATGAGATACTGTCATTACTCCCAAATATTTTGTTGAATGGCACACCCTCTCTGAGACTGTTAACTTATTAAGAGTAGTGACTCCCTCACCTGCTCTTTCCAGCAAGAGCAGGGGATCACTGCCCCGGATTGGATTGCAGGGGGGTTAGTGGCACCAGGCAGACCCAATCAGACTGACAACTCCTAAAGAGAGAGTTCCAAGTAACTACAGCTTCATTCTCAATGTTTTTGACCAATCATTTGGTCCCATCAAAATAGCTCCCATGGAACCATAATTTGTATATCATATTTTTAGTTGCACAGGAATCTGGGAAGGGGAGAGGGAAAAAAAATTGAAGATAAATTGAATCCATTACTTGCCTGAAAATGTCATAGGTTAAGGCCGATTTTAGGCCAGATGCTACAGGCAAAGTTTTCTTTTTAGAATCTTCAATCTCATTTTAACTACATCTCGCCTTAATAGGCGCTTATCCATCCTATTGGGCCCCCTTTCCCTATAGCGAATGACCACATAGTTATCCTTTCTGTAAAGTAGTTTATGCTTAGCTCTGAATGATTACCCAGGCTGCCTAAGGTATTAATAAACCAGACCCTTGCTGCAGAGAAGTATAAGTTTAACTTTGAAGAAGTTAGTTGGTATTCAATTTGAGGTGTCCCCTCAGTAAACATAAAAATGATGAATCTCATTAATAACACCACCAACACATTATCCCGAGTGCTGGGATCCAGTCCCACACTGGGCTTCCTGCTCAGTGGGGAATCTGCTCCCTCTCCACCTCTCCCTTGGCTCATGCTCTCTCTCTCACTCTCTCTCTCTCTCTCAAATAAATAAGATCCTAAAAAAAAAAAAAGTAACACCACCAACACTTTCATTTTACACATAGGGAAACTGTGGCTCAACAGAAGTATGTTCTTTGGAACATACTTAATTGCTAGCTTACCTGCATTACAGTAAGTAGGATTAGATTACGAAAAAATTGTGGTGGAGACCAGACGTCACTGCTTAACACAGCACTTCTTGTCAGATAAGCTCTGAAGTAAGTTGTTATTGAGACCTAACATCAGCTATAACTTTATTTTAGGTAGCACTTGAAGAAGGCTCTCCTCTGTGCAATATCCTTGCTTCATATGACAGAGCACCCTGCATGTCTTGAAATGCATGTGACTTTTTAGTGCTTTAAATTAACAGTACACATGGTATGTATCAATTCTTTACATCAACTCCTGCGTCTTTGATCTGCTTCTCTATAGCAAGTAATTCTATAGCAAATTCACTTTTTTCTCCTTTTTTATGCTTTGATTTCTTCATAAGACAAAACCTAATTGGCAATATTTTCTGTGTTTCCAGTAGAATTATTCAGAAACTTCATATGGACTTGTAATATTTTTCTTAAGATATATGAATTTGTATTTTGAGGTTTTCTTGACTATCATTAGTTATTTCGCTGTCATGAGGAGATTGTAACGGGACAGACTAGGGATGGATTTTATAAAAATGATCATTGAATTAGTCTCTACCTCTTTTTGCTCTAAAGTCAGGTAAGAGGTGGTTACATTGCTTGGAACATCATTAGTCATAGGATGCATGGGTAGATTTTTCTATGTCCTGGCTTTGGAGATGACTGATCGACTTCTCCTTTTGGCTATAACTTTCAAGCTCTTTTCTCTTTGGGTTATATAAATACTTTAGCAAGAATTCTATTTCCTTCAGAGAACAAGCAGCCATTTAAAAAATAAACCATAGGAAAAAAAATAAAAAAAATAAACCATAGGGGCATTCATTCAACAAATATTTGAGTGCCTGTAATGGATGAGACTCTGGGAAACTCTGGACAATACTGGTGGCACAAGCCAACCTCTGTTTCTTAGCACATCATTTCTGCAGGTTATTTCTATGAAATGGTCATCTGAAATAGCCCATGGCTTGCTAAGATCATCTGTGACAGTGATGTCACAGATGAGTGAATAGGTTAACTTTACTCAAGAGGACTATTCAACTTAATACTTAATTTTTTAAATATTAGATTTTATAAAATCTAGATTTTATGATTTATAGATTTAAGTATTAGATTTCATAAAATCATTAGTGTTATTCTGTCATTGCACTTATTTTTTAATATCTATAAAGGATTTGAAAGACAAATATATTGAAACATACATTTTATTTATGCTTCCAAATAACTACACAATGTCATTTTTAAAAGATTACTGATTTACACTTAGAAAGTTTTCTCCCCGTGCATTTCTTCTCTGCACTAACTCTCTTCTGTATAATAATGGGATATATTAATAAAAATTATATGAGTTGTATTTATTTTACTTCAATCAGGAAGTAATGACCCACTAGTTTTTAAAACTGATTTGGTTTAAAAACATGGAAAAAGGGGCGCCTGGGTGGCTCAGTGAGTTAAGCCTCCGCCTTCAGCTCAGGTCATGATCTCAGGGTTAGGGGGTTAAGCCTCTGCCTTTCGCTCAGGTCATGATCTCAGGGTCCTGGGATTGAGCCCCACTGAGGAAATAACTTCAGAGGGGTGCTTGGGTGGCTCAGTGGGTTAAGCCTCTGCCTTTGGCTCAGGTCATGATCTCAGGGTCATGAGATCGAGCCCCGTGTCAGGCTCTGCTCAGCTAGGAGCCTGCTTCTCCCTCTCCCTCTACCTGCCTCTCTGCCTACTTGTGATCTCTTTCTCTCTGTCAAATAAATAACTATTATCTTTTTTAAAAAAAATTAAAAATTAAAAAAATAAAGACATGGAAAAAGTTTTCTTAAAAGTGTTTTAGTAAGGATTTTTTATAAATATGAAATAATATAATCATAATGCTATAATGGCTATTCGTGAATAAATATTTGAACCTTATCTTCATGTAAGTTAAACTGTTAAAAATTATACCTTTAGCAGAAGGCAAGATTCCACCTGACGCAACATTGATTTTTGAGATTGAACTTTATGCTGTGACCAAAGGACCACGAAGCATTGAAACATTTAAACAGATAGACACGGACAACGACAGGCAACTCTCTAAAACTGAGGTAATTCAAACAAATTCCACGTGTACAGTCTAATTTTTTCTTCACAATTTAAATACATCTCTGTTACATCTGTTATTTTTAAGTTCTGTCGAACATGGGCTGATTACTTTGCTTTTATAGAGCTGGTTACTAAAAAATCTAAGCTCCAAGAAGAAAGTGTGCTTTTTTCAACATAAAACTTGTAATGAGTCATCCTGTTCAGTTGCCTTTCTCCCTGCTAGAGGGTCATTAAAATACCAAGCTCCTCTCTATAGGGCATTTCCAGCTTCTAGGCTGGAACAGAGCTCATTCAAGCAGCACCGTAGGAGTACAAATAATTTCTGCCTCACAGGACTGTGGGGATTACGTGAGATTATGAAAAGAGCTAGCAAGATTTTGAATTGTTGTGTGCACTAGAAAGTTATAAGCAGGAGCCAGGAGTTCACTAACTAGCTTCTACATTCAAGTTACTCTGGGTTTTTTTTGTTTTTTTTTTTTTTAGATTGTACTTATTTATTTGTCAGAGAGAGCACAAGCAGGGGAGCGGCAGGCAGAGGGAGAAGCAGGCTCCCCACTGAGCAGGGAGCCCAATGTGGGGCTCAATCCCAGGACCCTGGGACCATGACCTGAGCCGAAGGCAGACGCTTAACCGACTGAGCCACCCGGGCGCCCCTCCAGTTAGTCTTATATTTTAATTGAGGGATTAATAAAGATGTCGGAACAAAATAATAGTAATTTTCTTTTGTACTTTCTCAGTGCCAAGTACTACTAGAAGCACATTATCATGTGAGCTCACTTAATCTTTATGACACTTTATGAGATAGACACTTGTCATTATCTCTTTGTTATAGAAGTGGGAAATGAGGGACGTCTGGGTGGCTCAGTTGGTTGAGCAGCTGCCTTTGGCTCAGGTCATGATCCCAGCGTCCTGGGATCGAGTCCTGCATCGGGCTCCTTGCTCTGCAGGGAGCCTGCTCCTCTCTCGGCCTCTGCCTGCCTCTCTGCCTGCTTGTGTTCTCTCTCTGTTAAATAAATAAATAAAATCTTAAAAAAAAAAAAAAAGAAGGGGGAAATGGTGCCCAGGCAAGTTAAGTAACTGTCTTAAGGTCACACCACTCTAAGTGGCAAAATCAGACTGCAACCTAGCAGTCCGGCTCTGCTACTGTGCTCTTTTTTTTTTTTTTTTTTTTTTTAAGATTTATATATTTACTTTGGAAAGGGGAGGGCCAGAGGGAGAGAGGAACTCAAGCAGACTCTGTGCTGAGCATGGAGCCTGACACAGGCTGAGCCGAAACCAAGAGCTGACTGCTTAACCGACCGTGCCACCCGGTTGCCCCCACTACCTTGCCCTTAACCAGGGCCTACCCTGCCTCTCTCAGGGAATTTCCAGTGTGGATGTTTCAGGGCTAACGTTTGTACTACTGAAGGCCAGTGCCTGGCGTAGTCCCACTGACTATACCCTCTTTGCTTAAATTGAGTAACCCATTTGTCTCCCCTCTGGTTGGAGACAGTTTAACATGCATGACTCTACCACCTCAGTAACAAAAGGTATCTGAGTCATTGACTTCAAGAGAGGAGCAAGCTCCCTTTCTCTTTTTCCTCTCCCTCTCCAGTCCTTCCCCTACCCTGATTCTGCCTCCTCCTCCAGAATGTTAGTAAGGACTTTCCCCGGAAGCTCCTTTCTTGCTCAGCAGTGGAAGAGGGATATGTGAACGAAAACATCCCCTGTTTCTTAAGAAGAAGATCAATTAGAGGGGTGGCAAATCCATCCCAGTACGTACTTGGCATTGACTCCTTACAAGTTTCAGAGTGAAGGGCAGCAGGTGAATTCACATAGCACCAGAGAGCTCAGCCTGTGCACACGGCCCATTCGTTATCAAGCGTACACAAAGAGGCACATTCTGCAGTGTGAATACTCTTCAGTAGATCTTATGGGATCGTCAGTTCTTCCTGGAAAATAAAAGTAGAGAAAGTCTAAAACAGTGACCTGCTTAGCAACAATCTGCCAGATGTCTCTCAGGTATCAGCAGGGTTATCACTAGATGGGAAGAGTGACTTTCACATGCTTGAATAATAATAGCTTTCATTGACATCTCTAAACATCACTCTAATCCTCACATCCATACTACCGTAGAGATAGTTTCCCTCCTTTTACAGATGACGAAATTGAGGTCCAGTGAGGTTAAATTATTTGTCCAAGACCACACAGCGAGTACATGACAAAGACTAGGTTTAAAACATGAAGTAAAAGAAACTACCTCCTTTCATTATCAGAAAGATCGAGTCAATTCTTTACTGTAAGGTGGGAGAGAAGAGGAACACAGTATTTTTATTGAATTATCAAGTAGAAATAGCGTGAAACTCATTGCCGGCAAAATTAAGGTTATATTCTTACTGCTGCCTTTTTGTAGCTCTCCACTGCACTGTACCAGAAAAGTATATCCTGAGAGTCTGTAATATTGGTTATGAAAATATATTTACTTAGATACTGAGGAATATTTGAGGTTCTTTAAAATCACGTGGGGCACCGGGGTGGCTCAGTGGATTAAGCCTCTGCCTTCGGCTCAGTCATGATATCAGGGTCCTGGGATCCAGCACCACATCGGGCTCTCTGCTCTGTGGGGAGCCTGCATCTCTCTCTCTCTCTGCCTGCCTTTCTGCCTACTTGTGATCTCTCTCTGTGTCAAATAAACAAATAAAATCTTTTTTTAAAAAAATAAAAAAAAATTAAAAATAAAATAAAATTCTTTTCACCTACATAGGATTGCTAAGGCTCAGCTACAAGAAAAAATGTATCTCCCTCAATAGGACTAAAGTCTCACTTGAGAACAGTTGATATATCCTTCATTAAGATCCGTTGATCATTCTAAAATAGTCTACTCATGATGGGACTGAATTGGGATACATACTGTTAAAAACCTCTCAGAGTTCAACTTTAACTTTCAGAAATACTCTTGCCTTTAAAATACCCAGCCTTGGTGAACAGTATCTCCAGATTATTGCACATTGCATTCTTTAGTTGTTATATATATGGAAATACGGTTGAGTCATGTATATAATTTAAAAATTTTACTAGTCACATCTTAAAAAGCAAAAAGAAACAGGTGAAATGAATTTTAATACTATGTTTTGTCTAACGGTTTATTTAAAATATTTCCCTTTCAACATTCAATGTAAAAATTATCAATATTTTTATTGTCTTCAAAATATGTTGTGTATTTAACCCTTAGAGTAGCGTATCTCTATTTGATAAAGCCAGATGTCAAGTGCTTAGTAGTCCCATGTGGTTAGTAGAAATGTCATATTACACAGAGAAAGAATTCTTAATACCGGTTCTTTATTTGGTCTTCTTATTATAGAGGTTGCCAGTTATGTAGATTTGAAGGAGAGTTGTAGAAGCATAGAAAAATTAAGAAAATTGAATTTCATTTCAAAACCTATGGTTGAATTTTATTGATAATAAGACATTAATAAGACATTAATTTTAGAGATTATAAAAATGCCCATTTGGTTTTTATTCACTAATAGAAATCCTTAAGAATGATTTTCCTCATTTTCCTTTCATAATATGGACAGTATAGATTATTGGAAAACACTTGGTTTCAACAAAATTCAATTCAGAGGTTAATCTTTGAGTGTGTACCACTAACCATCTGTAACCTCAGGGGAAGCTAATGTGAAGATGTTTCTTTTCAGAAAAATTGCTTCAAAGGTTAAAAGAATAAAACCTCAAACAGTTTTTTAAATTTTTATATCACTTATAAGTAGCCTTACGGTTGAGTTTCCTTATGTAAACATTTCCTTAAAGTCACGGAAAATTTACTGTGGTACTTTTTTATTAAAGAGATTATTTTGGCCCCCTAGATAAATCACTACCTGCAAAGGGAATTTGAAAAGGATGACAAGCCACATGACAAGTCATATCAGAATGCAGTTTTAGAAGATATTTTTAAGAAGAATGACCATGATGGTGATGGCTTCATTTCTTCCAAGGAATACAATGTATATCAACATGATGAACTATAGTATATTTTTATTTCTAAACTTTCTTAGCTACTTACTGTACTTTATATATAAAACAAAATCACTTTTCTAGAACTTGTCTTTTCTGTTTTCCTCCCACGAGAACATATTTTGATCCCGTCAATACATGTAATTTTGGCATAATAAATGTGTGTTATTTTGCAAAGTAACGTTCAGGAAAAGTATAAATGTGTTTCCTGTTGCTTTAGTCTGTGAGCACAAATTGCAGCACCATGAAATAAACCTCCACATCCCAGTGGGCAGTTCTCCCCCTTCAGGAGCTAGGAGGACACCTATGTCAAAATCTACAAGTTCTTCCCAGCTCTAACCTTAACAACATGTATAAATGTTAAACATCCAATTTTTTTTAACATTTTAATAGTAATAATGCCCCATATATTGAAAATATTCAATAGGACTCAGGAATTAACATTTGTTTATACATTTTGCAGCATTATAAGTAGAAGGATATAGAAATCAGAGAACTAAACAAATCTTCCTTTTGTATGCATATGGGAAAGTATTAGTTGGATAGCTCTGTCCCACGGACAGAGAGCCTTAAATACAATCTTTGTATTTTTTGGTGCACGCTCTGGCCTTTGGTCATTATTACAATGAGGAATGCTTAAAGACAACTGATCAGACTGAAGGCTTTGTGCCTCTTACATAGCAGACATAATAAAATCTATACTGCTCTGACTCGGTACTCCTTCAGACATCATTATAAATGTACTACCTCCTCTTCCTTCTTGTCAGCCTTTAGATCTACCATCCCTAACTTTTTGTCTTGATCGTTTTAAATTAATGCCATGGTATTCCTTAGCTTCCGGTTCCCTTTCTCTATGTACCTCCATCCTATGTCACTTCATTTTACGATGTCCTTGTTCTTAATCATGAATGAGCATTACAAACTGATACCCCATCAAATTTTTGAAAATGCGTAGAATTTATTTTACACATGAGGATATTAAATGAGGATACAAACGGGGATATACACTGCAGTGGCAGTTTTGCATCATGGTCAAATCATGACTTCTAACTTGTTGAGAACAGGAGGTAAGCGATGCTGTAGATCACACTGGTGATCAAAGAAAGTGCGTGTTATTTATTGGACCATGGAAAGTTTAGCCCATTGTGGATGTAGAAAAGTATGTCAGGCATTAAATAGCTCTGCTCCAAACAAGTGAGTTCAAACCTAAGCTTTTTCCATTTTCTGAAACTTGCTCTTTCCAAACCATATTTCAATGTTCATCTTTAAACTTTTGAGCCACACTACCAGAATGCTATTATCTAAAAATTCGGAGGTAACGCAAAACCCACCAGATTAACGGATATCACGTATGCATAGCACAGAGTTTGATGCTTCACAAAATCAACACCTTTGCTATCTTGCCTTTCCTCCCAAGAGTGCTTCGTGCCTATACCCAATTTTGTGACTCCTCCTCACTTGCTCAATGGCCAATTCTCGTTCCTTGACTTCCCTCAGGAAAACCTGCTCCTTTGAAGTGAACGAAGTTGATGACTCGATATTATGTTTTGGTTTGGAAACTGCCCCTGTTCTCTATATATAAAAAAAAATCACTAGAACATGTTGCAATCGGTATGCTCATATTTGCATTTGAGTCATATATTCTGTTCAAACCACCAACACGGTGGAAGAAGATACATATGGAAATCATTCCGTAATACAAACTTCATAATTCTATCCCTTCTGTCCCATTGTTTTCCAACTGCTTTTAAACTTATGTTTTTAAAAATGATAGATGATGGAAAACGGAGATTGATTCTAAAACTCTGATCACATTTAAGTAAAATTTTAATCATCCTGCATAAGAATCAGGTATTTGTAGTTACACAATTGCTTTATGCTTTCATAGGCATATACCTAGTAGCGAATGCTGTCACTACATTTGGAGTTCTAGAATTTTCATTCCTTTTGCAATTATTATAAGGGCATATAATTAATAATTTAGGTTGTTTGTGTATGAAAAATCTCAGATGTCTTATAGACTAGATGAAAAAGATCTCTCAGAACTGAATGTGTTAAATATTTTAAACAATTTCAAAGGAAAGATAAATGCATCCTAGCGGTCTTAACTTTAAAATGATAGTAGTGAGTTTTTGTAAGGAGAAAACCAGTGAGCCTGTGCCCATCTCACAATGGCATACTGCTCTCAGTCACCCCGTGAACTGTGTCCATAAAACCCCACACAGAGCTCATTGTGCTTTTCATTTGATACCACAATTAAACATTTAGGATTACACTAAATTATTAACACATTTTTCTCATTTTACCAGACCTAAGGCAATGGTTAAAGCACCATAAAGTCACCACTTCTAACCTCTTGTCATTCTTAGATGTTGAATTAAAAGTTAAAGATAAAATTGGTATTTAGAAAAATCACTATGTAAAGTTATCTAAAATGATAGCTGAATCCCAAATATAATTCTAAAGTAACTGGTAGATTTCAGGAAGGAACATCTATATTTTGCATTTTATATTTAAACCTTTTTTCACACACACAATATTAATCTTTATGGTAATTTATAGGCTAGATACTATTATCACCTCCGTGTTTATAGAGGAAGAAAATGATGTCCAGACAGGTTAATTTCTCTTTCCTCTCTCTCTTTAATTTGCCACAATTCATCAAAGCATACCCAGATGATTTTGGAAAGGTGTGTGGCACAGTTGCACCTAAAACACTACATTCACTCTCCGTTTTATTTCATCCTCTTGTGCCAAACATCAAAACAAGGAACTGCATGAAGTCTCACATACTTCTGCCCATCAACGGAGCACTGAAAGCACCCATAAACCGTCTCCCTTTTAAAGTTCCCCATCCCACAGAGTATGCAAGGTCCTTTTGGAATGTTGTGATTAAGCAAGTTAACTCGGATATGGGTCCCTTCTTTGAGAGAAATATCGGTCATGCTGAGAGGTTTGTCATGGTAGTCAGAAAAAAGATCATCTAAGTAAAGCTGGGAGCGAGAAATGGCATCCATCACTCTTCTATCTGAAAGCACAAAAGCAGAGAAATGTGTGAGGAGTCGAGTCACATAAGAAATATATAACCAAACTGCATTTATAAATATGTGAATCTAAACCATTCGTCCTGAAATGATTGGGTTTTTAGATTTAAGTTCCTCCTTAACAGACAAGGAACACTGACTGAATATATGCAAGTATTAATCCGGGAGGAAAAGAAACATTTGAAATACTCAACGGACATACTTCTCTCAAATAGCATATTCCTCAGTCTGTAGAGCAGCGCGAACGTTGCAGTTTCTTCCCTCTCAAATCCTCCTTTTGACACTGAAGTGACACAAAGGTCTATTAAAAAAAATTAGAATTAGAATGTTATAACTTGAACAACTTGAACAACTCTAATTGGGAGTTTTAGTTGTGGCTGATGAACTCTGGTACATGCCATTCACGGTATTTTTTAAATGCAATTTTATATATTTTTAGAAAAGCTACTATTCACATGGCACAAAATCCAGAGTACAAAAGGGGGATATGGTAACAAGTCTCCAGTCTACCCCGAACCCCAGCCTCAGCTTTCCACCCCAGAAGTAGCAACTGTTAAGTTTCTTGAGAAAAAAAAAAAAAAAAAGAAGTTTCTTCAATATACGTCCAGAAATACTCCATATATTTTACAAGCATAAAAGAATATATATACACACATAAAATTACTTAGGCTCAAATAGTTATATACTAAGCACATTTCTTTAAAATATCTCTTAGACATTCTTTCATGTGAGGCTTCATTCTTCTTAATAGCTTCACAGTATTCCATAGTTATGGATACACCATTATTGAATTAGTTACTGATAATAGATCTTACAGTTATCTCCAATCTTTCGCTATTACAAACTGAATATCCTTATACCCGTATCACTTCCCATATGTGTAAGTATATGCGTAGGATAAATTCCCAAAAGCGTATGCACATTTTAAATTTCAATGGTTATATCAGTTCTATCACTGTATACTCTTCCTAACAATCAATATAATTGTAAAAACCTACATCTGAAGTGTCCCAAATAGACTGTAATTAGCATGATTTGTCATGTTTCTGGACTTCCTATTCTTGCCTTCCACAGAACTACAGAAACAAAAACACATCTAAAAATGTTTATAAATTACCATGGCTAGGGGCTCCCTTGCCTAGTCCTTTGAGGTGGCTGGCCTCCGAATCTTAAAAACCCGTGAAATGTCCAAGTCTAAAGTGAGCTGCACTGAGATATTATATAAGGTATACAAGGTATTCTGTTAAGACATCTAAAGATAATTTTAGGCTAAGGTTTTATACTGTCAATGTTATTTTTTAGGGAGAGTTGGGGGGAAGCTGGGTCTGTGAGAGGTAAAAGTGAAAAGAATTTGTCTTTGGGTATCTTAGTTTGGATGACCGGGACACCGACAGGCATCTTAACTATCTGCCCACTCCTCTATTTGCCGTCACCAAAAATGACCTATTAGAAGATCATTTATTATCTCCCCATGTAAGTCAAGGAAAACTTTGTCAGTGGATTGCACTTGAGCTCTTATCTATAATCATAAGTGGGGTAGTAGGGAGTCTGCGGCATTCACCAATAAGCAGAAAAGAGGTAGTGGGTAAGTAGGACCAGAGGGTCTTTTCCAGCTACTTTACCCAAGCATAAGACTGACAGTGCTGAGAGGATCGTTCTTCCACAATTACATGGAGAGAGTGTGTATGTGTTTGTCTTCTTAAAAGTATAATCGTTTCAGTGTTTCATGCAAATCATTCACTTACCAAAGGCACCATCCAAGTAAATGAAGAGTTCAAAAACACTGAAAGCTATGGTTGTGTGCGCTGGAAAAACAATAGCTTTATCCCTTCCCTTGGGATTCTGTTCATCCATAAAATGAAACTACAGGAAATAAAATAACATTATTAAGGAGCATAACACGTAAGGATAGCTTTTTGGAGAACAAAACATTTCGTACAATCTTACTATTAAGACAAAAACAAATTATCCCACTGAATTTAACTGTTTATACCAGAAGTCCAAATGGTCCAATGGGGGGTCCCACGATCAGGGAATACCACTCACCACTTTCTCACTAACACTGGTGCTAGGGCCAGTGATTAGTGCTACCGCCAATAGTAATGCTGACATAGACACCTTTTCCTTTCAACAACAAACCAACTAAGAGCTCCAGTTGTTTTACTCTGTCCGTTGTTCCAAAGCTCCTAGAGTTTTCAGCAGCTTTCCAAAGCAATCATCAACTTATTTACCAAAATAATCTCCAACAATTAAATAAGTGTTTCAATCTGTGCCCCTAGAATGATCCAATGTTAAACAACTCAGTGGACAGCTACATGTAGCCACTGAACAGAACTTTTAATTCACAAAAATTCAAAAAGGTTTTCATCAAACTCTCTAACAATTTTAATAAGACCAACCGAGTCAATATTATGTGTCATTACTATGTGAATGACAAAGACAAATAATACTAAGCTGAGAACTAAACACAAATAACTTCCAAGAGGTCTTTTTTTTTTAGGTATTTAACACTGAATGAAGCATGTTTGGCCATTCACAATATTATTTTAGAAAAGTTAAAATAATATAAAATCAACTTTAAAAAAATTCAAGTATAAAGTACAACACTTAAAAATAAAATCAAGAGTTCAGCATAAGCATTCAACCTTTATTCTTTTTTTTTTTTAACCTTTATTCTTAAACCATCATTTAAATAGTCATAGAAGGGACTCCAGTGTGCCTTATTTCATAAGGATTAGTGTTTTGCTTGCATTATATTACACATTTAGAATCAAAGTTTTCTTGGATTTTTTTAAAAATTCTAAAACAAAACCATTACTGTGCCAAATTCTATATATACTTATAGTTCTCTAATCCCAACATTTGACAAAATACACACATCTCATTAGAAGTTGAGTACTTTTTAAAAATTCCCATTGCACATTTTTAGTAAGAGAAACCTCATGAGTGTGGTTTACCCGCATGGCTTCCCCACGAATTCCAGCGTGCACAGACAACGAGCACTGTCGTGTGGTTCGAATGCTTTCCATGACCAAACACAATACTGCCTTTCTGCTGCTCCTTGTCTGACGTATCAAGCTATGGTCAAAATTAATTTTTCTAGAATAAAGAAGAGAGATATTCACAAGAAACTGTCACATATAATTACATATATAATCAAGTACATTTCGTGCTGTCATGTGTTACTCATTCATGGTCCACTTTAACTAAAAATAAATCAAGGCAGGTCTAGCATAAATCAGAAAATATGCTTCATACCATTAGTAATCTGCTTCTCCTTTCTCTTTTCTTAAAAGATGCTTATTATAGGAGGGGCACCTGGGTAGCTCAGTGGGTTGGAACCTCTGCCTTTGACTTGGGTCATGATCTCCGGGTCCTGGGATCGAGCCCCGCATCGGGCTCTCGGCTCAGCGGGGAGCCTGCTTCCCTCTCTCTCTCTGCCTACTTGTAATCTCTTTCTCTCTGTCATATAAATAAATAAATAATCTTTTTAAAAAAAAGATGCTTATTATAGGAGTCTGTTGGAAGAGATTCCCTTAGTATATCTGTTGCAAGCAGATTATTCTTTTTTTTAAGGATTTATTTATTTTTGAGAGAGAGCGTGTGCAAGCAGAAGGAGGGGCAGAGGAAGAGGGAAAGAGAAAATCCTCAAGCAGACTCCCTACTGAGTACAGAGCCAGACACAGGGCTCAATCCCAGGACCCTGAGATCATGTCCTGAACTGAAATCAAGAGTCGGCCGCTTAACTGACTGAGCCGCCCAGGTGCCCCAGTGTATTGTTTTAATCTAATACTTTAGCACCTGTGTATAGGACCAAAGCAATTTTGTGAAACAATTAAAAAATCTGTTTAAATCAAGTGATTTTGGATATATACCCTTACCTAAAGTCTGGATATATTGCTAATTTGCAGTATTTCAAACAAATAAAGCAAATAAATTACATGAGACAATATACATAACCTGAATGTTTTCAGCATTCTTTATAACGAACTTTATACAATTAAAATATTTAATGAAGACACTGAAGCATATTAAGTATTATTCTACTGACCGTGTAGTAATTTCCTTGAGTAATGTTGACACTTCCACTTCATGTTTGGTCACCACACCAAATGAAGCTTTTACTGCGACAGAATCTGATCCAGTGACGTTAATCCCAACGTCATTCACAATATGGTTGCCTCGCCTTCCATAGAGTGAAACATCTGATTCGTCTTCATAATTCAGTAACTGATAAGATGAAATACCTTTATGAAAAGGAAATAAATATTTTTAAATTTCTTGACTTCATTTAATATAGATTACATACAATTATGCATTAAGTTATTGTTTAAGACACCATTACACAAATGTTGAGAAAGGTGACATTTCAAGCGGAGATTTAAGGTAGCAACTCATTTGCAACTCATTTAAATTAAAAAATATACATATTTACATGTAAACATGTTTCTTTGAAGATTTTATTTATTTATTTGACAGAGAGAGAGAGTGAGAGTGCACAAGCAGGGGGAGCAGCAGGCAGAGGGAGAAGAAGAAGCAGGCTCTCCTCTGAGCAGGGAGCCTGATGTGGGGCTTGATCCCAGGACCCTGGGATCATGACCTGAACCAAAGGCAGACGCTTAAGTGACTGAGCCACCCAGGTGCCCCAAAATAGGTAAACATCTTAAAACATGTAAAATAGCACTCCTTCTAGAAAATGAAGTCCTTTCTTAAAAATTAATTTTTTTATTTGAGTGTAGTTAACACAATGTTACATGAATTTCAGGTATACAACATAGTGATTTGACAAATTTATGTGTTATGCCATACTTACCACAAATGTAGCTACCATCTGTCACCATACAGTACTATTAAAATATTAACTAAAAAAATTTTTAACTAAAAAAATAAAATAGCAACTCAATTAATTTAACAACAACAACAACAAAAATAGAGTACTTAAAAGAGAACTCAAGTTCTTTGTTCCACCAAAAGAACTCTGTAAGCTGTAAGATCCACTTAGTGGTTGAAAGAAAAACAAATGTTTATAACTAATTTGTCAAAATGTCAATTCATTTTCCAATCTAGCCTATAAAATACATTTCAGTTGACCAATTGTAATAACTGAGTCATAAGAAATAAATATAAATGACTTTCATCTCATTTCACCCTGTAAGATAGGTAAGACTAAGTAATATCCCACTTTATAGATGAAGAAATATATTATTTTGTCATTCTATGTTGACTCAGTTAAAACAGTCTATAAAATATTTGAAAGAAAATTACACAATAAATAATTTCACAAAATGGGTGGGAAAATTATTCAACCAATAAGAGACTTGATACTGCACAAATTTAGATGGTATTAATCTTAGTACTACAATCATAAGAAAAGTTGCTTTTATCTATGTGCAAATATTACAAATATTAGTATATACAACTGATGTTTAGAATGTCAATAACATAGGTGAATGAGTAGTCACTCCCAAACAGATATTTAAACTTACCAGCTGAAATTTCTCTGTCTCCTAGAAGAATATCTTTCAGTGTAAAAGGTGTTGAGGTAAATTTATATCTAGGAAAGAGAAAGCATCGCTTCTTTTTTACCACCAGACTCAGCGGTTGGTATTTGTCAGCCTCACTGAGGCTTGGAACGGGAACTAATCTCCCTCCATCTCCAACTTGCTTGACAAAGCTCTTGGTGGCCGCGGCAAACATATTATTATGATATCCAACCGTCATCAACTGCAGCCCTCTGATGACAATCCATACTTTCAGAGAAAACCAGGCACAAAACTCAGACTTGCTTGATTTTAAATATAATTGAACACATTAAAAATACAAAGCATGGTTTCACCAAGTAGCTTACCAGTGTACAATTCACAACACTGACTCTCCTGGTGTGCTCAGGTAATGAATTATAGATCAACGGTGTTAAATGATAGACTGAGAGCAAGTCAATTTGGAATTGCAGTCGATAAGCACTAAAACATAGGCAGAAAACCACTAATTTTAAAATACTATCGATGTCCTTGATGAGGGTTGCTGTTGATGGTAGTTTGCTAGTTTTGAGGAAACCTATAGCTCTAGGGAACAAGGCAATTTAGGCACTAACATTAGCCCTGGATACCATCTACCATGGACCTAGTCCAAAGGGAATTCCTTCACAACATCATCATGCCAATTGTGGCAACATTTAAGTGCTATTTTAAATCCTTATAGTATACTGTTCATACATTTCCTTCTTATATGCTACAAAACCAAGTCATTAATATAAAATATAAATTCACAGACTATAAGGAAGCAATTGCATGCAGATTTTTATGAAATAACAAGTGGAAGCCATATTACATATATAAATGCAGAAATAACTATATAATACTAACATATATAAATAACTGTAAACTATGACTTAAGGTTTCTTACTCTGTAGCTGGCACATAGACAACTCTTTCAAACAGTGCTGCATTTATTTTGTTTCATCGTTATTACCTCAGTCAACCTTTAAAGAGAGCTATATCAAGTTTGGGCTTGTTTTTAAGATATCAGGGCAAAAAATAAATGTTAGAAACAAATCTGACTGCTTGAAATATTATATTGCCATAGTTATGTGTATGTTCAAAGATTTTGAAAAAGTGGCTATGTGCACTTACAGTAAAATACTCATTAAAACATAATAGGTAGCAATCGTGATACATACATATACAGAGGGGATAGAGGGAGGAAGACACAATAGGCCTAATTCAAGCCTCAAATAATATAAATCAATTTGATTGGATTCAGGATTCAACTGTTTTCATTTGCTTGTAAGTATCCGAGGCTCTAATGTAACCAAAAAAAAAAAACCCAAAATCAAAAACCGCGAAAAGTTTTTAATAATGTCCCTTTGTGCGAACAGCACTGTGCAAAGCACAGGGAGTCATTTCTGCAAGTGCGTAGCAAACGCCTAGGCGACACATCTACCGCCGCTCTCTGATCCCCACCTAAGGTGATGCATCCCAGGCAAACGCAAGCACGACTAACAACACGGGTGTACAGAAACAGCATTTAATTGGAACCCACAGAAAAGCCTTCGTTTACACCTAACCGGCATTGCCGGCCCAGCGTTCTGTCGCGAAGCCTAGAGACAATGGAAACCACCCTGCGGGAGAGGAGTGGGGGGTAGGGGGGGTGCCGGACATCCCTGCAGCTCCTCAAGGCAGGGCTCAGACAGAGGAAGCCCACTGCAGCCCCCCAGGGCGGATATACCGCGAGTCCCAATCTTCGGGGCCAGTTCCAGGGACATTCCGTAGCAATTTTGCACTTAGAATCCTGAAATCTTTCTCTTAAAGTGACGCAGCCCCGATCCCTCACCTCCCTCACCCCACCACCGAAAAAGAAGCTGAGCCTCGGGCCTCGCACACTGTGAGGCTTGCCTCCCAACAAGCCGCCTTTCCGGGACGGAAATCGCCTCCTTTTAAGGACACAGAACTTGGCGGCCACGGCAAGGCGTTGGCGGGAGGTAAGCGCCGGGAATCCTCCGGGCGAAGGCTGAGAACCCGCGGGAGCCAAAGGAGTAGGAAATGGGAAGGGGGCGGAGTCTGCGAGGGAGAGGCGGGGCCGGGCGCCCCGGGGCGCGGCGAGCCGGTAGGCGGGGCCCTGCTTGGAGTCAGCCTGCTGCACAAGCTGCGAGGGGGCGTGGCCGGCACTGCTGTTCCTAGACTCCGCCTCCGCCCGTCCCCTTCGCAAGAGGGACGCAAGCCAGGAGGAAAGGGGGAGTCGAGGAGACGGCGGCGGCAGCGCTGGAGCGTTCCTCTCGGGGACCGACTGACCCGGGGAGCGAGGACATCGCTCCACACCACTCTTCCGCCTGCCGCCAAGCCGTCCCTTCTCGCTATGTCCCAGAGCAGGCATCGCGCCGCGGTCCCGCCGCTGGAGCGCGAGGACAGCGGGACCTTCAGGTTAGCGCCCGAATAGTCGGGGCCGAGCGGGGCAAGGCTGGGAGCGGTGGGCACGAGAGGGGGGGCGGAGGAGCCCGCTTTCCAGCGGCATTCTGGGTAAAGCCCCTTCCCGTCGCTTTCGCCCCCGCGGCTGCGGGCGGACCCGGGGGCACTCGGCTCCGCCCTCCCGGCCGCGCGGGCTGGGGTCTGCGGCCTGGCCCCGCCCCTCTTGCGGCCTCGGGCGGCGCGCGGGGTGGGCGGAGGTGGCGCGCCGCCGGCACCCGGGAGAGGGGTTCTGTGGTTTTGGTCCTGAGAGGTTGCAGCGCCCGAGACTCCAGAGACTCCCTCTTACCCGCTTTCAAGTTATCGCCCTAAAGCCCTCTTTCACCCTGCGGGTTGCCCGCCGCAGCGGGGCCGGGAGACTGGTGCGATTCGCCATCTCTGGCGCTGGCGGCAGCGGAGATTCGGCGCCTCCCGCATCAGTGTTGGTGGCAGTCAAAACTAGCCTCTGTATGCCTCTGCTTCCCTCCCCGCATTGGCATGCAAAGCACACCTTTTTCTGGTTTTTGCAGTTTGGGGAAGATGATTACAGCTAAGCCAGGGAAAACACCAATTCAGGTATTACACGAATACGGCATGAAGACCAAGAACATCCCGGTTTATGAATGTGAAAGATCGGATGTGCAAATACACGTACCCACTTTCACCTTCAGAGTAACCGTTGGTGATATAACCTGCACAGGTCTGTATGCACAGTTAACCCCATGATCGTGAGGGTTGGCCGGCAAGACGTGGTATTGCTTTTCAGTTCGGAAAAGTACCCTTTTTTACCAGGGACGGCTGTGAGGAGCAGACTCTTGAAACCGAGACCTCTCATCTCAGGTCATGGGGACTTTCCAACTTCATCTGATTCTCTCCCTAATTTTCTCTTCTCCAGATACCGAGAGAAGCTCAGAAACATGCCCTAGGATCCTTCTAGGGTTCTTTCAAGAATTAGGGAGGCGCGGGAAAGGTTCTTGGAGCAAACATAGCTGGATCAGTTGGTGCTGACAAGTTTCATAGATTATAGAAGATGCCAAGAGACATGAGCCCAGAATTTTCTGAGCCTCCCCTCTTTTTGTATTGACTCATCTGGTACTTTGGGCCCGTTGTACTGCACTTGATTGTGTATCCAAGCAAAGTGAGGAAAAGGGCTCAAATACCATATTTCATAGCACCTAGCACCATCTAGTTCCTAACACTGTACAGGTTTTAGTAAGATGTCATCTTCTTTTTAATACATGAGAAAACAGGTTCAGAGAGGTAGCAGTTAACATGCCCAAAGTCACCTAACAATGAAGTTTCAGAGTTCACACTCCCCTTATGGTCTGTGAGCTTGAACAAATGATAACTAAAGTTGCCATTTGTAAATGTAGGCATTTTGTTTCTTACATATCTGTGCAGTTGCAAACACAAAATAATGAATACTGAATTTAATTCTGAAGAACGCCAAGAAAACAATTTAAACAATTCAACGGGAAGGCTGGAGTTGCAGCATCTGGTAATCTAAAGGCATCATTTGTTTAGGTCCCCGAAAATCTGGAGTCCACTATTTCCTTTGAAGCGACTTTAATTTTGAGGCTTTATATGAGGCAGGTGGATTGTGGGTGCTAGCTGCAAGTTTCCTCATAATGAACCATGGAATCGTTGCATTACTCCTTAACAGGTCTATTCTTAAATATTCAGTGAAAATTTAAGAAAAGAAATAGTCTTTTTCCCTTCGATGTGTTTTGGGCCAGGGATTAACAACCTGTGGCAACCGACCGTTCTGCTTAGGCCCCTGCTCTCCTTGCACTGCCCTGTCTCCCTGTGCAAGTTTATGCCCCTCTGCAGCTTCAAGTGCTTTCTGAGGCTGAATATCCTGAAATTTCTGTCTTCATTCCGCCCAGGTCTGGTTATGGAACAGCCTATCAACCTGTGCTTGCTGTGCCTGTTCATTTGGTTGACCCAAAGGCACCTCAGTCTCTCCTTGTCCCAGACTGAGTCCATCTCTTTTCCCTCAAATCTGGTCCCCCTGCGTTGCCTCACTCACTGAAGGTACCACCATCACCCATTTGCTCACAGTAGAAAGTTGGGTTTCATTTTCATGACTCCTTCCTCTTGCTCTCCGTCCGCCTCTTGCCCACCCTTCCACCAAGTCTTACTTCTTAAGCAGCTCTGGCATCTCCTTGCTCCCCATGTCTTCCCATGCTGCTGTCTGGGCCACCTTTGTCTCGCACATGGACCACAGCTGCCATCTTGCTTCTGCTCTCTCAGCTTCTAGTCCCGGGCTGTCCATTCCCCATATGACACTGGCTCTTCAGATCTGTTCGCGTGCTACTTGCTCTTAAAATCTGTTCACCGGGTTGCCCATCACCCGCTGGATAAATACAGATTTCTTATTATGACTTAATGGCCTTGCTTCCCAAAATGTGATCAGCGATCATCGGCAGCATTACCATCACCTGGGCACCTGCTGCAAACACTCTGGAATATCAGGCCCCTTGCCAGACCTGCAGGATCAGAGTATACATTTTAACAGAATTCTCAGACAATTCCTATGCACATTCAAGCTTGAGAAGCACAGATTTAGAAGACTGATCTTTGACCTCTCTTCCTACCCACCCAACCCTGTCGCCTTTTATCTCAAAACTTGTTTCCTTAAGCTCTTATCTCCCCAGCCGCTTGGGGCTCTTGAGAACCCCATGCACCCCCACCCCGCCCCGTTAACCTCTGAGCCCCAGTAGGTACTCTTTTCTCTACCCAGAGTGCTCTTCCTAAACAGCACCTCCCCCGCGCCCCCGTTCACCTTACTAGCTTTTACTGGTCTTTTATGTCTTCGTTCAATTATCTCTTCCTTCTTGAAACCTTTCTGAATCCTTACCAAGAGGAGGGGAGCTGCCCCTTTGGCGTGCTGCCCCCTCCAGCCCGCACTTTGGTTGTAATACCTACAACTGTATTTCAGTTACCTCTTTACAGACAAAATCCTGCACTAGGCTGTGTGCTCTTTTAAGGGCAGGGATTCTGTCCATGCTCCCCATTATCCCCAGCTCCCTAGGTTAGTGGATAAAGGCGTATGGTTTGTATATCCTCTGATATTTGAGGGTCATGGTTGAAATTTATTCCATATCCTGTTTTTTTACCTCCACACCAGAGAAATGGACATCAGCACTCTGGTACCGCTTAAGAAAGGTTCTCAGCACCTAGCTTGAACTCAGAAGGCAAAAGATTGAATTGACCATTTAACAGGTGTGATGGCTTACTGAAATTAGGCTGCAGTTTCAGTGATGAGTCAGGCCTATCCCCCGCCTCCCCGTTAGCTATGAAGGTAAGGGTTAGTGATTGTATGGGAGACACATGAAGTAATTTCTCGCATTCCCTATGTAAACCTTCTTCTACTGCACCCAACATGTAGCCAGGACTGCTTAGCCAGACAGAGGGGTTAAATGCAGTATAGGATGGACTATTGAAATAAAATTGTGCACATTTTGCTGTCCAACAGTGTTGATATAAGTGGCTCCATTAAAGGAGACTTCTTGCTACAGAAGACTTTCCCCTCTCTCCAGGAATAAGGAAGAGTAAAATATACTAAGTTGCATTTTTTCAGAAAGTGTGACATGGTCTACTTTATTACCATTTTATGTAATAAACAAATAAACACAAGGATTTTTTTCATATAGGTGTACATAGAATTAGATTCATCAAACTTGGGTTTTAAAAACCCAAAAATCATGGGTTTTTAATGTATGGACTTCATGTGCTGTCTATTGTTATAATACGTAGTATATATTTTTATTACCTTTGTGTACGTATGTATATAAACACCATAGTGACTTTGTTTTGTATTGTGCAAATGTCTATGCAAGCCTCGCACTTTCACAGCATATAAAGACATTTCTTTTTCTTAACCTTAATTCAGGTGAAGGTACAAGTAAGAAGCTGGCGAAACATAGAGCTGCAGAGGCTGCCATAAACATTTTGAAAGCCAATGCAAGTATTTGGTGAGCTAAATTTCTTTGTATTCTGCAGCTCAAAAATATCATGGCTGAGGTAAGATTAAAAATTTGAACATGCTCACAAAAGCAACAAAGTGAACAGTTGTTAGTATCTAGTTCTAAAATTCTATTTCCTTGTGAAAACCTGTCATCTGTTAAAGACAACTTTATCCTTAAGAAATTCAATCCAGCAATTAAGTGTTAAATGAAAGCTCTCAGGAACTAGGCTTTTTTTCTCCCCTCAATGGGATGCAACAGTAGAAAACCCCAGTTTTTCTCGAATATATCTGTTAAGACTGTAGTAATTTCTACACTACATAAAATAAGTCGTGAAGTGCAAAAAGATCAGTGGGAAATACTCTTCAGAAGATTCTAATTTGGAAGGGGACAAAGAGATTTCCTTTTATTATAGAACGTATACCAAATACAAGAAGATGTTAAATGATGTTAAGTGGGATGTTAACCCTTGATGGGGTTTTTTTCCAAAATAAATTTGTT
This sequence comes from Nasua narica, assembly GCA_028533885.1. Taxonomy (NCBI): domain Eukaryota; kingdom Metazoa; phylum Chordata; class Mammalia; order Carnivora; family Procyonidae; genus Nasua; species Nasua narica. Next base: position 125,809,922 of record CM052810.1, on the reverse strand, counting down.
ATCACTTTAGGTGCTTTTGGAGAGTATTGGTCCAGGAGCTTCTCATGTATCATAGAGTGAGGTCCTTTGGTTTCTAATGGACACTCTGGAGCATTCTGAGCCTTTAAATTATACCTCTTCCCATGCACTCAGTTATTCCTGGAGTGTAGGTTGGCATCCTGCTCAGAGTTGACAGCAGAGGCCCGTGGGAATTTGGAAGGGGTTTTCCTCCAGCTTCAAAACTTTTGGTCTAGCACATACTTAGGTTCTCATGCAGTGCTCCTCCCTTTCCCAAGCCCTTCCAAACCATTTGAGTAGCTTAGGATGAAGCATTGATAAGCTTTGGATCTCCCAAAATGATGCTTGAGTCTCTGGGGTCCTACATTATAGTTGATTTATGCTGGCTTTGTAGACACGCCCAAGAGCATGGCACGAGTCGGATTCTCCCCGAGCCGGTGATGACCATGCTGTTTCTGTGCCGCCCAAAGGTCAACCCAAAGTGTTGGGTATATCTGTAGAAATGAGCGTATGGAGTGTCCTTTCTGCACATGGGCACTTCGTTTTGACAGCAAAAAAAAAAAAAAGGCTAACAAACTTTACTATATATTTGTGCTTCTTGACAGATAAGATGGGAATTACTAAGCTGTAATCAGGCCTAATGTGGCCTGATATAAAACAGAGACTTTCTCACTTCTCCATCACAGTTATTTGGGTAGCTTCGGCGTGCAGCATTGTAAGTGAATATTCCTATCTCATCGGCCTACGTAAAGCTTGAAATTCTGGCAGGTGGAAAAGCAACCTGACGAAGTGGCAATAACTGAACCTCTTTGGTCATGGAAGAAGTGACTCTTCCGTCGCCTAGGTGGTAGTAACCTTGAATGTGGCTTTACTTGGGGCTAGACACTCATCGCCTAAATAATGAGTAATTTCAAATGAGTTAGAAGACGTTGTTCTCTTTTTCCCCAATCGTAGTCCCCACGTTCTGAAACCAGATTCATGCAGGCCATCTACTTGATGCAGGATACATGCCAACCTCAGGAGGATTGTTCTAGCACAGAGCAGATGATAGATCAGATGGATTATTCTTCCATAATTATTTGAGTGGAAAAACAGCTTTATGATCTGTATCATGCACATTACCAGGCTAAACTTCCTGAGTGATCACTAGCCTTCCCTTTTTGTGTAGCTGTGACAGTAGTATGGTTTATTTAAATATTTTTATTGAGCACCTATTATATGCACAGTCCTGTGAGGCTTATGGAGGTAAGTAGTACAGAGGCTCTGCCCTCAAGGATTTTACATCTGAACACAGGAGCAGGCGTGGTGAGGGATGGGCAAATCACAGGTATTTGTAAGAGTGTAGAACTTATGGTAAAATAATTTGCCTAAGAAAGGGTCAACCTAACTGTTAATAACGGTTCAAAGGAGGGAGAAATTGTGTTCCATTAGCGTAACAAGAGAGGTTTCTTAGAGGAAGTGGCATTTGAGATACACCTTGGTTAGTGGATACATCATATTCTCATAGAAGAGGTGGGAGAGAAGGGCATCCCATGGAGAACAGCAGAGGCATAGAGGATGAAATAAGAAATGCTTGTCATTTATTGAATAGTTTGGGGGAGATTATTTTGTTTTATAACATTTTAAAAAAATGTTTAGCTTTGCAGTTCCTGACCCCTTAATGCCTGACCCTTCTAAGCAACCAAAGAACCAGCTTAACCCTATCGGTTCATTACAGGTAAGTCACAGGGTTTTTTCCTTACAAAACATTTTGTCTACTAAAGAAAAATGTCATAAATTGATAATGTGACAGGGCTGAAACAAGGAATAAATATTTCAAAGATAAGGTGGTATAATATTTTGTTTTCCCAGTTACGATCATTAGATATATTACAGCACTAACTTGAAATTATTTTCCTATTATTTACGTTTTGGATTTTCTTCCATATACAGTATCTGCCTTTGGTTTGTGGAATTCTCATTTGAGATCAACAGGACCCCAGTGCACATGGGTAGAGTGTTTTCTACTTTAAGAATATTTCTTGCCTCTCTTGTGACCAACCTCTTTCCACTTCTGTTAAGACAGAAGATTTTATAAAGAACCCAAATCGGGTAACCTACTTCAAGAGAGAGGAAGTAGTCTATTTGCTTATCCTACAAGAAAAAAAATCAGCTTTGAATTTCTGCATGCAGAATATCCTTCTTGCAGATTATCCATGTGCTCTGTTGGACAGCTCCCTGCTCCCCATTATCCAGCCCGTCTTTTGGTCCCTTTCTTGCTATCTTTTTCTTTAGTTTTCTTCCCCTGATCTTTCCTCAGCTCTGTCCAAGTCTGTTTGTTTGCTGCCTTTGCTTATCTGCTCTTGTTCCAATGCAGTAGTTAGCCAGCTGTGGGCAGGAAGTCTGTAACTAGGAGGGAGAGGCATTAGGAACCGATGACAGCAAGACCTGTAGATGTTCCCCAAAAGGGCCATCGTAGCTCCTCTTTCTCTTTGAGCTCTTTGATATTTGCTCACTATGGCTTAATGGGAGAACACCATTCCTATCCTAGCAGTAAACTGCTTCAGTTGTGGTATCATGGGCTTGCAAGATATAAAATGCAGGAATATTTATGGGGCATATAAGGTCTTCCCCCATTTTTCCATTGCCGAGTATCATTATACTTTTCAAGCATATATATAGAAATGGGATCAAAATCATGAAAGTGTATCATTAATGTGACTAAGCAGTTGTATAGTAAAAATTACTACTAAAGCTTTATCTCAATTTTCTAGGAGTTGGCTATTCATCATGGCTGGAGACTTCCTGAATATACCCTTTCCCAAGAGGGAGGACCTGCACACAAGAGAGAATATACCACAATTTGCAGGCTAGAGTCATTTATGGAAACTGGTAGTTATTTCTTTTTACTCATACAACTGAAGACATGTGAAGTATTTTCAGGTGATGAATGACCATAGAAAGTTCTGTTATGAATCCCTTTCAAATATTTCTGTGGGGGAAAAAATTGATACACTCCTATTCTACTGTCTCTTTCTGCAGTTGAATTCAAGTATAAATATTTGGCTTAAGAATACTTACTGCTTCTTAATTTGATATTTTTAAAAATCCTGGAGAAGCTCGTTAACAGAAAGAAGTAAATAATTGACTTTACATATCCTGCATTGATGTGTTAGTGACTTAAAAATCATTTTAGAAAAAAGCAATAGCAAATCTCTTGGAAGTTTCAATAGCTGTTCTAGAAAATTGGAGGACTAGAAGATCACATTTGAAAACAAGATGATTAGTCAGAGGCTAGATGGCAAAAAATAGCATGAGATAAAAATAAAGTAGAAATTATCCCTTTGAATGATAGCAACTTCCATGTTGTAAGGGCCAGAAACAATGGGGAAAAAGTCACTTAATAGAGTACTAAGTGAGGGTCCCTATTGTAACTTCTCACCATGTTTCTGTCATCCTTAAAATGGCATGAAATGGAATTGGCTAGATATCTGTTTCAAGTAATAAACAACCGTTTGCCCAATGCAGAAAGCACAGGAGCGCAAGTGGGTACCCCAGCTTACATTCTTTTTAAAAAGATTTTATTTATTTATTTGAGAGAGAGAGCACGCACGGGGGTTGGGTAGGGGCAGAGAGCGAGGGAGAAGCAGGCGCCCCACTGATCAAGGAGCTCAGACAAGGATCTCCATCCCAGGACCCTGGGATCATGACCTGAGCCAACACAGGCAGATGCTTAACCCACCGAGCCACCCAGGTGCCCCACCTTGTGTCCATTCTTGATGCACCTTGATTTTCGAGGGTAGGCAAATTACTTAATCTCTCTAGGCCTCAGTTTTTAAATCTATAAAACAAAAAGCATGAAGGTAGATGATACTTATGGTGTCTTTCAACTGCAGTATCTCGTGTTCCCTTCTTATTTATGTTAAAGAAAAGTTCCACATAGTTATCAGTTTGTAGAGGATGGTAAGCAAGAAGTAGACATCAAGACATAAGAGTTGTAATTCAGGTGTCCCTTGATAAATTTGAATACTTGGTCAGAATTAAACCAAGTATGATTCATTAAAGCTAGGCATAGGGAAATATACCTGTTAAAAACAGGAAGTATAACTATTAAAGAAAAAATGTCAAAGAAATGCCTTCATAAATGTAGGAATTAATAGTTGTATCAGGGCGCCTGGGTGGCGCAGTTGGTTAAGCACCCGACTCTTGCTGTTGGCTCGGGTCATGATATCAGGGTTGTAAGATCAAGCCCTGCATCAGTCTCCTCACTCAGCACAGAGTCTGGGTTCCCCCTCCCTCTCTCCCTGCCCCTCCCTGCCCCCGCGCTCATGTGCATTCTCTTTCTCTCTCTCTAAACTAAATAAATCTTTTTTAAAAAAAGAACTAATAGTTGTATGAAGCACAATAAGCAAAGATGTCAGGTCAGCAAAAGAATAGTATAGTTCCCTGATCAAAAAATAATACTTGATACATGTGATTATTCTCTATGGACATTAATTTCTTTTCTAAACCTACCATTTCTTTTTTTATTTAGGAAAGGGGGCATCAAAAAAACAAGCCAAGAGAAACGCTGCTGAAAAATTTCTTGCCAAATTCAGTAATATTTCTCCAGAGAACCACATTTCTTTAGTGAGTAATGATCAAGACACCTGTGATGACAATGTGATTAAGCATCTCTTGCTGTAGGAAACTTGCCTAGATTCTTAGTTGTATAGACACTTGAGAGTTATAATTTTTAAAAATCTCTTCACTGTTCAGATGTACACCACCCCAATTTTAGCTATCACAAGGGTGACCAGGTAAGAGCGCTTGAGCGACAGTCAAATTCAGAATCACACGATGGGATCGAAAGATGATAAGCCCAGGAGTGCTATTTTGCCTTCACATTGACAATGCATTCATTCATTTATCCACTCAGCAGACATTTAGTGAGCTCGTACTGTGTGCCGAACTTTGTGCGAGCTTCCATGCATAAACAGTCTCAGCCACTAGGGAGTTTGTAGCCTACTGAAAGAGAAAATAACCTGACGGACTGGTCCTTACAGAGAGGGCTTGGCAACCTAGAAGGATCCAGCCAAGACTGGGGATTTCAGGATGACTTCTTGGAAGAGGTAATATCTAAGCAAAGACCTGCAGGAGGAGAACATAGAAAAGAATTCCAGAGAGAAAAAAGAGCACCTACAAAGACCAGGAGTAAAACATAAGGACACATAATAATAAACACATAATAAACATATAATAAACTATAAAACACATCATAATAATAAACTATAAAATATAAAAAACTATAAAATAATACACATAATAAACTATATAACTATAGTATATAAAACTATAAAACTATGCCCTAAATAGTTTGGCATGGCTAGAGCATAGAGCTAGAGGAGGGTTTCTCAAACAACGAGACCGGAAAGGCAACAAGGGATTCAGTCTGAAAGGGACTACTGTAGTTAAGAGATTGAACTTTATCCCAAGGGTAGAGCAAAGTCATTAAAGAATTTTAATCTGGTAAGGACAGGATTAGAAGGGGAATCACTGGCTTCACTCTGGTGAGTGAGTGAGTCTTAGACTCAGAGACCTGTAGCATGTTGTTACAGAAAATGGATGAGAAATGATGGTGGCAGTCAACATGGTCAGTTTAAAAATTATTTAAAAAACTGGAGCGAAGAGGGCATGGCAAGTGATTGGATGTGAGGAGTAAGGAAGAAGGAGAAAGTAAACATTTTTAGATTGACAACTGAGTAGATGGTGGAACCATTCAGTAGTATGGGGAACACAGAAGTTGAGTGGGACCTGAGGGGGAGAAGATACTGAGTTAATATCTACAATGAGTTAATACCTACAGTGAGTAAGATATATTGAATCTGAAGCGTTTGTAGAATGTGTTAAGATACTGAGTAGGCAGCTGGGCAAACAAACACAGAGTTTAAGAGATTGAGCTACACATGACATGTTGTTTGAGATGATATTCTACATCTTGTGGTATATCATCTAAGGATTTATTAGGCCGAGAAGGAGAAGCGAGGACTATAGCAGTGTCTTAGATGATGATAACAAAATAAGGGCTTATCATGTAAGAGAAAAAATCGAAGACCATACACAAATAAAGTAATAAAATTTTGGTTTTACATTTTTAATAGAAACAGTGCATTCACTTTTAAAAGATCAGAGAGGACACCAAAATCACAAAGCACAGATAGGTTTGTAAGTGGTTTATAGGTGAATTCTGTTAAATCTTCAAGGAAAAAATAATTTCCAATGCTATTTAAACTCTTCCAGGCAATACCTATATACATAGGGGAAGCGTCTAAATTTATTTTTCAAAACCAACATAACACTAATACCAAAACCTGACAATAGCAAATCCCAATGGAAAAAATTATGGATTAAGCTCCCTTAGAGTGAAATACCTTAAAAAAATATCTAGTGGGACAGTAAAAGAATAATATACCAGAGACAAGTTGGGCTTCTTTCAGGAACACAAGGATATTTCTGCTCCATTTCAGGAATGCAAGGATAGGTTCTGTAAATCGATTACTATAATTCATCACCTCAGTGGGTCAAAAGGAGAACAAGAGTCAATGGATGCCAAAAAGATATTTGGCAATCTTATTAAACACTTTTAAAATATCTCTATAGTTTTGAGAAACAGAACAGATGAACATAGGGGAAGTGAAAGAAAAGTAAAATCAGATGAAAATAGAGAGGAGGGCACCTGGGTGGTGCGTCAGTTAAGTGTCTGCCTCCAGCTCAGGTGTGATCCTCGGGTCCTGGGATCGAGTCCCACACTCGGCTCCTTGCTCCCTGGGAAGCCTGCTTCTCCCCCTGCCTGCCGTTCCCCCTGTTCCTGCATGTGCCCTCACCCTCTCTCCCTGTGACAAATAAATAAATAAAATCTTTAAAAAAAGAAAAAATAGGGAGGCATATCATAAGAGATGCTTAATTCTAGGAAACAGGGCTGCTGAATTGGAGGTGGGTAAGGGGAGAGGGTAATTGGATGATGTACATTACGTTAGACACTTGATATAGTGAGCACTGGGTGTTCTATACCACTGATGAATCACTAAATTCTGCCCTTGAAACTAATAATACACTAAATGTTAACTAAATTGAATTTAAATAAAAACATCCCTATTGTGACTCAAAAGATAACTCAAAAAAAAATCAGAATCATAGTTACATGTTTACATATTACATGCCTTCCCATTAATATCAGAAAAAAGACAAGGACACCCGCAGATACCATTTTTTAAATCTTGTTCTAGAAGTACCAATCAATGTAATTAGACAAGAGAAAACAATGAGGTTGAAAATTAAAAAAGAGATAAACATGACCATTAAGTACAGATAATATGATTGTGTCCCTGTAAAGCCCTGTAAGAGAGAAATTGCTCGAATAAGCGAATTCATCAAGGTAATTGATCATAAAATTAATGTATAAAACCAACAGCTTTTTCATATTTAGGATTATGAAGGTAACCACTAGAATAATTAAAGAAGAGGGTTAAAAATTGCTTCTGGCAGGGTACCCCCGTGGCTCAGTGGGTTAAAGCCTCTGCCTTCAGCTCGGGTCATGATCTCAGGGTCCTGGGACCCTGAGACCCTGGGACCCACATCAGGCTTTCTGCTCAGCGGGGAGCCTGCTTCCCTCTCTCTCTCTGCCTGCCTCTCTGCCTACTTGTGATCTCTTTCTCTGTGTCAAATAAATAAATAAAATCTTTTAAAAAAATTGCTTCTGGAAAAAGGACTGAAGGTAGGGATGGAATGAGTTCAAGATTGTTGCTTTTATAATTCTGTACTCTGACTTTTTGTGGTATGTGTTATATTAACAATTTATGAAGCTTGGTAACACTGATCATTTTATATCAAAATAGAAATCTGTCCTAAAAAAGTATACTAGAAAAAAATCAATAGTTTTTCTATTTACAAATATTAACAGGTGGAATGAAAAAGATCTCATTTTCAATAATAGAAAAGAGGATAATGTGCCAGGGAATAAACTTAAAATGTGCAGACCCATGTGAAAAAAACCTTCAAAACTCTGAGGGATTAACAGAAATTGAATTTATGTAAAGCTACCTATTTTCTTTTTATTTTTTTAAAGATTTTATTTATTTATTTGACAGAGAGAGATCACAAGTAGGCAGAGAGGCAGGCAGAAAGAGAGGGGGAAGCAGCCTCCCTGCTGAGCAGAGAGCCTGATGTGGGGCTAGATCCCAGGACCCTGAGATCAAGACCTGAGCCAAAAGCAGAGGTTTAACCCACTGAGCCACCCAGGCGCCCCAAAGCTACCTATTTTCAATAGGAAGACTCAATATTGTAAAATATATAAAAAGGGAATACAGTCTCACTCAAAATCTACCAGAATTCATCTTCGATCGCAATGCAGCTTTACCAAGTTTATCCAGAGAAATAAACTCTCAAGAATAGCCAAGAAAACTGAAAAGGAGGGATGCAGGAGGTGGGACTATACCTACCAGAGAATAAAACATACTCTAAATCTATAGTGTTGAAACATGTACTGATACAGGGATAGACCGAGGATGGAATACAGAATCCAGGTATAGACAATAATCCACAAAAGAGTATATGACAATAGTGAGACTTCAGATCAGCGAAAGGATGGATTATTATATATATATATTATTATTATAATAGTGAGACTTCAGATCAGCAAAAGGATGGATTATTCGATAAATGATGTAGAAACAACTTAGAGCCACATTTGCAGTGGGGGATGGAGGGAAGGATGTATATATATATATATCTGCGTGCGTGTATGTGACATATTTAGGCTGCTCCCTTACTCCTTGTATCAAAATAAATTTCAGATGGATCAAAAATTTGAACATAAGAATTGAAACCAAGTTTGGCAAAACACAGAAGAGCTTTCCTTTTCAAAATTAGCATAGAGGAAACCTTTTTAATATAATCCAAAACCTAGAAGATGTAGTTAAGGACTGATAAATTTGATTCTATAAAACCTATTACACTACAAAAAAAAAAAATCTGTAAATAAAACCAAGAACAAAAAAAAAAAGAAAAATTATTTTTAACACAGGTCTGTAATTGGACTATTTTCAGTACCACATGAAGAGCTAAAAAAAAAAAAAATTCTTCACATCAATAAAAAAGATAACCCTGTAGGATACAAATGGTTAAAATAATGATCAGCTTCACTCATGGAAATTAAAGACATACTATTTTCACCTTTTAGACTGATGAAACCTACAAAGTTTGATAGTCCCAGGTATGAGCAAGGGTATCAGAAAACAAGCACCGACCAAGACCGTTGATGGTAGTATAAACTGGTTTAGAAATCAGTTTGGAAGTATTTATCAAAATTAAAAGCATACCTGTTCTTTGACTCAATTCTACTTCTAGAAATTGTTCTACAGATAAAGTCGCCAAGTGCAAAAGAGTTTTATTGTAACATTGTTAGGAAAAGCAAGAAGTCAGAAATAACCCAAAAGCCATAATCGAAAACTGGTGAAATATAGTGCCCAGATGTGCATTGATATGAGAAAAATAAGATATAGAAGAGTAAGCTATCATTTTTGTTTACCTTTTTTTTGTTTTGTTTTGTTTGTTTTGAATGCGTGCTCTTTGGTGTTATCTCATTTAAAATGGGAAAGTTAACCAAGTGGTATTCATTTAAACATGCTTTGTAGGGTATTAAATGTGAGCGTCTAGTAAATACTTGTAATTACAACGTAGCATTAGAACGCAGTCTGAGTTACGAGTCTCAATCTTCGTCTCTGTTTTTCAGACAAACGTAGTAGGACATTCTTTAGGATGTACGTGGCATTCGTTGAGGAATTCTCCTGGTGAAAAGATCAACTTACTGAAAAGGAGCCTCCTCAGTATTCCAAATACAGATTACATCCAGCTGCTTAGTGAAATCGCCAAGGAACAAGGTTTTAATATAACATATTTGGATATAGGTACGATTTTTTTTTCCTTTGGCTTACTTCAAGATCTGTTCTTAAAATGTATTTCAGAATCAAAGCTTGCATTACAATTTATTTCATTGACCGGGGATACTGAAATGGCTCATATATATATATACCTCTCACATATATGTTTATACAAAATTAGCAGAGTTGTTCTCTTTATCACTGATAGGTCCCATTCTTATAAGTAATAATAACAGCTAACATCTCTATAGTTATAATAATAATAAAAAAGGTAGATAATATTTATAGTTTTACTCTAGGCCAGGCCCAGTTTTAAGGATATTAAATATTTCAGCTCACTGAATTCTCAAACTAATCCTGTGAAGTAGGTCGATTATCCTTAAATGTAAGGAAAGAAAAGAAGGCACAGAGAGGTTCAGAAATTTGCCTGAGATAACATAGCTGGTTAGCAGTAGAATCCAATCAAGGGAAGAGTCCCTGCAGATCCAGTGTCCATTGAACTAGCTCTGATGGAGAGCTTGACAAATAAAAAGCCAGCCATGTTTCCAGAACAAGCACTAAGTTTGTGGGGGGCCAGACCCATTCTCTCCACTTTGTCATTGTTGGCCAGTTCAAGGACATCAGTGGGGACAAGCACTTTATAGTTTTATTCCATCCCAGCGACCCACTGCTTTATTTCCTCTTGCCCTTAATCATTTAGGTAGACAAATGTGGATAGATTAGAAAGCAAGTCACTTTAGATTTTAATTTGCTTTATCAAGGTGGGACACGTATGTGCGTGTATGTGGTATGTGCACATGCATGTTTGGGGTCTTGATTTTAACTGATGACATCAGTGTAATTTGTGAGGAATTTGATATCCCTTGTTCCATCCTCGTGGGCTGCGGGGACCCAGCTTGAAGGAGCTGCCATCTCTGGTGTTTAGGTGCGTAAAGAATTTCTGATTTTCTCTGCTGCTTTGGGATTGAATGTGTTGGGTCAAATACAATGTCTTAATATACTGAGAATGATGCAGAACATGGGAATTTAGTACAGACACGTGGTCAGAAAAGGTGGCTGATGGGAGACCATTCATTCAGTAAATATTTATTAAGTACTCTTTTAGGTGTTTCAGACACAGAGATGCATAAGCTAGGTCATGAGTAGGACTACAGATGGTTAGATCTGGGAAAAGAAGGAAACCTGAGATGGCTTTTGAGACTATGAATTAAAGATGCCTTTGAAATGCGCCGTACCAATTTTAAGAACTAAGTAGTTCTTCTAAATATAGAACATCAGTCTAAAAACCACAATCAGCTAATTTGGCTAACTTCTATGCAGTTACCTTCAAAAAAAACGTAGACATCCTCCAAGAAAGATACACAAATGGCCAAAAAGCACACAGACAGATGCTCACTATCCTTAGTCATCAGGGAAATGCAGATCAAAACCGCAGTGAGGTACCGGTTCGTCCCCACTGGGATGACCATGATGAAAAAAGTAGAAGATAACAAATGTCCGCAAAGATGTAGAGAAATTGTAGCCCTCCCACCCTGCGCGGAATATAAAATGGTTCAGCCGCTGTGGAGATCAGGAGTTTGCAGCTCTTCAGGTGAGTTACTGTGTGACCAAGCAGCTCTACTGCCAGGTATATACCCAGAAGAATTATAAGCTGGTGTTCAAACAAGTACCTGTGCACACATGTTCACAGTAGTACTGTTCACACCAGCCAAGAGGTGCAAATAGCCCAAACGTCCAGCCATGGGTGAATGGATAAATCATGTGGTATAGATGTGCAATTAAATATTCAGCCATAAAAAATAAATAAATAAATAAATAAATATTCAGCCATGAAAAGATATGAAGTTCTGGGACATGCTACAACATGGATTAACCTCAAAAACCTACTAGGTAAAAAGTGAGGCACAAAAGGGTCATTTACATGATACCATTTAAATGAAATATCCAGGATAATTTACTTCATAGATTGGCGGTTGCCAGAGAGCTTTGGGGGAGGGGAGACAGGGAGCAACTTCTCAACATGCATGGTGTTTCTTCTTGGGAAAAATGAGATGATGAGAATGTTTTGTGAGTCGATAGAGGTTGCCCAACATAGTGAATGTACTAAATATTACTGAATAGTTACTCTAACGTGGTTAATAGTATGTTATATGAATTTTGCCTCAGTTTAAAAGGAGAAAAAGGGCACCTGGGTGGCTCAGGTGGTTAAGTGGCTGCCTTGGGCTCCGGTCATGATCCCAGGGTCCTGGGATCAAGCCTGGCATCAGACTCCTAGCTTGGCAGGAACCCTGCTTCTCCCTGTCCCGCCCCCCTGCTTGTGTTCCCTCTCTCACTGTGTCTCTCTGTCAAATAAATAAAATCTTTAAAAATTTACTAATTAAAAAATTAAGTAATAATAAATAGAAAAAAAAAAAAAAAAAGGAAGCTCAGTGCCAGAACTAGAAAGCCTCTTCACACATTAAAACACCTCCACTGTATCTGGAAGTTTCCTATTATATTGGCTCTGGCTGAGATAACATTGAATAGTGGCCACTTTTAACAAATTGTAACTTACCTGTTTCTGCCTCTTTCCCCTGTGTCATCTAACCATCCTTAGTGACAGTGATTCATCAGTTGACGAGAAGAACATTTGTTTGCTGAGTTTAGGTATTGTTTTTCAAACACCCTAAACCCCTATATACAGCATGCAATGAGACTATCTGCACAGATGTAGGATGAAAGAACATGAAGGTAAAAGAGAGGTCTTGCCCAGAGCCATTATCTCTTGCTCCAGAGGTCTCCTGAAAGTCACCCGAGATTTCATCACAGTGAAAAACACGGTCTCTCCAGTTCTCTAGCCAGTGGTCTTTTCCTCTCTTAAAAAAAAAAGTTGGCTATGGTTCAATTTGCAAACACTCCTCAACTCGCCGCATTAGAACGGCCTTGGGATCTTTAAAAAGAAAATGGCAGAGGGGCGCCTGGGTGGCTTCAGTGGGTTGAGGCCTCTGTCTTCGGCTCCGGTCGTGATCTCGTGGTCCTGGGATCAGTCCTGGGATCCAGCCCCACATCGGGCTCTCTGCTTAGCAGGGAGCCTGCTTCCCTGTCTGTCTCTGCCTGCCTCTGCCTGCTGTGGTCTCTCTCTCTGTAAAAAAAAAAAAAAAAAGAAAGAAAGAAAAAAAATTTTTTTAATAAAAAAAATTAAAAAGAAGCAAATGGCAGAATCTGGCTCCTCCTCCCCGCAACCCTGAGTTTCCGATTGAGCTGGAGGGAGGCTTCGGCCCCTGCTTGTCTTTGACGTTCCCTCGGGTGATTTGGAAGCCCAGCTGTGTTGGAGAACTACTAGAGTTGGGCCCTTGCGTTTTGGTTTCCTGTTTGGGGAAGAACGATAAAGCAGAGCAGGAGGCCGAGTAGCAGACCGTAGATTGAGACCGTAGTAAAGACTGTAGTGGGGAAGGCTGTGGTAAAGGATCTGCTCTCTGCACACTTGGCATTGACTCTCGTTTTCGAACGTGTCCTTACAGAAGAACTGAGCGCCAACGGGCAGTACCAGTGTCTCGCCGAGCTCTCCACCAGTCCCATCACGGTGTGTCACGGCTCCGGGATCTCCTGCGGCAACGCGCAGAGCGATGCCGCGCACAATGCCCTACAGTATTTAAAGATAATAGCGGAAAGAAAGTGAGCCGTTAGCAACTCCCAGACCCCTCGGTCGCACGGAAGAACTCCCCCTTCCCAAGTAAAATGTTTACTACCTTCGAGTTTGTGTGTTGTTTCTAAATCTCTTCCTAGATTCCATGGACACTCCAGGATTAATGACCTCCTTGTAGTTACTAAGCTCTTTTTAATGGCTTCACCTTTGTACTGGTATATTGTATTTATAAACTTTGTACCATAGGCGGAGGGTAGCACCCGTGTTACAATGCCATGTCCCCACGGGGGAGAAACTGCATGTTGTTGACCATGAGGATGACGAAGACGGCGAAGAAACAAAACTACTGCTAGCAACAGTCGTTCTTACTGGTGCTTAACCTCTTCTTTGCGCAAAGCGTTATACAGGGATTTGAAGGGAGCCCCTTAGCGTTTGGAGGAACGCGCTGGTAGCCGTTCATTGAATGTGATTGTTGAATTTCAGGGAACACGATTGGTCTCCTGTGTATTTGAATCCATGTAATAAAGAGCTGTTGTTTTAACGGGTTCTGCTCGTTTTATTAAAGTGTTACCGACCTGACTGTGGCCCCTTCTTTGCAGCCATTCTTGGCAGTGACGTGCTGTGGAAATTCTGTTACCTACCTCTGGTGTCCTTCTGAAAATCCAAGTTGATAAAACACCCATGGCCTCAGCAAAAACTTAAAAATATCTATGTGATGGGTCCCTTCCATGTTTTTCTCCAAGCAAATGCAACATCGTCTTTTTAACAACCATTCTTAAGGGAGTTAGCAGTTGAAAAAGCATCAGCAAAACTACAGAAACAAAACTTCCCAGTTCATTCAATTCAGTTACAAGAATGTTTCAAACAAAGCAGCCAGTGAGGGAAGGGTTAGGAGATTAGCCTCAGGAGCAAATTTTAATTTTGCCTTTTCTGTTTCCATCTATTATCAGTGGTCCCTCTGCCAGCACCCACAGATAATGCTACCCTTGTAGATTCGATGGAAGTCTCAGGCCTGTTTTCAGAATTCAGGGAAAGCTGCAGAGAGCGAGAGCTCTGAATTGATAAAGGCAGGTTTTGACAATCCCAAATGTTAATCCAGCATAAATATAGGACAAGTATTTTTCTGTTGGGAAAGAAAATCATACCTGAGCAGAATCCTTTGAGAAGAGTAAAACAACATCATAAAGGAAAACTCATGTACGTTACTTATCTAAAACTCTAAAAAGCACTTAGTTTCAATTATCGGCTATATATGTCAATTAAATCGTGGAATTTGGGGTATTATTTTTGAGGAGGCTAAGGACTACACAGACTGGAAACATTAGGCATAAACGGGTTGTAGGTCACTGGACTGATCTTAGGTTTTTATGAATGCTCTGGAATATAGAAAGGGCACAATGAACTCTAGAGATGACAGACTTCTGCACAGTAAAATGCTGACTTCAGAAAGCACACATTGAGGGAAGATTTCATAAGGCATTGGAAGAAAAAGAGATCCAAGAAGGGGAAAGGTCAATATAATTCCGTATTCAACAGTACTGATGAAATGAGTATCTGCGTCTAGGGCGCCCAGAAGTCCTACTCTTCCTGCTGCCTAGGTTTTCCCTGCTTCCGGATCTGGAGGAAATGTGCATCTTTAAGGATACTGTTCAAATGTCACCTCTGTCGGAACTTTCTAGTTAGTTGCACCAGCAGGTGATCTTTAATAGCATTTTGCTTCCCCCCCTTTTTAAGGCTCTTAACCTGTCAAATCGATCTTACCTGTTTAACCACATTAGGTGACTTTTCCAAAGAGGCTTTGACCAGGAAACTCAACCACTACCATCCTTGTGGCATCACTTCTGCCTAACCTGCGATAGGCATCAAGTGATGAATAACTGATAAAGATAGCAACAGCCCAATATGATAATATGAATTCAATAAATTATGAACACGAATGTGCCCAGCGCTATAAAAGGTTTCTGGGATACGATGTTGACCAATATTACATTATGTGAGAAAGACCCCATCCCTTGCTCTCAGGGAATGCTGGGAGTCGCCACGCAGTTTCCCCTCCAGTACTTGGCTTGTTGCCCCTGCCCTGCGAGTGCTGCTGACAGATCGCCCCCCGGCTGTCAGGTCTCTGATTCAGAGAATGCCCTCACCCAGCGTCACACCCCCTTCCTAGCAGCCTGCATTCAAAGAATGGTCCCCTCACCCCCTTGGGGCCATCTGAAAGGCCATCCAGCTTCAGAAGTCCTGTCCCCACAGGGTCAGCTGAGGCCTCCTTGAGATTGCGTCATAGCCGGTGTTCTCCCTCTGCCCAGTGGAGCTTCCTTTCCTTCCACGTGTGGCAATCCCAAGAGCACTGCCTGATAAACTGCCTACCCACCAGTCTCTATCCCAGCATCTACTTCCCAGGGATCCCAATCCAGGACACTGGTACCAGAAGTGATACAAGAGAGCAGATGTTAGATCTGGATTTTGGAGCTGGTTCTTCCGCCACTTGGCTTACAGGATGAGACAACCACCCTCCCCCCGCTGGTGGTAGACGGTGCCGCTGTTAACAGTTTGACCAGTAGTGAACTGGGTTGGGATGCCAGTGATGGGCACAGTGTATCAGACAGTGGAGAAATAGGAAGTGAAAGAGTAACAGGACAATGAAATTGACTGTTACTGCTAAGCTCAAATGACATCTTGGGAAAAGATGACAAATGAAAGAGTGATTGATTGGCAATTAAAGGAAGGATTTTAAGACAGAGGCAGCAGAGTAGGAAACTAAGGGTGAGGCCTTCGTAAGCCTGGATCCCTGTGTCACCATTCAAATCACACATCCACGGCAGTGGCCCTGGCTATCAGCCCTGGGAAGCCATTTCAAAGGTGACAAGAGTCACTTCATTCAAGGATGGTCACATCCCCTTCTTTTGGCAGGCTGAATCCAGTGAGGGGCAAACAAAGATCTGACCCTCCTGCTCTAATCTAGAACAATTCTAAAGGGCCATTCAGCTTCAGAGTTTCTCATGGGGTCAGCTGAGGATCTGGTTGAGACTATATTACAAGCCAACTCCTCTGTCCTATCTCCATTTCTTCCCATTCTTTCCATGGATGGTGATCCCAGAACCATTTGCTAAGTAAATCTCCTGCTCTGGCCCCACTGTCTCCTCAGTCTGCCCCTTCAGGAGCCCAACTAAAGATCGAGAGTATTGCTTAATGAGAAAGGATATTAACAGAAAAAAATCAGAACAATTCTGTAATTTACAAATCACAAAACTACAACTCTGAAATACTCTAGTTTCTCTTTAGACTTATCTTTTGCCTTTTATTAAAATTTCTAGAGGAAGGGCTGGTTGTGAATTTGTAGGCAGTTTTTTCTTTTGTGGGACTCTGTGAGTGGTCTGTGTATGTACTCTCCTGCCGAGACACATTTGCATTTGGAAAAGATCCCCCCAGACATCTAAAAGGATAAGTAGGAAATGAAGTATAAATCTTCCTAATTTGAGGACAAAGCCCACCATGAGTAAGCCTACATCTTGAATCACAGTGTACTTCAAGGGCCAAAGAACAGTTAAAAATCATGAAAGCACCCATATTGTACTATGAGTTCTAAAAAGTATAGATTCCCGGCCTGAAAGCTCCCAAGTATTAGAACAAAGAAGCAGCTATTAATAGAGGGAGAGAAAAATGAATTTATTTGGACACATTAAAGTACAGCATTACCTGAAAAATTACAAGCTTGTAGAAATTATTGAAAATGTGGTCCACTCTGAACATTTTATTAGCTTCACAACCTATTCAGAATTGTTCACAGATAGGCAATCATGATGGCTCTCTGCCCCCAGATAAAGCTGATACTAAAAAAGGGAAGTTTGGTTGAACTCATGGATACATAGAACAGATTAGTGGTTGTCAAAGTAGGGTGTGGGTGAAGTGCATGAAGGGGGTCAGAAGTTACCAACTTCCAGTATAAAATAAATAAGTTATGGGGATGTAATGTATAACATGGTATTTATAATTATAGTTATAGTTATACAGAATACCGTATTCTGTATTTGAAAGTTTTTTTAGAGAGATCTTAAAAGTTCTCATCACAAGAAAAAAATGTGTAACTGTGTGATGATGGATATTATTAGACTTACTGTGATAATTTTGCAACATATACAAATACCAAGTTATTATGCTATACCTTGAAAGGAATATAATATTATATCTTGATTATACCCCAATTTAAAAAAAGAGCAGGGGCGACTGTGTGGCTCAGTGGGTTAAAGACTCTGCCTTCGGCTCAGGTCATGATCTCAAGGTCCTGGGATGGAGCCCTGCATCGGGCTCTCTGCTCAACAGGGAGCCTGCTACCTCCTCTCTCTCTCTGCCTACTTGTGATCTCTCTCTCTGTGTTAAATAAATAAATAAAATCTTTATAAAATAAATAAATAAAAATTAAAAAAATAAAAAAAGAGCAAAGGAAAAAAAGAAAGGGAAGTTTGGGCTTGTTGGAAGATAATAGTAAAGCAAGCCTCGATTTAATCTATTTAACTTAACATTTCCTGATTTCCTCATTTCCCTTTGTAATTGTTTTAAGGTTAGGGTTTATCAAAAGGCTCATTTACAGAGAACTTGTGGAATGATTAGATAGGTGCTACTCAGTTAATCTGAAATCAGAGGAGCCAGCGTTAATAGAAGGGAATATATGTTTGTTTCCTTATCTGTTTTTTGTTGTTGTTGTTGTTGTCTTGGTTTTTGTTTGTTTTTTTCTGGGGGGGGGGGGTTGTCTGGGGAAAGAATGGGGTGGAAAGATGACCTGAACAAGCTAATTCTCTTTCCTGGGTTAATCAGACTGAGTGCACACCTGCAATGTGTCTATTGCATTTTGTGCTAGTAGATGTAACTGAAGTTTGGAAGAAATTTACATATATCTCAGGGATAAAAAAAAGAGAGAAGACAGGCAAACTATTTCCTTTCTTAAAATTTAAATTCAATTAATTAACATGTAGTGTATTATTAGTTTCAGAGGTAGAATTTAGTGATTCATCAGTTGCATACAATATCCAGTGCTCATTATATCATGTGCCCTCCTTAATGCCCATCACCCAGTTATCCCTTCCCCCCACCCACCTCCCTGCCAGCAACCCTCAGTTTGTTTCCTATAGTTAAGGGTCTCTTATGGTTTGTCTCCCTCTCTTATTTCATCTAATATTACTTTAACCCCCCTCCTCCTATGATCCTGTTTTGTTTCTTCAATCTCATGTATGAGTGAAATCAAATCATATGGTAATTGTCTTTCTCTGACTTATTTTGTTTAGCATAATATCCTCTAGTTCCATCCACATTGTTGCAAATGGTAAAATTTCATTTTTTTTTGATGCCTGAGTAATATCCCATTCTATATATATACACCACATCTTCTTTATCCATTCATCTGCCCCAGCTCTTTCCATAGTTTGGCTATTGTGGACACTACTGCTATAAACATTGGGATGCAGGTACCCATTTGGATCACTACCTTTGTATCCTTTGGGTAAGTACTTAGTAGTGCAATTGTTGGGTTATAGGGTAGTTCTATTTTTAACTTTTTGAGGAATCTCCAAACTGTTTTCCAGAGTGCCTGCACCAGCTTACATTCCCATCAGCAGTGCAAGAGGGTTCCCCTTTCTCTGCATCTTTGTCAACATTTGTTGTTTCCTGATTTGTTCATTTTAGCTATTCTGACTGGTGGTGAGGTGGTATCTCACTGGTGGTTTTGATTTGTATTTCCCTGGTGCCGAGTGATGTTGAGCATCTTTTCCATGTGTCTGTTGACCACTTGAATGTCTTCTTTGAAGAAATGTCTGTTCATGTATTCCGCAAACTGTTTTCAAGTATATAGGCTAAAACCAAGGAAAGGCATGGGCTTAAAGAGGTCTCATCATGATTTTTTATAAGATGGAATATTAGAGCTTATTTAGTTGGTAGATGAAGAATGAAGAATTAGGGGCACCTGGGTGGCTCAGTCGTTGGGTGTCTGCCTTCGGCTCAGGCCATGATCCTAGGGTCCTAGGATTGAGCCCCAGGGTCCTGGGATCAAGCCCCCCATCCGGCTCCCTGCTCAGCAGGAAGCCTGCTTCTCCCTCTCCCACTCCCCCTGCTTTTGTACCCTCTCTCGTTGTGTCTCTCTATGTCAAATCAATAAAATCTTTAAAAACAATTAAGAATTAGATGGTAGATTAAGAGCAGGGTTTTATTACAAATATGGGCATTCCTCTTCTGGAGCTTGTGCCTGCTCTCTGCTGCAATCTCCTTCTTGGCCAGATGGGGGAGTTACTGCACAGTGTTTAGTGATATGAAATTCAGAAATTGATAGGCGTTCCCATCCATGCCTGATTGCTTGGATTGTTTTGTTTGTTTTGCTTTATATTTCTAATGAATAAAGGTAGAATTTAATGGCAAAAGAAAGCAGACTAAGAATTTAATATTTTGTTCATGAAAATAAACAGGACTTAAGCAAATGCCCTCTTTTCATTTACTAGTGGTAGGACAGTAATAAAGATTAGTGGTAATCAGGGGAATATGGTACAACTCATGTAGGGGTGCTAACGTCCTAATGACCAACTTCTGCTTTGAAGCCCTAGGCTCGATACAAATTCATACTGAGCTTTAGGGTCTTTAAGAATAATACAGCCAGACTTTATTCAGGACATACTATACTTCCTGATATGGAACCAAACACCTTACATGTCTACAGAAGGCCATTTTCCATGCAGCGGGTATGTGAGCTGCTCTGAAGTTAGACTGCCCGGGGTTTGAATTCCAGTTCCAGTGCGTACACTGCTGTGTGACTTTGGAGGAGTTGCCTAACCCCACCATTCCTCCATTTTCTCATCTCTACTCTAAGTTGACTTCTGCTTCCTGCAGGATGGCCTACCAGAAGCTGGGCTAACCTTCTCACTGTAAGCAACTATAAAACTGCCCAGAAGACACAAGGCTGCTTTCAGACCTTGGATAACAGTCCAGACTGTTCACAGGAGAGGGGAAATGCAGGAGGGGAGCCCCGGGTGCTCTCCCTCTTTGCTCAAGGGCACAGTTCAGACTGCAGTGAAGAGACGTGGAGTCTGGGAGACTTAAGAAATGCCGAGTTGGTGAGCATTTGGAGGACCAGGTACCAGAGGGCAGGGAGCTGTAGAAAGAAACCTCCGAGTCCTGCATGGGGTCCCTGGCACCAAGCATCCATGCGCAGGGTAAGATTCCATGAGGCCCAGCAGAGGACAGTGAGTCCAGAGGTCTTCCAGTGCTGGGAAACACAGCTGTTGGTGATCAGCATTATCTTGTCTATGTAACATATTCAGACTCCAGGCCTGCTGGGTGGTCCCAGGGACAAGGCCTTGGGATGCTACAAGTCATGATAATGTTGGGTCAGGTCTCTCAGTGACGGGGGATGGGTGGTTGAATGAAATTGTTCATCCCAAGATTTTTCAGTTCTCCCTGGACATGGATGATTTCTGCAATGAATCTGGATTTTGTTGTCTTCCTTTTGAGAGTGATGCCTTCCCTCTCCCCCCCACCCCCGGAAGGCAGTTAACTTCCTAATGGATCACCTTGATTCTTTAGAGGCTGTTATGAAGCTTTGCTAACGTGGATCTAAAATAGCCCTTTTCTAAACCCTAGGGTAGCCCTACTTCTAAAGTATAGTCCCGCCAAGATGCCAAATAAATGCTTGGTGTTTTGTGAGGTCCCTCATTCTGGCTGGTCCAAATGCCTGTCTCCTAGGACTGGGGGAGCTCTGACTCTCTGTTCAGCTACTGCCCCCACCCCAAGCTGTTCTCTGTTGGACCTAGCAGAGTCTCACCTTGCACATTTGCAGCTTAGTATTTGGTCAAATATGTAATTAACCCAAAATAAGGCAAAGAAGAACAGAGGACAAAACCCAGATGGAACAAACAAAAAACACAGAATTAAATTGTAGAACTAAATCCAACCATATCAATAGTTACATTAAATTAAAATGACTAAACATCACAATTAAATTGAGAACAACAACAACATATGTAGTCTCTAACTTCCACTGAAGGAAGATTACTTAAAACTATACAGGATAGAAAGTGGCAGAGCTGGTATTTGGACCCAATGTGTTTATTTCTGAGCCAGCACTCTTAATTATTAACTTAAAGCTTATCAGGTGAAATTCCCATCTCATGTTTGGGTTCTGCTTTACCGCACGCCGTTAAATCCCTCAGACTGTCTGAACCCTCAAAGAAACAACCCACTGAATGACCACAGCTTTGTAATATTTTCTATAGACAGAATAGAAAGAGAACTCAGTCTTTCCTCCAATTTAGTTGAATGAAAGGGCTATTAAAATGGTAAATCCTTTCTCAGAGTTGAATAAAAAATCTATATATCTTCTCACCGATCATTCCTGTATACTCCATGAATCAAAGAACAAATCTCATCTTTTCTCATGTCAGACCTTCATCTTTTTAAGGAGAGTTATTATGAGTCTTTCACTCTAAGGCAAGCTGAGGTAAGCCCTGCCAGAGAAGGTCAACACCAGCCTAGTTGGGCGAGGCAAGGTAATATACCTTATTATATCAATTGGCAACCCACACAGGTACTAATTTGTGAAGAAATTTCCCATCAAAGGATTGGTATTGCCCCCTTGTATAGGGTCATAATATCTGAAAGAAAACCCTATTGATGCTACTTTATGATGATCTGCTACTATCGGGACAATATTGATATTTATTACACTTATTTCATAATGAAGATAATTCGTTCTGGAAGATTCCTCATAAGAAAACTGAAATTCAAGTTCCTACACACTCTTTAGCCACCACTGCATAATCCTGCCTCTTGCGCAAGTGACATTCTTCTCCTTTTTTCTTTTTTAAATTTTGTATTTATCTATTTATTTGTTTATCTATTTATTTATTTGAGAGAGAAGGAGATTGAGAAAGAGCACGTGCTGGAGGAGGGGCAGAGGGAGAGGAAAGAGTCTCTCAAGCAGATTCCCCTCTGAGGACAGAGCCTGTGGGGGCGCCATCTCACAACCCTGAGATCATGACCTGAACCAGCATCACACAAAGTATTCTTTCTGACTATATTGAAATAGAACTAGAAATCAACAGCAGGTTAAGAGCTAAATCTCATGAGTCTAGAAATTTAAAGATATAGTATTTGGATTAAAGACAAAATTAGGAGAGTAATCCCAAAATATTTAGAGCAGGGGACATGAAAGCACTGGGTGAAAATTCGCACAACACTCAAGCAGTACTAAGCAGCACAGCTCCAGGTATATTTGATTGAAAACACAAGAAATAAGCTTAGGAAATAAGAGATTACAAAAGGCTAACAAATACATCAAAGAAAGCAAGGAAGGAAATAATAACCATAAGGGCAAAGAAATTCGTTAATAAAACCAAAACCACTGGGGATTATGCATGAAACCAACGACAACCCTAATAGACCTCTGGCAGAATTTGAGAGAAAAACCAACAAACCAACTGGGAGAGAGAAAATGCACGGAAACAAAGTGAATAATAAAAAGGGGGAAGTAATTACAGACACAGCCAATTTTAAGAAATAATAAACCAATATTATGAGCAATGGTGCAGCAATAACTTTCAAAACCTAGATAAGAATGACAAGTATTCAAAACATGTAAAATTCCGAAAATTTGAATAGACTCATAACCATTAAAGAAATTGATTTGGGAATGAAAATCTCAACAGAACAAAAACCCAGACCTGAACAATTTTAGAGAGGAGTTCAATTCAACTTTCAAAGAACAAATAATTCCTATTTTATTTTATTTTTTTAAGATTTTATTTATTTATTTGACAGAGAGAGAGAGAGCGATCACAAGTAGGCCAAGAGGCAGGCAGAGTGAGAGAGAGGGACAGGCTCCCCACTGAGCAGAGAGCCTGATGCGGGGCTTGATCCCAGGACCCTGAGATCATGACCCAAGCCAAAGGCAGAGATTTTAACCCACTGAGCCACCAGGCGCCCCAAATAATTCCTATTTTATAAGAATCATTCCAGAAAATAGAAAGAATGAAAACTATTCAACTACTATTCTGGGGCAACTACTGGTTTTTTGTTTGTTTTAATCTTTTATTCATTTATTTGAGAGAGAGAACGACCAGTGTGAAGGGGCAGAGAGAGAGAGAGAGAGAGAAGCAGATTGCAGACTCCCCATTGAGCAGGAAGCCCAATGCAGGGTTTGATCCCAGGACCCCAAGATTCTGACCAGAGCGGAAGGCAGACGGGGAGCCACCCAGACTCCCCCTGGGGCAACTTAAGTAACCTTGAAACCAAATCAGAAAAGGATAGGATAAGAAGACGGAGTTATAGACAATTTCTCTAAGAACCCATGTGGGCTAAAGATTCTCAGATTATATTGCTATGCTGTTTCATTTTAACAGGGATTTTTAAAAAATGTAGTACAAGTATATGGGCTGAACTCTACTGTAAATCCAATGAAAACCGAGAACAATCTGCCTCATGTTCTATTTTATCTGCAGCACCTGTAACTGAAGCCCAGTTTGCTCACCAGGTGGCAAAGGGAGTTTTGGAGAGGAGACAGCGCCTACGCAGCGAGGAATGTGTTTATTTGAGAGGCAGCCTGACCAGGAGACGGGAGCGGGAGCCTCCAGGAAGGAGGAGAGTCAAGAATGTGCTGATTTTGCTCATCCTGGCTTCCTATCTGCCCAGAGGTCCACTCTTACCTTTCCAGTGACTGCTTCCGCCAGCTCTGATAGGACTTCTCCATCCCAGCGTGATAGGCCCGCTTGGAGGCACGAGCTTGCTCTGGCCATACCTTTATATCCATATGTTCAGGTGTTTTAAAGGCAAAAGAGAAAAGGTCAGAGTAACAAGTTGCAGCTGTACTTAATGTAGTCCTGTTAACCCTTTAATTTGGTTCCTGGCTTCACACCTAGAATAGCTCCCGATGCCTTGTAAGGTCTCCATAAATACTGGTAGAATGGAAGAGTGAATTCCTAAGGCCCCCTTGTCTGTTTAGCACGAACAGATTCCACCATCTTTAACCCTCTCTGTGGTCGGCAGAATAATGGCCCCTCAAAGATGTGGACAGGCCTAAAGCTATGAATGTGTTAGGTTACACGGCAAAGGGGAATTAAGGTTGCAGACGGAATTAAGGCTGCTAGTCAACTGATGTTCAAATAGGAAGATTATCCTGGATTATCTAGCTGGGCTGGATGTAATCACAGGAGTCTTGAAGAGGAAGGAGGCAGAAGAGAGAATTAGAGAGAGATGGTAGCACAAAAAGGATTTGGCTTAACATCGCTGACTGAAGAGGGAAGAATGGGGCCATGAGCCAAGGAAGGGAGCCTGCCTCTAGGACCTGGAAACAGATCTCCACCCCCGCCCCCCCCCAGGGCTCCGAGGGAATGAACCCTGCTGCTAAGTTGATTTTAGCACAGTAAGATGTCCTGGGACCTCCCCTCTGAGCAGCTGTAAGATAACAAACGTGTGTTGTTTTAAGATCACACAAGATGGGTCATCTGTTTGTCTTTGTTAAGCCCTTTATGGGATGTTTGCTCATGGTGAATGGGGAAGTATGTTTCTCCTTTATACGCTTATGAAACGACCCTGGTTACTCAGCCATGAAAGAAGAGATCTGCCTTTAGTTTTCTTTATAACTAGACTTAGGTGAGAGCTTTTCAGAGCAGGCAACTAGGAATATTTCTTCTAGAGGCAGTCCTTACAGTGGAGAATTTAAGATTTGAATCACAGGTGAAGGAACGAGATAAAGTCCTAGGTAATACCTCCAACCGTGTCATTAAAAATTGGACGGCCCCAATGGAGAAAGTTGGTAGGTGAGACAGATCACACTCATAACTTTTAGACATTTCTAGATCCCAATTTGGGGGAGGGGAGACTAACTCTTTTTCAAGGGAAGGGGTAAATCTTGTGTCTGAGTTTGGAGGGAAAAACCTGCCATTGCATTTTGGCCTTGGCTTAAAACCACGCTGCCTGCTGCCCGTTGTGCCCTCACAGTGTGATACTGAGTGATATACATGGGGAGAATCTGGGCTGTAGCTTGTGGTTTACTGTTGGGTAAATGAGGGATTCGACATGCAGAATTATTGTTAAGGGCTCTTCTCAGTAGGAAGTTATTACCGAGGCCCCAGTGCCAACAAGAAAGCATGTTAATTCTCCTTCTCTTGACGGCTAATAACTTGTAATAATCATTACATGGGTTACTTGGTCCTGCTGGGTCCCAGCTTGTGAGTTTCTTTCCGATCAAAGTTACCCTCATGGGCAGGCTGTGGTTAAAGAGACTCTTTAATCTCTGTCTCTGTGAAGTTCTGTTATGCTGGTCCAAGAGACTGAACTGGCAATCTAGAACTTCCTTCTTCAACACGAGGGCGCAATTTTTAAAAAGAACTTTTTGCTTTGACCTTCATTATGGGTTTATGGCAAGTTGCAAAGTCAGTACAGAGAGGATCCCTGTAGCATTCACCCCACGTCCCTAAAGGGTTACGTCTTATATAACCATTGCACAATATCAAACCCAGGATATTTAACAATGGTACAAGGTGCATATTCATCTATGTCATTTTATTATTTAAAAATTTTTAATTGTGGTAAGATGTACATAACATGTGTCATCTTAACCATTTGGGGCGTAGAGTTCAGTAGTGTTAAGCAGATTCACATTGTTGTGCAACCGATCTCCAGAACTATTTCATCCTGCAAAACTGAAACTCTATGCCCATTAAACACCAACCCGTCATTCCTTCCTCCCCTTAACCTCTGGCAACCAGTCTTGTACTATTTCTATGAATTTTACAGGTACCTCATAGAAGTAGAATGCAGTATTTGTCTTTCTTGCAACTGTTTTAAGTCGCTTAGCATAATTCAAGTTATGAATTTGCCCCAAGTTTCATCCACGTTGTAGTGTATATCAGAATTTCTTCCTTTTTAAAGGCTGAATAATATTCCACTGTATGTGTATACCACATTTTGTTGATCAGTTCATTTTTCGATAGACTTTTGTGTTGCTTCCACCTATTGTGAATAATGGTATGAACAGGGATGCACGAATATCTCTTGGAGACCCTGATTTCAATTATTTTGGGTATTGTTAGGGGCTGAATTGTGTCCCCCTCAAATTCATACGTTGAAATTCTAACCCCTAATATCTCAGAGTGTGACTGTATTGGGAGAGAAGACCTTTGAAGAGGTAACTAAGTCAAAATGAGGCCATCAGGGTGAGCCCTAATGCAATCTGACTGCATTCCTTTTAAGGAGGACATTCGGTCACATTGAGAGACCCCACAGGGGCAAACATGTACAGAGAGACAGACATGTGAAGAGGCAACAAGAGGGTGACCATCTGTCAGCCAAGAAGAGAGGCCTCAGAAGAAACCAAACCCGGGCGCCTGGGTGGCTCAGTTGGTTGGGCGACTGCCTTCGGCTCAGGTCGTGATCCCGGAGTCCCGGGATCGAGTCCCATATCGGACTTCTGGCTCTGCGGGAAGTCTGCTTCTCCCTCTGACCTTCTCCCCTCTCATTCTCAGTCTCTCTCTCTCTCTCTCTAATAAATAAATTAAAAAAAATCTTAAAAAAAAAAGAAGAAACCAAACCCACCTGAGCCTTGATCTTGGATTTCTAGCTTCCAGAACTATAAGAAAATAAGTGTCTTTTGTTCCAGACACCCAATCTGTGGCATTGTGTTCTGGCACCCATAGCAAATTTTACAGGTCTATAGTCAGAAATGGCATTGCTGGATCATATGGTAATTCAACTTTAATTTTTTTTTAGGAATTCCTATACTGTTTTCTATATCAGCTGCACCATTTTACATTCCCCCCCCATAGTGCCCCAGGGTTCCAATTTCTCTATATCCTTGCCAACACTTGTTATTTTGTTTTTATTTTTTATTTGTTTTAAGAATCGCTGCCCTAATAAGAATAATATGGCATCTTGTTGTGGTTTTGATTTGCATTTCCCTACTTAGCACTGCTAATCAACTTTTAATGTGCTTGTTGGCTATTTGTGTACTTTCTTTGGAGAAATGTCTATTCAAGTCCTTTGCCCATTTTTCGATCAGGTTGTTTGGCTTTTTGTTGTTGAGTTGTAGGTTCCTTCCTTATCTTTTGAAAGTCCTCTTTTTAGGCCTCAGTCCCCAGAAAACCAGAAGCCAGCAGGAAGAAAGGGCTTCTAGGAATCTGATTTTGGAAAGAGTGGGGGATACAGATGTATAGGGTAGAGTCACGTGACCTGAATGAAAAGTTATGTTTCACAGAGTAATATGAAAACGTAGCTTCTGCTGCTGTATGTGTTAGATCATGAGCTTCAGGTACCATGTTCTCAAAATAACAACTAACTTTCCAAGTATATGCTGATGCCCCTTCTGCAGACTCGAACATTCTAGAGTTTTGTTTTGTCGCTTTTTGTTTTTTTAATAATCTGGTTTTCATGTTGGAAGACCAAAAGTACAAACAGATGATGGCCAGACCATATGTGACAATAGAACTCTCAGCCAGAACCTCCGCAACCATCAGCCCAATCAGTCTAGAACTTCAGGA